>JAPDVU010000004.1:48086160-49286160 GCA_026230045.1 Corynorhinus townsendii
TTAGAAGAACAAGATTCTTTGGAGGACTTGGCACGCCTGGTAAGTCACCTCTTAGTGTACTTTATTATTTACCCTTTATATTGAACTTCACTCCAAAGGGTGAGTATATATACAGGGTGTCCCCCCAACATTTATACACACTTTAACAGCTGATAGCTCAATTTTGAAAATGAAAGGTATTTTAATAAACACTGTCTTTGTAACTATTCAAAATGTGTGTATACTTTTTGGGGGGACATCCTATATTTATTCCCAACAGTGGGCAGAATTAGAAATGGTTTATAGTCCTCAGCAGGTTCAATGCCATTCTCATAGCCAACGAGAGAGATGCCTAAATATTGGCCTCTTAACTAAGCACAGTCTTTTCTGGATGGAGAGTTTCAGTCTTACTTTCAGCTATGGGTAATTTCTTATTGTGATTGGCTGGCTTATAGTCAATTTAGCATAATTAATGCCAAATCACATTGTAATTCACATAGAATTACAAATTAAAAGCTATATTAAGAGCAAATGAATTAATCAAAATTAATTATATTATGCTCACTTGTTTTAAAGTGTTAAGAAGATAGGTCCTCCTAAAACATTTAAACTTTGTGCACCGTCCATCATTCCTTCAATTATCGATTTCCTTGTGTGGCCAGAGGAGGTGACGTGTGGGCATTTCTCTTCAACAAGAACACACACTAAATAGATCTGTGCCAGTGGGTAGAAGTGGAAGAGGGTACAGGGGGGATAAATGGTGTTGGAAGAAGAAGAAAAAGAGATGTGTGTATTTAGCCTCCAGCTGACAGGGCTCTTTTTAGCTTCTGTTCTTGTAGGATAAGATCTGTGCCATTTATGGAAACTGACTTATAACCCTTCTTATAGACAGGGGAATCATATAAAAAAATCTGTGATATCTATCTCTACAACCCATTGAGGATTTTTTCCCAACAGTATTTTCCTCCCTGGTTATGTTGCCTACCATCGAAATCTTTTTTCATTCCTCCAATGTGCCACCCCAAATAATGAGGAGGTGTCAGACTAAAAGAGTAGAACCTCACCACAGAGAACACATTGCTCTGTATTATGGGCACAAAAGAAGCCCATAAAATAACTTTATTTATGAATGCTTCCCCTGTTTACTATCTTAGAATGGCCACCTTTCTCTTCCAGGTGTGTCAAGTTGAGGTGTTCTTTATTTTTGCTTGTAGCAAAAGTTCTGGAGATAGGGGTGGGAGAAGCAGGGTGTGAGGGCGTCAGTATTCAACAATAAACGTTAAGGCACCTCCAGACATCTCTTTGGAATATAAATAATTCCAGAGCCTCTAGGCCACTCCACAGCTAAGCTTAGATCCCTTCCTTAGAATGCCCAGAACAAGAAATTACTGTGGTCTGCCATGGCCAACTCGCATGAACACATGGTCACTGGGCACTCACCTGGCCTCATAAGGATTCCCATAGAAATAATGGTGATGCAGGATATGGGCCATAGGCTCATATCTATGGAAAAGAGACTAACACTTTCAATAAATTAATGTATTTTTCTCCTGAAGATGAAAAAAGGGGTTTGTGCAGTTCAGTGAACAAAAGCAACTTCACAAGGTGATCTGATCACAAATTCCTAACTGGGCATGTCATGGTTGGTCACCACATCCCAGGCCTATAAAAGGTTTATTCTCACCGTAAGCAAGCCCTGCCCATTGTTTTTGTGCACCCAGGTTAACACAACTTTGAAATGCCTCTTTTTCAGGCCCAGCAGAGGTGTAACCACCCTCAAGGGAGACCATAAGCTTGTTCACTATCCTGTGCCTTGCTTTCTCCCACCTTCATGTACTCTTCCATATGTTCCTTCCTTAATCCAATTGTATAAAAGAAATGAAAAACTGTCATTCTCTGGAGCATTTCAGATCTTGCTTCTTGGCATTGTCATCAGTTTGGCTCAAATAAACTCTTACAAAAATTCTCTAGAGATTTGGACATTTCTTATGTCAACATTCCCTGTCTCGTAAACCTCAAACTAGGCCATCACATGACTACTGATTTCTGCTGCATAACTTTCTAATTTTTCAATATACTGGGTGTAAAATGAATATACAGTGATTAATCATTTCCATTCACCCCATCCAATCGCTAACAACACCTGCAGATTTTCACCACATGGTCTACACAGCGCAGCAAAAAATAATGGCACTCCAGGTTCTCTTTCATACTGATTTAAATCTCTTGATCGGATTTTAAAGTGATCCTCCTTATGGGCCTTTCTTCCTGCTTTATACTTCATCATCTTGTACCTTAAAGGAATGAAGAGCTGTTCTCTGCCTCGGTCAGAATTCTCTATCCATCCTTCTTCAACAAAACAGCCAAAATGCTAATTTTCTTGGCTCTGATAAAGAAAACCCTCAGCACACTTCTTTGTGCTACTTTTATTGGAGTAATTTCAGCAATTTCCCACAAAGCTGCACAACAGGTGAAAACAGAACTAGGTAATTTATTAAGAAATGTATACTGTTGATTCACTCACTATAGATTAGTGTAACCTCTGACTTATGACAAGATGTATCTGGTACTTTGAGGTTCTGTTTTCTTAGAGACTTGGTGTATTTCAAGAGGATACAGTGAGACCTACATTAAAACTTACACTGTGAAGTGAGTTAATCACTTAACCTCTGTGAGCTTCAGTTTCCTCACTTGTTAACATTTGGATAACACTTAACTTATCAACCTTAAAGGTTGATGAGAGACTCAAATGAAATTAACACTCACTAAGACTGTAAATAATTATTATTGTTATTATTATTGCGGGAATCGAACCCGCAACCTTTTGGTGTACAGGATGATGCTCCAATCAACTAAGCCATCCTCCCAGGGCATTTTGGTTATTATTATTTATTAACTTCTGTGCCTAGCCTTGGGGTTTCTACCTCATGTATAGCTCATGGTTGGGTTTTCTTTTTAAATCGCTGATAATCCAGGTAGCAGCAATATTACTGCAGGCCACCAATGCATAAATAATATTCTCCAGTCATCTTTTTCCTTCTCACAGCAGCAATAACAACATATCAGTCTGGAAACAACATGAATCACAATGAAAATTAGAAGCAGGGAACATAAATACGTCATATCTCATGAATCACCTTGTTATGCTGTTGTGCTCATTTAAAAAAAAAAAACACAGAAAAAAAACCCACTTTATTAACTCATGGGAATGGCAGCCCATGAATACAAGTCAGTCTCCTGTAACTTCAGATAATTGCTGTCCCTCACAGCTACTTGAGAACGCACAGCTCTAGCACCGAGGAGAGCTGAGGATTAGTTGGAGCACAGTCCCTCGGAAATGAATGTGTCATGCATCTCACACAGGCACACAGCCCAGGCAAACAACTGCAAGGCCACTGTCAAGCTCCTTGGGGATGAGTCCTCACAGAGAAATTAGCTGCACAGAGATGAGGATGGATGACTAAATATACACTCAAGCGCCAAGCCCTGAAATAGCAGTGTTGCTCAGTGTCCAGCTGGGGGCCCTCAAAGGATAAAACATCCTCCAGCAAAGCACTATTTGGGATGTGAAGAAGCCTCTGTTTATTCTCTCCATTAGTGTCTAGTAAAAAGGAAGTGGAGGTGTCCTCATCACATTTGTAGAAAATATTGTATGTAGCTGGGAGGAGCTATCAGAACTTCCAGGAAGAAAATCGAGAAATGGCACATGGTTAATTAGTTTAAGGAATAATAAGTAAAAAAAATAAATAAATAAAAGGAGACATCATGAAGATGCTCAGGAAGTGCCTATCTGAAAAAAAAAATAGCAATGGCATGCACATATGACATTGAATTGAGGAAGAGCAGGGGAATCATGTAAAAAAAATCTGTGATATCTATCTATAATTACATCTTTATTGATGAAAGAGGACAATTTTGTTTGGGGATACATGTTCTCAGGCCATAGTATTTTATTCCATGTCTAGTAACCAAGGTTCAAGTGTTTAAACTGAGAACACTACTGGGAAGATTTTTATTACACGATCACACACAGTCTGATTTCTTTGAGGCTTGAGCTGCACCACATGGACTGACAATGGTTTGCAAAGCTGTTTAAGGGCACATACAATGAACAAGAGTAAACAATGAATAAAGTAGTGGCTGGTGTTGAAATATCCAAACAAAAGCATTTTATTTTCCGATGTATCAGTACTGTCTCAACATGCCCAAAGTTAGCACAGAAATCATTAAACTGTTTGGCACATGCCAGTCCCCACTGGAGAGGAATTGGGCCTGCTGAGAAAGAGCAGCAATGGAAAGCTCCACATCGGACTCCAAAATCCGTGAAAGCAGGACCACATCAGTCCTTTCCACTACGGCCTGCCCAGAACCCATCACGGAGCAGTGGCCGGGCAGAGTGGGTACTCAATAACTATTTGACATGAGGAAAGAATGAATGAAGCTCATGTCACAAAGCACAGTTAGAACTAGCCACATGACAAAGACACAGAGACAGGCAGAGTAGGCCATTCAGTACCCTTTTCATCTGTGGGCACTACACCGAAGAACAGGAATGGTCAAACCCTTCCTAATTTGTTTTAAAGCCACAGGATTAATTTGATTCACCTCTGTACCCATCACTCCCAGGTATTTTTGAGTTTCTATTACGAATTCAGAAGCTGTGGGCCAAAGTAGAAACAGCCTCCAAATTAGAAGACATGAATTTGATTTTTAACTTTGTTACCTCAGTTTCCCCATTTGTACCACAGAAGAGCAAAGCAATGATAAATGCAGAAGCATTCTCAAAACTGGTGTGATAGTCAAATAGAAAGTATTATATTTAATACTAGAGACCCGGTGCACGAAATTGGTGCATGAAATTCATACACGGGGTGTGTGTCCCTCAGCCCAGCCTGCACCTTCTCCAATCTGGGACCCCTTGAGGGATGTGCAACTACCCATTTAGGCCCAATCCTACCTGGATCGGGCACATACAATGTGCCCTCTCACAATCCAGGACTGCTGGTTCCCAACTGCTTGCTGCTTGCCTTCCTGATTGCCCCTAACCGCTTCTGCCTGCCAGCCTGGTCACCCCTAATTGCCCTCCCCTGAAGGCTTGATCGCCCCCAACTGCCCTCCCTTGCAGGCCTGGTCCCTCCCAACTGCCCTCCCTTGCAGGCCTGGTCCCTCCCAACTGCCCTCCCCTGCTGGCCTGATTGCCCACAACTGCCCTCCCTTGCAGACCTGGTCCCTCCTAACTACCCTCCGCTGCTGGCCATCTTGTGATAGCCATCTTGTTTCCACATGGGGGCAGCCATCTTGTGTGTGGAGTGATGATCAATTTGCATATTACTCTTTTATTAGATAGGATAGAGTCCTGCTGCATGGGTGGGGCCAGCTGGTTTACCCTGAAGGGTGTCCCAGATAAGGGTGGGGGTTCCCTTGGGGTGTGGGGCAGCCTAGGCAAGGGGCCTGTGGTGGTTTGCAGGCCAGCCACGACCCCTGGTGACTCAAACAGAGGCCCTGGTATCTGGGGTTTCTTTATCTTCTATAATTGAAACTTTGTAGCCTAGAGTGGAGCCAAGACTCCTGCTCACTCCATGGCCGCAGCCATGTTTGTTGGGATTTATTTATCTTCTATAATTGAAACTTTGTAGCAGAGGCCAAGGCAGGCCAGGGCTGCGGGAGCTTGGCTTCCTCCATCACCAGGGGCAACTCAAGCCTCCTGCTCTCTCCAGCTCTGTGGGATTTATTTATCTTCTATAATTGAAACTTTGTAGCCTTGAGTGTAGGCCTGGGTTGGCCAGGGCAGCAGGGAAGCTTGGCTTCCTCCATTGCCAGGGAAACCCAAGCCTCCTGCTTGCTGCAGCTCTGTAGCTTCAGCCATCTTGGTTGGGTTAATTTGCATACTTGCTCCTGATTGGCTTGTGGGCGTGGCTTGTTGGTATAGTGGAGGTATGGTCAATTTGCATATTACTTTTTTATTAGATAGGACTAGAGGCCCAGTACATGAAATTCATGCACGGGGGGGTGGTGTGTGTGTCCCTCATCCCAGCCTGTACCCTCTCCAATCTGGGACATCCCGATCCTATTTGGATCGGGCCTAAAGGGGCAGTTGGACATCCCTCTCACAATCCAGGACTGCTGGCTCCCAACTGCTCGCCTGCCTGCCTTCCTGATTGCCCCTAATTGCTTCTGCCTGCCAGCCTGATCACCCCCTAACCATTCCCCTGACAGCCTGATTGATGCCTAACATCTCCCCTGCCAGCCTGTTTACCCCTAATTGCCCTCCCCTGTAGGCCTGGTCACCCCTAACTGCCCTCCCCTGTTGGCCTGGTCACCCCTAACTGCCCTTCCCTGCAGGCCTGGTCTCCCCAACTGCTCTCCCTTGCAGGCCTGGATCCTCCCCCACCCCAACTTCCCTCCCTTGAAGGCCTGGTCCCTCCCAACTGTCCTCCCCTGCTGGCCATCTTGTGGTGGCCATCTTGTGTCCACATGGGGGCAGTCATCTTTGACCACATGGGGGCAGCCATCTTGTGTGTTGGAGTGATGATCAATTTGCATATTATTTTTTTATTGATAGGATAGGATAGAGGCCTGGTGCACGAGTGAAGGCCGGTTGGTTTTCCCTGAAGGGTGTCCCGGATTAGGGTGGGGGTTCCCTTGGGGCATTGGGGGGCCTGGATGAGGGGCCTATGGTGGTTTGCAGGCCAGCCATGCCCCCCTGGCAACCCAAGTGGAGGACCTGGTATCTGGGATTTATTTATCTTCTATAATTGAAACTTTGTAGCCTTGAGTGCAGGCCTGCACTTGCCAGGGTGTGCGGGAAGCTTGGCTTCCTCCATTGCCAGAGAAACCCAAGCCTCCTGCTCTCTCCATGGCCACAGCCATCTTGATTGGGTTCATTTGTATACTTGCTCCTGATTGGCTGGTGGGCATGGCTTGTTGGTGTAGCGGAGGTACGGTCAATTTGCATATTACTCTTTTATTAGATAGGATGATGTTATTGTTGGACATATAGTACTGTTTGAAGTCCTGACTTCTCTCTTGCCAGAGGTGTATTTGGGTCAATTTATCATCCAAGAGATAAAATATAAAACTGAGTACAATACTAGTGTCCTCTATTTTCCACCTGTTATGAAATACTGTAGTAGCTTTTTGATTAGGTTCACCTTCTGGAACTTCTTTTGAGGACCATGATTAAATCAAGCTGTGAAATGGGTCATCTTGTGGTATAGATAAAAGCCCAGCCCAGGAAGGACTCATAAAAAAAAAAAAAAAAAACACTACTTTTGTGGTTCTCTACACAACATGTGACTTACATCTCTAGGATATACAATAAATGTGTTATTAACATTACGACTTATGGATGCAAATTTCCAACAAAATTACAAGAAAAAATGCAGTTTTAAAAGGCCAAAATCATTTTGTACACCAATGTTCCTAGAATAAATCCAACCTTTTGTAGGAATAATAGGCTGTCTTATTATCCATTCAATATATTTTAATGTGAAAACTGTACATTATTGTCTTTATTTATTATTTATAGAGTGCAAGGGTAAAACATGGCAGCATTCAATGCAAATACAATAGCACAGCTTCTGCCTCTGGGGATGTAGATTCAAAGACCAATGTACACACAGGATCAGCCCCAATCCAAACCAGATGACTTGGTCCCTCTTGCCATACTAAAATGGGATATGACTATGATAAAGCAGACTCTCCCTGCTAAGGTCTGATCATGTTTGATGTCAGTGATGTGACCACTGAAATGTTTGGTCCATTAAATCCAGGCAAAGTTAGGCTCAAAACACGAGGAGGTACCCTCAATGCAAGGTTAAAAAGGAAGAAAAACATTGATACATGGACTATTCTGATAAATAATAAGTCCTTTTCACTAAGAGTAGAAAAACAGTTAATAAGTTCATAATTAAAGGAAACTATAACTTCTCTACATTCAGAGAGGAAACCAAATCTCTCTAAGCCAATAATTAAACATCTTTATAAAGCTTTTCATCCAAGATCTGGCTTCTAATACTGTGCATAGCACATAATAGACACTCATGAAATATTCCTTTTTGTTTCCACACAATATCTTTAGCCATTTAAAAAGATGGTTCTTGTTTTTGCTACTTTAGAGAAAAAAATAATAATCCAGGGAGTTGAATCAATGATTTGAAATCATAAGGATCGCTTCCAGATGGGGTGAGGCCTGAGAGAGGGAAATGGAGTTAGCAACCTGTACCATGCCTTCCACTGCAGTGTGGTTTGGGCCATTTGGTAGGTGCTCAAAAAGTCCTGAAGGAGGGAGCCACACCTTTTTCCTGTGCTAGCAAACATAAGCACTTACATTATATTCGGGCTTTTTCTATAAACTGTACTCCCCTGGAAAGCAATCTCCCCCGCATTCTGCTGAGAGAGGATCTTAGGTAGGGAAGGCAGAGATCCCACTTTCCTCAGAAGAAAACAGAGATTAGCCAGGGCTTCCTATGCAAAGGGAACAGACCCAATGTATGGGAGTGGTAGGGAATTGTTTCACTATTCCACTCCAAACTTTACAGCAGGATCCTGGCTCAATAGTCTGAAGCTATATGTTGAATCTATATGAAGAAATTTAATAGAGTCCTACTGAAACAAAGTCCTAAATTAGGACTAAACCGCAAAGCAAAATAAAAATGGTGGAGACTCGCCAGGTCATGAATGAGAGGGACCTCATGCCCCATGTTTCCTCTTCAGCTGCTTTGCTCATTTTTAGCCTCTCCTTTCTTGAGCCCATAATCAATTGTGTCTTCCATCTGGAACCTGAGAAATTGCTGGCCTTGAAATGGTAAAACCAAATTGTTGAGCTGAACTGAACTGAATTTGTATATAGAAATTTTTTGAGGGGACTTCTGTGTCCTTATACACCATATACCTGTGTATAGGGTGCAGTATCTACATTACCTGTGAATATAAAGTGAAGTTAACTAACAGGACAAATAGTTGCAGGTGATGGAAGGGAGGAAAAAATTTGTCTATGGGGGATGAAGAAACCTTCTGTGAGAGAAGAGACTTAAGATAAAGTTTGAAAAGGTCAGATGGAAATAAAAGAACAGATATAAGGCATAATCTTGGGGGATTTCACAGGTTTCCAGATCCACAGAATGGCTATTACGGCCTGCAGCACATTTTATCAGGAAAGAGACTGAATAAGGGACAGCAGAAAAAAATGAAAAAGAGTTTGTTCAGTGAGGATAAATTGAAGGTCCTTATGACATGTCTTCAGAGACAGACTGCTTGTAGTCTAGTGAATGAAATTTAGACCTTTCACCAAAATAAAGGGAATGTCCCAGATTATACTGTCAGTAGATTGTGGAAGAGCCACATGTATAAACTTGTGTGTGTGTGTGTGTGTGTGTGTGGAGGGGGTGTTTACTGGGCTCTCCCATAAGTTACCAGTTGCACACATTAATCAAAGTGCACTACCCTCCATCCACTTTCATATTACCTGTCTGACTTTGTGCCAATTTCTTTTCTCCTCCCCAACACCGTTAGCCTCACCGTTCTTCTTTAAGACATGGGATGGGGATTTGTCAAAGTCAATGAGCACTTTATTACAGTGAGAACACTCCGTAATGAACAATTCAGCAATTTAATGAGATTCTGTAGATCTGTCTCCAGCCTGTCCATCAAGTTTCACTTCCATAAAGCGCCCTGACACTAATCCTCTGGCATACCCAATCTTCACCCTGGGCTGAACATTAGATTCTTCCATGGCATATTGCATTACTAGTATAACCTCAGCAAAAAATGATGAACTTAACTATACTTGAGGCAATATAGCTGGTCTGATTTGATTTTTCTCTATTGGGTTGAGTATGAGGGAATTACTTATATACTAAGATAAAGCAAAACAGTTTCTTAGTGCTTACTGACTGCCTAAATTGACCATATTTATGTGCATCTTTTAATTCTTTCTTGAGGACCAGGTATAAAAAAATGTTGCCTGCAGCCAAAAGCCGTTTTTAAAATTTGACATTATAATATTAGTAACCTTTAGAGAGGCAATTGTGGTAACTTGTAAGTGGACAGTATGGAATTTTTGGACACTCAAACTAGACTTGTGCATATTGCCATGTCCATCTCTAGCAGTGCCTTCAACCATGCCACCAAAAGAGGCAGAAGCCACAAGGATGGTTGGCTCAGACCTCAATTCAGTTAGAAATAATTAAATGCAGAATTCATTCCAAGTCTTTCTTTTTCCCTTTGGGAAAGGAAGGAAAAAATTGTAGCAATTTCCCACTTTGAATTGCCCCCAAAATTCTGATGATTTTCGTTTACAGGGAGAACACCAGACAATTAAAATTTATACTTAAAATTCATCTTCCACAAACACTTTTGACCTCTGTCTGAACAAACATTATGAGAAATACCTAAGAAGCAGAAAAAAAATCTAGAGCTTATTTTTGTGTCCTGATATTTTGTTTTTCAAGGCAGTGTGGACACTGCAGAAATGAGGGCAGGTATTAGCACACTTGGGCTTGAAGGCTTGCTCTGCTCTGTAACCCTGAGCAAGGCATTAAAGCCTCATTTTGCTCATCTGTTAGATGGGGTGATAACAGCCATCCTTCAGGCCTGCTGTGATGATAAGTCAAAAGTTTGAAAAGAACCCAGGTCTGGAAGGTCCTCAGTACACCACAGCTCTTATTACCATCACTGATGGAAGCAACAATGAAGAAAGAAGTTGCTGACTAAAGTAATGCAAAGGAAGAAATAAGGAGAAAGACATCAGAAAATTAATCTGCAGAGTCAGATACTGGATTTCATTAATGGCCATGTCTCACTCTGTTTGGCTATTCGTTCTCTGAATGCTGTTTGGTATTTCACTGCCTTATCAGTTAATAGAAGACTTCATATTTTCCCCAGAATAGGCTGTATCTAAATATTTTTCACATGATCATGACATTTTGAAGGTATGCTGCCCTACAAGTATCAAGATGGCTAGCCCGTGTTTCAGAGAGTGAGACAGACAGTCTTTAGACGCAAGGGGAAGATGGGCTCTGACGGTTTCCCAGACATCAAGCAGATTGTTCACGGAGAGCCACTGGGGATGAGCTAGCGGAGAAGGATTTAAATTGAATAATCAACTTGAAAACACAACACATCCTCCTGTCCCTGAGACAAAGGATATTCAAAAAGAATGCCATGTCAGATGAAAAGGCGGGGCTCAGGAAAGTAGCAATGAATGCAGCATGAACTAAGGAGGGAGATTTTTCCACTGCAGTGCAAGAGCTTCGTTTGATTTAAGGTCTCAGTTGCTCTCTGCTGCAACAAAGGAATGTTTCTGAATTGTTTATAGGCAAGCCCAGAACTTCCTCTGATTCCATTGGTCTTGAAACTGCATAAGTACCACTTGACAATCCATTCTTCTCATATTCAATTTAAGAAAATACTTTGGTTAGGAGAAAAAACAAAGCCTTTGACTTGGGGATTTGGGAAGTCACAGGGAGATCCTGAGGCATCTCCCCTGCGAATCCCGAATGAAGCTGAGCTGGCTAAGGTCTCCAGTGTCATGGGCTAGTTCTTCAGTTACTTGTCCATCAAGGAGCATGACTTCTGAGACTTCGAGTCCAATAAGGACCAAACCAAACAAAATATTTCTCATTGTCCCTCAATCCTTTAACTTTTTTGTTGTTGTTAATCCTTACCCAAGGATATTTTTTCCATTGATTTTTAGAGAGTTGAAGGGAGGAGGGAAGGGGTGAGGGAGAGAGGGAGAAAAGATAGAGAGAGGAAGAGAGAGAAAGAGAGAGGAACATCAAAGTGACAGAGACACATCAATTGGTAGCTCCCACATGAGCCACGAGAGGGGCCAGGGATTGAACCTGCAACCCAGGCACATGCCCTTGACCAGGAATCGAATCCACGACCCATAGCTCTGTGGGACAATGCTCTAACCACTGAACCACCGGCCAGGACAATCCTTTAACCTTTAATCATTTTGTGCCCTCTCCACACCCAAAGAGCCCCATGCAGAGCACCCTTACCTGCCAGATCTGCTCTTCACTCAGGGAGGTCAGGCGGTCGCTCTTCAGGACCTCCTGAAGCAGACAATAAGGAAGCGTTAGAACGTCTTCTGGGCGGCTCTTCAGGAGTTCAGAGAGATGCTTCACTAAGAAATCGATCACTGCCTTCTCCAACAAAGTGAGGTTAAAGAGGTCAGCAAGTCTGTACAGATCCAAGTAATTAAAGATATTTAATTCCTGGGTGCCAAAAAAAAGGGGGGAAAATATCTTAGAAATCAATCCAAAAGAGAGCAGGCAAGAAATTCAGATTGAGGTTTGCATGATCGGAGTGGGACAAATGGGACTGCACTCCATTGAGAATTAAAAAAAAAAAAAAAAAGCACCCCCCAACCTCAATTATAAGTCTCTGAGCAGAGAACTGCTATTTTAGAATTCACCTTTTCTCCTCAATTTGCCCCTCTTAAAATCTATATATTTAAAGACTTCTTAACAAAGTGGTTGAAAGGGGTTTCTGGTTTCACTGACTAAGACACTTTCCAACTTTTTAGAAACATTTGTCAATGAAGACAATTTTCCTACCCTTACCTTATTTTAGAGCTCTTAGGCCATAAGTTTTTCCACTAAAGATGATGTGAGGGCAGGTAAAATGGGAGTCACGAGTAGATGACACAAACTATATGAAAATAGACCAACTCTTCTCTTTTTCCAAAACTTCAAATTACATCTTTGAGTAAAAATAATCCACCCTGACTTAATGAAATTAAAACACAGATATTTACACAGAAGGTTTCAGGAAATAAAGAACTCTCACAGAAAAGATTCCCACTATAAATAATTCTATATTGAATCCCCCTAAGATGGATGATTTATAATAGTTCTTTGTTTTTTTTTATTAGCCTCAGACAACCAGTGGTAATCTTTTCCTCCTTGTCGAAGAGTTTCTGTAGCAATGCTTCATTTTGGGGGGATTTTACTTGTCTCTACAAGTTCTCAAACTCATACCCAGGCCTCTGAGATCATGCTCCAGAGAGGCCTGGCTCCTTGGGAAGCTTTGTCTTGTAACTGCAAGAATCAGAGTGGACACACAGGCTTACTGATAGAAAACTTACCCATTACAAGGCAAACTGTGTCCTAGTTTGCCCTAATTTTTAACTTGTGATTATTAACATGTGATCAATATTTTCCAATAAGTTAAGAAATGCAAACTGTTAATACATCAGATAACTATTGTACTCCACTGACCTATTTAAGTATTTTTCAACATACTTTTCCCCTTTTCTAGGTGTCTAAAAGTATTAAGAACTTTCTAAAATATTTTATTCTGTTTTAATGTATTTATTTCTTTAATATTTGAGGGAATATGTTCTAAATCTGTGCTGCCCAACATGGTAGCCACTGGCCACATGTGGCTACCGAGCACTTGAAATGTGGCTATTCTGATTTGAGATGTTAAACATAAACCGAATGCAAGAAGTAAGAAAAATATAATATAAAATATCTCATTAATAATATTTATGTTAATTATATGCTGAAATAATATTATTCTGGATATGGTTAGTTAAAGATGTCATCATAATCAATTTCACCTGTTTCTTTTTACATTTTTTAACTCAGCTGCTAGAAAATTTAAAATTACGTATGTGGCTCCCATCACTCTTCTATTAGACAGTGCTGCTCTAAATGATAAAATGCATAATAAAGATATTGTGAAAACAACTCTTCAAGTAACAGCTGCATCATCACCATGGCTACCTGACTAATTTTTTTTACTTTAGATTCTGTATCTTTTGGTGGGAGATGACACTTTAATTATATTCTTAATAGGAGTCAAGCTCAATGTCAGGAATCAGCCATAAGAGACAGTGCTTAATAGCTGTTTGCCAACACAACTGAAAAGGAATAAATGCTTCTTTACAATAAAGGTTACCTCAGATGACCACTAAAATCCATTGCATCTCAAATACCCAAGGGCCTGCTCCTAGCTATTCAATAAAAACATCCTGGCTTCTTGTTCAGCAGATTTTATCAAATGAATACTGAAGATTTTTACTTCAGCACCATTTTTTTTTCAAGTAATGTTTAAGCTCATTCTCCAAATCTTATTTTTTAGGCTTGATAAATTCTACTCTGAGGGGAAAGTAGATGTGGCCCTTGTATATAGAGCTTCTGTAGCAAACTTGAGTACCATCTTCTGGATGAAGAAGTTATTTCTGGTCAGTATATCTATGAAGCAAGTTTAACTGCTTCAGGACCCTGGATATGATTTCAGCGTCCCAGTAAATTACTCTGGAATGTAATGGGTGGTGGGTGGGTTCGGTGTCAGTGCCTTTCAGGTCCCCAGGCCCAGAGCCAAGACATGGCTCAAGGTCTTGAGGCAGCACCTGGCAGCACCACACGGAGAGAGGAGCACATGGGGAGGCAGACAAAGCCAAGCTCTGCAAAGTAAAAGCGGAGAACACACACAGCTCAGGAACAGGGTTTTCCCACTGGTTCCACAAAAAGGGTGCATGCAACTTGGGACTGGAGTATGTATTAACAACCAAATATTCTTTCTTATGCATCTTTATATAGAGAAGCTGGGTTTCTTCCCATTAGATGCCTGCACTTAAAAGCAGGCCAATTCAAAACTCTGAAGAGCCAGAGAACTAATTTAACTTAATTGGGGATATAAACATTGATTTAAAAAACTGAAAGCTCACCCTAACCAGTTTGGCTCAGAGGATAGAGCATTGGCCTGCGGACTCAAGGGTCCCAGGTTTGATTCCGGTCAAGGGCATGTACCTTGGTTGTGGGCACATCCCCAGTACGGAGTGTGCAGGAGGCAGCTGATCTATGTTTCTCTCTCATCGATGTGTCTAACTCTCTATCCCTCTCCCTTCCTCTCTGTAAAAAAATCAATAAAATATATATATATATAAAACTGAAAGCTCTTTCTCTAAAATCAGGAACAAAACAAGGAGGCCCAATCTCATCGCTCTTATTCAACATGATTCTGGAAGTCCTAGCCAGAGCAATCAGGCAAGAGAAAGAAATAAAAGGCACCCAAATTGGGAAGGAAGAAGTAAAAGAGTAACTTTTTGTAGATGACATGATTTTTTACATAGAAAAGCCTAAAGACTCCACAAAAATACTATTAGAAACAATAAACAAGTACAGTAAAGTTGCAGGATCCAAAATCAATGTACAAAAATCTACTACTTTTCTATAAACTAACAATGAAACTTCAGAAAAAGAAATGAAAAAAACACAAAACGAAACAAAAAGCAATTCCTTTTGCAATTGCAACCAAAAGAATAAAATACCTAGGAATAAACTTAACAAAGGATGTGAAGGACATACTAGTATAATTTCAAGAGAAACACCAAAAGTGCTTTATTCAAAGTAATGTCCATTGCTAGCTACACATTTCCCCATTTTTCAGGTAATCTGTGGTTACCATCCCAATAGAACTTTTCTTGTTTTGAGGCAAACCATTCAGAGACCCAATTTTTCATTTCTTTGTATTGAAGTGCTGCTCAGAAAGTACATGTGCCATCAATTGGAACAAGTGGTAATCTGAAGGAGCAAGGTCTAGTGAATACAGCGGGTGGGTTAATACTTCCCAGGCAAGATTTTTTAACGTGTCTTTAACTGGTTTTGAAGTGTGTGATGGTGGGTCATCATGAAGCAAAATTACTTTGTTGTGTCTTATGGCCCATTCTGGTCGTTTTATAATCAAAGAGTAGTTCAAATTGATTATTTATTGTTGGTAGCGATCAGTATTAACGGTTTCACCTGGTTTTAGAAGCTCATAATACACCACACCTTCCGGATCCCACCAAACGCAGAGCATTGTCTTCTTTCTGAAGCCATTTGGCCAAATTGCTTTGCAGTCAATGTTGATGGTTGACCTGGATCAACCCATGATTTTGTGCATTTGGGATTCTCAAAATAAATCCACTCTTCATCGCAAGTCACAATTCGATGCAAAAAAGACTTTCGTGCTATTCAAGCAACATTTTATTGATGATTTTTCGGTTTTCCATTTGTCTTTCATTCAGTTGATGTGGCACCCATTTTCCTTCCTTTAAAATTTTTGCCATTGCTTGTAAACGATTGGAAATTGTTTGCTGAGCAATGTTTAATCTTTCTGCAAGTTGTTTTTGAGTTTGACATGTATCTTCATCCAATAATGCTTGTAATTGTTGGTCTTCAAACTTTTTTGGTTGACCTGTTCTTCATCTTTCACATAGAAATCATCACTTTTAAAGCATTTAAACCAGTATTCACAAGTATCTTGAGATGGAGCATGTTCACCATAAGCTTCCTGAAGTATTCAGCAGCACTTTTCTTCAAAATCAAGTAATGAATTATAACTTTCCACAAATGCTCTTTTTTTTGGCATGAAATTCAACATTTTTAAGTGTAAAAATATCTATGATGTTAACACCTTCAGCAAATTTGACATATGAAGTTTTGAAGCTTGTTATCAATACAACAAAATAGCATACATATAGAATTGCATATATATCAACATATGTGTAACTCCATCTATTGAAAAAAAAATCCACCTTATTAAACCAGTACACGTAGTATACTGAAAATTATAAAGCATTGTTAAAAGAGACTGAAAAAAATACAATAAAATTGAAAGATATTTTGTGTTCATGGATTGGAAGAATCAACATAGTTAAAATGGCTGTATTACCCAAGCAATATACAGATTTAATACAATCCCTATCAAATTCTCAATGTCACTTTAAAAAAATAGAACAAAAATCATCAGATGTGAATAGAACCACTAAAGACCCCAATAGCCAAAGCAATCCTGAGAAAAAAGAATGAAGCTGGAGGTATCACACCACCTGCTTTCACATTATACTACAGAGCAACAATAATCAAAACAGCATGGTATTGGCAGAAAAACAGACACACAGACTAATGGAACATAATTAAGAACTCAGAAATAAAACCACATGTATATAAGCAAATAATTTTTGACACAGAAGCCAAAAAAACACAATGGAGAAATGAAAGTCTCTTAATAAATGCTGCTGGGAAAATTGGAAAGCCACATGCAAAAAAATGAAACTGGACTACAGTCTGTACTCATGTTCAAAAATTAATTCAAAATGGATCAAAGACCAAAATATAAGATCTGAAACAATAAGTTACATAGAAGAAAACACAGGTAATAAGCTGATGGGCTTTGGTCTTGGAGAATATTTTATGAATTTGACCCCAAAGGCAAGGGAAGTAAAGGTAAAAATAAATGAATGAAACTACATAAAACTAAAAGCTTCTGCATAGCAAAAGAAACCCACAACAACAAAAAAAGGCAACCAACCAAATGGGAAATGATATTTGCAAACAACAGCTCCAACAAGGGGCTAATGTCCAAAATATATAAAGAACTCATACAACTCAGCACCAAATAAACAAACAATCCAATTTTTTTAAATGGTGCTTCCTTTCGGCTCTTTCATTTGAAGGTAATTATTTAATGCTTGTTTCCACAGTCCTGAAATGTTTTCATTTCCAAAGGGTATAACCCTGTATAATAAAAGGCTAATATGCAAATCAACTGAATGGCGGAATGACCAGTCCCTATGATGCACACTGACCACTAGGGGGCAGACACTCAATGCAGCAGCTGCCCCCTGGTGGTCAGTGCGCTCCCACAGGAGGAGCACCATTCAGCCAGAAGCCTGGCTCATGGCTGGCGAGCGCAGTTGCACTGGTGGGAGCCTCTCCCGCCTCCATGGCAGTGCTAAGGATGTCCGACTGACAGCCAGGCTGAGGGACCCCTCCCACCCCCAAGTGCACAAATTTCATGCACTGGGCCTCTAGTTTTATATAATGCTCAAATCCAATCTAATACAGCACTGCACATTGGTAGAGAACTAAGAAGGCTAAATGGACAAGTGTCAGTGGCTAAATAAACACCAAAAGAATCAAACTGACACATGTTCATGTGCAAGAGAAACATCAATCACAAGTCTGCTCCCTATCTTTACCTTTTTATTCTCCTCTCTTCTGCTCAAAAACATGATTTCCCCAAATCTCCAGCACTTTCTATACATGTCAAATGTTTTCATTCCCTTTGTATGCATACGTAGCACTTCAGTAGTTAAACTGTATAAAGTGGGAGGTTGAGGGGAAAAAGAACCCACCCTCATTGAGGTGATGAAGCCACCATAGACATTCCTCCTGCTGGGGCAGACAGGCTATGTAAGCTTTAAGCAAAATCATCACTTCTTGTCCTGCATCCAGTATCAAACTCTCAACCCTCAATTTTTACCAAAACAATGGTCATATGGATCACTTGTTTAAAACCCATTAATCGATTCCCATTTGCTTATGGTTAAAAGTCTAAACTCAGTATCAGTGCATAGCCTTCCATGGCCTGGATCCTGCTGACCTTCTTCCCCTGCAGGGTGACAATTCCACACCCTGGCTTAGCTTCAACCTTACAATGGCCTACACAGTTACATCATGTTCAGGACCACACCAAGCATTGAGGAAAAACAGACAAGTGCCAGGCCTCATGGAGTGTAGAGTCTATTGGAAAAGCGTGTCATTAATCAAAACATACTACAAATAAATGGAAACTGAGGTTACCATAGGGCTATGAATGCCCGCATGGGTGATTTGACCTACAGCAAAAAGTTAGTAAAGGCTTTTCTGAAAAGCTACATGGAGCTGATAGCTGACAGCACTGTTAACTTGGCAAAGGGTGGGGTGAGATGTTTATTCTTTTTATTTCTGTAATTTCTGTATTCTGGATGCTCTGGCATTAGGGACCTCACTGACGAAGGAGAGACTCTCCTTTCCAGGGCCAACCAATTAAAAATTGTTAGAGATAGCAAATGACTTGCATATGCCCATCAACCAATCCAGAACCCATACTCTGAACTACCTCCTGTTTCTGGCTCCTACACTCTAGGAGGTGATTCTCCTTTGCCCTAATCATCTCAGGTCCAAGTACGAGACACTGCCTGCTCAAACTATTCACACTAGACAACCATAGGCCTGATTACCTGCCTTGTCTTGGCTTTCCCACAGAAGCCACAATAAAGGCTCTTGCCCATGCTTTCCCCTCACTCCTTCTACCTCCTGACCAGCCCAGGTGCTTCCCCCTCTCTTGGGAACTGTGATTGTCAACGTATCTTCTTGATGACAATTGTCTTCCTGATCTGTTGCCTTCACCATACCTGAATAATAATAAAACCCACATTTTAAAAACAGGATGGTACTGGGATTACAGGGAGAATGTTCCCAACAGAGGAAGCAGTATATGCACAATTCCTGTGGACGAAGAATCATATTCCCCTCATTCTGGCTGACCATCTATCTAAATTAGTGCACCTCCCTTCCTCTTCAGGTCACCCTCCAGCACATTACTCCATTTTATTTGCTTTTGCTACCCACTACCATCCATAATTATCTTCTGCATTTATTTGCCGACTTATTTATAATGTGTTCATCCTCTAGCCCCCAAAATGATGTTCTGTGGGAGGAAAGAACAGTCTGTTTTTATGCACTGTTGTATTCTTAGTGCCTAAAACAATGCCAGGCACATGGTAGGAGTATGGCACAAAGGACAGCCATACTGGTTGCATGAGTGAACATTTCACCTTTTCAGCTCCCTTGGTTCAGGTCAAACTAACCATGTTCTCCTTTGTGCCTCCAGCCTGCCCTCTGCAGATTTCCATCCCAGCACTCGTCCCTGTCAGCACCCTTTAAGCATAAATCTGTCTCCCTCCACTAATTCTAAGCTCCTTGGTGCCAAGGACTGTAACGGACCCTGGTATCTAGCAGGGAGAAGATGCTCTATACCAGTGGTCGGCAAACTCATTACTCAACAGAGCCGAATATCAACAGTACAACGATTGAAATTTCTTTTGAGAGCCAAATTTTTTAAACTTAAACTTCTTCTAATGCCACTTCAAAATAGACTCGCCCAGGCCGTGGTATTTTGTGGAAGAGCCACACTCAAGGGGCCAAAGAGCCACATGTGGCTCACGAGCCGCGGTTTGCTGACCACTGCTCTATACAAATGGGTTTAATGAAAGAATGACCATGAGCTTTTTAAAAAATACCCTCACCTGAGGCAATTTTTCACTGATTTTTTTTTTTTAGAGAGTGGAAGGGAGGGAGGAGCGAGAAAGAGAAGGGGGGAGGGAGGGAGAGGAGAGGGGGGGGGAACATCGATGTGAGAGAGACACATTGATCAGTTGCCTATTGCATGTGCCCCAACTGGGCTGGAGAGCAAACTTGCAACCCAGGTACACGTCCCTGAACAGAAATTGAACCTGCAACCTTTTGGTGCATGGGCCAACGTTCTACCCACTGAGCACACTAGCCAGGGTGACCATGAGCTTTTTCTGTTATTTATAACTAAGCAAAACCAGAGCAGACCATGTCTTTCCAACATGGCTATCCAATTCTGAACATCATCCAAATCAGGCCATTTTTCATACCTCATTGGCCTCCCTTGCTTCTCCTCCTCATTCTGGCCTTCATACGTATACACAAAAAGGCAAAGCCAGTGGCCATTCCGTTTTCCAAGTGGGAAAATCGGTAATAGTGATCCAAGTTGAAAGTGTTAACAGACAATTGCAATGTAACAGCTCTACTGTGAAAAAAAAATCAATCTATCAAAGTTTTTTTAAGTCCAAGAGAGAATAATTTTCTCTATCAATTGGCTCTTCAGATCAAAGTACCTTTTCAAATGATACTTTGTTCTAATTATCAGATTGTCTCTGTTCTCTCACATTCTGTGACTTAAAAAGCCAAGAACAAAGGTAGAGGCAATAGTTCTGAATGAAAATTATAGTTAAGCAATAAGGAACCCTCTTGAGTAAAAGGAAAACATATTTTTTTCTAAAAAGATTTCATTTCTATCACATTCTCACTTGAAATTTACTTTCTACTCAGAATTATAGTATATGCATTGTTGTTCTTTGGGGAATCTTTTTAAATAGTACCTATTTTCCTTTGGTTTGGGGCTATTTGGATTCTCTCTTCCCTTCTATTTATTTCTTATCGTGTGAATGACAAGTTAACAGAAGAAGAGCCATAAAATATGTTCCCAAATACTTTACTAGCTTTTGAATAAACACCAGTTTTCCATGTGCATTAATTCTTAAACCTTATATGCTCCCTAAATCCAATCTTTCTGCGTGATCAATTCCCCTAATTAAATCATTAAAATAGTTATTCCCCAGATTAACTACTGAATACGGTAGGGAAAAGAATGCAAGTATTACCTTCTTTGGAGTTATATTCAATGTAATTACATTTGTGAGGCAAATTATCAGGTGGTGAGAACACGGCTAGGAGGAAGTGGGGCAGTTAGGGGCTGTGGGTAAACTCTGCGGCCCTTCCATCACTCTTCCCGTACCAGGGGAGGAAGCAAGAGAATGACAAGCGTGGGCTTTGTATGTCCCTTGGTGGGGTTCTCAGACTGTGACTTGTGTTCAAGATCTCTCAAGGTCAAAATAAAAGTAATACCATTTTGATTTCCTGAATTTTCGCCCTATAAGAGGACCAAATAAATCAGGATTCCAGATTTTTTTGGCTAATAACACTCAACAGATGTGACTATTTTAACAATACTGTGTTTCACCATTGCAATTACAATCCTTCATTTCCAGTGACTGATGCCCTTCACTTATACTGCCCTTCCAAGATGTCACGATAGGTACCACATGTCAATAGTTCACTGCAGACAAACATGGTCAGGAGACAGTGGTACTATCCCCAACATGAAGGGCACCCATAAAACTTGAACTTCTATTATAAAATGGTGATACTACATCACATTTTGAGAACTCCTCTAAATGAAGAGTCACCCTTGCTCAGGAAGTAAAGAAATAAAAAACAAAACAAAAATATTCCAGAGCCTATTCCAAATAACTTTATACACCCCCTCTGCGTATAAAACCAGTATGGTTTCATTTTTTAAGCAACATTAACTAAAAGCTAAATAAAAACATATTAGTGACTGCTTTCAGGAATCAAGTACCAAGTCGGGCTTAGTAAATATAAAGCCCTCTGTCACTGACTGAATCCTAACGCTTCCCACTTCAGGTGTCCTGTCACATGCCCAGTCACTGCCACTAATCTGTTCATGCATATATCTCCTAAGTAAAAATGTTCCCTCCCAGTAAACTAGTGAAAACTGGTTTTATATCTGATGCTTTTTGTATCCTTTTTGTACAATGCCAATCATAACACCTTTAGCATAGATTGTAATTGAGAACTATTTGTTGGATAAGGAATTTTAAAAAGCAACACTTTTTAAAGTTTTTAAAATAAAGCACACCTATGACTTCAAATGGAAGGAGGAAATGACACTTGGTTATAGGTATGGCTTTACAACTGGGCAAAAGGAACCTATCTCCCGTGATTAGCTGAGAAAGGTGCTCTCAAATATTTGATGTGAGCTTATGAGATTCTCTCTCTTTTTTAAAAATATGTTTTTATTGATTTCATGGAGGAAGGGAGAGGGAGGGAAAGAGAAACATCTGTGATGAGGGAGAGAGATTCTCTATTGGTGCTACTGCACGCCAGGGTCCTCACACGATTGGTAGGTGTGGTGGAAGGGCCCTACGAGGTGGCAGGTGCCTCAGGCTTGGTAGCTTCCACAGTGGCTCCCAGGTCTCCTGACTTTTCACGTTGGGGTTTTTTGTGTGTGTTTTCTCCCCTCCCCAGAATGTTGAAAAAGAATTTCACTTCGCTTGGTACATGAGCAGAGATACATAAATGTCCATGTTGTTTGCCAAGTGAAATTAATTGAATTTGCATAGTTTTTCTTTAGACCATAAGGAGAACCCTAAGAATCCCTATCACAAATGGTTATTGTTTGTGAAGCATTTAAAGACTGTTTGATTCAACAGACTTTAAAGCGCCTGTAAGAAAAGAGAAATCATACATTATAAATGCTCTTCTCCTCCTGGTGGGGGACATCCAAGATCAGATTCCACTTCCTAAGAAAGCCAGGCCACTTGAGCTGAAAGAATCACACCCTCTCCTGACTTCTATTTACAGAAGCTACTTGTATCTTTTATCTCACCCTTTTTATTTAACTGCTGGCAAGTGGTTTCAGACGTTTCTCCCCGGCTGTGCATAAAAGTACAGACTGTCTCTGTCCTTCTTTTGATCTTCCTCTGTCTTCACAAAGTGGCTGCTTAATCAGTTTTGATTGATTAATTGTGGGAAGGTAAGGAAAAATAATAGACATTTAAAAATTCAATTTTTTTTTGCTTTTATTTCTTAGTATACAATTAAACATAGATTCTCCTGCTCCTCTAAAAATATTTGAATATTTTGAAGTATTTTAAGTGTTTTAAAACTTAATTTGTTAAGTAGTAAATACATTTATTAAATATTGTAATATTTAACGAATTAAAATATTTAAAAATACATACCTGATGTCCTCTGGTGAGGATTTTTTTTTTTTTTTTGTAAAAGAAGACATGCCCAGCCAGCATGGCTCAGGAGTTGAGTGACAACCTATGAACCAGGAAGTCACAGTTCGATTCGATCCCCAGTGTGGGGCATGCAAGAGGCAGCCAATCAGTGATTCTCTCTCATTATTGATGTTTCTATCTCTCCCTCTCTGAAATCAATAAAAACATATTAAAAAATAAAATAATAAAAAAGACATACAGATGGCATATAAGCATATGAAAAGATGTTCAACACCAGATGTCATTAAGAAAAAATAAAAATAAAAGTACATGCCTGGAATGTTAGCCACACTGGAGAAAACTACAGCAGTCTAAAGGGTAGGGGGAGGAGTTTGTTGCCTAAACTTTTCACAATCATATGCTATTTTCAGGCTACCATTCAATATCAGGTATATCACCATTTTATTCTTTATTTTTAAACTCTTCATTGTTGAAACTATTACGTACGTCTCCTTTTTCCCCCATTGACTTCTCCCCACCTGCTCCTGCCTCCCAGCACAGGCCCCCTTCCTCCCTATTGTCTGTGTCCATTGGTTATGCTTATATGATTCATACAAGTCTTTTGGTGGATCTCTTACCACTCCCGCGCTCCTCCCCCCACATACACACACACTCTCCCCGCCTTCCCTCTGAGGTTTGATGGTCTGTTCAATGCTTCTATGTCTGGATCTATTTTTGTTCATCAGTTTATGTTGTTCATTATATTCCACAAATGAGTGAGATCATGTGATACTTATCTTTCTCTAACTGGCTTATTTCACTTAGCATAATGCTCTCCAGGTCCATCCATGCTCTTGCAAATGGTAAGAGTTCTTTCTTTTTTATAGCATCGTAGTATTCCTTTGTGTAGATGTACCACAGCTTTTAATCCATTCATCTGCTGATGAGCACTTAGGCTGTTTCCAAATCTTAGCTATGGCAAATAGTGCTGCTATGAACATAGGGGTGCTTATATTCTTTCTGATTGGTGTTTCTGATTTATTGGAATATATTCCTAGAAGTTGGATTACTGGATTCAATGGGAGTAATTTTATTCTTTATGGCTCAGAATAATTATAAGTGAAACTGGTTGTGCATATTTATTTGGGTTTGTAATTTTATATTTTTCGTCTCTTTCACTAGTTCATAAGTTGTGGGACAAGAACCTAGCTGACCCTTTAGTCTGAAGGTGGGAAAGCATGTGATTTGAAGCTGACTATTTGCATAGCCTCAATAAACAGTTAACCTCTGAGTCTAATGTTCTCATCTTAAAAAAATGGGAATAGTGACCTGTGGCAAGGATTCCCAAAAATATATGTAAAGTGCCTTTCAGATAGTGATGGTCAACATACAGTTGCTATCATTATTGTTATTCCCTTTTAAAACTGCTACCAATAGTGCTTAAACTCTAGCTATGCATGTCTATAAATGTTATTCACTGATTGGGTGAAGGAAAAACACATTACATGTCTAATATGGATTTTTTTTTCTGCAAATGTCAGCAAAAATCATAGTTGTCATGTAAAATCTTTCATTCTTTTGTGCTTAAAAAACACTTCACCAAAGATAAACCAGGAGAACAGATGAGACACTGTATGGACCCTCACCAAGTATGCATCACTGTAATACACTCTGGTTCCCAGGCTCTATATTACTCACGGCAGAAAAGGCACATGGAGAAATCTAAGGATGCAGGAGCTGCATTGCTTTATGACCTTATTTGAAAGATAAACTCCTTGGAGAAATACAATTTATTCAGATTATCAAGACCCTGCTGTGCAAATCTACAGTCTGGGAGCATGCTATGGAGATCAAAAAATATTTACTTTATTCTGTTGGGTATAAAAGCTTTTAATGAATGCATAATTAAGGCAAAAAAAGTGTATACAGCTTTAGAAATTCCACTGCTGAGCCAAGCTATTAATATCCAAAGCACCATACCCAGTTGTGATTCCACCTGTTTCCAATTTGGATTACAACCTGGTTATAAATCAAGGTGTTACATGTCTACACACCCTGGTGCAGCAAGAAAGGATTGCACTCCAGGACTAGAGGAGGCAGCACACAGGGCTTTGTTGTGGCTGTGAAGGGCTGGCCCTTTGGAACAGGTTTTAATGAATAAACAAAACCCAGACCTTTTAACAGACTTGGGATGAATCATGTAGGGAAAAAATAATCACACATATCATATACATAAAGGGATCTGAGAGTTCTGTCCATAATATCTTATATTAGAGTTCATAGGATAAAGTCCAATTCTTATAGAAGAAAAACTGAGCAATTCATTGACAATGCAGGCCGGATTACTTGTGATGTGATAACATAATGTAAAACCAGGTATTTTATTTAGAGATATATAATTATATTTGTATATAAACATATCAAGACAACTATGAATATGAATGTGCAACTGTATATTCATATTTTGACATAGATAAGCACATGATACAATTTGATTAAACTAAAACAAAATATTAGCAGCAATTCAAAATATAGAAGAAAAAACTCAGCATGCTCTAATTCTGGGAGTCTTTGAAGGCCTATTTAAATATATCTGTGCTGTATAAGAGAGGAATTCCACAATTAGGTTACTAGTACATTTTCATAATCAATTGTATGCATAATATCCCATGCTCATGAATAATTTTATATTGTTCCTAGGGAAAGTCTGTAGTAAGCTGAAAATCCAGGAGGAAGGGAGCACAGAGACACAGCCATCGTCAACAACTAATAATTCCAGCCGCAGTCACCATGTACTGCAAAACGCTATTGCAAAGTTTACTAACGCTGCCTCAGCACATCAGGTAATTACTACTAAATTATTGATGAGCTAGAGGAAATTAATGTATACTTTTCTTTCTTTAATTGAAAATAGTTTACCTGTGCAACTAGGGCTTTACAATGAAAATTCCAATAACTACAAGCTTTTTTGAACTATGAGAGGCAAAAATCAGGTAAAAATTTTAAAAAATAATAGTGGAGTATAGAAGTAATTATGATATCTTCCCTTAGCTCTGGTATGCAAAGTCAGAGTGCTGAAAATTAGACCAATTCTCCAGACTTTGAACAATCTTCCAGTTAACCATACAGACTATTTGTCTTAATCAATTATTATACATAAGAATGGGGATTAGAAGAGTTTTTTTTGTGTGTGTGTTTGTTTCAAATCCATATTGTTTGGGCTTTTTTATATTTTCGATGTTATGAAGGATACATAAAATCGACACTTTTATAAGTATAAACTAAGGTCAGTTCAAATGTATCTAAATATGACACTTTCAAAATCTAAGTATCAATGATTTAATGGTAGGTAATTGATGTGAAGCAGTGTGGCAACAGTTTCTAGAGTGGTGGACCTCAGTCTGTGGTCCCCAGCTCAGTAACATCAGCATCATGGGAACTGGTTAGAATGCAAATTCCAGGCTCCTCCCCAGACCTCCTGAATCAGAAACTCTGGGGTGGGGCCAGCAGCCTGTTTTAACCAGCCATTCAAGTGATGCCATGCACAGTCAAGTTTAAGAACCATTAACATGGAGTATATATCTGAGTGAAGGAAGGAATGATTTTAATGTACAGAAACGTATTTTTGTAGCAAGACTAATTGTTTGACACCAGCCCCTCATCCTACCCTCTGAAGTGGCACACATTACACTGAATGTAGGGAGCAGAGTCCAGGGCACCTTGAACTGAATTAATGACACAGAGATAAGCAGTCATTTTCCAGGGGCTGAGCACATGCCCCTCATTGTGCAGCAGGGAAAAGGTCCGCAGCCAGCTCTAAAGGATATTTGTAGACAGAAGAGTGAGAGAGAGGTGGAAAGGAAGACAGCTGGTGGGAGATGTGCATGCAATGGCAGTCTCCTTATAAGAAATAGCATAGGTTTATTTATTTAAACAAAAGCACTGCTTTATTTCCCCTGATCAGGGAGTTTAGGACACCATGCAACCATATCATAAAGTGTTCCTCTCAGAGGAAGCTCTCGTGGCGCACGTAGAGGGAACCCAAGCAACATTGGCTTTTCAGCAATTACTATGCACTAGAGCTAGAAATGAAAAATTTTTCCAATTGTTTCTTGGATTCTGTATAGGAGGATGGGGCAAAACGTTTTATTTGTAGGAAGGACAGGGGAAATAATAAAGCAAAACTTCCTATTTATAAAGCATCAATACCATGAGTGTTTTTAAAAGCATTGATTTTACTATTTATTAAAATATAGTTTTATCAGGATGTTTTCACATTTCAGAGGCAGGGGGAGAAGGTGATGGTTCATTTATTTGTGACCTTTTTTGAAATAATATATGCACTCCGACAAAAATCAAAGAGAAGTGGCTGAGAGAAAATACACCATTTACAGAATGGTGATCACTTCCAAAATTTTCAGGAACAGACTTATCATGCTGTTGATTGAAAGTAGGTAGTAAAATTGCTGACATTCCAGGAATGAGAGAAAATGGGGGCAAGGGGAGTGGGTAGGAAGATAACCGGAATTAACAGGGAAATTCACAAACGAAGCATTCCATTCTATGGGCTCAGGGCACCTACTGCATGTAGCATCTCAAGCTGTAAGATACTTTACTAGTACGTGTACACTATATTATCTCAGTGAATCCTCCAATACCCCTAAGAGGTAGATTGTATATGGGATACCATATCTGAGTTTTACAGATGAGGAGTGGGGGCAAAAAGGTTAAGTAACTCACCCAAGGTCATATAACTCTGGGACATGACCTTATATCAATCAGGGAGAGACAGATGAGTATATCAATACAAACAATGTGGTGTGATGAGCACCCCATCGTTAATGAAAAGGAGGGAAATTTAACTCCAACAAAGTGGACTGACCAGGCAACTCTGGAAAGGGAGATGAGCAAAGTGCCTGAGGGTCAAACAGGATGTCAACAGATGACAAAGCGAGGGAAGACTGACCCACGAGGAAGGGGGGTTCATACAAAAACTTTCAGCACAGGGAAATCCGTGATGCTCACAGTCACTGTGAATGGCATGTGGGTAGTAAACTGTTAAAAAAAAAAAAAAAGGCTAAAGAGCTAGGAAGTTTCATAATGAAGATGGGACCTGTGTGCCAAATTAAGAGGGATAACCCTTATCCTGAAGGTAACGGTGAGCCACTGACAAATCAATGCCTTAAAGCAAGAGCATGACAGGATCAGTTTGTCATTTTTAAAAAATCAATGAACAGGATTTTTCATGGATTTAGAAAAAAACTTTAAAAAATCAATCAAACAACATTTTTGAGAGGGTACTGGAGTAGGGCAAGAGTGAACGCAGGCTCATTGGTTAGCAGGAAGTTTTCCTAGTCCAGGAAGTAATTGACAACAGGCAGGAGCACAGCTGAGTTACTGCAGGGATGTCCAGGAAGAAGAACCTATACCTGAATGATGTCAGTGACAGGTAAGAGAAGGAGGGGAAGGCATATTTGAGAGCACATTTGATCCCAACCAACAAAATTTAGTGGGATCACAGAACAGTGTGAAATATGCCAGCGTTCCTGGTTTGGGTTACTATAAAGATGGTGGTTCCTTAACAAAAATAAGGAGGATCCGGTGCACAAGACAGAGTGCAGATGGATTTGAGGTGCGTGGGAAATGTCAAGTGGAAATGTTGGCTGGTTGTAGAGATCTGGAGCTCGGGAGAGGGGACTGGGATAAGTAACTTTCCACACGTGGATGAAAGAGAGTGAGAAGAGAACCCGTACACAGCCACCATGGCCACAGGGATGTTCAAGGAGCTGATGAAAGATGAGCTAACAAAGGAACTAAAAAGAAGGAGGAGGAGAACAGGAGAGTCTTTAGAAAAGAGAGGTGCAGGAAAGAGTGGAGCTACCAGTGTCCACATGCAGTGGAGTGGTCACATTCAGATGCCATATAAGGCCCACTGCGTTTGACATTTACAAGGCGTGGTGACTTTTGTTAGAATGGCTTTTCAGGAGTAATGAAGGCAGAGAACGGAGTTCAATAGAATTGAAGAGTGAATAGAAGGTAAGGAAGTGCACACCCTGATCACAGGTTGGTAGAGAATGGAAGGAGAGGGGTGCAGTAATGAGATAGTAAGAAAAGCTTCTCTCATCTTATTGCTTCTATTTATAAACTGAAGAAAAGGTGCCAGTGGAGGGAGGGGACACTGAAACCATAGGACCTACAGAAGGTGCCCGATGGAGTAAGGAGCATAAAGTTGGTTTAGCCTTTGAGAAAACGGCAGACATTTAACTGTGGGTAGAAATATATGTGGGTAGAGGGTGGGTGGGGAGATAAATATCTCAAATGAAACTAATTGTCCTACAATGACCTTAATTTCCAAGTTTTAATAATGCATTAAGTGAGTCTGATATTTGTTTGCTTTGTTTATTGATTCTGAACTCTAGCATTAATAATAAAACCTTAGAAACATTTTATTTTTGAGAAAAATATTCTGAGAGTAATTTTAAAATTTCCCAGCCAGCTTAGAATTGAAATGACTATTATTTAAAAACTCCTTCAAGATAATCTCTCTTAAGCATCAATCAGACTGTCAAACCTCAGAGGGAAGGTAGGGAGGGTGGGGGTAAGGGGAGAGATCAACTAAAGGACTTGTATGCATGCATATAAGCATAACCAGTGGTCACGGACACCAGGGGGGAGAGGGCATGAGTAGGTGAGTGGGGGAGCAATGGGAGGATAAGGACACATATGTAATAACTTAATCAATAAAGAAAAAATTTTTAAAAAATATAATCTCTCTTAAAAGGAAAACATAGTTCACCCTAGATTATCCACATAACAAATTAAAATGCCTGAATGACTTCCCTGGCCAGACAGCATGCCTCTGGGCTGTCACTTACTGACATGCTTGGTGTGGGCCTAGGGAATAAGAGCCAACATAATGGCATGTGAAAAAGTTAATTGGGATCCTAAAATGGCTACTAAAGGGTTTTATGATATATTTTGCAGGCAAATATTAATATTAATGACATCTGGCAAATAAGATATTCTGGATTACACATGCCAGATAGCAAACAGTCTTGATTAGAACAAATAATTAGCAGTTGGCTATGATTTAGTAGGGCTGATACATTCCAAACATTTCTAATCATTTTCACTGATTAAATACAATTTCCACAAGACTAAATAATTTGTAATCTACTTCCTAAACTTTGTACTGTAACTTTCTCCAAATGTGACGATCAGCTCTAGTGAACTAGGAAACAGCATTGTATTTTGGATGAGAAGCATATTAAATATATATGTTGGAACAATTATTTGTCTTATCTAATGTGAAAAAAATAACTCAGTGTTGAAGAAAAATGAGCACGAGTTATAATTTCTCAATCTTGAGGATAAATTATTCCACTTGAAGTACCCACTGTATATTACGTACTTAAGAAATACTGTTAATTTAAAAATTAAAATCATAATAATACATTGTTTGAGAGAGATAACTTCCTATAAGTCATTGTAGTACTACTTAGTTAAAAGTGATAATTTAGCCCAGCTGGTGTGGCTCAGTGGTTGAGTGTCGACCTATGAACCAGGAGGTCACGGTTCAATTCCTGGTCAGGTTGGGAGGAGAAACCTGCTCAGGTTGCAGGCTCAAACACCAGTGAGAGGTGTGCAGGAGCAGCCGATGAATGATTCTCTCTCATCACTGATGTTTCTCTCTCTCCCTCTCCCTTCCTCTCTGAAATAAATAAAAATATATTTTAAAAAATGATAATCTAGTATAACACTGTAAAATACACATGATCCTCAGTGCCAAATGCAATCTCCATAGAAAGTGTTTTCAATTAAAACAAAAAAAGAACTGTTGGTGGGAATGTAAATTGGTATAACTACTATGAAAAACAGTATGGAGGTTCTTCAAAAGTTAAAAATAGAACTACCACATGTTCCAACAATTCCACTTCTGGGTATTTATCTGAAGAAAATGAAAACACTAACTCTAAAAGATATATGTACTTCCATGTTCATTGGTTATTTACAATAGCCAAGATATGGAAACAACCTTAGTGTCCATTCATGTATGGATGGATAAAGAAATTGTAAGACATAAGTGAGGTGAGGGACAGGAGAAATGACTGAACAGTTCTTTGTTTGTTTGTTTGAAATGGGTGAAAAAGAACATAAAGGGATTGCTGGGATGCACATGTCAGGGTTCCTCTCCCCTAAGACATTGACTTGCTTGGTTAGGGCACCTTTAAAGCTCCCTATGTGTATGTAACGTGCACCCAAGGTTAGATATGAGTACCCCAGACGAGGGCCTGAGCCATTTCTCCTAGCTCTGTATCACTCACAGACTTGTGGGTATTCTTTAATTCTCCATTGAGCCCATTGATCAGATGTTGAACAAGGTGGAATCAGGAAGCACAACTTTTTTCTCCTCCCAGTTGATAGGGCTAGTTCATTGGTCCAGAACGGGCCCTGGGCATTGTGATCTGTTCACTTATTTCTGGGGGTGAGCTCCAGCCCACCTTCTACTCAATTATAAGTTCCATAAGAGTAGGGGTCTCAGTTGTCTTGTTTATCACTGCACCCCACTGCCTAGCACAGCCCCTGGCATGCAGAGTACACTCAACATGAATATTTGCTGAATGAATCCATTGGGAGCCATTAAAGTATTTAATATGGGGAAGTGTCATGGTGAAATATGTATTTTAGATAGATCCTCCATCTGAAGTTTGTGTATAGGGATTAAAGATGGATACAGAAATACCTTTTTTTTAATTACAGTATTCATAGTAAAAGTAAAACAAAATATTGGAATGGAAGGAATAGATAAGGTTAAAAGTTTTGGAGGTAAAATCTATAGGATTCAAAGGCAAGAAACAAATTTACTGCTTATTTTACGAGCATCTGTTGGTTTTAATTTACCAACAGAATCTTCAAATATCTGATTAAGATACATTTAAAAAAAACAAACTTCAGACTACTGAATTCTACCTTTGTCCAATTCCCCCTCTTTCCTTTTCTTACTCTTCATCGTGAACTGGATGTTGTTTGGTCCACAGAGTCATAAAATTGGGCTGCATAGCAGCTCTCCACCATCAAGCTGAAGTGACAAATGCTAGATTAGACTGAAGTAGATTCTGAAAGCACAAATTACATGAGCAAGTGGCTTAGATTCCCCTAGCTCCTACTCTGCCACATAGCATCCTCTCTCCACCTTCCCTTGTGGCCTCAGGAAGAGTATCCTGCTGACTTAGGAAGGAAGGGCTCGTGCCTGGTGTACAGATGCGTGTGCACAATGTGCTGGTACCACCCCAGATGGGCATCTGGAGCACTACAGCCCCACACAGGAAGGCTCTGAAGGGTAGTGGTCAAGGCTAGTCCTCTCAGCAAGTAGAATTTGAAGCAAAGCATCTGGTTGTTCATTTTTTCCCAGAAGGAAATATGGCCAGAGATACCTTGAGTCCTGGCTATCAGTTTAGCAATCAAAGAGTGAAGGGAGTACAACTGGAAAACGTAACAAGACAGTCTTGGGAAGAAACATGTGGATAGACCTCTCCAATGGACACAGAGTGTGAATATATCTGTGTTCCATGGGAATGCTTTCATCAGATAGGAACTAGGAAATCAGCCTTATGATGTGTCCGACAGCCTCTTTCCCAGCCACCATGGCCTTGCTCCCTGGCCTTGTCAAATGGACTCTTGAACAGAAAGAGGTTAGGTGTAGGCTCAGCAACAAGGACTTCCACTCACTAAGGCTGAGGTGGCTACAGCCGCAAGTAGGTGCCCAAAATGCCAACAGCAGAGATCAACACCAAGTCCTTAGTGGTACCAGATCCCAGGGCAACCAGCTGCCCTCTGATGGCAGGCCGACTGCATATCCATCAGGGGAGAGGTGAAATATTTTCTCTCTGGAACAAACACATTAGAGGCTTGGTATCCCTGCCCACAAAGATTTTGCCAAACTCACCATGCGTGGAATTATAAAATATCTTTTTTCACCAACAGGTAGATTGCTTCTGACCAACAAACGAATCTTACAGAAATTAATGTGTGGCATTCGGCTCCTGTCTGTGAAGTTCCCTGGTATTACCATGTTGTCCATTACCCTGAGCTGGAGGCCTATTGTAATGGTAGAATGGCCTTTTCACTACTCAGTACGGCATGAGGAATGTGGGAACATCCTACAGGGCTGGGGTAGTGGCTTCCTGGATGTGTACATGCTCAGAATCAGGGACCAGTATGAGGTTCAAAGTTCAGCTCAGGTACAGACCCCAGGAAATCTTTTCTGAGTTGGACCTCCCCAAATGTACACATACTCAGACTGAGTCAGGTTGTCCCACATCACAGTATATCCTCTTGTCATAATCATTAGTATACTTTATTAAAATTATCTGCCTACATATTTTTCTCTCTCTGCCCTAAAATTTAAAATGTTCAAGGGCAGAAAATGTCTTATCCATCTTTGTATTCCAAAAAGTTAGCATGGTGCCTGTCACATATGTAAGTCAATAAATATTTGTTAAAATGATCATAAAAATGAATTCAATGGGTAAAGCTGACTTATTAACACGGGGGGTGGTAGTGAAAGTAGGTTTACAATTGTGAGTATGGAAAATAGAGTTTATTCTTGTATTACCTATCTATTAATTATTGTATTATTTTTCATATGAACAACCAGATGCTTTGCTTCAACCTACTTTTGTTCCACCCTGTAAATTGTCCTCTCATATTGTAAATTTTCAATGTTTTACTGAATGGACATACCATTAATTCTCTCAATACATACTGCTATGAAATGTACTGTGTCCCCCAAAATTCAAAATGTTGAAGTCCTAACTCACTATGTAGCAGTATTTGGAAATGTGATCTTCGGCAGATAATTAGGCTTAGATGAGGTCATGAGGGTGGGGCCCTCAGGATGAGATTAGTGGTCTTGTAAGTTTCACCAAAGAGCTTGCTGTCTCTCTACTATGTGAGAACATAGCAAGAATCAAGCCAAGAAGAGAGCTCTCACCAGAACCCAACCATGCTAGCACCCTAATTTTGGACATTCCGCCTCCAGAACAGTCTAAGTGTTTAATAAACAAATTTCTGTTATTTAAATCACCCTGTCTGTGGTATTTGGCTGTGGCAGCCTGAGCTGACCAACACACACTGAGCTCAAACATGCGAAGGAAGGGAAGAGATAAGGAGGCATAAGGCATGATCCTGCCTTCAAGAACCCAGCAATATAACTGGGATCTATAAGATATTTTCCAACCACATTAAACCCATGAGGAAATTGATGCAAAAGCAGCACTCAGATACTTGAAGTTTCTTTGAAGCTATTTTAAGGATCCAGTGCTTCTCAAAGTTCAAAGAGGGAAAAATGTATTCTTAGTAAAAGATCAGTAAAATTGCCATTTATGCAAGAGAAGAACAATATGCCCAATATTCTTCCTACGCACATGAGAGAATAACATTCTTAAAATCTTTACATAGGCCCTGGCAGGGTAGCTCAGTTAGTTAGAGTATCGTCCTTATATGTCAAGATTGCGGGTCTGATCCCTGGTCAGGGCACATATAAAAATCAATCAATGAGTGCATAAAGAAGTGGAACACAAACTGGTGTTCTCTCTCTCTCAGATCAATAAATTAAACACACACACACACACACACACACACACACACACACACACACAAACCTTGTACACTGAAGAGAGAAAATGAATTCTCACAGTTGCCCATTTAGTGTAAGACTAAATGAAGACAAGGAATGACTAATACAATCAGTCACAGAGGAGACAGATTCAGGCAGGGAGTTGTCCTCCCTCCTGCTCCTTTCGAGTTCTTGGCTTCTGGATGATGAATAGTCAGAATTGTGGCTTTACTTGATGTCCAAACGTGCACAATGTAAACAGAATAACACCTTCAGTCTGGGGGAATGATCTTTAATGCTTACAAAAGCAGAGAACACCACAAGTGGGGGGAAATGAAATAAACCTTCTCTGTTTTCCTTTCGGTGATATATGTTCTACCTGGAGCACTGGACCCCTTTCCTCTCACATCCCAGCATCACGTCTCTTTCAGGTCACGTCTTTCCCATAAAAGTGCTAAACTAATGCCGCTTAATGACAAATTAATGTCCATGAATAAAAAATACACCTCTAATAGCATGGAGTAATTTGCCATTACAATATCATCATTGGACATGCCCCTGGTTTAATACGATGTATTTAATTCATAACCTAATGAGTGATATATAAAGAGAGGGAGATGAACCCTGCAATTACATTTATGTGAGTCTGTCACCTTATTTGTAAAACCTTAGAGTCATTTACATTCAAATTAGAACAAATGAGTGATTTCACAAAGTGCAGTGATAAATGACCACAGCAGCCCGAGACAAAACTGTATTTCCTGTGAACACATTAACAGTTTCCTATTATTTGTTAAAAATTACAATGCATATTGCCCAGTGTGATGTGAATAATGACTTTTTTACTGATTAGGTCAGAAGACTAATATGTAGCAAAATAAATAATTTTTCTTTTCATTTTTTTCTGATTTTTGCTTTAAATTAACTACTGAAATCTGGTGGATTCACACTGCCACCTGCTGCCTAGAAATAGATATTAAAAGTATATTCCCATCAAAAGGAATTTCTTCATCACTTTGGTGATCTTACTTGGAAAGTCTACTTGATGGGTTTTTCCTTACCAATATATTTAAATTGCATATCATAATAAAGGCTGATACTTGGTGAACACAAAGAACACTTGATAATCAAACAATACAATATACTATTTGCTATTTGAGGGAGGTGATGCAAAATGTACAAATTTTCTTCGTAAAGCTAACTACAAAAAAAGACATTTTCAGCAAATCACGTTTCTCCTAATGCATCACTTTCAGGGGCTACAACACTAAGTCCAGTGGTCAGTATCCCTGATCTTAGCACAGTGTGTGTCACAGAGGGGACGGTGTGTGTGTGTGTGTGTGTGTGTGTGTGTGTGTGTTTTCCCTACTCCTGCCCCTTAATACCCTCAAAAGGAGATGACTGAAGGCTCTGCCTGTCACCAAGAATATTCCCTACTTTGTCATCTCCCCTATTGGCAGGTATCAACATGAATGGAAGGCCTTAGGGTCCAGGACACAGCAAGCTAGGAAAGATACTAGGGCTAGCGCGAAACAGGCCTAGACTTGGAGACGAGGCTAAGGACTTTTGTAGGTGAAATGATGAGTTTGAATGGTGGTCAGGGGAGCAAGAGGAGGTTTCCAGACTGGATCAACATCCTAGTTCTGAATTTCAGCTTCTTCATCTGCAAAAAGAAAACAATACTGACCCACCTTTAGGGATTACTTTGCAGAGGAGAAATGTGAATCCTTATGCAAAACACAGTATAAACAGTCCTCCAAAAATGTTGGTTCCCTTCCCTGGGAAAGAGAGAACGATGGCTCTGGGGAATGTGGTTTGGCATGGCAAAGGCTAGAAACAAGCAGACCCTAGAGGAGATCATGAACTCATCGTAACCTATAACTAGCAGTAGTGAGCGTCTAAAGACAGGAAGAGCATTAGGAATGAAGAGCATTAGGTCTGAGAGATATTTGGGAGGTAGAATCAACCCATCTCAGTGGCTGACTGGATACGGTGGTGAGGAACCTAACACTATGTCCAAATTTCTAGACAACTAATGGATCCATGGGACCATCAATGGAGAAAAGGGCAGGTTTTCTCATGTAAATTTTGAATCCTGTGTGATATTTAGGTGCAGATGTTCAATTAAAAAAAAAGGCTAGGAAAAATCAGAGTTTGGGAAACAATCTGGATTCAAAAGGTCTGTAATGTTTATCTGAGGGATTCAGTAAACCAGTAGACACACTGAAACCACTTCATGTGCAGATATTCCTTTATGAGATTTAAAACAGTGAGTGGCATGTATGGACATATGTACTCTGAAAAGCAAGGCGAGCTATTTTAAAGACAATGATTGCTGTTTAATGAATTGGTGCATCTTTTGATAGAATTTTTAAAAAGAGCACAGTGGACAAGGAATAGGAGCAGAAGGAGGAAAAGGGAAGGGAGTATTCACATTTTATTTGGGACTGGATCACAGACACCAGATAAAAGCCTGACAGGTCACGCTTATTAGTATATTAAAAGGACAGTCTCCATAGGACAGTCCTATGAAATTTCACTGCAAAGAGGGTGAGAAAGGATAACCTTGAGGAATTGTTTGCAAATCCTTTACCTTGGGATGATGGCCTATTGTAGCCCCTGCCCACCCCAACCCCATCCCCATCAGTTAGCATCATTTTCATTGCTCATCTGCCCATTTATTCCACATACACGCACTGAGAACCTCTGAGTTCTCAGTGACAGGCCCTGGGGACTAAAAACTAATAAGGTGAAGGCCTTAGAAGCCTGGGAGGCTAATTCAATGCCTGTCCTAACTGACACTGAGGGCTAGTCAGGGTCCCTGCCCTCAGCAGCCTCCCAGAGGACACACAAGACAAAGGAGCCCACACAGTGCCCTCAAGGTGCCCTTCCCTTTGCTGGGTGGTGGGGGAGAGCAGCATCCATGCAAGTGCAGAAGAGCTTCAGGCCAAGGCAATGGCGGTGGTTAGGAGGCTCAGGGAGGCATGGGGTGGGGGTGGGTCATTGAGTATCAACCAAGGGGCTCTCCTTGAACATGCTTTTTAATGAGCCCTGGAGGACAACAGGAAGTATAAGAGAGGGGTCTACCCTTCACACCTCTGGAAGAAAACCAAAGAAATGATGGTAATTTAAAAACAACAAGACAACACCAGACATTTTAGTGAGGAGAATGGCTTCACAGACTCCTAGTTGAATAAAGTACTAAACAAGGATGGAGATTATCCTTAATTGATGGAGCATAATTTCTAAGTACATTTTAAGCACTGAAGATTTTTCATTTTAATAAAACATTTTATACTCAATAAAATGGTTCTATATGAAATTAAAACTCAGTTGAGCAATAATACAAAAAATGTAAATAAGTATTGTTATAAGACTGTGTCAAAATATAAAAGCAGACTGACCCAGTCTGGTAATTTTATAATCCCCAAGGAGAGGGAGGGTATATATTTTTAAAAGACTAGCATAATGGGAGACCGGAAGATGGCTGCTGACAGGAAGGCAGACTGCAAGATAGTGTGTGAGTGAGAAAACAAAGGGAGAGTGTGTGGTCGCAAGGGGAGTGTTTGTTGGTGAGTTGAGGGACAGCTATACTCCAGGAGACTGTGGGGGACTGCTGGACAGGGCTCCCCTGACCAGGCAGCCCCCACAGCTGCTGGGTTCTCTCCCGGAGCAACCGGCTCAGATGCGGAGACTACACCATCTTGAAGAGGAAAGTGGATGTTATTGGATGCCTGAAAAGCCCGGGGAATCTACAAATACGGCACCCACCAAACAGCTGCGAACCCAAGAACACCAGTCCCAACTGGCGCAAGCACATGGATTCAGAGGAGCTCTACTCTCCACCTGGGATAGGTGAGGTTTGTGGTCCTGGCAGGAGAGAGAAACACATGCATGGTGGGAGCTAGAGGACCGGGGGAAGTCTGTGCCTAGAAAAATCCGCAGATGTTGGGGCTGGCATGATCTGTGAATGTGGAAGGGGGTCCTCAGAGCTGATAACAGAAGGGAACTCTAAAAAGCAACCCATTTTGATCTGGATGCAAAAGGACAGCCTAAAAATTTTTAAAGTGTGCCAGCTGCTTAGACCCAAGGGAAAAAAACACTGCTTAGACTTGTGGGCGGCCCTGGAGTTCACACACTTACTCTGGCTCTTTTTTTCTTTAATTTTTTTTTCTTTTTCCTCTTTAAATCCTTGCTTCTGATTACTAAGCCCAATACATAGGATCGCCCAATTGGGGGCACCCTAAGAGACTGCAGGGGAAAGTTGTTTTTCTGCAACCTGGTGATCAGACTGGGGAATAACCATCAGAGAACCAGCTCTGGGGCAACCCACTCCCACAAACTGGTATTAAGTGCCACAGGGAAAGCAAAAATCTAAACTCTAGCTAAAGAGGACCTATAGGCCCGGAAGTCAATCCAAAAACACTGCCACCCAGGGGTTGAATCACAAATTGACCCTTGTGTAAACACAAATAAAGGAATACAAGAAATAGAGACGTACTGCCTGCTTAAAAATCAGGACTGGCTTACAACACTGAGGAGCAGTGGAATGCAAGGAACTTCAATACTGTCCTGACAAGGTAACAGGTGTGCCAAACAGAATAGTAGAGGAAGTGAATGACCTTCATTACGGCACATTTTATTTTTATTATTTTTTATTTTTTTCATCTTTTACTTAAGAAACTAATTTTTTTCTTTTCTCCTCACTTGATTTTACCTTTTTAATTATTACATTTTTATTTTCAATCAGTATTATTACTACTACTATTTTACCTTTTTTAAAAAAAAGTGTCATTTTTTTCCTCTTTATTTTACGCTGGGATTAGTGTTCTACATTTTATTTTCATCTTTCCTTTAGCATCATTTTGCCCTATCTCAACTTTTCCTTTATGCCAACACTCTCTTCCTCACATTTCCTTTTGTTGTCCTGTTTCTTTTACCCTATTCCTGCTTTAGATTTTCTCTATTCCTTCTTTTTACCCCTGCTAAAATTTCACCCTATTTATATATCTAATTTCTAATCCCCTGCTTCAAGTCCATACACACCTCTCTCTTCTCTTTCTTCACTATCCAAAAAAAATTTTTTTCTCTCTGTCCTTTGGTTGTTGTTTGCTTGGTTGTTGATTATATTGATATTTTTATGCTTGTTTGTGAGATTGTTTTTCTTTTTCTTGTTCTTGTTTTGTTTTTGTTTGTTTTTTGCTTCTGTTTTCCCTCACCTCGCTTGATATTAGTTGTTGTTTGTAGTTTGCATTCATCTCCAGGTACTTGTTGCTGGCATTTATTGGGATTAGTGGCTGTTCTATTGGAGTTTTCTCCCCATATATATAGTTTGTTCCCCCCTTATTTCTTATTCTTTTTTTTCTCTCTTACTTTTTTTCCTTTCCCAATTTCATTTTTGCACTCCATTTTTTTTTCTCTCTCTCTTCTTCTTTCTCTCCTATCCTCTAATTCACTTTTCTCTGGTGGTCACCTTTATTTGGGGTTATTAACATCATGAATATATTTCTGTTCTGTGCCTTGTGTGTGTACCTGGTTGTGTTGTATTTTGTGCCTTTAAATTAATGCAGGAGAGAGAGAACTACATAACCAGACACCCGGAGAAGAGAGATCATGGGGAGACAAAGAAACAGCCTGTATATGAAAGAAAAGCAGGCATCACCAGAAAAGGAAGTAAATGAAATGGAGGTAGGCAACCTGTCAGAGCAAGAATTCAGAGAAATGGTCATAAGGTCCATGAAAAGAATGGAAGACAAATTCAACAATATGTGTAAGAACCAAGAGGAAATGAAGAAGAACCAAGAAGAAATGAAAAAATGGCATTGCTGCTGTAAAGAACTCAATAGAAAGCATCAAGAGTAGACTAGAAGAAACAGAGGATCACATCAGTGAGCTAGAACACAAGGTAGGAAAAAATACCCAAGTAGAGCAGCTTCTAGAAAAAAAAATTAAAAAGCAGGAGGAGAGCCTAAGGGAACTTTGGGACAACACGAAACAAAACAACATCCACATAATAGGGGTTCCAGAAGGAGAGGAAACCGAGCAAGGAATAGAAAACCTGTTTGAAGAAATAATGACAGAAAACTTCCCTGATATAGGGAAGAAAAAACCCCACACAAATCCAAGAAGCTCACAGAGTCCCAATCAAAATGAACCCCAAAGGACCAACACCAAGGCACATTACAATTAAATTGGCAAACACCAACAACAAAGTAAGAATCTTAAAAGCGGCCAGAGAGAGACAAAGGATCCCCCATCAGACTAGTGATTGATTTCTTAACAGAAACACATCAGGCCAGAAGGGAATGGAATGAAATATATAGAGTCATGCAAAGGAAGGGTCTGAATCCAAGAATTCTGTACCCAGCAAGGCTATCAATCAAAATTGAAGGTGAAATCAGGAGCTTCACAGGCAAAAAAGGACTAAGGGAGTTTATTACCACCAAACCAGCAATGCAAGAAATGCTAAAGGGTCTGATGTAAAAAAAAAAAAAATAGGAAGCAAAGAAGGAACACAGGGGTAAAGAATAAAAATGGTGACAAACAATACCTATCAATAATAACTTTAAATGTAAATGGGTTAAATGCCCCAATCAAAAGACATAGGGTAATGGATTGGATAAGAAAACATGACCCATATATCTGCTCTCTACAAGAAACCCACCTCAGAAAAAAAACACACACAGACTGAGGGTGAAGGGATGGAAAAAGGTTTTTCAAGCAAATGGAAATGGAAAAAAAAAGCTGGGGTAGCAATACTTATATCTGACAAATTAGATCTCAAAGTGAAGCACACAAAAAGAGATAAGGAAGGCCACTTCATAATACTAAAGGGAGCAATCCAACAAGAAGAAATAACTCTGATAAACATATACGCATCCAATACAGGAGCACCCAAATACATAAGAAAACTCCTGGAGGATATCAAGGGAGAGATTAACAGCAATACAATCATAGTAGAAGACTTTAATACCCCACTATCACCATTGGACAAATCCTCTAAACAAAAAATCAGCAAAGAAACATCAATCCTAAATGACTCACCAGATAGAATTAATTGACATCTTCAGAACATTTCACCCGAAAGCCACAGAATATACATTCTTCTCAAGTGCACATGAGTGATTTTCAAAGATAGACCATATATTGGGTCACAGGCAAAGTCTCTTCAAATTCAGGAAGAAATAAATCATATCAAGCACCTTCTCAGATCACAGTGGCATAAAACTGGAAATCAACTACAATAAAAACAATAAAAAAAATCAAACACATGGAGACTAAACAGCATGCTATTAAACAATGACTGGGTTACCAGAGAGATCAAAGAAGAAATAAAAAACATCATGGCAACAAACAACAATGAAAACACAACAATCCAAAATCTATGGGACACAGCTAAAGCAGTCTTGAGGGAAGTTCATAGCTCTACAAGCCTACTGCAAAAAACAAGAAACAATGGTAATAAATTACCTAATCCTACAACTCAAAGAGTTAGAAAGAGAGCAACAAGAAAAACCCAGTGTAAGCAGAAGGAAGGAAATAACAGAGTAGAGATAAATGACATAGAGACCAAACAAACAAACAAACAAACAAACAATACAAAAGATCAATAAAACCAAGAGCTGGTTCTTTGAAAGGATAAACAAGATTGATGAACCTCTAGCCAGGATCACCAAGAAGCAAAGAGAGAGGACTCAAATAAACAAAATCACAAAGGAAAGAGGAGAAATAACAACAGACCCCACCAAAATGTAAATTGTTAAAAAATACTAAGAACAACTCTATTCCAACAAACTGGACAACCTAGAGGAAATGGACATATTCATAGAAAAATATAACCTTTCAAAACTCAATCAGAAAGAATCTAAACATCTCAATAGGCCAATAACTATGTTAGAAATTGAAGCAGTCATCAAAAAGCTTCCAGCAAACAAAAGCCCGGGGCCAGACGGCTTCACAGGGGAGTTTTACCCAAACATTCAAAGAAGAACTAAACCTATTCTCCTCAGACTTTTCCAAAAAATTCAAGAGGAAGGAACACTTCCAAGCTCCTTCTATGAAGCCAGCACCACCCTAATACCAAAACCAGATAAAGACAACACAATGAAAGAGAATTACAGGCCAATATCCCTCATGAACATAGATGCCAAAATCCTCAACAAAATTCTAGCAAATTGGATCCAGCACTACATCAGAAAGATCATACACCATGACCAAGTAGAATTTATCCCAGGGATGCAAGGATGGTACAATATTCGCAAATCAATAAATGTGATACATTACATAAACAAATTGAGAGATAAAAACCACATAGTCATATCAATTGATGCAGAAAAAGCACTGGACAAATTCCAACACCCTTGCTTGATAAAAAAAATCTCAGCAAGGTGGAAATAGAAGGATCATACCTCAACATAATAAAAGCCATATATGACAAACCCACAGCCAATATCATACTCAATGGGCAAAAACTAAAACCATTTTCCCTAAGAACAGGAATAAGACAGAGATGCCCACTCTCACCACTCCTGTTTGACATAGTACTGGAAGTATTAGCCATTGTGATTAGACAAGAAGAAGAAATAAAAGGCATCCAAATTGGAAAAGAAGAAGTAAAACTGTCCCTATTCGCAGATGACATGATATTGTATATAAAAAACCCTAAAGACTCCATCAAAACACTATTAGACTTAATAAATGAATTTGGCAATGTAGCAGGATACAAAGTTAATGCCAAGAAATCTATGGCATTTCTATACACCAATAGTGAACTTACAGAAAGAGAGACTAAAAAAGCAATCCCATTTACTATCACACCAAATAAATTAAGATACCTAGAAATGAACTTAACTAAGGAGGTAAAAGACCTATACGTGGAAAACTACAGGACACTGAAAAAAGAGATAGAGGAAGACATAAACAGATGGAAGAACATACCATGTTGATTGGTAGAATCAACATCATTAAAATACTACCCAAAGCAATCTATAGATTCAATGCACTCCCCATTAAAATACCAACAGACCTAGAAAGAACTCTCCAAAAATTCATCTGGAATAAAAAAAAAAAAGACCCCAAATAGCTGCAGAAACCCTGAGAAAGAAGAACAAAGTAGGTGGGATCTCAATACCAGATTTCAAGCTGTATTACAAAGCCACTGTTCTCAAAACAGCCTGGTACTGGCACAAGAACAGACATATAGACCAATGGAATAGAATAGAGAACCCAGATATCAACCCAAACCACTATGCTCAATTAATATTTGACAAAGGAGGCATGAACATACAATGGAGTCAAGACAGTCTCTTCAAATAGTGTTGGGGAAATTGGACACATACATGCAAAAAAAAATGAAACTAGACCACCAACTTACACCATACACAAAAATAAACTCAAAATGGATAAAGGACTTAAACATAAGACAGGAAACCATAAAAATACTAGAGGAATCCACAGGCAGAGAAATCTCAGCCATATGCCGAAGCAATTTCTTCACCGATACCACTCCTAGGGCAATGGAAGCTGAAGAGAAAATAAACAAATGGGACTACATAAAAATAAAAAGCTTTTGTACAGCAAAAGAAACCATCAACAAAACAACAAGAAAGCCCACTGTATGGGAGAACACATTTGCAAATGTTATCACTGATAAAGGTTTAATCTCCAACATCTACAGGGAATTTATACAATTTAATAAAAGGAAGATAAGCGACCCAATAAAAAAATAGGCAATGGACCTAAATAGAATCTTTTCGAAAGAAGACAGAAGGAAGGCCAAGAGACATATGAAAACATGGTCAAAGTCACTAATTATCCGAGAGATGCAAATCAAAGTGACAATGAGGTACCATCTCACACCTGTCAGAATGGCTATTATCAACAAATCAACAAACAACAAGTGCTGGTGAGGATGCGGAGAAAAAGGAACTCTTTTGCACTGCTGGTGGGAATACAGATTGGTGCAGACACTGTGGAGAACAGTATGGAGTTTCCTCAAAAAACTAAAAATGGAACTCCCATTTGACCCAGTAATCCCACTTCTAGGAATATATCCCAAGAAACTAGAAACACCAATCAGAAAGAATATATGCACCCCTATGTTCATAGCAGCACAATTCACCATAGCTAAGATTTGGAAACAGCCCAAATGCCCATCAGCAGATGAGTGGATTAAGAAACTATGGTACGTCTACACAGTGGAATCCTACACTGCTATAAAAAAGAAGGAATTCTTACCATTTGCAGCAGCATGGATGGACCTGGAGAGCATTATGTTAAGTGAAATAAGCCAGTCAATGAAAGAAAAATACCACATGATCTCACTCATTTATGGAAAATAAAGAACATTATAACCTGATGAACCAAAAGATAGATACAGAGACAGTAAAGCACTGAACAGACTGTCAAATTACAGCAGGAAGGCAGGTGAGTGTTGGGGAGTGGGGGAAAGAGATCAACCAAAGGACTTGTATGCATGCATATAAGCACAACAAATGGACACAAGACACTGGGGGATGGGATGAGGGCATGCGACAGGGGATAGGGGAGGCTGGGGGAACCTCAGTGGGGACAAAAAAGGAGATATATGTACTACTACATGTAATACTTTAAACAATAAAAAAGTAAATAAAAATTAAAAAAAGACTAGCATAATGAAAGTTTCTACATACACATGGTTTCAGTTCTCTTATAGTCAAAGTCTCCTTCCACGCACTGGACATCTTGCAATGGTTACAGATAAAATGGAAAAGTAAAGTTACATAAGAGAATGAGATGAAAGCATATTGGTGAAAAGAAAGTGAAAATTTCAACCACTGTTCAAGCAGGCTAATAATAAATGATATGTGCACAAAATATATCTGTATGCAAGCTACATGTTTTCCTCAGCAAAATAATAAGCTGCAAGAATTAAATTCCAAAGTCCATAGTCATTTGATATTTCAAGAAATTCATCTGATGAGGTAGGGGAAAATATTCATGATCTTCTAATGTTCATCTGGAATTCTCATTTATAGAAAACTAATATATAGGTGCACACACACCTGTATAGACACACTATTTTAACATGCATCTTGATAAGCAGCACTAACCAAATTTTTGTCTACATATATCATTGATTATACCTGTTATGGAAAAAGTGAATTAGGTGATGCTGTTGAAAGCTCGAGTAACAATATTTGACGTAGAAATGTCATATAAAAGTAATTTCAATTTCACAAGTCTAACACACACCTTTGAAGTCAAGTAACCTTTCTACATTATTCCCATTTGCTACTTGCAGAAAGGGATTAAAAATAGCTCTCCCATATCATTCAACAATATTGAGGGGAAAAGAAAGAAAAATAAGATTAAAAAAATCAACATTTACTATTAGATTAAATGTGTTGAGATGATAAAACTTTCATATACTGCATTTGAATTGTTCCTTAGTTGAACACGGCTGACATCCCTCACACCATCACCCTAGAAAGCACTGGTTCCTACTTCCTAAGGTTGCTGGGAACATGAAATAAGATGATGTAGCAGAAAGAGATTTGGAAACTGCCTAGTGAGTAACAGAAGTCAGTAATCAAGGCCATATTTAGAATTAGAGAGAAAAATTAGGAGGGAAATAAAATAACTGAGCAGGAAACAAATAAAATTTTTCTATTTACTAATCTCATGTCATATTTACAAGGATAGCAGAATTAAATTGTGTGGATTTATCATTTTTTAAATTTTATTTTCACTGTCTTTATAATGCTGTAACAAATTCCAGCAAAATTCATACAAGTGGAGGAAATGGGAAGATCCCAACACAGGGAATTATTACTGAACTCTGTAAAATATCTCATACTATCTGCCCAAGAAGTGCCCTATCTTCCTCCTGAGCCAAAGGATTTTCATCCAAGAGGAAAAAATGGTCTTTGGAATCAGAAAGGCCTACCACTCATCAGCCATGTCACCTTGGACAAGCAGGGTGCATTTTGAATCTCTGATTTTTCGCCTATAAAAATGTGCAAAGAGCCTGGCTGGCCTGGCTCAGTGATTGAGCATTGACCTATGAACCAGGAGGTCACAGTCGATTCCTGGTCAGTGCACATGTGTGGGTTTTGGTCTCAGTCCCCAAATATCACTGATGTTTCTACCTCTTTCTCCCTCTCCCTTCCTCTCTGAAATCAATAGAGATATTTTTTAAAAAAGAAATTAAACAAAATATCTTAAGTTGCTGAGGACTGAAGGTGAAACATTGGTGTGAACTCACAGTAGGCTTTTTTCTCCCTGCCCCTCACAGAGCCTTCCTGATCACCCCAGCAAATCAAGGGAAGAATGCACAGATCACTAATTTTTCCAGCATGCCTGGGAAGTTCATGTGCTAATTAAATATATATGACTTTGTGATATATTAGCTTCTGTTACTGAATTCTTAAAGGACTATCCAACTTATCGTGCGTTTGTGATTATTTCATGTGGAAACCAGACAGCACTGCTTTAAATCAAGATCTGTTCCGGTGTCATCTCTCCGGCCCTGGCAGTGAACCCTGTGCATGGTTGTTGAGTTACTCTACTGCCCAGGGGTGGTGGGGATCTAGGGTGGGCAGGGAGGGTGGAGGCCATGAGCTAGGACATGAGAGCTGTAGCTGGCTTCTAGGAGCTCTCAGCTTGTGTCCTGGAGAAATTCTAACAGCAGAGACCACATTCCTCCCCCATTCCGTTTTACCTGTCAGTTGGTGGGGTACCGCCTGTCATGACAGAGGGAAGGAAAGTGAAGGGCATGTTGGCAGGATGCTAGCTCACATACCTGGATGAGATAGTGGGAACATAAACTGAGGAGCTCCAACAGCTGCAAGTGGCTTCCAGCGGCTAACACATCCTGGATCACGCCCGGCTCCAGCAAAATCTGTTATTTAATAATAGAAAACTACCAGTTACTTAAAAATTAATACTAGCTTAACATGGAAAATATATGGCTATATTTAAACTGCCACTTCACATGCTTTATCTGAATTATGAAAGTCAGTTCCTTCTCACATTCTGATTAACAAGCTGTGGCCCTCACTCTAAGAGCAGACTTCTTGTTTCCTATACTCATTTCATGTGTGTAAGGCTCTGCACCTAACAACTTGTTTTTGTAAGAGTATATAACCATTTGCAAAGAATAACATAATAGTATTAAAATTCACTATTTAAAAACAAACAAATTTTAGTTTTTCTAAAAACTAATCTCATAATATTTAAAAACAAACAAATTTTAGTTTTTCAAAGTATATTTCAGAATTTTGTAGCAGTATGATTTATAGATATTTTAGGGATAAGGGCTTATATTTCTACTTGCAATATGAGTCCAGAGGTGATATTATTTCCTTTTACTTCTAAGTCCAGCAACAGTAAATTTCAAGCATAAATTTCTATTTTTCTCAATCTCCGATTCTCTAATATTTTCTATTTCAAATGAAAGATGAAGAAATAGCATCTTCATAACAAAGACATCACAGAGAAGTAAAACTTCTCAAATATACTGGTGATATCAACTCTTCATTTTTTCTGGTTAATTCCAACTTTGTGCCCACTGCTGCCAGCTCCTGAGCTACCGAACAGGCTGGAGAAAAGCCCATAGCCGTGTTGGCTAAATTCACTTTACATGGATGACTGCCAGACCCACGAAGGCCTTAGTGCTGCTCCCAACATCTGAACTCATTTCCCATTTCCCACGCCCAGTGGTTCCCAAAGTGGAGCCCCCGTTCCAGCAGCAGCAGCATCACCTGAGAGCCTGTAAAAATTGCAAATTCTTGGGCACCTCCCCAGACCTAAGTGCATCAGAAACTTTCAGGGGAGGCCTAGAAACTGGTGCTTTAACAAGGCCCCTGGTGGTTCTGATGTGCAGGGCAGCATGAGAAACACTGATGTGGTCCATTCAGTCCCACTCTGCTACTTTTCACACGTATCTCTCTCCTCCATCCTCTTCTTACTCAAACCTCATGATCTTCCAAAGGCTCTCACTGCCAAATCTACCAGCCACTTATCCATATCTGCATTAGCATACAAATATGCCATTCATAACAAATTTCCTCAGGAAAGTTGTCTATATAATACCTCTATTTGCTCTACGATGTTCTCTCGTGAACCCACCCCTGTTGAGTTTTATTCAAATTGTTCCTCTAAAAGTGCTCTTGATAAAGGTCACTAGTGACCTCCAAATCCAGTGGCCAAATCCAATAGTCATTTCTCAATAATTAATCTTATTCAAGCCAGCAGCAGTTAGCAAAGTTGATTGCTCTCCTTCTGGAATGATTCCTTCCCTTGCTTCTGGCACAGTGCTCTGTTGGTTTCTTGTACTTTACTAACCACCCCTCTCCATCTCCTTCCCAATCTGTAATTTGGAGATGCCCAGAGCTCCATTCTCAGATCTCTCCTTGCCTCTCTCCACTTACTCTATGGATGATTCATGCAATCCCATGGCCTTAAAACTATTTATGCTGATTATACTCAAGTTTGTTTCTTCAGCCCCAACCTCACCCTTGAACGCCAGACTATTGTATCTAACTGCTTATGACGTATCACCACATGAATGTCTAAAAGGCAGCTCACACTGGACGTGCCCCATTCTGAGCTCTGATCCTCTCCACCAACCATCAAACCTGCTCCCATCTCAAACCTCCCATCTCAGCAAACAGCTGCTCTCAGCGATTTAGGCTAAAACCCCCAAATCATTCTGACTCTTCTTGTTTTCCTCATATCTCACATCTGACCCACAAGCCACTCCTGGTGACTCTACCTTCCAAACGGTTCCAGAATCCAATCACCACTCAGGACTACTTCCATCGATATCACTCTAGTCCAGCACTTGCCGACCGGTGGTCCACGGACCACTGGTGGTCCGTGAGGTCCGAAAGGTTAGCGACTGCTGCCTGGTCCGATCCACGGTCTTCCTGGATGAAATATAATAACCTCCTAACTATTGAACTGTTTTCTCCTTTGCCCCCTCATGCTGTTTTTACTAATATCAGTCAAGTTGAAACATAAATAAAATTATGTCACTCCTTTATTCAAAACTCGCCAATGATTTTTTACGTCATTGAAAAAAATCCAAATTCTTCACTGTAACATAAACAGTTCTTCGAATACACGGAGGACCCTAGTGTTTACAACTAGCTGCTTTCTTTGCCAATCACTCTTCCTCAATATACCAGCGTGGCTCACTCGCTCATGTCCTTCACATCTCTGCTCAAATATCATCTTCCCTGAGAGGCCCTATCTGACTCCAACCCTCCTCCTTCCCTATCTCCTTTTTCTGCTTTATCTTTTTCACAGCGTTTACCACCTTGTGCCTCAGTCCATATTTGTCTATTCGATTATTTTTTTTTGTTTCTCCACTCAAAGGATAGAAGATACAGAAGAACAGAGACCTGATCTATTTTGTATCTCCAGTGCTTAGAACAATGCCCAACACATAGCTCTCACTTAATATCAGTGAATTTATTTTATAACAAATTATGGATAAATTAATTTCTAAGTATATTTTAAAATTCAGAATTAATTTTAATTAGTCTATTCTATTAATTAATTTAACCTAACAGAAAAGAGGGAGAAGAACTAGAAACTTATACTGAAAAGTCTTTATAGCTCCTTTTCCTTCTAGTCAGAAGGAGAAACCTGCATTTCCCCAACTCCTCCAGGAGAGAGGCTTTGACTAACAGTCAGGAAATTATTGCAGCTCCCATCACAGGCGCAAGAATGCAGTATATTCTTGCAGAAGAGGCATGGCCTGAGGCTCAGAATAGGGAATAGATGGATTAGAAAGGGTAGGCTTAGCCTTTAAATCCTGTCAGTTGTGCTTATTACACACGATTGGCATTCATGATAACCTCCCAGGCTCGGTAATGCCAAATACAAAGGCAGGTATCACAGAGAGACAGGAGGAATATTCCACAGCACGAGCAACGCGTCCAGCGGGCCCCCTTGGAGAAACCCTCCCATGAAAATCCCCTGCCGGGATGGTTTTTGTCTTTGTTTTACTATTCTGTAGTTGTTGTTTTTCCTCTCTCATTGTAACACAAGTTTTTTTAAAAAGACAGCTGCATCACAGAAAATCCCTAGGTGCTTTTAAAGGACGCACTTTGAAAAAAACAAAAAAACCTACCAGAAAAGCTGGGTCTCACTGATGGAACCAGAACCAGCGTTTGCAAGCGCCAGTTGCACTAGAGTCTTTTCAATTCAACTTTGTTGATCTTTGGTGACTGGTTCTGATGTGTATTTTTCCAGAGAATCTGTGTTTGGGCAGGAATACAAAGGTTCACTATGCTCACAATTTACAGTATCGTGAATTTGTCTGTCACCTGCCTAGGATCATTGCTTGAGGAAGAGCCTCCTGCAGAAGGAAGGGCTCTCACGTATGGAGGACAACAGAGGAAGCTAAGTTCCAGTCCTTCAAAGCCTATGTGGGTCACATTGAGGCCTTTCAGAAACAAATGTCCATCTGCATCTAGTCTGGCACTCAATGCAGGACAGATGGGAGGATGGGTCACTTGAGGACCACCTACAGGGAGGGAGGGTGTCTCCAGAGAGTTCAGAGCACAGACTGGAGGAGTGGAAGCTAATATTTAGTATCTTGATACATCCTGTCACTCATCAAACTGGAGGAGCTTAGCTCAGATGGAAGCATCAACAATGGACAAAAGATGTCTGAATAACAACAGAGATCAAGAAATATAAGATGCTAAAAGCCAAGTGGTCCAGGATGCAGTGGGGAAGGTGAAAAACATTACAGACACCTAACTGGGCTGGGCACTGCCTCTGCTCAATGATGCTCACCTGCTCAAGTGGAGGCAGGGCTGGGGCTTCTCCAGGTTAAACAAAGAGGTTGTGATGCAATCTCAGGTGGCTCATGTGTACCTCTTGTTTACAGAGCCATCTGCATGGAATATTATCTCCCGGCACCCACTCCTACCTGACCTCCAGGTGGCAGAATGCAGAGGGGCTGAACTTGAAAGAGAGGAACTGGACAGTGCTAGCGGGGGAGCTGACCATCTCATGGTGGAATCTCTCCTGCAGCTATGGCAAGCTAGGTCATGTGACCTGAGGAAAGGTCCACAGCTGAGCCCTACCTCAAATGCTGAGACTCCCCTCCTTTTGATCAACTTGGGATAAGACCTGGCCAGTGGCTGTGGTCAGAGTGACACTGGCTGGTGTGACAAAGCAATAGAGGTAAAAACGACAATTGCAGTAGAAGGTGGTGGTCTCTAAAGTTGCCAGTGAGCGTTATTACATCAGAATTCAGTCATGAAGTGGTCCCATTGCCCTGCTGGAAGGAGGCACCCTTGAATACTTGGTCCGAATGTGTCCTAAGCAGCAGCGTTGGTTAGCGAGTAGTTGAAACTGTGCAAACTCTAACGAAGACCCTTCAAACGGAAACAAGACTAGGGCTCCTGGTTCCAGTTCCTCAGGCAGGACATGGGACCCAAAACAAATGGAAGAGGAGTGAGGGGTCTCGGGTAACATTCTGCACAAGGCATGATGAGATAGGCCACCTCCACCAGTGCCCGGACCTCACCTGGCTGGCTCTGAGAGGGCAGGGCTAGGGCTGATGTGGCACACAGACCCACGGAGTCCCTGCCATTCCTTCTGCAGCTCCTCTTCCCACATCACCAAGCGTCCACACTCTCAAATCGGTCTTGTTATTCTTTTTCTTCTCTTTATTTTCCCTCCTACTTTTATGTTGCTTCTTAAATTAGTTGCTGGTAGGGATTTTCTTGAATCATCATGACAAGTCGTAGGGTGACCTTTCCCCCCTCCCTTATGAACAGTAAGTCAGAATCTTCAGAAAATTTTATATCTCATGTCTTCAAAGCTATCTTCCTCATTTCTTGCTTTAGGAAAATTTTGTTTTATGTTTTGTAATGTATTTTTATTGATTTCAAAGAAGAAAGGGAGAGGGAAAGAGATAGAAACATCAATGATGAGAGGGAATCACTGATTGGCTGCCTCCTCCACGCCCCCTATAGGGGATCGAGCTCGCAACCCGGGAATGTGCCCTTGTCCAGAATGGAACCCGGGACCCTTCAGTCCGCAGGCTGACGCTCTACCCACTGAGCAAAACCGGCTAGGGCACTTCAGGAAACTTTTAAATTGCTTACTTCTGGGTTTGTGGATAGAGGAGCCCGAAGGAATTGAACATGTTAAAGCTAGACAGCTAAGGTCTTTACTAAACACACAGCTGTGCACACAGGAACACAGCACTCTGTAAGCACTCTTCAACTATAAATTAGAGGTGGCCTAATATTGTTTATGAGAATAAATGAGCACATTTCCCCTCATTTTAATATTTTGTTTATTTGGGATTTTTTTTCCCTGTATAGTAAAGCAAAATGTCAAATTATCACATTTTGAATTTATAAACCATCAGGTAAATTAAATACAACTGAATAAATAAATTTTAAATGATCATATATTCAAGATACATAAAACCCTTTGCATAAAGCTCTTCAAGAGACTTCTGTAGACAGAACATGAACCATAAGATCTAGCTATAAGAAACTGCCATGAAGGTAATTTTTGTTTCTAAGCCATTACTCTAAGGATATGTTTAGCCACAAGGTGGCGCCTATGTTTAAAGCAGAAGAATTTTCTAAATTATTCATGTACAGCACCTCTACCACTGACACCTTAAGTTTATTTTTAGGAAAGAAAAATAAATCAAGTAAGGATAATAAAACATATGAAATCTACTTTTAAAATGTTTCTATCATTTGAGAAATGTTCATAAATATTTCTGTCGAAATGCTTAATTTAAGCAATACTGATTAGAATTCAGTAGTTTTCCATAAATCAGGTCCCAATATTTGAATGTAGTTCAAACTTTTTGTCCTTGTGTTGAGAAACTCTCATGATTGTGACCCCAACTGACTTTTTACAACTTAATTACAATTCTGTATCCTTATGGTCCCTCTGCTAAAGCCAGCAGTCCACTGTTCACACTCAGGCAATACCTGTTTCTCCACCTTGATAATCCTCATCCTAACTTCTTCAATACCCATCTGTCCAAACCCTACTCAGCCTTCAAGATTCAACTCTACGTCCACCTCCTGTACAAAGCTTTTCAAGGTCTTCCCTCCCTGCAACCTCCAGCTGGGATTAATCTCCTGGGATTACAAACTACCACAGACATTGAACTAAGGCCATGGGCTCTAGGTCACTCTGCCTGACTTCAAATCCCGGCTCCTCTACTTACTGGCATAATGAGATTGGGAAAATGATTCAATTCTATGTGCCCCAGTATAATGAAAATAATACCTAGCTCAAAAGATTGTTTTAAGAACTGAGAAAATGCTTTGTATCACTACAGCTGTGTATGGCTTTGTGTCAACAAGATGGCTTAAACAAGTATGGGTTTTATTTTTTCCACAACACTTGGATTAGGCAGCCCGGCTTGCAAACAAACCAAGCTCCTTGTATTTTCCTATGTGGCTAATCTTAGCCTGTGGTTTCATGGCAACAAAACAGCTGCCATATCTCTAGACATTGCATCTCCATTCAGATCAGAAAGAAAAGAGAAGGCAATAAAATAAAAACCACGTGCCAGCTAAGTCTGTCATTACTCATCAGAAAACAATAGGTTTCCTACAACCACTGCCACACAGACTTCCATTTACATTTCATTTGCCAGGTCTAGGTCACGTGACTACCACATCTGTAAAAGAACTCAGGAAGTTGACTTTTTATGGCTAGAAGCACTACTGTCTCCAATCTAATTGGAGCTGTGTACAAAGAAAAAAGAGGAAATGGATATTGTGTAGGCAATCAGAGTGTAGATTAAGGCTCTGAACACTGTTTCTACGATGGTAAATCTGCAATAAATGCTAACTATTATGTTTCTTTTTCCTGCAGCTACGTGTTTTTGCCCTGAATGAATTATGTGTGTGTATCTTATCTCATCTTTTACCTATGAGAGCTGGATGGCAGGGTCCACCCTATTTTATGTTCATGGCTGTTGTACACCCTGGAAGAGAACCTACTAGAATTACTTAGTAAAATTCACAGGTTTGAAAACTACAGTCCTTGAAAGAAATGTTAAAAAATGTCAAAAGTGCCTTTCCAGTGGTGATGACCTCCCCACGAAAACCTGTCTCTCGCTAAGGATCTCCTCCATCCCTCTCCAGAAGAGAAGAGGAGACACAAGAAGACGCACGTGGTGCAGAGCCCTGATCCCTACTTCATGGATGTCAAATGCCCAGGATGCTATAAAATCACCACTGTCTTTAGCCATATGCAAATTGTAGTTTTGTGTGTTGATTGCTCCACTGTTCTTTTCAGCCAACAGGAGGAAAGCAAGGCTTACAGAAGGATGATCCTTCAAAAGGAAGCAGCACTAAAAGCAACTCGAATCAAGGTGAGTGGGAAACCATCGCAATAAACACATTTTGGATAAAAAAAAAAAAAAAAAGATGTCAAAAGCCTTCATAGGGGAGCCTGGTCACATGCTAATCCTCATCAAGGACTATCTAATTAAAAGTGCTAAATGAAGGGACACATAGACATTTCAACTAACAGTTGTAATAATATATCCACATAAAGGTAACCGTTGTGTTGTGTTGTATATAATACATTTGTGATTTGATGATTGAGCCCTTAATTAACAAATTTTCTTAGGGATCTTCCTTCCACAGTAAGAACACTTGTACAAATTTCTAAAAGGTTCAATATCAAATGTTTAAAAGTACTACTTTGAGCCATTTCCTTCTCCCTTTTCTTCCCCCACAGGCACATATCCCTTAACCTCTAAGGGAGCCCATGAGACTTGTAACCAGGGCCCCCTTTCCTCTGATTTCCCAGTGAGACAAAGCAGCCCATCCTAGGCTTTCCTGTTATTTCTATGCCTTTCATTGTTTCACTGTTCTAAGTGAGTTTTTTTGCTGCAGCCAATACATTCTTATTTGCTTTTCTTAAAAAAAAAAAGGTACTAACTTTTATGTTCAATTCATTAGAATATGAAAAAAAACAGATTTGATTTTTAGAATATTTTAAAGACTGTTAAAAACCACAAAGATAAAATAATAATTAAAATATCCTAGTAAAAGAAAGAATGGTGTAGCCTGGACAGTGTAGCTCAGTGGTTGAACATCGACCCATGAACCAGGAGATTGGGGTTTGATTCCTGCTCAGGGCTCAATTCCCAGTAGGGGGTATGCAGGAGGCAGCTGATCAATGATTCTCATCATTGATGTTTCTATCTCCCTCTCTCTCTCCCTTCCTCTCTCTTAAAAAAAAAAAAAAGTCCATCAATAAAAACATAGGTTTTTTTTAAAAAAAGAAAGGAAGGTGTAGATATCACTTTGAGATTCTATTATCTTCCTTCACATGTTTACACAAGATCACTTGCTTTATGTGAAATTTCTAAGGTTACAGGCAAGTTGCAGAAGCATAGCCTAGCCTTCTCTAAGATGCCAAGAAGAATCCTTGGAATAGATGAGGACTCTAACATTGCACTACCAGGAAAACTGGTAACTTTTGCTATTTTGCAATAATTTTGTTTATTACCATTAATGTTGACTTAAAGAATTTTCCAGTCCATAGGCATTGCTGCTGAAACAGGTTCTTCCTTTCCTATTTTAGGACAAGTGGAAGGATGATGGATTAAATACTCTATCTAGGTGCCTGAGAAGAGAGGGAAGAAAGAAGTCAAATGGAATTCTTAGCTGTGGTATGATTAATGCTAAGATAGTGGTCGCCACAGGGTGCTGTCACAGCACTTGCCTTGGGATGCCTCACTTCATTGAAGTTGCAAATCATTCTTCTTATGAAAAAGCTGGGTTCCTTCACATTGTATGAGCAAACCCTACTTTTTTTGGCTCCCTCTCCATTAATGTGACTTTGGCATTTCAAAGCTCTGAGATTAATCATTCTGTCAGCTAGTCATGTCCAACATAGTGTTCTTCATTATACTTAAATTAACAAAATATATTATTTAGCAAAATGTAAAGATAAATTATATACACTTTACATCACCTTTAAAAATGGCCTCATTATTTGAGAAAGCAGAACAAATTTTTGATAGTTTCTAACATTAAGAGAAAGAAGTGGTCCCAGCAATTAAATATAATGAAACATAATGGTCATTACCACTTATAAAAAAGCCAAATTAATTATTAAGACTTACTTTTATAACTAGTGCTCTTTCAAGGTGATGAACACAGGAGGTTTCATCCCAGAGAGCTTCACTGATGAAGCTGGGCTTCTCCACACAGAACTAGTTTCTTATAATGCTAGCATGAGCAGAGAAGAAAGAAACGTGACTCAAAACACTGACAGCCAAAGATGGAAGGTCTCCAAAAAAATGAATGGGGCTGAGGCCACTGTTCATGTGTAGCTGGCCACTGTTATGCTACTAATGAGTGCTAAAGCAGAGACAGAAGCAAAGAGCCAAAAGGAATGATTGCACTGTGGTGCAGTCCATGCTGAGAGAGCGGTGGACGCTGGGTGTTCAGGGGCACCTGGCTGGGGACGCTTCATTTCATGGAAGGAAGCTGTGAAGTAATTCTTCCTATGAAAACTCTATCGTTAATATCCAGTAGCATTCCACAAAGTACTAAGGCTCTATTACTCATTCTCTTATCTGACCTAGTGTAACTTTTGGAGCATTGAATATCCTCAGGTACTTCACTATGCTCCATACACAGTAATAATTCAGGCCCCTGGTAATCCATTTCTAACAAGTGGAATAGAGTGTTGGTCTGGCAATTCTAATCACTCTGAGAAAACAATCCCTCAGCATTTTTTTCATCAATCCATCCTTAACTTCTAGTAAATCCTAATACATAGTAGGTGCTCAGTAAGTACTTGAGGAATTAATGGATCTCAATTTGAGAGTCAACTACAAATGGATGGTTTCTGTGAAGTCAACAGAGAAAACAAATATTCACAAATTAATTTAGGATATTCAATGTATACCCACTTAAAATATAAATCTTCTTAAAAATTATGGATTTAGGGGAATCCAAGATGGTGCCGTAGGTAAACACCTAAACTGCTGCCTCACACAACAATTTAAACTGCAACTAAAAGACAAAACATCTATCACCCAGAACCACGGGAAAGCTGGCTGAGTGGAAGTTCTACAACTAGAAGGAAAGAGAAAAGAGCATTGAGACGTGCACAAGCGCTGAAAAGCTGAGGTACAGAGGCGCGGGATCTGGGCTGGCGGCAGGTGTTGCTTTTTTCAACCCAAAGGGAGACAAGCCCCTGATTACTCTGAAATCCAGTTTCTGGGGAGATGCGGGTGACCCAAACACTTACAGGGAGAAGCTGGACTGTCTGCCACCGGGTCGGAAAGTGAGGGGGGCCTGCTTGCACAGCTGCGCACAGGAATAATTGTTTATCTGCGCTGGGGCATGGGACGTAGTCGGAGACACAGAGCCGGCTAACTAGCAGCCATTGCTGTTTGCCACGCCCTAGCCTAGTGACGCCCTGAGACCCCGTCCCACACAACCTACAAACCCACCCAAGCTCCAAGCAGCGCCTTTTGCATATGAATGGACTGCACTATCGCAGCTTAACCTAACAAACTTGCAGCCGGGATCAGACAGCTCCAAAACCTCCAAACCCCAAGCAAAGGGGAGAAAACTGTAGCTCTCACTGTAGCTCCTGCTGGGTGGACTCAGACAATAGCTGACCTGCACCCCATTGGAGATCCAGAAGCCAGTATACCTAGTGGTCAGTGTGAGAAACCAGATTTCAACTCCTCACATCGATAAGTGACACATTCAAGAGGCAGACTCAGCGAGCACCAAAGCCCCACTGAAACAAGTCCTGCCCCATAAGCGTGTCTTCAGCGCAGCACTTCTTCCATTATAGACACAGGGAGTGCTCACAGCTAATTGGCCTGGAGGTCAATTCCTCCCAGCGTACCAACAGCAATTCAGGCTTAACTACACCAAGACTTTGCACTCAGCCCACAAAGGGGTGTGCCAAGAGCGTCCACATCAGGTGATTGGGGAGGCTGAGCTACTGCCCCCTATAGGTCACCTACCACACAAAGCCACTCCATCAATACAGGGAAGCAGCCAAAATGCGGAAACAAAGAAACATATCACGAATGAAAGAAACGGAGGAAAGCAAACTACTGGACGACATAGAGTTCAGAACCACATTTATAAGGTTACTCAAGAATCTTCTAAAAACCGCCGAGAAACTTGATGACACTTCTGAGGAGCTTAGTGAGACCTTCAAGGACCTTAATGAGAATGCCAAAAAAAATGGAAAAGGACCAGTCAGAAATGAAGCACACACTGTCTAAAATAAAGAATATACAGAAACTCAACTGTAGATCAACGTACCCCAAGAATCAAACCAAAGATCTGAAATATGAGGAAACAAAAAACACCCAACCAGAAAAACAAAAAGAAAAAAGAATCCAAAAATATGAAGATAGTGTAAGGAGCCTCTGGGACAACTTCAAGCGAACCAACATCCGAATTTTTGGGGTGCCAGAAGAAGAGAGAGAGCAAAATACTGAAAACCTATTAGAAGAAATAATGACAGAAAACTTTCCCTACCTGGTGAAAGAAATAGACTTACAAGTCCAGGAAGCGCACAGAACCCCATACAAGAGGATTCCAAAGAGGACCACACCAAGACACATCATAATTAAAATGCCAAGGGCAAAAGACAAAGAGAGAATCTTGAAAGCAGCAAGAGAAAAACGGTTAATTACCTACAAGGGAGTACCCATATGACTGTCAGCTGATTTTTCAGCAGAAACTATGCAGGCCAGAAGGGAGTGGCAAGAAATATTCAAAGTGATGAACAGCAAGAACCTACAACCAAGATTACTCTACCCAGCAAAGCTATCATTCAGAGTTGAAGGTCAGATAAAGAGCTTCACAGACAAGGAAAAGCTAAAGGAGTTCATCGCCACCAAACCAGGATTACATGAAATGCTGAAGGGTATTCTTTAAGAAGAGGAAGAAGAAGAAAAAGGTAAAGATAAAAATTATGAACAACAAAATGACATCAAATACATACCTACCAACAAGTGAATCTAAAAATCAAGTGAATAAAAATCTGAAGAACAGAATGGACTGGTGAATATAATAGAATCAGGGACATAGAAAGGGAGTGGACTGACGACTCTCAGGGGAAGCAGGTGTGAGGGGTGCGGGAAGAGATTGGACAAAAATCTCACTCCTATGGATGAAGACAGTGGCGGGGGGTAAGGGCATGGGGTGGGGTGGGGAATCAGGTGGAGGGGAGCTATGGGGAAAGAAAAAAGAGGAACACCTGTAATAATCTGAATAAAGATTTATTTTAAAAAATTATGTTTGGCCAGTTATGTTTTTTATCTTGAAATTAACCACCAAGACCATATATTTTTGTCATCAATTGGTTTTCTTTTTTAAAATCTTCTATTTAGAATTGTAAAACTCCTATACACTACTACTTCAGACAGATACTATATGCTTCCAGCAGAGGGCTCAAGAATTCTATTTTAAGGAAAGAAGTTTAAAAAACTTATTATCCAACAGCAGCTATTACAAAACTCTTTCAGAAGGCAATTCACACACACACACAAAAAGTTCCTTCTCTTAATCAAGTAATCCCAGGTCTATAAATTTATTTAAAACAATCCAAATAAAAGAAAAAAGTGGATTATAACAAGAGGTTATTTACATATTATGCATTTATGGATAAATGGATGTTTACGCCTAATTCCAGAAAAGAAATTGAAGTAAATTATAATCACAAAAATCTATATATAATTACTTAGGCATATGGGAAAATACCAGGGAAAAAGTGGACAGGTAATATAGAATGTGTAAGTAAGTGAGAATTTTGGTGAATATTGTTTTCCACTTTTATTCTGGTTTATGTTTGTGTGAACATCTGAGTGATCTTTTTCATTTTCAAAGATGAAAAATGTAATTTATTTTTATAGCATTTGTATATCCCATATTTTTAGTGATAAAAATAAGGATGGAAAAAATTTAGGAAGGAGGTGAAATGGCTTATTTATGGAACAACTTAGGAATTTGGAGACATTTCATTTTTGTAGGCAGAACGAATGGGGTGTAGCATTTTATTTATGCCTACAAATAACATTTAAGTACCCCCGAGATTCCAAAAACTTCCAGACAGAGGTCCCAAATCTCTTTATTCACTTTATTGATTTACTCATATTCTATCTCATTTTGAGAAGAATCTGAGGTATCAATGCAAGCATTTAAAAATTAGGAACATAAGTATTTCAAGCTAAAGAAAACAAAAAGTATTATGAGATTAAAAGAGGATATTTACTTGTTCTTTATATATCGTTAAGGCATTCTTATCGATAGGGTAATTTGTATGAGTAGGTTATGTTATCTAAAACTTTCATTTCAGGATATATATATACACACACACACATTATATATATGCATATGAATATGTACTCATAACTATTAAAAATGAGCCACAAATATGGCCCTAAGCTCCCTAGCATAAAAACAAAAAAGAAAATAATGAAATCTAATACAGGGTGAGAATCCAAGATGGTGGCGTAAGTAAACACCTAAACTGCTGCCTCCCACAACAATTTAAACTGCAACTAAAAGACAAAACGTCTATCACCCAGAACCACGGGAAAGCTGGCTGAGTGGAAGTTCTACAACTAGAAGGAAAGAGAAAAGAGCATTGAGATGTGCACGAGCGCTGAAAAGCTGAGGACGGAGGCGCGTGATCTGGGCTGGCTGCGGGCGACTGGGTGCGTTGCTTATTTCAACCCAAACGGAGACAAGCCCCCGATTACTCTGAAATCCAGTCTCTGGGGAGACACGGGGGACCCAAACTCCTACGGAGAGAAGCTGGACTGTGTGCCAGTGCGGGTGGCTTGCTTGCAGAGCTGCGCGCAGGAATAATTGTTTACTGCACTGGGGCACGGGACTCGTGGATGCCGTTGGGGACTCAGAGCCGGCTAACTAGCAGCCATTGCTGTTTGCCATGCCCTAACCTAGTGACACCCTGAGGCCCCGCCCTGCTCAACCTACAAACCCACCCAAGCTCCAAGCAGCTCAGTTAGCATAAGAAAGGCGTGCCTTATCACAGCTTAACCTAGCAAACTTGCAGCCTGGGTCAGACAGCTCCAAAACCTCCAAACCCCAAGCAAAGAGGAGAAAACTGCAGCTCTCACTGTAGCTCCTGATGAGTGGCCTCAGACAGTAGCTGACCTGCACCCCATTGGAGATCCAGAAGCCAGTGTACCTAGTGGTCAGTGTGAGACACCAGATTTCAACTCCTCACATCCATAAGTGACACATTCAAGAGGCAGACTCACTGAGCACCAAAGCCCCACTGAAACAAGTCCTGCCCCATAAGCGTGTCTTCAGTGCAGCACTTCTTCCATTATAGACACAGGGAGTGCTCACAGCTAATTGGCCTGGAGGTCAATTCCTCCCAGTGTACCAACGGCAATTAAGGCTTAACTACACCAAGACTTTGCACTCAGCCCACAAAGGGGTGTACCAAGAGCATCCACCTCATGTGATTGAGGAGGCTGAGCTACTGCCCCCTATAGATTACCTACCACACAAAGCTACTCCATCAACACAGGGAAGCAGCCAAAATGTGGAGACAAAGAAACATGTCACGAATGAAAGAAACGGAGGAAAGCAAACTACTGGATGACATAGAGTTCAGAATCACATTTATAAGGTTACTCAAGAATCTTCTTAAAACCACTGAGAAACTTGATGAGACCTTCAAGGAGCTTAATGAGAATGCCAAAAAAATGGAAAAGGATCAGTCAGAAATGAAGCATACACTGTTTGAAATAAAGAATATGCAGAAACTCAACTGTAGATCAACGTACCCCAAGAATCAAACCAAAGATCTGAAATATGTGGAAACAAAAAACATCCAACCAGAAAAACAAAAAGAAAATAGAATCCAAAAATATGAAGATAGTGTAAGGAGCCTCTGGGACAACTTCAAGCGAACCAACATCCGAATTTTTGGGGTGCCAGAAGAAGGGAGAGAGCAAAATATTGAAAACCTATTAGAAGAAATAATGACAGAAAACTTTCCCTACCTGGTGAAAGAAATAGACTTAGAAGTTCAGGAAGCGCACAGAACCCCATACAAGAGGACTCCAAAGAGGACTACACCAAGACACATCATAATTAAAATGCCAAGGGCAAAAGACAAAGAGAGAATATTAAAAGCAGCAAGAGAAAAACAGTTAATTACCTACAAGGGAGTACCCATACGACTGTCAGCTGATATCTCGGCAGAAACTATGCAGGCCAGAAGGGAGTGGCAAGAAATATTCAAAGTGATGAACAGCAAGAACCTACAACCAAGATTACTCTACCCAGCAAAGCTATCATTCAGAGTTGAAGGTCAGATAAAGAGCTTCACAGACAAGAAAAAGCTAAAGGAGTTCATCACCACCAAACCAGGATTACACAAAATGCTGAAGGGTATCCTTTAAGAAGAGGAAGAAGAAGAAAAAGGTAAAGATAAAAATTATGAACAACAAAATGACATCAAATACATACCTACCAACAAGTGAATCTAAAAATCAAGTGAATAAAAATCTGAAGAACAGAATGGACTGGTGAATATAATAGAATCAGAGACATAGAAAGGGAGTGGACTGACAATTCTCAGGGGAAGCAGGTGTGAGGGGTGCGGGAAGAGATTGGACAAAAATCTTTTTTTTTTTTCTTAATTAAATCTTTATTGTTCAGATTATTACAGGTGTTCCACTTTTTTTTCCCCCATAGCTCCCCTCCACCTGATTCCCCACCCCACCCCATGTCCTTACCCCACGCCACTGTCTTCATCCATAGGAGTAAGATTTTTGTCCAATCTCTTCCCGCACCCCTCACACTTGCTTCCCCTGAGAATCGTCAGTCCACTCCCTTTCTATGTCCCTGATTCTATTATAGTCACCAGTCCATTCTGTTCTTCAGATTTTTTATTCACTTGATTTTTAGATTCACTTGTTGGTAGGTATGTATTTGATGTCATTTTGTTGTTCATAATTTTTATCTTTACCTTTTTCTTCTTCTTCCTCTTCTTAAAGAATACCCTTCAGCATTTCATGTAATCTTGGTTTGGTGGTGATGAACTCCTTTAGCTTTTTCTTGTCTGTGAAGCTCTTTATCTGACCTTCAACTCTGAATGATAGCTTTGCTGGGTAGAGTAATCTTGGTTGTAGGTTCTTGCTGTTCATCACTTTGAATATTTCTTGCCACTCCCTTCTGGCCTGCATAGTTTCTGCCGAGAAATCAGCTGACAGTCGTATGGGTACTCCCTTGTAGGTAATTAACTGTTTTTCTCTTGCTGCTTTTAATATTCTCTCTTTGTCTTTTGCCCTTGGCATTTTAATTATGATGTGTCTTGGTGTGATCCTCTTTGGGTTCCTCTTGCATGGGGTTCTGTGTGCTTCCTGAACTTGTAAGTCTATTTCTTTCACCAGGTAGGGAAAGTTTTCTGTCATTATTTCTTCTAATAGGTTTTCAATATTTTGCTCTCTCCCTTCTTCTGGCACCCCAAAAATTCGGATGTTGTTTCGCTTAAAGTTGTCCCAGAGGCTCCTTACATTATCTTCATATTTTTGGATTCTTTTTTCTTTTTGTTTTTCTGGTTGGATGTTTTTTGTTTCCACATATTTCAGATCTTTGGTTTGATTCTTGGGGTATGTTGATCTACAGTTGAGTTTCTGTATATTCTTTATTTCAGACAGTGTATGCTTCATTTCTGACTGATCCTTTTCCATTTTTTTGGCATTCTCATTAAGGTCCTTGAAGGTCTCACTAAGCTCCTCAGAAGTGTCATCAAGTTTCTCAGCGGTTTTTAGAAGATTCTTGAGTAACCTTATAAATGTGATTCTGAACTCTATGTCATTCAGTAGTTTGCTTTCCTCCGTTTCTTTCATTCGTGACACGTTTCTTTGTTTCTGCATTTTGGCTGCTTCCCTGTGTTGATGGAGTGGCTTTGTGTGGTAGGTGACCTATAGGGGGCAGTAGCTCAGCCTCCCCAATCACCTGATGTGGATGCTCTTGGTACACCCCTTTGTGGGCTGAGTGCAAAGTCTTGGTGTAGTTAAGCCTGAATTGCTGTTGGTACGCTGGGAGGAATTGACCTCCAGGCCAATTAGCTGTGAGCACTCCCTGTGTCTATAATGGAAGAAGTGCTGCGCTGAAGACACGCTTATGGGGCAGGACTTGTTTCAGTGGGGCTTTGGTGCTCAGTGAGTCTGCCTCTTGAATGTGTCACTTATGGATGTGAGGAGTTGAAATCTGGTGTCTCACACTGACCACTAGGTACACTGGCTTCTGGATCTCCAATGGGGTGCAGGTCAGCTACTGTCTGAGGCCACTCAGCAGGAGCTACAGTGAGAGCTGCAGTTTTCTCCTCTTTGCTTGGGGTTTGGAGGTTTTGGAGCTGTCTGACCCGGGCTGCAAGTTTTCTAGGTTAAGCTGCGATAGGGCAGGCTTTCTTATGCTAATTGAGCTGCTTGGAGCTTGGGTGGGTTTGTAGGTTGTGCAGGGCGGGGTCTCAGGGCGTCACTAGGTTAGGGCGTGGCAAACAGCAATGGCTGCTAGTAAGCTGGCTCTGTGTCCCCGACCGCGTCTTGGAGTCCTGTGCCCCAGTGCCGTAAACAATTATTCCTGCGCGCAGCTCTGCAAGCAAGCCACTCTCACTGGCAGACAGTCCAGCTTCTCCCCGTAGGAGTTTGGGTCCCCCGTGTCTCCCCAGAGACTGGATTTCAGAGTAATCGGGGGCTTGTCTCCGTTTGGTTGAAAAAAGCAATGCACCCAGTCGCCCGCCGCCAGCCCGGATCACGCGCCTCCGTACCTCAGCTTTTCAGCGCTCGTGCACGTCTCAATGCTCTTTTCTCTTTCCTTCTAGTTGTAGAACTTCCACTCAGCCAGCTTTCCCGTGGTTCTGGGTAATAGACGTTTTGTCTTTTAGTTGCAGTTTAAATTGTTGTGGGAGGCAGCAGTTTAGGTGTTTACCTACGCCACCATCTTGGATTGGACAAAAATCTTACTCCTAAAGATGAAGACAGTGGCAGGGGGTAAGGGCATGGGGTGGGGTGGGGAATCAGGTGGAGGGGAGCTATGGGGAAAAATAAAAGAGGAACACCTGGCCTAGGGCAAAGAATATCCTTACATGATATTATTCTACAATGTCATTATAATTTTAGATATTTTACAACAGCATACTTTACAATTATCCCAAACAAACTTACAAACTAATTCTTTGAATGGTGGGCAGCAATTTAAAAAAAAAAAAAAAAGGGACATGAAAGGATTTAATCCCTTGCAGAAGGAATTAAGGCACTGGGATGGCACTTGAGCATCCTATATTGGCCCCTCTTGCCCTTTGTGCCAAGAGGGACCCTCTTCTCACAATCCAATTGCCCTCAGCTGTTACCTGAGCTTTCTGTTCATGCTGAGCTTGAAGCCTCGTGGGGGCTGGTACCAGGGATCTGTCTCACATCCAATTGTGTGAGCTGGGCCCTCACTGGAGAAGAAACCCGAGTTCCCCGAGATATGTGATCAGCACTGGGACCCTGCCAGCAGGCCAGGGGTTCCCAAGGCAGGTGCTGGGTGTGGAGGCCACGGGGTCATAGGCTACCAAGGAGACAGAACTGAACCTCACAGCACCCTGCTTGGCCCCGGAGGATGGCTGGTTAGCCAGAGACGGGTAAGATTCCTCAAGGAAGGAACAACCTAAGACAGGCACAGTCGCAGAGGGGCCATCAGGAGAGAACTTGGGGGGGCAACAGAAGTGGGGCACAGACCCTCACCCCCCCAACATTGCAGGGGCTTGAACCCTCAACCCCTTCTAAAGGAGGTCTCCTACCCCCATGGCTGCTTCGCGCTTCCCACACCCAGCTCAGATCGGGACCCAGGCAACAGAAAGAGACCCGGCCCAGCTCACATCGAGATACAGGTGACAGACAGAGACTTGGTCCAGCTCAGATCGGGACCCAGGTAACAGACAAGAGACTTGGCCAACAGCAGTTGCCCTATATCTAAATTCAGCTGAGCATTTGGAATGCTCAGGGCCCACTCAAGAATGCAAATAATCCTTCCCACTAATATTTACAGGGTAAACTAAGATTGTTGGTAGAGTATTAAATTTGACAGTAAAATAGTAATCGAGTTTTCAGATTAATTTAAATAGGCTAATTGAAATAAGTGAATATTCAAGTACTGGACAAAAAGCTACTCTTAAAGTAATAACTAAAATTTCTATTGGTAGTTCATCTCATGGTAAAATTCCTGAATATGCAATGAACCTAAAGCAGTCATATGTGTGGAGGAAAAAAAAAATTTTTTTTTTAATTTAAAGTTATCAAGACTGCATTATAAAATTTACAAAAACCTCCATTAAAAAAAAAAGGGGGGGATAGTAGGGCAATATCATGTAAGGAAAAATATCCTATAAGTAAATTACATCTAGAAAATTTTTACTTTACCAAATTAAGGTTCATTTGCAATGCTAACAGCAAGACGTCCATTAAAAACACACATGGTGTCTAAATAAGACAAAGGAAAATCGTTTGAACAAAAATAAAAAGGATCCCAAATCAATTATATAGAAAAGATTCCTTTATTAACTTGTGGTCGAGAATATATTTGTATATTTTCAGAAAACAGCCCCAAGACCAGATGGATTCCTGCAACAGAGAGGAATTGACAGGAGTGCTCCAACCACGAAGACAAGAGGAAAAAAACAGTCCAGAGATGGAAGACGCTGACAACGCCTTGCCATGGGAGCAGTCAGCAGCTGTGCACCGCTGCAGGTTACCTAGGACCAAACCAGAGAGGGTCGGACCTGTATTGCCACCATGTGCCCACCATCCAGATGTCACTGCTAACATGTACACATAAGGAACTGTTGGACAGTGAAATTGGGACTCAAACATTTTTTTGTTTTGTCTTGTTTTGTTATTATATGTTTATTTCCAGTCTGCAAAGGCAAAACTTTTTAAAGGAAAGAAATGGTGGGAAAAAGATACAGAGGCAAAGAAGCATTGAACAGACTGTCAAACTACATTGGGAAGACAGGGGTGGTTGGGCGAGGAGGGCTGTAAGAGACCAACCGAAGGACTTGTACGCATGCATATAAGCACAACCAATGGATATAAGACACTGGGGCGGGAGGGGGGAGGGTGGGCAGGTGAAGGCATGTCCTGGGGGGTAGGGGAGGTCAGGGGGAGATCAAAGGGGAAAAAAAAAAAAGGAGACATATGTACTACTATTTGTAATACTTAAAACAATAAAAATAAAATAAAATTAAAAAAAAGAGGAACACCTGTAATAATCTGAACAATAAAGATTTATTTAAAAAATAAATAAATAAATAAATATTAAAAAAAAAAAGAAATCTAATACAAGATATAAAAATACTAAAATAATCCTAGCTACCTTCTCCAGGCCCTGAGATCTAATGGAAATTTTCCTGCTGACATTAAAAGTATCATTACAAGCTACAGATGATGTATTATAAAATTATATACCTGAAACCTATATAATTTTATTAACCAATGTCACTCCAATAGATTGAATAAAAATAATTTTAAAAATCAAAGAGTATCATTGAATGACTACACTTTCAATACCATCAAAAGTGTATTTTTTATAGAAAATTGCATAAAAAGTAAAAGTTAATAAAAAAGAACCTTAAAACCCAGACATTCTGTTTTGATTTTCTACCATGATCCAGCTATAAAATTTAGAATAGCTGAGCAGTGGTTCTTAATGACAGCAGCACAACTTTCTAGGGAGCAATTTGGAAATTTGTACAGGTATTTTTGGTTGTCCCAGGAGGGGGGACACTACTGGCCATCTATCGGGCAACAGCTAGGGATGCTAGATGTTATGCAAAATGTAGGACCAACCACAAATAATTGCCTTATATTCTGCACATTTGAATGCCCTGCTGGACATGCACATTAAGTACAAACAGTTTATAAAAATCTAAGCCCAGAATCTAACTCTGTTTCATATATAAGCACAATTTTGTGTGTGTGTGTGAAGACACACTAAAATTTCCAGGAGTGCTATCACAATAAAAACCAAGAGAAGACCATGGTTTTGTTTTGTATGTAATTTGACTAAGAGTTGTTCACTATTTTAGAAAACCATGTCCCCTAGGGCATGCCTCTGTGGTATCTCAGTTTCCAGCAAAGCATTCAGGTGTCAGTCTGCATCTGTACGCAGGTGCCCCTGGCATGGCCATTCCACCTGTCGGTTGTAGATAAGGTGACTATTTCATTATGTCTTCTGAAGGGTTCTGCCCAAACATTTACATACTGAAATAAAAATTGTTTTTATTGTTATTTCTTTTCTTCTGTTTGTTCTTTATATATCGTTAAGGCATTCTTATCGGTAATTAGGGTAATTTGTGTGAGTAGGTTATATTATCTAAAACTTTCATTTCAGGATAGTAAAGGTGGCCTTTTTACATTAAGATCTAATAGATGAGGTTGAGAACCACCAAGTCAGATGGACAGACTGCATATCTTCTGGGAATCCATTTTGTAATTAATTTCTCCCAAATGAACTTTTAGTAAGAGCTCTCCAGTAAACAGGCTGAGGCTAGGTACAATAGTTCTGTTACTGAACAGGGGAAAAGTTTATATACTTAAAGAAGCTTACATCTTTTTATCAAAAATAAGGATCTAATCAAGATTCTCCACTAAATAAACTGTCAATCTACCTCTACTCAGAGGTGATTTGATGGAGCACTTGAAGAATTTCCTTAGAGAATAATTTTGAGCCCAGCCCAAATTCCAATGATCAAGAAAGAACACAATTGTAATGATTTCTGCTTAGAAGTATTCCAAAACAGGAGTTACTGAGCAAATGGCTCCTCAAACATAAGAAAAAAATCCCATATGGACACCATCCTATATAATAAAACGCCAGAGGTGTCACAACCGAAACGACCAGAGATCAGACCACCATGGCCCCTCATGGACTGGCCCTGCCCCCAAGCAAGCAGTTAGGGGCAATCAGGCAGGCATACAGAGTGGTTAAGGGTGATCAGGTAGGCAGATCAGCAGTTAGGGTTGATCAGGTAGGCAGGCCAGAGGTTAGGGGTTATCAGGTAGGCAGACAGCCCCTTGCAGGGCTGGCCTCGCCCCCAAGCAAGCAGTTGGGGCAATCAGGTAGGCAGGCAGAGTAGTTAGGGGAAATCAGGTAGGCAGGCCAGCAGTTAGAGGTGATCAGGTAGGCAGATGCCCCTCACAGGGCTGGCCCTGCCCCCAAGCAAAGAAAGAGGGAGGCCCAGGCCAGCCAAGCCATGGCACCCCAGCCTGTCACCTGAAGAGGGAGGCCACCGGTGGCAGGGGAGGGGGGGCAGTGCTGCACAGATGGCAAGCAGTGGCAGCTGCCTGTAGCCGGGGAAAGAAAAGCCCCAATAGACCCAGATCTCAGGCCAGGCCTAGGGACTCTACCCAAGGGGCCCCGGATTGTGAGAGGGTGTAGGCCAGGCTGAGGGACCCCCCTGAGTGCACAAATTTTCATGCACTGGGCCTCTAGTAAAATATAAAATGCTTGGCTATGGAACTTGGTACCGAGAAATTCAAGAGAAACAAGTGCACATCCACCACCAATTACCAAAGTGGGGTAACCTTCTATTTTGAGTTGCTGGACATTAGCTGTTTCTACTTTGAAAGATGTCAGCTAGGGAAGGACTGATTGTTTGAGACAATAAAACCATTATGAAGAGCATACAGGAAAAGCTTCCCTTTCTATTCCCCATGCTGGCAGTAGGGTGGGGTTCGGAGATAGACAGAGTTGAAAGGAGAGTGGAGAAAGAAGGGCAACAAATCCTCCTCATTTGAAGGGAGTTTTATATAATGATGACAAGGTTAAAAGACTGGGCCCCACCCATCCTTGTCAACTACTATTATCTCAGATATTCAGAGACCCTCACAGTGTTACCAGTGGGCATGTTCTATTCACCAGAGCTCAAGCACCTTGGCCCAGAATTAATGCCAAGAAAGATGATAAATGCTATAAGAATACTGTTCAAATACATTTTGTTTTCAGTAAGTGACTGACTTTCACCATGTCCCAAAGGAAAATATCTGCCTACAATGTGACTATTACTCAAGTAGAATACCAGACTAATGGAAGAGAGTCTGACTGCATTTTGGATGTTTGACAGCTAACAGCTTTGAAGCCCCCCTCCCCCTCTTCCCTGCTTGCCCCACACCTGGGGAAAAGTACAGGTAAGTCCAAGTACTCTGCTTCCGTGCTGGTGGGAGGTTCAAACCATGGAAGTCCCTGCCTTTGTGGGAAACCTTCAGCTTCACCCCCTAACCAGAATACATGCCGAAGCCAGTCACCCCTACTTTTCCTTTCCGGTCATTCTGGACCTGCTCGGGAGCCTTGCAGATTATTAGAGAAAATCTAGGAAACATGATCTTAACCAAAATAGCGGATTTATTACCAGGTTGGAAAGCTGATGTCAAAAGTTTGGCCACAGTTACACTTCCTCCCACGGAGATATTCCAGACATTGAAATGATAAGCAGAGAGCTTTGCAATTCCTGCAGGATAAACTACACCTTGGGCACACTGTGACTAGGCAGCACATGCAGATTTAATGAGAGAGAACAGGCTGGCATGGAGTAGACACTCCTTTAGAACAGATCCTGTCTGTAGGTAGGAGCCTCTCCCACATGACTGCCCTTGGTCTGAATCAGCTGTCTCCAGGAAGAGAGACAGGCTTTGGGCTCTGTGGAGTTAGTCTAGGATCCTCCTCTGAGAAAAGCAAGCTTCTGAGGGGTCAGTCTGGACCTGGACTTCTAAAATATCACTTCCCATTTTTTTCACAATAAATGACTAGGTTCCCAATCCGTCCTTATCACTTTTGACCACCACCTTATGTCAAAGGCTTATTATACTTGACATCTTGAGAGCCGTAAAAATTCCAATTGGCCTATCGTTTTTGTCGTCAGTCAACACTGTCTATGAAACCATGCATGGGAACGTGTGACATCTTCACCCCCAAACAGCAAGCAAACACATCTGCATGCTTGTTTGTTTCAAAATTCCATTGATAAAAGAGAAAATACTTCCAAAGGCAAATAAGGTAGAGTTTCAAAGATCTAAGAAGGCAAAAAGTCACTGGTGGAATTGAAACTCCTTTCCTTCATTTTATTCCTCTTAACTTTCTGTGTCAATAACCCAGCTATGGACTCTGATGCATCTCTGACAAGAAGGAGGGGAGAGAAATGATTCCTTTCTGCACAACTCTAAATATTCCTAGTTAGAATGCAGATTTTAAACTGTTCCCTGTAGAGCCTGGAGCACAGTGCAGGTACCTTGGGGTGGGGGTTGGGGGGTGGGGGGCGGTGGACTTTTGGCCAGGCTTCTGCAGGTACTGCCAGGTGAAGAAAGGACTCAGCAGCTAAAATGTTCAAACCACTGACTACCTTAACACTGCTCCCAAGAAAAGCATTTAAGAAAATTCTCTCCCAGATTTGTTCCATGTCAATCATTTATTGCAGCCAGGTTATGTTTATAAGTAAATCTGATGGGGACCTTTTCCATGCAAAGTGACACATCTATCCCTAAAGGGATGGTCCACGGGAAGACAGTTCTCATCAAGATTCCTGTCACTCTGCAGCCAGGCCTAATGCTCAGGTCTCCAAGGAAAAGTATTCTGCTCTGGAGAATAAATACCATTTCAATGATCATCAAAGTGCAATGCTACAGTATTTGCCTTATCAGAGCTAGCTACAAAAAATCACGTGGAACATATTAGGGAATCAACTGAGAATCAGGAAGAAAAACTTTATAATGTAAAACCATGAAAATTAAGGGACATTTTTCTTTAGTTTTGGATTTCATGAATATTTTTACATGACCAAAATTATAGCTTAAAAAAAAAAAAGGTGTTTTCACTTAATAGAGTACCACACTTGTCTAGAGTTCCAAAGACTTCAAAGAGTAAAATTAATGGTTACACAAAATAGCTCTGTGAAGATGGTGCTAAAGCATCATTCTCTGGATCAGGGAAAGACAATTAGGATAGGTGTTCCCACAGAGATTGGTTTTTCCATCATGTGGAAGGAGTAATTGGATAATGAAGAGAAAAGCAAGGGAATAGAGATACCAAAGAATCGTTTTTCTTCAGATGCTCAGAGACCGCCCAGCTGCTCATGGCTGCCCAAGCTAGCAGTTCCTGGAGGTGGGAAATTTTAAAGGGACTACAAACGTCACTATCAGTTAGTACGCAGTTCCTCTTTACTGGTTTCTGGAATCTCTCCATCAGGCTATAAGGGGTGGAACAGGAGGACAGTTCTCTGGGAAATAAGGGGAAGCTAACTAGGTTTAACATGGAAGGTATTTAGCACAGTGCTTGGCATAGTCTCTCTTCCTTGGTGTCCTCATAGCCAGCGTGCTAAACAGTGAACCTCATTGTGGTTCTCAGTCCTACTGGCTTCCATTTTGGGTCCAGTAACTCAAATTCCTAGAGGCTTATTCCAAGTCCTTTGGGGCTGGAAGTCCTTCCCCTTTCAGAGCAGCGCTCTTCTCTCTATAAAAGGGTCTCAGTTCACCTGCTCCTCACGGTCTGGCTGGGCTTTCTTAGCAACCTCTGCTTGCTGACCACTTGTCTAGGATTTCTCCTCCCGGGCCACATCTCCATCAGAATCCCTTTTGCCCCCTTCTTCCTGGTGTCTCTTCTACTCGGGACTGGTCTCAAACACGAATTAATTCTTGGCCAGAGTTGGAAAGTGGAGAGATTGAGGGAGGCCAGGGTAACAGGGTCCTCTTGCCCACAAGAGTTAAGTGAGAGCTTGTGGGTGTTTTTAGGTTCACCTTTCTCCCTAAGGCAGATCTGCCTAGTGACAGTTCACACCACACCATTTGCTTTCGGCCTAGCTCCCAGGGCCAGCCTAGAACAGAGCCTGCGGAGCAGCCTGGCTCCTCTGCCCCCCATGGCTGGCTCTGCTGTGTATGGCTGTGCAAGGTCACCATGGGGGCTGCAATGCATCCTGGGCTCTGCTCAATTTGTGTCCCAGGCAGGGTGTTCCCACAGATAGGGCGTGTCCCTAATTAGTACAAAGGCAGAGTGTGTGCTTGCTCAGCCCTGTGATAAGAAAAGTGCATGCATTTTCAGGGGATGAATTAGCACTAGGAGAAAAGTTCATGTTTTCTTTAAAACCTCCTGGATGAAATCTCTGACCAATTTTAAGAAGGCTAGGCTTTAGAGCAGTGTGTAGGAGGAACATGCACACATCTTGCTACACTTGGCGACATTCATTCATCACACCCACTCTATACTGCCACATCTCTCCCGAGACAGCAACAATTTCCAGACACTAGGAATACTTACATTTTATACTGTGCTTACTACAGCTGACTAAAGGTCTACTCAACTGTCAGTAGAAATGCTATAGGTAGAGAAGTTCAATGTTATCCCAGATTTTTACAAGTCTAATGCATAATGTTCACAATAGCAAAAAACAATTAACAATTTGAAAAACTATGAATTTATTCACACTTTCATATTCCAAATTCTTTGCTTAGTGTTAATTTCAATTCCATAGTAAGAGAAAGCAGTTTTTTACATTTCCTAAGTATACTCCAATTTCACTTTTTGCCATCATCTGTGTCCATGTCTCAAAGGGAAGACAGATTTATTATATATAAGTCATTTGGTTGTTTAAGAAACCAAACTGCCATAGATATTGTCCAAGGAACACTATGGTAACCTTCACTCTGCAGCAAAGAATCATCACATACAGAGTATAGAGCGGCATCTCAGAGCCCTTGTGAACTGATGTTGGAAAGGGGCGCAGGTTGAGAGAACCATCCAAAGAGTTCACTCTCTTGTCTGGCCAGTGTGGCTCGGTGGTTGAGCACCGACCTATGAACCAGGATGTCAGGGTTTGATTCCCCGTCTGGGCACATGCCCGGGTTGCTGGCTTGATCCCCAGTCGGGGGTATGCAGGAGGCCGCCAAACAATGATTCTCTCTTATTGATGTTTCTATCTCTCTCTCCCTCTCCCTTCCTTTCTGAAATCAATAAAATATACTATATTTTTTAAAAAAGAGTTCACTCTCTAAAATGTCTAAACACTTCACCTCCTTCACCAAAATATAACAAGTATGACTTAACGTTTTCTTAATGACATAGCACATTAAGAGAGAACAATGGCTCTGAAGTGAAGAGAACTGGGTTTGACTTATAGATCATTATACACTGGAGAATGGTCTCTGTCATTCACCATACTTCCTGGGCTTGTTGGGTTATGATGGGATCACTGCATTCCCAGGAGCTGTCAAGAAGGTTGGTTAAACAGCACACATAAAGGGCTCAGGGCAGTGTCTTGGCTCTTGTAGGAGGTGCCCTATGAAATGCCAGCCCCTGCCTGTCCCCTCAGTACATGATCTGAACAGTGGAGTTGTTACTGTACTAGAGGCCCGATGCACAAAATTCGTGCAAGAGTAGGCCTTCCTTCCCCCGGCTGCCGGCACTGGCTTCCCTCTGGCACCTGGGACCCAGCTTCCCTCGCAGCCCCAGCTTCATCCGGAAGGTTATCCGGAAGGATGTCTGGTCTAATTAGCACAGTACACTTTTATTATTGTAGACGTGTGCTGCAGGCTTCTCACCCTTCTGTGGGTGTGCCTGTCAACAATGAGTCATTGGGCAGAATAAATGCAACTTCTGGTCTGGCCCTAGAATTTGCTTTTTTTTTTTAAGCATAATACCAAATACCTAACTATGTATTTTTCCCCTCATGAAAAATATGGCTTCCTTTCTCCTCATGAAAGTGGAATATGAGCATATGACTTCTAAGAAATAGGATATGGCTGCCCTACTGCACACTTAGTTCTTCTTCCCAAGCAGTGTTTTCCCTTCAGAATGTCAGCTCCCCCCATGCTATTTTTAGCTCATGCTTCATAGACCTTTGTGCTGCAGGCTAAGTTTATATATGTTGTGAAAGAAACACAAGGCAATCGAGGCAAACAGTAAGGCAGCCACTTATATTTGCCTGTGTATTTGACCTCAACCTTCCCAGCAATTTTTGTGCCCTTTTGTTTATTAATGATTTAAACATACTTTGTAGCCTATAACCTCTGAGCTTAAAGCATTGTTAATGAAGCTAATTAGAGAAACTATTTTCTTGGGTAGCTTTATAAAAAACCCACACAATATTTGCTATTTCATCCCCATTACACACGAGTGATGAGTGAAGTGTGAGCTGTAGGTTATCAATGGTATTGTAGAGATGGGCAACTGCAGGTGTGACTGGAATTAAGGTGTGAAGAGAGAAATATACACAACACAAGCTGGTATCTTTCTTTAATCAAAGAAACCAAAGAGCATAAAACACATTACTTACTCACTTCACTGGGAATATTTTTTGGCAATTCTGTGAATAATAATTGTCTCCCTTATTTCCTAAGGCATGACATCTGGCTGGGCTGACACAAACCTGTTATCCGTATTCTTTCTACTCTGCTTTGCACTTGCTCCTTGAGGGACGATGCCCCCTCCCCACCTACAATTTTCATTTCAGCTGCCAAAGTTGCCTCAGTTATTCTATGAAGCATTTCTCAAACTCTACTAATGCAGCAAAGAGAATGGACAATATCAGACACGTTAATATGCCTCAAAAGAAGAAAATTTAGTAGAAGAGTGAGCTTCTATCTTTCTTTAACAAAAACCACCTTCTCTGCGAAGGTCTGCACTGATGGCCTTGGTTGACTACACCCTCCCTTTTGTCCCCACTGTGTCTTATGTTCTGTTTCCATTATACCTCTCATCACAGTAAGGATATATAATTCTTTATTTTCCTCTTTCTCCCACCAGGATGTGAGTCTGTCAAGAGAAGAGACTCTTGTCCAGCTGGCACAGTGGTAAAGGGTTGACCTATGAACCAGGAGATCAATTCCCTATTGGGGCACATGCCTGACTTGCGGGCTGGATCCCCAGTGTGGGGCATGCGGGAGGCAGCCAATCAATAATTCTTTCTCATCATTGATGTTTCTGTCTCTCTCTCCCTCTCCCTTCCTCTCTGAAATCAATAAAAATAAATTTAAAAAGAGAGAGAGAGAGAGACGAGGCCCTGATTTTAGCATAGAAGACTCTGGAACTAAGTTGGATGACATGGAATTAAAGAACAAAACTTTCTAAAAGAGGATAAACATCCAGTCTGTGTCTGCATTGATTCAGTTGAGTAATTCTAAAATAAAAATGGGGGGAAGGGAGCAAAATGGGTGAAGTGGGTCAAAGGTACAAACTTCTGATTATGAGATAAATAAGCCTGGGGACGTAATGTATAGTATGGGAACTACAGTTAACAATACTATATTGTGTATTTGAAAGATGCTACGAGAGTATAATTAAAAGCCCTCATCACAAGAGAAAAATATTGTAACTCTGTGTGGTGATGGATGTTAACTAAACTTATTGTGGTAATCATTTCACAATATATACATATATCAAATCACTATGTTGTACACCTAAATGTAATACAATGTTATATGTCAATCATATCTCAATTAAAAATAACTTATAAAGGAGAGGTTTTGTGTGTTCTAATAATTGTTTCACTAACATAAAACTACTAGTAGTTAAGAACTATGAAGCTTGAGATCTGAATCATATTGTCTTTATGCAATTTTATTTTGATTTGCTGATAGCTGTACACTAGCATGGCTCTTGTATTCAAGAGAGAGAGAGAGAGAGAGAGAAACTGTTGTTCTCTGGAGACGCATGTTAGTCGCACAACAATTGTAGTAATGAACAATTTTGCCTTTTAAACAATCACATTCTAATCTTGACACCTTGACTCTGAGATATTTGAGGAAGACAGCATGCCAAGATGCTAGACATAGCCTTTCAGGGCTTTACATTTTTTTTTTCGGTCTTGTTTTTAAGCCAATAAAGCCAAAACTGAATCACTGAGTTTCAGTATTAACAATGAGAATTCAAGTTATCTTGCAAACTCCTGTATAATATAGTCCTTTAGGATATTTTAAAATTATACCAACAAACCACTGAGCTAAGATGAAAATATTATGTTCCCTGGGTCCTATTTAAAATCATACTGCTTTACTTACCTTTCTATCATGTAGCTATAAAATTAAAGATGTGAAAATTTTTTAAAACATCAAGATGCATAACAAGAAAAATAATGAAACCTCATGGCTCAAGGAGAATCTCCTCTGATTAGCTACAGTTAACATGTTCGGCCTCTAGATGTCCTGTACCATACCTGTCCTGTGTATGCGAACTCCAGAGCCTGCTTTAAGCCAAGGCTGGTCACACCATGCAAATTCACCTCGTCAGCTCCACTTTCCACCATGCAAAGACTGAACATTGCCTAAGGCGGGAAAAAGGAAGAGACAGAGAGTTATGGGACTTAAAAAGCAAGGGAACAAGGAAAAGTCCTAAAGAGACTAGGAAAGAAAAAAGTTTTATAAGTTAAAGATTGATATTGGTTTCTGCAATGCTTAGACAAAGCTTCATTGACACAAGCCACCGCAAATCACTGTCTCACCAGGTACAGTAATACACAAAGAGCACTGCACACCCCACACGCAGACTCTCATTTACTCCCACAGCCCTTCTCTGGGGTGACTGTGTTTAGACTCACTCACTGAACTCATTCTCTGGATCCTGGGATTTCATGAAATGTGCAGCACTCCCAAACACTCTTGTCAACAGGACATGGAAAGCACACCCTTGTCTCCAACTGTTCTTCCTTTATTCCCCATCTCAATGACACAGCTCATTCCTCTCTTCTGCTACATTATCACACACTCTATTCAAGTGGTTCTCAAAATGTGGCTCCTGGGCTGCGAATATCAGTACAGCCCAGGAAATCGTTATAGGTTCTTGGGGCGGGTGGCAGGGGGGCAATGTCTTCCCAGGGCCTGCTGAATCAGAAACTCAAAGTCAGTCCAGCAATCTGTGTTGTAAGGGTCATCCAGGTGACTCTGATGCTCACTTGATTTTGAGAACCACTGTCAATGTTATTCAGTGAAAGTCAATATGCCCCTAAACTAACTCTTCAAATGGCCAACTTACTGAAACGTCAGTTCTTCCACTGAATGACCAATATGTCAAACGGAAACTTGAAAATTAAAAAAAATAAAAACTTGCCATATTAAACAAATGCATAGGTTTGCCTTGCCCACCACAAAAGCCTTTAACAAGTTTGACTTAACAGGTATAAAGAGAATATTCAATTTTGTGTTACTGATGATGAAATACACTACTCTGTGTAGTGAAGATTTAACCTTACCCAATGAGAGGTCTGCCTTTGCCCTGGGTTTCTGGGACGTGAACTCCAGGCCCTTGGATTATCCTTGGACACGCGTGATGGAGTGTCTTGGTGTGTCTGGGGCTTTGACCACTGAGTCTAGGGAACATGATTTATGATGGGGTTTGGAGCCACACCTTATCAGTTCTGACCTCAGCGGAACTGGAGATTAAAGGTATGAACTGGAGATCCCGGGAGAGGCTAGAGATGAAAGGCCAGACATATAGGCGGCTTGCAGTTGAGCCCCAGTAAAAACTGGGACACCACAAGCATGGGCGAGCTTTCCCGGTTGGCAGTCCCCTGTGCACACTGTCGCACAGCATGGCCAGAGGAAGTAACACAGCCCCACAGTGCCATATTTGGTCCCCTTCTGCACTCGGCCCTATGTGCCTCTTGCCTTGGCTGGTTCTAATTTGCATCCTTTCCCAGTAATAAGCCAAATCCACGAGTATGAAAGCTTTCAGTGAGTTCTGTGACTCTGTCTAGCAAATTACTGAATATGAAAGTAGTTTTAGGAATCCCCTCAAACTTGTCATTGGCGTCTGAATGAGAGAAGTCTTGTACTGTCCCATCAGATTTTATAATTTGGCTCATTCACAAAAGTAAAACAAACAAAAAAAAACACAATACAACATACCTACCTCATTGTTCTATGTGGTAATAGTTCAGCTCCCCTTAAATCTTTTTAATTTTAAAGGTGTCATATTTTGTTCTGCCAAAGTATTAATATGTACCTTTAGGAATTTTTAATTTTGATAAATTTATTTTGATGCTCATAATTCTATACATTTTAAATTAAAAATATATTTAACTTTCAGAAATTTACTTTATCATAAATAAAATCTAACCTTTAAATTTTAACCTTCTAAATTGATCCTATAGAATCTGTTAAAGGCCAATGGTCAATGTGGTAAATTTGGGAACCTGGTTAGTTAGTGACTTGATCTGGCTTCCCACTGGTGTCACCAGCGGTTAAGGCACTGTATGGCAGGTTAAAAAGACTAGATTTGAAGTCACATGATCCTTGGTTTGGTGAAGCACAGTGTTTAAAGCAAATCTGTAACAAAACAATTCTGGGTTTGATCACTGGCAACTGAGAATGACAAACATGTAACCTGACTCAGTTTTCTTACCTGAAAAATGGGACTAATGAACTTGTTTGAAGATTATAGGACAGTATCTATGTAAAGTATTCAGTACATGATACATGGCCTGATAACAGGCAAGCTCTTGGTGAAATTTATATTTTGTGATAATAAAATAAAGTTTCTTTTATACATTCTCTGGTTAAAATGGTTGATACATTATAAGTACCAGTTTCTGGTGTTTCTTGGAAATCAAGTGTGGGCTATACATTAAAAAATGCTAACAGGAAATTGACTTTAATGTTAAATGGATTATGCTTATGTATTTATAGAAGATCTAAAATCTTAAAATTAAAAAGTACAAGTCACAATAAAAAAGTTATTTCAATTTGTGTAATTCTGAATTTGCTTCCAGACCGCTTATAGCCACTTAAAAAAAAAAAATGGAAGAAATTTCAGTTGTTTTCAATGCCTTTTTTAAAAATTAAATTTAGTGTTTCAGGTTTTAATGTTCCCCACATGAATTGCTTTTTTCAGATCCTCTCAGTTGAAATTGCACCTGATAGGGTGACCAGCTGCTCTCCATCAACCCCATATGCAGAGCAAGACAGAAATGACTCAGACTGCAGAACAATTATCTGGGTTAATGAAATGGAAAAAAGTTCCTGAGAGCAAAAGTTAAATAACAGAACAAGCTGCCAAGGGAGTTTTTTTTTTAATTTGCTTTCGTAGGTATCTTTCAAAAGCAACCAGGGCAATTGGCATAAAACAGGCTTCCTCAACCAGAGGGTTGTGAGCTACTGAACATGAAGCCTGGCCTGGTAGAGTTGGGGCAAGAAAACAACCTCTCAAATAATGTGCATATATATTTGAATATGTTTGCATTACCAATAAAGGAACACCAAATTGGTCACTGGAGCTTTATTATAGGGTATGACTGTAGAGGAAGGAAGAGACTATTAATTTTAGTCCATTTACATAGTATTATTTGGACCATTACAATGGGCATGTTACCCGTCTATTTCTAACAAGTGCCTTTTGAAAACTTTATTTTTAATGTCCAGGATTGTACAGGAAGACACATCTGATTCGACTCCTAGTTCTACAACCAGGCAATTTACCTTGAACATGTGACCTTGGCTAATTCGTTAACTTCCCTAAACCTCAGGTCCCTTATTTGTAAAATAAGGATAATACCAACTTCACAGGATTGCCTTAAGGTTTAGATACAGTTATGCATAATAGATGCTTAATAAATAGAAACTGCTATTCTAATCCACACTGAATGTCCTACTCTCCCATGCATCCTTTTGATCCCCACTGGACTAAGCGTTAAGAAGCAGCCCTCTCCTCTCCCCTCTGCCCAAATCCATTCCTTTCAAATACTTTCCTAATGACAATCCCTATGATTCAAAATTCCTATGACTGGCTGCAGCACTTCACTTTCACCCCATATTCATTACCCTACTTTAAGGACAGACCCCATCATAAAAACCATCACTGCTATTTCTATAATCATGTAGTTTCCATTCTGGTATATCATAGAGTTTTAGAAATTTGATGTTACAAACTTAATGCATCATAATTTTTAAAAAGTAGAAAATTAGTTAATTTTAAAAAAGGTAACTATTAAATCAAGGTCAATGTCTTGAATTTAACAAACTTACAAGAAACCTCAATTAGGAAAAGGCTCAAGGATACCACCAAAGTAAGAAAGAACCTGGCCATTTGACAGAGTAAAACACCAGCTGACTAGGCTGCCCAAGCTTGTGAAACAATGTCTGGAGACCTGCCCGAGCCCATGGGGAAGGACAAAGCCTCTTTGGTAGCAAAAGAGGTGAGGAGACCAAGAGTGTTATCTTTTAGTTTTAGCATTAATCGCCTTGAAAAGGTAACCGCCACATTCTCCCAAAGCATGGGATAAGTTTCTGCCTACAAATATGAACACATTACACAGGTTCTTCCTTGGTTCACACTGTATTGTCTTTGGGAAAGCCTTGGCCGGGTTGAGATTTACAATTTTGTCACAGCTCACTCTTGGCTGATAATGTACTGCCACCTCCACAAATCTTTCTAATTGAAAACTCAGTTTGTGAGACCACAATCCACTAAGTGCCAACCTCAGAGAGAGTTATGGATTTATAGTGTGTCATTTCTCCTATATTTCACACAGAAGTGACACAAATTGAGTCCTAACATCACAGCCCATGAATTAAGTTCCCCTGGGTCATGTTAATTGTCATGCAGTCACAAGATGAGCTATGACCAATTTTAGGTTGGTACTTTATGCCACAAAACTGACCAATGAAAAGTCTACATCTTCAAAGATAAGTAGAATGACAGCTGATAAGACTTTTTTAAGCACTTTAAGTTAGTGAAATATGTTCTTTTTAGTAAACTACTATATGTAGCTTTCTTTGGAATTAACACTAGACATGAAGAAGATGTACTCTGAATTCCCAAGTTACAAGGAATCCAATTGATTTTACAGGTGAAATAACTGGATTATTTTGAGCACATTCAACCCGTATCTTTTACAAGAGAGTTAAATAAAACTAAACAAAAATGTTTATGAAAGTTATTGAAAAAAAAAGTAACTTGCATTGATTGCAGCAGATCTAGCCTGATCCTCCTCCTCTTTTATATGCCCAGTGTTATACAATTAGCAATGTTTACAATGGCCATGAGGCATTACGGAGCCTGGAGCTAACTTCTGAATCAACGAAGATTACATTTTGCTCAATTTAGTGTTAATGGTGATTATCCTTTATTGAATTTTGGTTATACGTCACATATAGAATTGGCAGTAAATCCCAGTTAATGAGACTGTTCGAATAACCATAACCCATTCCCTAGTATTTAGTTGAGAAGGGTCCTGACCACAGTTGAACCGGATCATTTACCTTCATGATCTCCCAAATGCGAAAGCAATCCAATCTGTTGGGGGAGCTTAATGGTCTGAAAGACTGGGGTGGTTGGGTTGGAGGGTTTTTTCTCTCTCATATATCTTTTATAGCTATTTTAATTCCTCCTCAAATAGTATAGTAGTCCTCTCAGAGAATAAAATATCAAGACAAACAAAAGCAGTAAGATTATATCTCTGTAATTATAATTAGACTGCTAAAATACCAGTTTCCCCTCACCTTAACCATATAAAGAAAAAAAAATCTTATATACTACAAACTATAAAACATATTGGTTTTCCCAACAGCTTCAAACATGTAGCTTGTTTATTTAAAAAAAAATCTAGTTATATTTCACGGTTTTGCTCTTGGCACGGTTGCTTCTTAAATTAAGTACATGGTGATAATGAGCCTTTCAAAAGCAGTATGCTTATGGCTTTCCTATTTCTCTTTAGAATTATCCTCCTCCTGAATGTGGCCATACCTCAACCACTGGGGTCTTCTGGGAGAAAATGGAGTGGAAAAAGACACAAATCAAGTTGTTGTTGTTTTCTTAGCTAAAGATATGGTAAGTGTGGAGGCCAAAATCTGTTGCCCATCATGAAGTCAGGCTATCCACGAATGGTATTTATCCTTGTTACTTGTTACATACTCTGGAAAATAGCATCCATACATCTGCCTTTAGCCTTGGGTCCTCCTCTCTGATCCCTTGGCTTCCACTCACTCCTCTGGTGCTCCTGTTACCTTCTAGTTTATGTTTATATCCCTTGGGTATGGGATTTCAATGTTTTGCTACCCACCATGTAAAGAAGTCCATTCTCTTATCTTTAAATATTTAAAACATATTTAGGGATGGTACTTTTACTCTTCCTTATTGAATATATTAGATAAGCCATTTTTATTATTGATTTTAGAGAGAGGAAGGGAGAGAAAAACATTGATGTGAGAGGGAAACATCCATTGGTTGCCTCCCATGATTTCAAGAATAAGGTCTTTGAGGGAGTAAATCTATCACACCACCTTCCTTTTCCCAATGGTTTGAAATGGTCCATCTCTTTTTTTATAGTTTCCAGAAGAGGAATTTTGCCTGGCCAACTCAGAGCTGCTATTATCACAAATCCCTCATACCCATTCTAATGGAATTCAGAAGGCAGAAGCTTTTAAGTAGTTTCGATTTGCCACAAAGAATGAAAAGGCAATTTCTTGCCTGCCCCTCAAAGGCTGGCAGTGGCTGCCTGCAGCCCTGTTGAGAGCTGTGAGGCCATATTCAGGCTCAAGTGAGAGTGGTCAGAATCTAGTTACGGGTGTAACAACAGACATGCCAGGCCTGCATCATGAAGTATGTATAAAGACAAGCACAAGACATGCCATGTCTGTCCTAGAATCCATGGTGCCATCACATAAAAGCTGTCAACCCTTTTCTATGGAGGACTTTTTGGAAGAATGATGAAGATAATAATTGTTCTACTCTTTAAAAACCCATTGTAAGTTAACAATCACTCTTAAAATTTTAACCCCAAATTTCAGTAGTTCCTTTTTATTTTTAACATCTTTTTCTTCAACATACTAACACAAAATAAGGCGGGTAAGACTATAAATATAGGCTCCCAGCCCAGCTGTGGAATCTCTCTTCAATCTTTCATTTCAGTTGTCACTTTGGTTTAACAGCTGCAAGCCAGGCAACATGCACTGGAGCCACTCTCCCATTATTAGGCGAACACACAGATGAGGGCAAGCACCCCTGCTAACCCGGTTTCTTCTACGGTAACTCCATTAGTTACTAAGCAACCACTTTGCTGGAACCTTCCTGATCCGGGCAGAACAGGCCAGTTTAGTTTGAAGTGTTCAGTTTGTCCCATATGTTACTCCTTTTGCAACCACGTTTGTCCATACAGACTACACAAAAAGTATCCACATTGTACAAAATGGGGGGGAGGGAGGGGAGGGGAAGAGTTTAAGAATAATCCGTGAGAGTTCAAATATCTTTCAAAAGTACCCAGATGAAGAACTTCTTTTAATCCCGTGAAGTTGCTTATACACATATATAATTTTAAAAGTGATAAGAACGACTTGATATCTACTCACTCTACCATGGTAGAATCACATGTTTCTAAATGAGAAGAATAACTGGTAATTCAATCTTTCAGGAATCCAGGCATGCAAAGCCCAAATCCAATCAACATTAAAAGCAATTGCTTCAATAAGCAGCTGGGTCATTCCACAGTGTGGACAATTCATTTTGAATCAGTTTTTATAAAAATGATATACAGAAACAAGGCATATCTATAGATCTCAGTAATTCTCCACACCAATTCATCAGATTCACATGATCAGCTGTCTTGCCCTTCTTTTATAAAACATCTGTCTTTGCTCAATACTCCATTTCTAAAGGTTTAAAATTTTCATCAGCTTTATTATCCTTCACACATGTGCTCTTGCTCTTTCAGAGGAAGCTATGGTTGACTGTATCACTGCAATTAAATAAGCATGAGTAAAATTGTGATTTTAAATAGAACAGTGTAAAAGTTATCATTTCAAAGGCATAAAAAAGATGTGGCAGAAAATGTGAAATAATCTTTCAATGCACACTTGAAACAAATACATATGAAGAGCTTAGCACAATGACTGCATAGAGTAATGATAAGTCAGCTATTATTTTACTTTATAAATATTTTTCTAGCTTCATAGTATTTATATTCAGTAAAAGTGAATCCATATTAAATGAAAGAATAAAATGCAGACCAGAGTTCCCCATTCTCCATTCACTACAATGAACACAGTGCATTATCAGCACACTAATGAAAATAACAGTCATCTGACCAGAAATGTTAATGATTTCCCTGGCAGTGATGCAAATAATTTCAAAAGGGAATGTGACATTGATTCTTTAGAGGCTCTCAGCTTTCCATTTAAAAAGGAAATAACATTTGACCACTACCACTATTAACTGTCACTTTACCTCGAATTGACAAAGGGAATTCTATTTTTTTAAATATATTTTTATTGATTTAAGAGCAGAAGGGAGATGGAGAGAGTAATAGTAACAACGAGAGAGAATCATTGATCGGCTGCCCTGACCTGGAATAGGACTGTGACCTCCTAGTTCATAGGTCAACACTCAACCACCAAGCCACGTCGGCTGGGCAAGGGAATTATATTTTTAATGAATGTGTTCCATTAAAAGGAAATTATGAAGCCTGATTAATTTAAAAACAAACAAAACCCCACACACCTTTGGTGCTCACAAGGTCCTATCTCACAGAACATCTCAAATCAACCTTCTCTTATTTATTTCACCATGGCAGTTTCTATAACAGGCAGATGTATAGCTGTTCATCGTCAGCCAGGCAATTAATGCCTATTGAACATCCATGGGGTGTAAGGCTCTATAACAGACTGTCTATAAAACATCAGATTGACTGCTTAATTTGGCTTTGCTGAATGTCAAGGCCATCATTAATGGTGCTATTTTTTTTCTGGCTAAATTTAAAAGCTATTTCATTAGGCCTCTTCTTGGTAGATACTAAATAATTAATCATCAGATAAAAGCCAACATCTACTCATAGACAACAGGTGATTATTACTTAGGGAAGAAGTTGAGCCCATTTTCAACTGTGGACAATTTTTGTCAGTTTTAACAGTTTCTTGGACTATATTTGTTTGTAGGTGTTTATTTGTTTTTAAGTCACAATTGCCTTAAGAAAAGAAGAGAAAAGAAAAGAAAAGCCTATGGCAGCATTTTAGGCTCCTCTCCTAAACCAGATTCTGGAATTTTCAGAGTTACAAGTTGAGGGGAAAAGACCATACTCTACCACATTAGGTCCCCAACCAATTAGTCAAGGACTCCAAAACCTGTGAGTAGCCAGGTGTCCAGTTTTCCCTGGCTCCTAATTCCCTAGTCGCTTCAGGTGACCAGGGAATTAGATCCACGTAAGACTGGGACAGCTGGATCCAGGAAAACAGCCACATGTCTGTTAGGTCACAAGTTTTTTGGATTCAGCACTTAGATCTCTTTTCCAACAGTACACATCCACTAGAACTCTAAGAAGTTCTATGTTGGGGAGTTGGTATAATCATTACTCTCCTGGTTTCTGACTCACTCAGCATCAGCAAGGCCATATTCTCATGCGTGGGAAGAAAACAGATATAATGTGCCCCAATGTCTCTGAGTCTCTTTTGCTCCCAACCCCCACTCCATCTATTACACAGAGGGTTCTGTATGGATAAATTTTTTAAAGTTTGGTTTTAACGGAAGTCACTTTTACTTGAGAAACAGGTAAAACTATTTTTATATTTACAACTGTATCTATGGGCCCAGACATTCTTGTCACTGCTGAATAAAGATGACCCACAATGCCACAGGGGAACGAGCTTTTGCTGACTGGCCTATGACCCCACAAGCTTTAAAAAAACAAAATAGTAGCTTTTTGCCTTTACTATGTTTTTAGTTTCATAATACGTAAATACTGTCTTCTTTAAAAATTAGGTTATTGTCAAAAAAAAATTAAAGTCTTACTTTGTAAGAAAGTGTGATTTGAGCTAAGATCTGAAGAGGGCAAGGGAGCAAGTCATGTAGCCATCTATGAGAAGAGTAATGCAGTTGAGGAAACAGTCGTGCAAAGGTCCTGCAGTAAGAGCATGCAGGCATGTCTGAGGAACAGCAAGGAGGCCAGCGTGATTGGAATTGAGGGGGGGCTTGCTGATGAGGTAGAATTGTGTAAACTAAGATGTTGATTTTAAGTGAAAGTGGAAATCATCAGAAGGTGCTGAGCCAGTGACATAATCTGACTTTTGCTGTCAATAAGATAACTGGGGCTGCAGTTCTGAAACAGGTTCCAAAGGCTCAAGGACTGAAGGAAGAAGATGAAGGAGCAAGTGGAATACTGCAAAACTCCAGGCAAGGGATAACAGTAGCTCACATCATGGTGGTAGTAGTAGAAGTGACTGGAGTCTGAATATATTTTGAAAGTAGAGCCATGGGACTTGCTGGCAGTTTTGATGTCAAAAATCACTCAGCAGTTTGGGGGCCTACGTTAATTAGAGCTGTGTTAACTAAAATGGAGACTGCTGTGCAACAAGCAGGTTTATGGGAGGAAATTGGGAGTTTCATTTGGATATATTACATTTGTGATACCTCTTAAACATCCAAGTAGAGATAATAAGCAGATATTTGGATACACAAATTCTGGATTTTAGGGGAGGGTCCAGTCTGAAGATATAAATTTTGAAGTTATCTGTGATGACTCATTTTATTTGTCAACTGAACTGGGTCTGGGGTACCCAGATAGTTTTTCAAACACTATGCTGTGTGTATCCATTAAAGGTGTTTCTGTATGAGATTAACATTTGAATCAACAGACTGAATAAAGGAGATTGCACCTCCCTAATGTGGGTGGGCCTCATATAATCAGTTGAAGGACTGAACAGAACAAAACGCTGAATAAGAGAGTCTCTGACTGTGTTCAAACTGGCTTTTTGCTAGACACAAACTGAAACACTGGCTCTTCCTGGGTCTCGAGCCTGTTGTTACCTTTACAATAATCCTGGGTTGTAAATGATAGGGGAAGCAATGGTGTGGCCAGTAAATCCTAAAAAAGTAACAGTAAAGACAATTTGGGGTGTCTGGAGAGCTTGTAGCATGTTAAAAGATTAAAGATTTATATCTCTAAAGTACAGCCATGGGAAAAATTAATTTCAAAATAAAATCAACGCTGAAATCTAGAATACAGACAAAATTGGCAAAAGCTATCCTTGCTGAGATGCCTAAAACAATGTTGCTTCCTGACAGAGTTTTAGTTTAAAAACAAAACTCTGCTCTCCTTTCCTTGAAAAATAAAAATCACCACCAAGATTATAGGCCTTCTATTTAACATTTAGTATGGTCCAGAATCTTGTTTTACACCTGACATTTGTTACCTCATTTAATTTCCACATCAATGTTATATGACAATTATATCTCTAAAAGGCAGGATAAAAATGAAAATGGAAATATGGGCATTGTTATCATCTGTATCAGTGCTCCTCAAAGCAGGCTTCCTTCACACTGTTTCTTATCCATCAGAGACCAGGTAAGAAATCCTGGCCAGAACACAAATGGACTCACTACCTGCTTCCTTGAGAGAGGTTCTGGTGAAAAAGAAAAAAAAAAAAAAAAAGCCAGCTGAACTAACAACGCTTCACGATATGCCTGACTTACATTCCGTAGCTCATGTGTGTGGACAGTTAATAAGCATTTCGCAGACTGGCACTGGTCCACAGGACATACACTGAGTGGCCAGATTATTATGATCTCTGAATGCATAATAATCTGGCCACTCAGTGTATGTAGCACTGATATATATATTAGAGGCCTGGTGCATGAATTCATGCATGGGTGGGGTCTAGCCAGCCTGGCCAGGGGGAGGAGACATGGGTGGTTGGCCAGCCTGCCTGCTGGTTGAACTCCTGGTCGAGGGGACAATTTGCACATTAGCCTTTTATTATATAGGATATACATTGAGTGACCAGATTATTATGCGTTCAGAGATGATAATAATCTGGTCACTCAGTGTATGTAGCACTGATCAATGTCTTTACACACCATCCCTTAGATTTGGGCTTTCTTTGCCACTCTCCACTGAAACCAAATTCCTAGATAACAATGAATGTTGTTGCACTTTCCTTGATCTTCTACAGAATATGTCAACCTCTTGAAACCCTCTTCTTTTCTGGCTTTGAATAAAATGCACATATTGGTGCCTGGCTGGTGTGGCTCAGTAGTTGAGCATCGACCCATGAGCCAGGAGTTCACAGTTCAATTCCCAGTGAGGGCACATTGCCTGGGTTTCAGGCTCGATCCCCAGTAGGGGTCATGCAGGAGGCAGCAATGAATGATTTTTCTCCCAACACGGATGTTTCTATCTCTCTCCCTCTCCCTTCCTCTCTCTGGAATAAAAAAAAATATATTTTTTAAATGTACATGCTGGTTATCTTTACACATCTTTGACTCTCCCTTTTTTTTGTCACCTGGGCCATCTTATCATTCCCTTTCTGTCACCTAAGTGAAGGCATCCTTTAGGTTCTGAGCACAGAAATTGTTTCCTGCTCTCTCTTTTCCCTCCTGATGTGCAATCTCGTATATGCCCAAGGTTTCAACCTTCACCTCTAGTGCACAAGCAGCCCGGGTGATTTTTTTTGTACCCTTTGCAACATCCAACACAAACTTTTTTGCACATAGTGGATGCTCAGTAAATGTCTATAGGATTGAGAAAGTAGTGAACTATATACACCACTTGAGGCCCAGTGTACGAAAATCATGCACTGGGGGGAGTTCCTCTCCCCAGCCTGCCCCCTCTCACAGTCTGGGAGCCCTCAGGGGATGTCCTACTGATGGCTTAGTCCCGCTGCCCCCAAGGAGTGAGCCTAAGTCACAGTCTGGCCTCCCTCTGCAGGAGGCAACTGAGCTGATCAGGGGGAGGTGCCACCCCCATCACCCCGCTGCTGCTGCCACTGCCGGCTGCCGCAGCCTCCAATGTGTTTTCATCAACACGAATTCCAGTCCCTTCACCACAAAAAAATGTCTGTGTCTGCTCCAGGCCTGCTCAGGCCATGCTACAGCAGCTCAGGCAGGCCCCCTTGTCTGTGTCCCCACCCACCAGCTCCTGCCTGCACGTGCCTCTGCCTCTGAGGCAGCGTGACATTAGTGCTGGGCAAGTTTGTGTAAGCCTCTGCTGGGCGTGGAAGTCCCTGCCCCTGTCCCCGCCCACCAGCTCCTGTGCGCATGCAGCCTGTTGACTGGTCATGACTGGGACACTGTTAAGACCAATTAGCATATTACCTCTTTATATATATAGATTTGGGACTATTATCAGCCATGGAATTAATTTGTTCTTACTGCATTAACAAATAATAAAGAAGCACATTGATTTGTGAAGTAGCAATAGCTACTGTATTGAAAATAGTAAATAAAATTAAATATTAAATATTAAGAAAATAAAAATGAGAATGTTTAAACATATTTAAAATAAAAATATTAGATGTAAGTTATTTTATATTTGCATGGAGTAAAGTTAATTTACCATCAGAAAAATAACATAGCAGGGATAAAAATTGTTTTAAAATTTTAACTTCTATTGTCATAAGTTCTTTGTTTCAAAATGTAATTAATGTAACAAAAATATATAAGTACAACCAGCAAATCAATTATTTTCTTTTTTTGATAAATTTTATTTTATTTTATTTTTTACTTTATTTTTGCATTTTAATTTCTTTATTGGTTAAGGTATTACATATTTGTCCTCACCCCCCCCCATTACCTTCCCCAACCCCCCCCTCCTCCACACACACACACACTCATGCCCTCACCCCGGTGTTGTCTGTGTCCACTGGTTAGGCTTATATACATGCATACAAGTCCTTTGGTCGATCTCTCCCCCTCAATTATTTTCTTGATGATTTTGCTACCAAAACTCAAACAAAAAAGGAAACACAAATTTCAAAAGCACCATACATCTGAATCACTTTCCAGTTTTCTTCTTAATCTGCACATTAGTCTTCTTAAACTTCCTTAAGCTTTTCTTGCCCTCCTTCCCCTTGGGGTCTTTACAACAACCTCAAAGCTGATAAAGGCACATTCTCTAGACATACTCTTTAATTCCTACAGACATTGCTCTACTTTTTAATTATTTCTATAAACAGATTTTATTATATTTAATGTTAAAACAAGTATTCATTTGATGGAAAATGGTCAATTTACCATATAAAGTATAACTCAAGTGTAATATATAAAAAAGAAAAAGAAGAAGACAAAAAAAAAAAAAAAAAAGAATGATACTGTGATCCCCCATGATTGACGCATGAAATACAGATGTGAGAGAAAGGAAAGGACACAGCAGTGTGCAAATATGCAAGAATTAGCAATGTTGCTGCTTCAGCATAAACACCAAATAGCCACAGAACTCAGTAGTGTTTTCTTGGCCTCGAGCAAGTAATTAATCACAGGATAGGTAATGTAAGATCCACTATGAAAAATATTAAACGTCCCGGGATTTAATTTTTAGTGATATTCATGCATCAACAACTGCAGAAAAATGCTTTGCTATGTAGGACAGTGGTAGATAGTTATATCCTTACAGTAGCACCCAAAAGAGAAACCAAAAATAACGCCTATACCCGTATGTATTAAGAACTTGGGGGTGATTTTGCTATTATTTTTATTCACTTTTTTTTTCTGAAAAGAAGGGTAGTTATAAGTTGCTCCCAGCTAAAATTTAATTTTTTGTGGACTGTACTATTCAGACTGTGACAACATTCCCAGAGGTCAAATGAGTGAACCCTAAATGCAGAACTCAGCCAGTGAATGCCTGAATGTGCCAGGAGAAAGCCGTGACAAGGGTGACTAAGAGAGAAAAATTATGAAAAGTCCTATAAAATTCAGATAGCACTTGATGGTTTAGAAAGACATTTATTTTTATTCTTAATTTTAGTTTTTCATCTTTAGTGGGAGCATATTGGGGGCTCACAGAATTGATGGAGGCGGAGCAGCAGACCAGAAGAAAGACAGGAGGCTGCAGGCTTGGCGGCTAGAAGCAAAATAACTGTCAATGTTAAGTTGCTGTTTATCCTTCATGTGATAAACACAGTATGTCTTATACGTATATGATTTCAGAGAATTGGAAATGTTAATGAAGAAGCTATAAAACCACTAAGTAGGAGACAGTGGAAACCTAGTAATGATTTCACTTATGTTTTAACGTCAGCAGTGCTATCACCTTCGAGTCTTTAACAGGAAACTTTCTCAGGAAATGAGACAAGCTAATTGTTAAACAAACAGTACATATAATGGGTGTTCTTAGGGGGGAAATTCTGAGGAGGGTGTTGGTGAGGCCAGGCACTGTGGTGGTGCTGGAGATGCAATGATCAGAAAAGAAGAAAGGTCTTGGCTATACCCCTCAAGGGGCACTTGAAGGCCTCAAGCCTCCCCTGCTTGCTCCAGCAACGGCACAACTGTCTTCAAAATGCCTCGCAGCTGCTCTTTTTCCAACAGCCTCCAGGCTTCAGGTCTGTGGTGAGTGTGAGCACCCCCTGCTCCCCTATTTCCCGATCCCCAAGCCAGGAGCCTCGTTCATTCTTAAGCCTTTCCTCTCCCTTGTCATCGTCACAAGGTCCTGTGGATGCTACCATGTCCCACCCTTTCTCCCACACCAAACTGGACCTCGCACACTTCCTCTTCTCTCCAGCCATGTGCTTCTGGCTTAGGTCAGGCCTTCGTCAGCTCTCACCTAACAGTTCTCCATGCCCGTAGTGTGAATTACTTACCTGTGGGCCTCCTTTTCTTTATTTTAAAAATGGATATAATAATAATAGTAATAATAATACCTACCTTTTGTCCTCTTTAGAGGACAAAACGAGTTGATATAGATAAAGCACTAGAGTAAGTGCCTATAGCACAGTAACTACCCAATTAATGGTAGTTATTACTATTGTTATTATTGGTTGAGAATGCCAGAGAGAGGAAGAGGATAAAAACAAGGTTCAAGCCCCAAAACACAACCCCAGACCCATGAGACTATTCTGTAGGTATTTGTTCACTTGTCTGTATCTCCTACCAGACTATGAATTCATTCTGTGTCTAGCAAATAGTAGGTATATAACAAATGCTTACTGCATTTTTTAAAAATTCACTTCTAATTATATATTATATACTCATTTAATAGCTTTTCAATCAATTTTGATCTAATTGTGACTAAGGAGTCTATATATCTGAAGAGGTAATATGCTAATTGGTCCTAACTGTGTCCCAGTCACAACCGTTCAACAGGCTGTGTGTGCACAGGAGCTGGTGGGTGGGGACGGGGGCAGGGACTTGTGCCACAGGGACTTGTGCCACTGGGCAGCCCCCTCACCGGCGGAGGTGCACACAGGCCTGATGTGCCACCAGCCCGGAGGAGGACATCAAGACAGGTTGTGGTGCTCCTGGCCCCTCCCCCCCCCCAAGAGAGATGTGCACAGGCCAGCTGTGCTGCCCGGCCCGGAGGTGGGGGGGGGGGTGTCAGGATGGGGGCAGGGCCTCGGTGGAGAGCTCTCAGCACTCCTGCACTGGGGTCTGAAGGTGCAGAGAGGAAGGGAGAGCAGATGGGCAGTTAGGGGGTTTCAGCCAGGAGGGGAGAGCAGATAGGGTCTTCAGGTGGGCAGGGGAGCAATTAGGGGCATCAGGTAGGCAGGCAAGTGAGTGCTTAGGAGCCAGTGGTTCTGGATTGTGAGAGAGATCCCAGATTGGAGAGGGTGCAGGCCAAGCTGAAGGACACCCACACCCATGCACGAATTTCATGCAGTAGGCCTCTAGTATGATTATAAAAATATATGAAACAACATTTTATATCATGGGCTTCTCTCAAAACTAAAAATTATATAGGCAGAGCACACTCAGGCTCTAATGGAAAATGATGCTCAAATATTTAACTTTCCAAAATGTCATATTTGAATCACTTTACCATCACATATGCGAAGCTATGTTAGACAGTGAAGACATCTGCTTCCTTGGCCAGAAAGTGTAGGCGTTGGTGGAGATTTAAGATGGAGATAGCAAATGTTGAACAACAGTCTCCAGGGCAGCCTGCAGCCCAGAACTGCCCACGTGGGGGACCTGCAACTTTTGTGCCCACAGAGGCAGAGGGGCTGCCATAGGGAGGAGGGTGAGAGGTTGACTAGCCCCCACCTCGCACACACACATTCTTTTAGATCATTAGGCCCCTAATTTCTCCTAATACCTCTGGTTCAATACATCCTCATTCAATATTTTTTAACAGTATGTTGATGAACTAGTCCTCAGTCAGTCACAATCCCTTTCAGAGAAGTTACTGGTGAAAAGAGCTATGACATAAGTTAATTCCTTTTAAATTTTTTTCCTAGTTTTATTGAGATGTAATTAACATATACCATTGTGTAACTTTAAGGTGTACAATATGATGATTTGATACATGCGTATGTTGTAAAATTATTGCCACAATAAGGTTAGTTAACACATCACCTCACCTTTTGTGTGTGTGTGTGTGTGTGTGTGTGTGTGTCTGTGCACGCGCGCACGCTCACGCGTGGGGTAAGGACTTATAAGATCTACTCTTTTAGCAACTTTCAAGCCTACAGTACAGTTTTGTTAACTATAGTCACCCTGCTATAGATTAGCTCTCCAAGACTTACTCATTTATAACTGGAAGTTTGTACCTAAAGGTCAACATCTTTCCATTTCACCCACTCCCAGCTCCTGGCAATTACCATTCTACACTCTCTTTCTCTATAAATGAGGTCATGCAATATTTGTCTTTCTCTGTCTGGCTTACTTCACTTAGCATAATGCTCTCATCTTTCACCCATGTTGCTGCAAATAGCAGGATTTCCTTCTTTCTTATGGGTAAATAATATTCCATTATATATAAAAGCACATGCACACACACAACCACATATTCTTTATCCATTCATCCATGGATGGACACTTAGGTTATTCCATGTCATGGCTATCATGAATAACACCAACGAACATGGGTGTGCAAATATATCTTTGAGTTTCTGATTTTATTTCTTTTGGATGCATATTCAGAAGTAGAATTGCTGAATCTTATATGGTAGTTCTACTTTTAATTTTTGAGGAACCTCCCCATATTCTTTCATTTCCATAGTGGCTCATGAAGTTACATTCCCACCAACAAATAAAAGGGTTCCTTTTTCTCTGCATCCTAGTCAACATTTGTTATCACCTATATTTTTTATAATAGTCATTCTAATAGATGTGAGGTACCATCTCATTGTGATTTTGACTTGCATTTCCCTGATGATTAGTGACATTGAGAACCTTTTCATGTACCCATTGGCCATCTATATGTCTTCTTTGGAAACTGTCTATTCTGTTCCTCTGCTCATTTTTAATTGATTTTTTCCCTAATATTTTCTCCCATTCCATAGATTGCATTTTAATTCCTTGAGGGAGACAAGCTACAGTTTTAAGGTTTCAGAGGATGGGGGCGGGGGTGGGGGGCTTGCATATGAATTTAGGAAGATGGCAGAGGGTAAAGCCTTTGTGAAGAACTTCACACTTGCTGTTGGCTGTGATTCACCTTGGTAGATGCACAGGGTGAACCAAGAAAGGAATAGGAGTTCCAGGCAGAAGAAACAGTTATTAGCAAGGCTGAGAAGGGCAAAGGCCCTCAAGTGGAACACAGTGTGTTTAGAGAACAGTCTGGATGCAACATCAAATGAACAGGTGGGAGAACAAAGATGAGGATAATGATGATGGCACAGCATGGAAATTTGGTCCAGGAGCCTGGCAGACTGGGAGTGAGGAGCTTTGGAAGACCTGAGCAGAGCAGTGAAAGTAATCACACAGTCGTCTGCACAATGGTTAGCAAAGGGACAACCAAAGGAAGAGAAATGTCAGATGGCTACTAGAATGTTCTACACAAGAAGGAAGGAGTTATCAGATTCAGAAAATGAAAAGATGATAAAGGATGCAACCAAAAAGTTATTCTCACCCATCAAAAGGTAAATGAGTATGTAATTAGGTGAGCCTCAGTATGAACTCTTCTCTTTTCCTACAAATAGTCAGGCAGAGCATGACTAGGAATTGCAAGTTAGTGCAAGGAGAGAAATAGCTAGTGTTCACTGAAGGTCTTCTTTGTGTCAGATACAGCGCTTAGTGCATTACAGTGTATCATTTAAATCTCTATATCAAGCCATTCTGGGAGCTGTGCTTTATGATCATCTATTTACAAATGAAAAAAACTTTGGTTCACAGAAGTAAGATGACATGTCTACGATCAAAGAATAGATAGTAAAGAGAGTGAATAACCCAATATTAATTAGAATAGCACCTACTGTTTGTCAGGAATTGGGAGAAACTGTGGTGAACAAAGTGCCTGCCGCTGCATTCAAACTCAGACCTGATTCATAAGCTCTTCCCTTCTTTCCTTCCACCACTGCTTTACATTCTTATTTTAAAAGTCCCTGATCTGACTCAGTTATAGCATTTGGCAAATGCCATGTTCAGCCCACACCACTAATATTAAATCTTATTTTAAAATCATTACTACTTGGCCAAAGACTTTGTTTTCACCCTTCCTTTTAAAATGTTGATGATCACAAGAAGTCACAGTACTTTATGTTCAACTGTTCATTATTCATATTTTAATCAAGAAAAGCTGGTGCCAACTCTCAGATCAATGTACAGAAACTGTTTATGTAAAAACTGGGGCCTTCTCCTCACTTTTGCAGCCCCACCTCTCCTGAATCAGAACCATTACTTCAGTTTCAAAATGATCTGCCAGATATCAGAATACAGAGTACAAAAATCTGTTTACATCAAAGTACTTAATGAACCTGAACAGATTACACTAGAAGAAACCATCCATGAAAAATTTGCATATTTTATATGCAGAATATTAAGCATTGAAATATACATAAATTCTATGAGAATTAAAAAACATTTCTTTATTCACTTAATAAATATTAATTGAGCACTTACTAAGCTTGAAGCAACATTATAAGGCTAGTGAAATACACAAATTCCTAAAACAGGATACTGCTTCCAGATATCTCAGTGTGGCTATGCATAAAACACAAGAAAGACAAGCATAATGTTAGTTAGGGCATGTGGCTGTTGGGAGACGATCCTCCATGGGCCTCTTGCACTTATGCATGTATTGAGAGTGAGGCACTGACTGTCCTTTGTTCTGAACTCTCTTTTCATATAGCAAGCAGATTGGAATGACAGAGTGGTTTTCCCTTTGGAGCAAAAGGCAGTCTTGCTTACAATCCTGGAAGAGATATCATTCTCTTTGCAAAGCAAAGGGTAGGCATGCTTCCTGTCCAGTATAATAATGTCTCTCACCAGAGTAAAGGACAGTCATACTTACTACCCATTATTTTAAAAACTTAATTTTTTTATGGACTGTACTATTCAGACTGTGACAATTGTTCCAACTTTGTCTCAATTGTTTTGATCAGAACAATCAATGCACAAGTCACTTAATTTTCATCTCACAAACAGGTGATGACATCGAAGGAGCTGTGTATGAACCCAGCAGGACATGTGGTTAAGTGGAGAAAGCACACTTGGTACTCAAGGAGACAGATGCTCTGGGGTGTGAAAATCAGCTCTTCTCCTTAATGTCTGTCAGTCCTTGGGCAGGTTATTTACGCACATTGCATTTTAGCTTCCTTATCTGCAGAAAGGGAACAATAAAGCTTTCTTCATAGGCATTATAATACAGGTATTGTAAAAGAGGCCCTCTGTGTCTAACCTACCAGAGTATCTGGGGCATTGTGGTGGAAGAGATGAAGAACTGGGAGTAGCAACAAACACTATAAAATGCCAATAAGGAAAATGCTCTCTTGCACTCACATGCATGCACTGGCTCACATACACACATGAACAAAATCAAACCATTTTCCAAAATTGAATTAAAAACCCAATCAGGAGAGACTTCAGAGGAGAGCAGCTAAGCACCAAGACGGTTATATTATGATACACAGGAAGACAGGACTCCTATTATATAACGTGCACATGTTATACATAACAATCCAAGTACGTTGTTTGAAACGTTCTCTGATTAATCTAAACTTTCTGGAAGATTAATGCCCAACAATTTGAGAGTGTATAAAATATATCATTATACTAATGCAACGAAAGGTCACTTTTCAGATATTCTGCTTGATTGGGGCAGTTTATAATTAAATTCCTACTTTTTATTTTAGATAGACAGTTTAAGTAATTACCTATTCATACTCTACATTACTAGGTTTTACCACACTTAAAACACTTTTTCTAAAAGTCTTTCTTTTATGATTTGGCATCTTTGAAAATTCTCTTTAACTCCTGGTTCACAATTGAGTGCAGTTGATATTGTCCCTTAATCATAAAAAACAAGATTATTGGAAACATACAAATCAAACCAACAAATTGCCCATGTGCCTAAGTTGGTTTCTATATCATTTTTGAGACTTTCATAAGGGAAATTTTAAAAATTCACACACACACACACATATATATTCTCACTTATATAGATTGTGCACTGTAATGTTTTGAAATTATCAACCAAAATAGCATTGAAAAGAAAATTAAATAAGAATTAAATATTGTATATTCAGAAATTAATATTTAAAAATATTCTGGTTAATGATTATCAAGATTTTTTTCTTACATCTATATTTTAATTTCACTTAGGAACTATGTGACTTATTACTTAACCTCTGAGTTATCTAAAACTAGAGGCTCAGTGCACGAATTCATGCCTGGGTGGGGGCCAGCCAGCCTCGCCCCTAATTGGAGTGGGGGGGCCGACTGGGGGCAGGACTGGCCAGGAGGAGGGGCCGTGGACAGTTGTCCAGCTGGCCCCACCCATGATCAGAGTCAGAGGGGCAATTGGGGGCAGGGGCCGCAGGCAGTTGGCAGGCCATGGGAGGGGCCGATTGGAGGTGGGGATGGATGAGGGAGGGGCTGCGGGTGATAGACAGGCCAGCCCTGCCCCTGGTCGAACTCCCTGTTGAACTCCTGGTCAAAGGGACAATTTGCATATTAGTCTTTTATTATATAGGACTAGAGGCCCGGTGCACGAAATTCATGCACCGGAGGGGGGGTCCCTCAGCCCAGCCTGCACACTCTCCAATCTGGGACCCCTCAAGGGATGTCCGACTTCCGGTTTAGGCCCAATCTCGGTGGGCCTAAATGGGCAATCGGACATCCCTCTCACAATCCAGGACTGCTGGCTCCTAACTGCTTGCCTGCCTGCCTTCCTGATTGCCCCTAACTGCTTCTGCCTGCCAGCCTGAGCACCCCCTAACCACTCTCCTGATAGCCTGATTGATGCCTAGCTGCTCCCCTGCCAGCCTGTTTGTCCCCAACTTCCCTCCTCTGCTGGCCTGGTCCCTCCCAACTGCCCTCCCCTGCTGGCCATCTTGTGGCAGCCATCTTGTGTTCACATGGGGGCAGCCATCTTGTGTGTTGGAGTAATGGTCAATCTGCAAATTACTCTTTTATTAGATAGGATAGAGGCCTGGTGCATCGGTAGGGGCCAGCTGGTTTGCCCTAAAGGGTGTCCCGGATCAGGGTGGGGGTTCCCTTGGGGTGTGGGGCGGCCTGGGCGAGGGACCTGTGGTGGTTTGCAGGCCGGCCACACCCCCCAGTGACCCAAGCGCAGGCCCTGGTATCTGGGATTTATTTATCTTCTACAATTGAAATGTTGTAGCCTAGAGCGGAGCCAAGCCTTCTGCTTGCTCCACGGCAGCAGCCATTTCTGTTGGGATTTATCTATCTTCTATAATTGAAACTTTGTAGCCTTAAGAGGAGGCCAAAGCAGTCCAGGGCTGCAGAAGCTTGGCTTCCTCCATCGCCGTGGGCAACCCTAGCCTCCTGCTCTCTCCAGCTCTGTGGCTGCCATCATTTTTGTTGTGATTTATTTATCTTCTATCATTGAAACTTTGCAGCCTTAAGTGGAGGCCTGTGCCGGCCAGGGTATATGGAAAGCTTGGCTTCCTCCATCGCCAGGGAAACCCAAGACTCCCTCCTGTTCTCTCTGTGGCCGCAGCCATCTTGGTTGGGGTTAATTTGCATACTCACTCCTGATTGGCTAGTGAGCGTTGACTAGTGGGCATGGGTTGTGGGTGTAGGGGAGTGACGGTTAATTTGCATATTACTCTTTTATTAGATAGGATTACTTAACTTCTAAGATAAAGTTTCCATATATGAAAAATGTTGATTTTTATAGCACTTGTATGTGTTTGTAAAATGGGTTGTTAGGAGGATTAAATGAGATATGCAGATAAAATCCTTTTCCACCACCTGAACCACAGGAGTGCCTGAATCACCTGAAGTACTTAAATAGATGGCATTCAACTAGCTATAACCATACTGTACACATTCATCTTCAAACAACAAGCATGTCACCACATCTCATTCACCACTAGAACTCAAACCCCAGAATCCTGTTAACAAGACAACCTGTCTTCTTCAGCCATTATGGACACACATGTCAACCAGAAAGGTCCATGAGGCCAATTGCATCGCTGATCCTGGAGCTAATACTGGAAAGCACTAAGACTAGAACATGCATAAAAACCAAATCAGAAGCATTACATATCTTTAGGGACTTTGTTTATTTTAACAAATTGTTTTCAGATTCTCCTTCTGATCCTGAATCTAGAAACATCCTAACCCTAGCTCATACCCCATGTGATGAAGCATTACAATGCCACACTTTCTTAGGGTGGTTAAATGTTAAATGCCCCTCAACTCAGACACAAAGGAGAGACATCCAGATATCCAGCTGAGGAAAGATCCCAATAGGGCCCCATTTCATTCTACTCAGGAAGGCCCCCAACACTTACAACACCGAGAACTATCATCTAGTTGGCTGTTGGTTGTGTGACACTTCAGGAAATTTTATCATCCTCTGTTTAGTTGACATCTGAAGAGAAACAAACAACCTGGACTTACCCGAAAGTAGTCGCTGCACGCTGCTAGGACGGCCTTGTGAGCATGGAATTTCTGTTCCTCCGCAATCAGGGTGACATCGCAGAGCATGCCGTCGCTCCTCTGCTGATTCAGCGCTGCCAGGACACTGTCATTGTGAGATTCCGAGTGGCAGAGCCTCTGGCCTGTCAGCATTTCTTGAATACTAGGAAGGAGAGCACTCAAGTCAGCATGTATCCTCCACCAGCCCTGGCTGCCCCATTGCCTCCCTCCCTCAACACCGACAGGGCGTGGGGGCTCCAGCGTACTACTGGGGTGGGATTTTGGACTCCCCATTTTCTTTCTCTCCACCATGCTCTTGCTCCCCTTTTCTAGAATTCTCTTCCCTCAACCCCTCGAGGTTCTTTTTTCTTTCCTACTCGTGCTTCTTTTTCTGAATCGTGTCTGTGTGTGTCCACCTGTGTCTGTGCACTGACCCATGTCGGACCTGTGAGCCTCTGCCTCTAAGCCTCTGTCCTCAGGATGTGCACATCTCTGCGAAAGTGCATCCAAACTGTGCATGTATGCAGGTGTCTTTGTCCACTCCATGACCCTTCCCAAACTCTCTGCTTCCTTCTCAGCTTTGCACCTCTGTCCTCTGAGGACACACAAGCTCAGGGCGAGATCACAGCCATGCTCTGGCCCAGCACAGAATCCACTGGACCTGCCTGACTCACCAGAGGTCCAGCGCATCACCAAGTCCCCCACAGCACACAGTACTTTATTGGTAAATAAAGCAAAACGAAGCAAATGCCAGTAAGAGAAAACAGGGCTGCCTGTGACCATTCCATGCAAAAAGCAATTAATTCAACCACAGCTACTTATTACCTAACTTGGGAAATTATGAACATTAAGGAAATGGCATTGTAAGTGAAAAACATTTAAGGCGGAAAGTAAAATATATCTACAATTTCAGCCACCAATGTCTCGATGTGATCACTGAACTAGATTTATGAATGACTATACGATTTTATTTCTCTTCTGTTTTTCGAAGTTGCTAAATTTATCCATTGTGAAACTTTCCCCCTTCATTCCCTACCCCATCCTAAAATATTCTTTCCATATCCTTTCAAAACTCCTAGGTGAAACCTCTGATCTTCCTAAAATAACGTGTAAGTAATTACATAAACACAAAATGCAAACGGCATTGGCAGGCAGCTATGAACAATTCCAGCTCAGATGTATGAAAATCTCCACAGCACTCTAACTCTCAGAACTGGCACTGGACTAAGACAGAGGAGTGGCACCAGTCATAAATTACCCCCAGAACAGGAACAAGGGCCATCAACCTGTTTCAGGTCTGCAGCCTCTTCATCAGGCCAAGGAAAGATACCACATGGATGGTTGAGCATTGTCTCTCCTTTCCTGACAACTCCTGCATCCAGTCTCTCCCTGTGAGTGGGAAAGAGCCTCTCAGAGGACTTAGGGAGTACCCACTGGCCTACACTGCATGATTAATGTATTTGACGTGGCTCTGCCCGGCCTGTGGTGCCAGGTGGCTGACAGGTTACAATTCAGCACAAGTCGCACCACCTGAAATGGAAGCCAGTGCTCCCTGTGAAATGCCGGAGTGCAGCCAGTAAGCTGCATTGGGCATTTCTGACTGGGGAGCCTCCGAAATGTCAGAACGGTTGAAAGAAAAAAAAACTTGACAGGAGGTGATGACATAGGAAGTTGTCGTGGGAAGATGGGAGGATTATTTTCAGTTGAAATGCAGCAGTGGGTTTTGAAATGGTTATTGTCATCAAATATTCATCTTCTAGTGGCTTTAGCTATCGGCAGACTTTTTAAATCAGCAATTGAAAACTGCATTCAGAAGCATAAATAACTTTTCAATACAAATTTCTATGCAAAGCCTAAATGGAGATTAATTAGCATGGCTCAATTAAAGAAATGAAGGAATAAAATAGTAACAGAAATATTGTATCATATAAGTAAAGCTTTGAAATAGGTTTTGAAAAAAAATCTGTCCTAAATAAAAGAACATTTTGATATATTTCACAAACACAAAGCTCTTACTATGTTTCATGAATTACTCTTAATGACTTATAATTATTAATTCACTTAACATTCATAACAATCCTATGAGGCAGTTACTATCATTATCTCTGTTTTACAGATAAAGCTGAAGGTCTAAGATCAGGCATTTTGAGAACCTAACACCAATAACACAATAATGTAAATTCATCCTCCTGCTTACAAAACAAACCAAAAAAGACAAAACAAAAAATGTGATAATCTATAAAAACGACATCAAGTATCTATGATTGCAAGGAAAGAGCATCACAAGGTCTGCAGTAATTTTGTATTTATATTATACATGGTCAATTGCAAAATCAAAGTTGCTTTTTAAAAATAATATACAAGAACATATTCATGTGATAAGAAATTTTTGAAATCATGATTCAAAACATTTATCTTTGCACTGTAACTAAGATAAGTTTTAGACTAGAGAATGGATTTTTTATAACCTTAAAATTTTTATTTAAAACCCTCAGAACTTTTCTCCCTTTTAATATCATCCTAAATGCTTAATAAATGTATTTTGAAGTTTCATTTGTAGTGGAACAGAAGACTATATTTAAATAATTGCCTTAAAATGTTTCCTTACTTATTTTCCAAAGATAGTGCCACAATTTGTGTCCTTTGATTAAGACTGAGTCAGTATTTGAATTTCAGATATCAATTGACAGTGAATAATCTTGCCAGGGAAAGAACAGCTGTAAACTGAAATTTGCCCAAGAATAAAGGGCTTAGCTCTGAAACAATTGTGATGCTGCACAATTTTCCAAGATCATTCAGCTGGGCTTGAAATATTCAAGCTTAAAGAAAACAACACACTAAATATTTAAGGCAAAACTTGGCTCAAGATTCCAAATATTTTGGAACCAATATGTTAGGAATTCTTCAAAGCGGAAACAAATACTGCAACATTTGGCAAGAAATAAAGGCCTATTAATCAACAAGCCATTATTATAGTCTGAAAGTAACTGCCCACTTACTCTCAGATGTAAATCTGCAAAAGACCTCAACCCTCTAACTGTTAAGGCATGGGTGGCCACAGAACACAGCTAGAAGATGGCAGGCCCATTTGAAGCCAACGATAATAAATGAGGAGCAGGTGAATCAAAGACTATTATGTGTCATGACCACATGCTTGCAAACGGCGCCCTTGGCATCTATAACTTATACCAAATTAGCACATTAAGCCTCCCCACTCAGAGTAATGTCTTTCTATTATGTGGGGAACAAAGAAGGTAGGAAAATCATATTCCTAAAACTTCCTAAATTACTGAAAAAGACCAAAACCTGAGGCACATTTCCCAAAGATGGGGAAGGTCTTCCATGAAAGCAATGCCACCCCTTCAAAATTCACAGGTGAGTGCAGAGGGTGGCTGGCTTCTCTGAGGCAATCCCAGCAGCCTCCCACAGGGAGCCCCTAGAACTCTGCTGTGCAATACAACACCCACTGCACATGGCTGCTGACCACCGGAGTGAGGGCAGACCAGGTTGAGATGTGCGGTAAGTGTAAAACGCACACCAGATGCCAGACGTAGTGGGGGAAAAAGACTGCCAAATATTTTTGATAGGCTGGGTTAAACTATATAGCTAAAATTCATTTTACCTGTTTCTTTTTGTCTTCTTAAAAAATGTGCCTCTGAAAAATTTAAATTATAAATATGCTTTGCACTATGGTTCTTCTGGACAGTGTACAGGTTCCCAGGGAGATGTGGCCCTCATTTCTTCTCGCTGAGCTGTATGATAACATCGGGCACCCTGTGGAGCTGTCCATGAGCCTGGCTGTTCCTGAACCTCACCGGGCTCAGACTCTGGGTTACAGCAGGGCAAGCCCCAGTGCCAAACAGCAGATCTGCTTTTTAGTGATGCCAGGGAGCAACTGTTTGATTGGCCATATGTCAAGAGCCAGGAACAGGGAGATAAATAAATGATGTCTTAGGGAATAGGTCTATTCATGACTTCGAGTCTTTAACTTTCATTCTGAAATTGATGGCAAAAGCTAAAAAATCACATGCAGAGCATGATGTTCATGACATGGTCCTTCCAGAAATACTTATTCATCCTGTGCCAAGTATTGTTCACCTGGAGATAAAATGGTGAACAAACCAAGCTTGGTAGCACCCCTTGTGGAACATTCAGTTTAGTAAGGCAGTTACACATTAATCAAATAATTTGGCCTTCCTGAAGTACAGCTGGAGCTGTAGGCTGTAGCAAACAGGAGAGAGAAGAGATTTCTATTGAGTGGAACAGCAAGTCCTAGAATCCCATGATAGGAGAGAGCATGACCCTCACACAGAATGTTAATGGCTAGAATTCTGGGGACAAAGCAGGATATGGTACAGGACCCGGAGCTCAGCAAGAGGTCTTGGCTAGAGGTGTAAATCTGTGACTCGGCTCCATAGAGAGCATAATAGAAGCACAGCCAGCTGTGTCTCCAGAATACAGCTGACAGACAATCCACAGTCAAAGGTTGCTGAGAAGATAAGAAAGAATTCAAAACACAGAAACAGGGCTGGGCTCAGCTATGGAAAAGGACTGCCTTCTGGGTGGCAGGGGAGAGGGAATAAGTGGGCCAGAACATATTAAAACTCTGGGCACTTTGGACTTGTTGAATCTAAAGATTTAGGGGAACCGATCTCCATAGGACCTGGATAGTTGGGTTTATCTGAATTGTGATTTTGTCAGGGAAATGCATTGGAAATGCAGGGAGCGAGATAAATTAAGGATTTAAAAGAGTGGTAGAATCTCAACTGGATGAGAAGGGAAATGAGGGGACAAAAAGGTTGATGGGTTGTAGAAAGTAGCAGGGCCAGTAGATGAGACACTGCAATGAGGTCCAAGTACAACCATGGTGGAGGTAGCTATGAGCAAGCTAGAAGAAGTGGTCCTGGCAAGATAAAGTATTTGATGTGGTTTCAGAAACAGAGCAACTATGGAGATTCAAGGTCCGAGGTGTGAGCGTGGAAGAGGGCGGTTCAGTGAAAGGAGAAGGACTTTGGGGATAAGCAGGTTGAAGATCCAAGGCTAAGAAGTTGGACAGATTCTCCACGCAAACAGAGAGCACTGGGAAGTTGTAAAGGATTCGCGATGAGGAAGAAGACTGAGACCAGGTGCTAAACGCTCAATGAATGAGGAAAATGGCCCAGACAATAGTGCAGTGGAGGTGACAGTGAGAGAGGTGAAGAGCACCACCTTCAGAAGCACCACCTTGTTGTTTTTGCTGTTTTTTTCCTCAAACAACCAGTTTGTGGAGTAATGATCTCGAAGCAAAACAATGTCCCAGGGTGACAACAATCTCTCATCCCTAAAACACACCAGATGTGAGGAAATAATAATGCCACCACGTGAGAGAGCTACAAGAGAAGTGATGCCTCAGGAGAGGGTGGGTCTCAACGAAGTCAAGGGGTGAATAGAATTTTTCAGGGTGAGGGAGATGATCATAGTTCCACAGGACACAGGGGAAGTTTGAAAGGTGGGGAAGGGAGGGCTCTGGGTCTCAGCAGAGAAGGAAAGACCACTGTGGAGATGATAGTGCTGTGGAGGACAGATGGCGATGGAAGTTGATCAGTAAAAACAGAGATGGCAGATTTAAAGAAAAAAAATCATTTTCAGAAGAATGCACGTGGAACCTGGTAGCCAAAAATAAAGCACTTGGTTGAGGTGGTAGCAGACAGATACCATGGTCTTTAGGTGCTCTATTGGCTGGAGGCCAAATCTAGAGCAGGATTTCTCCATGTCAGTGAAATCCATGTTCTGGGTTAGATCGGTTTTTGTTTTCTTTTTTTTTTTTGCCATGGGGGAGAGCATTGGGGGGAGGTTATCTTATGTATTTTAAGATATTTAGCATCCCCACCCCCAGAGTGACAACCAAAAATGTTGCCAGATATTTGCACAATGTATCCTGAGGGCAAACTCATCCCCCTAGAGAGTCACTGGTCTAGAGCAGTGGTGGGCAAACTCATTAGTCAACAGAGCGGCAAACCACGGCTCGTTAGCCCCAGTTTACCGACCACTGGTCTAAAGCAGCAGATTCCCTTGGGGAGTGCAGAGGCACCATGCCATCAGCAGCGATGCCTCTGTTTCGGAACACATTTTGGGAACTGGTTATCCCTGATAGCTTCAGAGTTGTGGGGGAAAGCTGGTCTCATTATTTCATAGACAAATCCAATTCTTAATATTTTTACAAAGAAGGTATTTCCCAGGTTTATCACCTTTCTTATTCTTTGATCTGAAGAGCCATTTGTTTCCTCAGAGGCTGATGAAGCCCTGCCTCCACTGAGAGTATTCAAAGGAACACCCTGCATTTTCTAATTGACTGCCTCTCGGTTTGGGGAATGTGCCAAGCTCCATTCTGCCTGAGGCATTCCCCCTTGTCATCCCATCCTGCAGAACTCAGATCATAGAGCACTTCTTCAGGAAGGCACTTCCTCGTCCCAGCAATCCTGTACTCCTCCTTCAAAGCACTTCTCACAATGACATTTGCATTATTCCTGGTGTGATTTGCCCACAGAATATACTACATTTTATAAGGGCAGTAACCTCATCTATGTTATTCACTGCTGGATCCTCTGCACCAAGTAGGGTGCTTGGCTCAATAAATGTGTTAAATAAGTAAATTATTAAGAGAAAATGGCATGAGTATTTTGAGAATACGTATCACACTCCCTAGTGATTGCTTTAGGATGAGAGTCAAATATATATATAGCTTTCTGATTATTTTTAAAAAAATGTATTGATTTGAGAAACATTGATTTGTTGTTCCACTTATGTACGCATTCATTGGTTGACTCTTTTTAAAAAAATATATTTCTTTATTGATTTCAGAGAGGAAGGGAGAAGGAGAGAGTGATAGAAATATCAATGATGAGAGAGAATCATTGATTGGTTGCCTTCTGCATACCCCCCACTGGGAATCAAGCCCGCAACCCAGGCATGTGCCCTTGGCTGGAATCGAACCTGGGACCTTCAGACTGCAGGCTGACGCTCTATCCACTGAGCCAAGCCAGCTAGGGCCATTGGTTGACTCATGTATGTGCCCTGACTGGAGATCGAACTGCAACCGTGGCATGTGGAGATGACACTCTAACCAACTGAGCTACCTGGCCAGGGCCTGATGCTTTTTAAAATCATATACTTTTATAGCAGTATGCCTTTTGTTTGAGGGAGGTTAACATCCTAAATAAGAAAAAGATAAAAACTAGTATCAGTCAAAGGATGATGAAACATGTCTAGGTCTGACTAGTAACTAGATCACAGCACTTAGCCCTCGTGCTACCTGACGAAACTCACACACACTCCAATGGTCCCGGCTTAATTCCTTCAAATATGTATTGCACCCCTGCTCTGCACTTGGTCCTGGAATGTGCAGGGTGAAGACTGGGGGGCTGACTACACCACGCAGGACACATGCTGCCGGGCTCACCTGAGGCAGTGTTCAGACGGCATTTTCCAGCAGGGTTCTGGGGTCCGCAGGGTCAGCCTTAGAGGTCTGCAGCAGAATTGGCAAGCATTCCAGCTGAACAGAAAGACATGAAAGAAAAGCACAGTGAGCTAAACGCAAAAACGCACCCTCTGGGCCTTCAGATCCCCCACGGAGCTTTACAATTGAGATATACATTCCGACTGAATGCTCTTTTAATAAACAATATTTCAAAAAGTTACTAAGTGTTCAAGCTTTTTTACTTTATTGGAACTTCAAGGACTAAGAAGTAAAATGTGTTTGAGAACCCAACAATAGCTAAATTAAGGGCTACCGTAAAAATTAAAACATCAGACGGCTAAAGGGAAAAATTCACATAACTAAACCTACAAAGTTCTAAACCACAAGTACTAGTTCACTCATCCTTTATGCGATTTCACTTTCCTTCCAAACATGATTATTGGGGAAATTAAGATTTTAAAAAAGTATGTCTTTGCTAAACGTCTACAGAAATATGATTTTCTATTCAAGGAGCAGATTTCTGAAAACTAGATTTAAAAGATAACATACTGAGAGGATGAAAATTAGTAGAAAATAGAAAACAGATTCTCAGAAGAGCTGTAGGATTAGCATAGTTGGAAATATATAATAGGATGAAGTTATCAAGCTTGAAATTGCTCCTTGCCTATATTTTCATTTAATCTCACCCCAAACCTCTAGGCCCCCCGCCCCCTCCAGCCTGTGTTTTTAATCACTGGTGTAACACTAAAGAGAAAATTAAATTATTTGAATAGTCTGGCACCTGGTCCATGACTATGCTTTACAACTCTCATTAGAGGGTCTAGCACCTACTTGCTAATACACCGAAGTGGAAAAATTAATTCCAACCTGAAAATCTTAAGCAGGTTCTCTTCTGCCTCAATTATATTTTGAAAAGCAATAATAAGGTAAAAACACTTATAAAAGAAATGTGTGAAGCTGTGCCTATTTCTGCTGATTTGTACAAAAGAGGAAACTATGGTTTCCAACATGACTAAAATATAGTATTTGTTACAGTGTATACAAACCCTCAATTGGGTATGACTGTATAGTAGTTCTATAGATATATCATAATTTGCTTGTGTCCCATTGTTATTGAACATCAGGTTTTTTCTAACATTATTCACACAATTATGTTTTTTATTTCTTGTTTTCTTTCTTCAACTATAATTATAAAAAATAGGATATCTATCTATACTTTCATTTATTTCAAATTTGTTTTGACAAACCTGAAAATGAGCATCACTTTCAATGATTCCATTATGACTGAGTAGGGCAGGGGCTGAGAATACTTCAAGGCACACTGTTTTATTATATAAGATACTTTCTTAGTAACCTATCACTGCTACAGTTTCCTTTCAGAAACTAGGTTATCATCTCCAGGCTATTATAGCCTAACACAAACACTAACAGAGATGGTCACTTGAACTTTAAAATGGCAAAATAATATTTATTATTACATACAGGAAAATAAACTTAACCTTTATGAAATTCAAATATTTTTAAACTCACCCAATAACAAGGCAAATGAAGAACAAGTATTCGAAAAGTTAAAATCATCCAAAATTAAAGGACACATTGAACTTGATATTTTTCAGACATTCCAAAAATTACAATAAAAAATCGTAAGATAAATTAAATTCCCTTATTATTTGGAAACCAACTCACTAAATGAGCTATTTTTATACTAATCCTACCTTTATTTAAAATTTTGATATCGTGCTCATCATTAACTTTGAAATATTACATTAACATATTATTTCTCTCCATCCTGAATTTGTTGGTTCCCTCTGAAACTTTGTACCTCATTCACCTCACCCTAGTCTCAGCTCTGTTCTCTGTCATGTAGATTATTAAACTAAGAAAGCAATTCTGCAGGAAAAGAAACAGAAAAAAAAAAAAGAAGCAGACATACAGAGAAAAGGCTAGAGGCAAGAGGTGGAAGGAGAGGACATTCTGGATTTCCCGTACATTCCTGCCTCTGGAGGTACATAAATAACCTAGACCTTTATAACAAATTCCATGTCTTATTTAGACTAACACAACTGGAGCTTAAAAGATCCCCATGAAAATCAAGTAGAGCCCAGTCTAAGATTTTGTTTGGTGACAATGGGGGGCAGGGGTTCTGCTGCTTTAAAAACACGGAGACACATATTCCTATTGCTTCTGTGGGAAAATGCATTCCAAGAACTTCCCAGAAAACATAGGTTTAAATAAGCAATGTACACAATTTTGTGACACTTAATGCTATTTCCTCTGCATTCTTTAAACGACCAAGGTCCTGAAGACACCGTTTAACTGCTTTCCACACAAATTCATTATGTGAGAAGGCAAATGCTGTCTATGCCTGTGGCTTAGTGGTCAGCCACTGAATGTATAAAATATTATTTTGGTGAACAGAGAATAACTGATTTCACTAAACATAGTTTAAAGGCAAGGCATCGACTTATAAAAATAGTTAGGAAAACATATGTTAAAATTTTAAGTATCTTTTAATCAGCTTTCAAGCTTAGCTTAATGCTCTTGGGAAGGGAGAAGGGGATTTCCTTCTGAAGCTTAATTACTATATGAGAACAAAATAGGTAAAGTGCTTTCTGTTTATCAGTGTAGAGTTGGGCTGCTAAACAGTGGAACCAACAAAACATGTACTGTCCCCCAAAAGATTAGTGCCACAGACTTCCGGAAATCTTTGTGGTTAAAAATGCAACCAAATAAACTTAGCTTGCGAACACAAGTAAAGCAAATATCTTATAAAAATGGAGCCATGAGGGTCAGAGAGGGTCGGACCTGCATTGCCACCATGTGCCCACCATCCAGATATCACTGCTGACATGTACACATAAGGAACTGTTGGACATTGAAACTGGGACTCAAACATTTTTTTGTTTTGTCTTGTTTTGTTATTATATGTTTATTTCCAGTCTGCAAAGGCAAAACTTGTTAAAGGAAAGAAATGGTGGGAAAAAGATACATAGGCAAAGAAGCATTGAACAGACTGTCAAACTACATTGGGAAGACAGGGGTGGTTGGGTGAGGAGGGCTGTAAGAGACCAACCGAAGGACTTGTACGCATGCATATAAGCACAACCAATGGATATAAGACACTGGGGTGGGGGGGGAGGGTGGGCAGGTGAAGGCATGTCCTGGGGGGTAGGGGAGGTCAGGGGGAGATCAAAGGGGGAAAAAAAAGGAGACATATGTACTACTATTTGTAATACTTAAAACAATAAAAATAAAATTAAATTAAAAAAAAAAAATGGAGCCATGTTCACGTATCAACTTGCGGTCATGATAGCTGGCCCACCCTACGCCGCCCACATCAGTGTCTCTCCTTTTATTCACAAAACTGAATCACATGCAGTGATTTGCTCAGGTGACCAGTATGTAGGTGAATTTTTACTTTTGTTTCATTGTTTGCTAATGTGGTTCGTGTGCTAAGTACTATTTTTTTAAATGCCAAAAATACGTATGGCAGCAATCCTCCCAGGACTGTTCCCACGGCATCTGAGCAGCGTGGGATGCTCCAGGCCCCCTTCAAGCTCTCCAGTGGAAGCCTGCACTCATCTGGGGGCACACAGCAAGCATTTCTCAAAACTACAGTAGTTCTTGCACATAGTTGACATTATTCACTGGCATCACTCTTAGGAAATGTTCATTATTGCAATCCCCTCTGTTACTGGTGAGCTTCTTCTCAAATATCTGTTTGGTACATAAGATTAATGGGGTTTCTTTAATCTTCATAGCTTTTATTTTCATTAAAATGTTTCAAGGTTGCCAGGTCTTCACTTAGAATGAAATTTTTGGACATCGAAAACAGTATTTTCAGAAGAAAAATATATTATTAAACCATAATAGTGTGAAAAGGAACAAAAAAAGTAAATGTCTAACAGGTCTGACTTGGTTAAGTGCAAAGAAAGACCAGATAGACTAATGTAGGATAATATGATCAACAAGCATAAAATACTAAAAGCTATCTTTAGCTATTTTAATTACTGGATGCACACCAATATTATCAACATACATGAAACTGGCTTATTCTTATTCCTTTTAAAAATACTTGATGATTTTTAAAAAATATACTTTATTGATTTTTTACAGAGAGGAAGGGAGAGGGATAGAGAGTTAGAAACATCTATCAGCTGCCTCCTGCACACCCCCCACTGGGGATGTGCCCGCAACTAAGGTACCTGCCCCTGACCGAAATCGAACCTGGAACCCTTCAGTTCACAGGCTGATGCTCTATCCACTGAGCCAAACCGGTTAGGGCAATACTTGATGATTTTTGAAAATATTAGTTATTCTTTATCTCAGCAACTTATGGAAATTAAAGGGAAATATCAGCAGATTTTAAGCAGGTAAAAGTAAAATGCAAGAGATAAAGAGGTGGTTTATAGGAACCAAGCCTGGATAAAAGAAATATGAATTATAGGTGTAAGTCTTGAGCATTAAAAACTAGTTACATTAGATGATTCTTTAAATATATTTAAGAACTTGTTGATCCCAATCAACAAATTACATCAAGTTAATATATCTTGAGGGAAATGTTTCTTCCAAGCATAAAAGAATTAGGACACATCCAATGGTCCCAGTCATTATTTTATTTATGTATTACACCTGGTGTAATACATAATTCTTTAATTCTAAGTATAATACTTTAATTCTAAGTATTTCATAAATTGGCTTATTTTTAACACCAGTAAATCAGTGTATTTTTAAAAACAGCACACCATCATATAGTGTCTAATAAATAATATTAGATATTCCTTTCATCTGAAAGGCAGTCAAGGGCACCCCACTGGCATACTTTCCTATATGGACTATTCTTTCCTGGAGATTAACAAGGCTGCTTGCCCTTTCAGACAGTGAGCAACACACCTAAGCTCTCCCTCCAAATAATAAAGAAATGAGATGATTTAGTTCTAACAGGAACAGTCCAATGCACAATTTACTCCCTGAATAGGAATGTATACCAAAAGAACAAAATTGCCCCTTTCTTACAAAACCATACAACCCCTTTAATATATAAAATAGAGAACAATTAATCAGAATATATTCCTGAGATCATACTCCTAAAGTCTTTCTATTAAACAATGGCCATTATAAGTTTTAATTAAAAATAATGTGAAATAATCACCACTTCACCTATTCCCATGAGCCAAAAGCTTTCTTTGATTGTGTGCATGATCTCATTAATCCTACAAATTATGTGATATTATTATTCTCATTTTATTGATAAGGAACTTACGGGTGGGTACTTCACAAAAAAATCACAGGCCTAGTAATTGGTAATGTTGGGGGTCAAAACCTATTCTGTTTAACTCCAAAGTTTGCACTATTAATTATCCTGCTCTAATCTCAAATTTTACTAAAAAATCATAAAACTATTACTTTTAAAGGCATATAATATTAACCCCTCATCCAAGAGGGATTCATTCTAAGACCCCCAGTGGATGCCTGATATACTATGTTTTTTTCTTACACATATATAACTTTTCACTTAAAGGAATCACTTTATGGATCCTCTTTGACATATCCAAATTACCAGCATGACTACTCTTGGGCTTTGGGCCCTTCTTAAGTAAAACGAGGGGACTTGAGCCCAGGCATTTCGGTACCAGCACAGTGTATCTGATAATCAACACGGCTACTAAGTGACTAATGAGTGGGCAGCATATTCAGTATGGATAAGCTGGACAAAGGGATAATTCACAGGACAGAGAGGATGGTGTGAAATATTATCACACTACTCAGAATAACATACAACCTAAAACTTATGAATTATTTAGTTCTAGAATTTACCATTTGATATGTTCAACAACAGTTGACCATGGAAAGTGAAACTGCAGATAAGAGAGGATGACTATGTCTAAAACTAAAAATATACATTACATGAAAATTACAGAAGAAATACAGTCAAAGAATGCTCAACAATATAAGACACAAATATGTATACATAATGATACAATAAGTATTTCTTAATAATCCTATGAGAGAAAGAAAAAAAATCAAAAGGCAAAAGGCGAAATATCTTTTTCTAGATGGATCTCATTAGAGGTTGCCTGAATGCACCAATAACCACTGTCAATTGACCTGGCATGATAACCCAAAATAAACAAATATTTGTAATAGGGAGAGAGCAAACTCCTTTTAAATTATGAATCACACTAAATCATCAATTGTTTTGAAGAAGGTGATAAGTAACCATATTTCTTACAGTTAGGAAAGGAGAGCCAATGCCCATGAAATTTATGAAAGCTCATGCAGCAGAGCTTCAAGGTCTTCTATTCTATTTAACACTTCACATGTTTGAAAGCATCAAGTAAAATGCTTAGTACACAGTGGTGCTCCATAAACATTAATTTGACTCCCCTTCCCTGTCTCCCATATGGAAATATAGAGGCCACTCTCTACAGAAGTGTAGATAAGAGCATGGCTGGGAGAGAAACTGAACATATCAGATGTCACAGTCAGCCCCAGGTAGCACCTGATCAGATGAAGTTAACAGGGCTCAAGAAATAGTTCTGCATTTCATTAGAAAATAATTATCAAAATGGAGCAAGTGTAGCTTGTCAGCCACATAAATTTTTTTTAAAAAATCCAATAATTTGTACAACTATAAGTAGTTGTCAAAAGAGCAAGAGATAGAAGACAAGTCATTAATATTGTCTATATGTAAAGTATGCACACATCAATAAGAAAAAGATGAGTTGCTCCATAGGAAATAATGGACAAAGATTATAAACAGGCAAATAACCGAAGAAGAGATATAAAGGAACTGGAAACATATTAAAATGTTCCATCTGGTTAGGAATAAAAATGCAAATGAGTCATCAAGATACCATTTCCTTCCAATCACACTGGAGAAGAAGAATGATGGCCAATGGTAGCAAGGAAAATGATGTTCCTATGCATGCAGCTGGGTATCTAAATTGGCACAGGCATTCTGGAGGGAAATTTTTAAATATGTATCAAAGGCCTTAGAATGGACAAACTCTTTGATCTAGAAATTCCACAAGTAAAACCCACCCTATAAAACTAATCAGGCAAGTGTACAAAGATATACATGTACAAGGAGATCCACTGGAGTGCTGTTTATACAAGCAAAAAGTACAAGCAATCATGTTAGGAGATGAGTTAAATGCTGTATCTCCTTCAAAAGAGAACTAAACAGTCATTTAAAATGGTTATATCCTATATAATAAAACCCTAATATGCAAATTGACTGAACAGTGGAACGACTGGTCGCTATGATGTGCACTGACCACCAAGGAGAAGACGCTCAATGCAGGAGCTGCCCCTTGGTGGTCAGTACACTCCCACAGGGGGAGCGCCACTGAGCCAGAAGCTGGGCTCACAGCTGGTGCAGCAGTGGTGGCAGGAGCCTCTCCCGCCTCTGCAGCAGCGCTCAGGACCCCTTGGGGGATGTCCGCGGGAAGCAGGCCTGAGTTGGCAGGTGGACATCCCCCAAGGGGTCCCAGGCTGCAAGAGGGTGCAGGCCAGGCTGAGGAACCCGCCCCCCCAGTGCATGAATGTTGTGCACTGTTCCTCTAGTTTATACTTTTTAACATTAAAAAATACATGCTTTAAGAGAAAAATAATAAATCAATACATATTGTAAAACCACTTTTGTAAGAATATATATTTTAGATGTCAATGATGATGATTATTCATTATAGAAACGCTTTTTAAAATTAGTTATTTGTATTTTTTACTGTTTCTATAGTAAACATTTACTATGTATATGTGCAATTAAAAACAAAGATGAACAAGAAAATGAGGTTTTGTGTCCAAAATCCAATACTTACCAGACATATAACTTAAGTAAGTCAGCTAATTCCAAGACTCAGTTTCTTCATATATAAAATTGGTATAATAACATATGCTATCTCTCAGGCCAGTATGAGAATAAGACTAAAAGCAAAAAGCACTTTGAAACTGTCAAGTACTTGATGAACATTGGTTGCAGTTACTAGCTGACAGAAAGTCCAATAAAAGACAACCCTAGAAAGAACAAACCTCAGAGACTCTCAGGTGACATAAGAGAAGAGTGGAGGAAATGCTAGTCCTCCTCACCTGCACAGGTCATCGCAGGTGGCAGTGTAGTTTTTTCTTCGTGTCACGTGAAAGGGAAGGGGTCGTGATGATGAAGATGATAGGACAACCTTTATTAAGCACTTAATAAGTGTCCAGCACAGGAACTGGTTTGCTTACCTGATTTAATCCGTCAGGCATCTTACTATCCCCTTTTTATGAATCAGGACATTAAGGCTTAAAGAGGTCAAGTAATATGTGGAAAGGTGCACAACTGGTAAGTGATGAAACCAGGCTTCCAACCCAGAAAACTTCCTCCAGAGTCCACACTCTTCAATACACCTGACACTAATAAGAGGAATGTACCCCAGGACATAGTGCTGAAGAGGGCAGAACCAATAGCCATGAGCACCAGGGCCAGAGGGCTAAAGCAACATCAACTTGGACTCAAAACAAAGGAAGCTTCCAATAATCTAAAATGACCAAAGAAGGATAATTTACCATGCAAGGTACAATCTCCATCCCTGAAAGTAAAAGTGAGACTATAATGCACATTCAAGGTTGTTCCAAAGGGAACTCAAATGGCCCTAGGCCTGCCTGCTCCATAGAAGCCCACAGCAGGATCAGGACCTACAACCACCACTGGCTGGTGTCTCTAAAGGAGGTCCCTGTTATGGAGTGAACTGTGTCCCTCCAAGCTCACATGTTCAAATGCTAACGCCCTTAGAATGTGACTGTGCTTGAAGATAGGGCTTTTAAAGAGGTAATTAATGTAAAATGAGTTATATGGGTGAGCTCTAATCCAATGTGACTGATGTCCCTATAGGAAGAGATTAGGATACGCATGAGTACAGAGGAGACACCATGTGAGGACACAGCAAGAAGGCAGCAGCTATAAGCCAAGGAGATGGGCTTAGAGAGAAACCAACCCTGTGGACACCTTTATCTTGGACATGCAGCCTCCAGAACAAACAGAAAATAATTTTTGTTGGTTAAGCCACCCAGTCTGTGGAACTTTGTTATGGCAGCCCTAGCAAACTAATACAGCTGGGCACAACCCACGATGGGCCAGTCCTTGCCCTTGGCTGCCCTCTTACCACCACTCTACACTGAAATCAGCCATCTCCGGCCACTGCTGATTTGGCCTACCTGTCTCTTCCTTCCTCATCTGATAGGCTATGCCAGGCCCCCTGACCACCATGCCTCTAGGTCTGGGTCAGCTGGAGTTCTGCTCAAAGCTGGGCCACAGGTGACCGAGAAACGGCCAGCCACAGGGAACCCCTGGCCTGACAGGTGCCTCTCAACTCATGCTCCCCAGGAGCAGCTGGCTTCCACCTTCACATTTCCAGTCAGTGCTCACCTTTCTCCAGGTGCTAGAACCCACCACTCTCCAAGGAAATTCCCTCTGGAAAGTTGTTTGGACTCCTAGGCACACAGTTTGTTTTACTGGATCTATTTCCTTCCCAGGTTATGTAAGTAATGTGGGGGCCCCAGCAGCCAGGGAAGAGAGTCCAGGGTATGGGAGATGGGCACCTGCCATCTCCCTGTGTCCCAAGCCCAAGCGCTGTGTACCTGTAAGCCTTCTCCATAACGTCAGTGATTACTTTCCTTCAGGGGCCTTCTACCAAGATGCCTTGCATGGATAATCCCACCAGTCTGTCACACATGACTACAAATGTGTACACCCTTTCCAATTCAGTCCTGCTGCTGGATCCACCCTCAGAGGAGAGGGAGGGACACTACCCACTTCCACATGCTGTGCAGACCCAGCTCCAGCCAAGATACCCAGGTACATGGCAGTCAACTGAATATAGGGAAAAACCCTTAGCCATCTGATTACCTCACTGCTCTGTTTCAAAAGGTTGTGATAAAGTCAAATTCCCTAAAATTGCACCCCTGCGATCATCTCTAGCATTGTATCCTGACAGTGACTTCTTGTTTTCTGGTCACAGTCATGCAGATCTACTCATCCACACTGCACAACTGTTCTCTCCTTTCAGGACACTGGTACCTCTCTTCTTTGCCCGGTTAGCTCCTATTCATACTGCAAGTTCCAGATGTTACTTCCTCTGGGAAGCCTCCCTTAACCTCCCAGGTCTGAGTTAATTACTCTTCTACATGCTCCAGTAACACCTAAACATCCACATGCACAGAATCAACACTCGGTATAATTACTTATTTGGAGAAAGGCCAAAATCTATTGCACCCACCTCATTTCCACCCATACTCTACCCCCAGGTAGTAAGCTCTTTAAATGGGGGTGACTATTCAACTTGGGATAGTCACAGTTTTGCTTGGTGTCCTAGTATAATTACTAATTGCATCCCCATTTGTTCTCTTTTGTTTCCCAGTTTGGATGATACATTTTTTTTTTGGCATCTTGACTATAGAGGCAGGATCCACATTTTTTTTTGTTCACTGTCTTGAATCTGTTAGAATGACAATTGTGCTCACAAAATCCCCAAAAGCAGACAGAGTAAAAGTACAATACATCTCCATTTTAGAATGACATCTTAATCCCAGATTATTTGCATATATTGAATCACAACATGTTAACTTATATTACAAAATTCATGCCCTAAAAGAATAAAGTGTTGCACTGAATATAAAAAAGTTCTCTAATAAGAACAAGGATGAAGTTTCTAGCCACCCTCGTGAATACAGCTAAAGACCTTGGGAACCAAACTAAAATACAATGTTTAAGTCAGTTCTTTCAGTCACATTAGCACACCCCTTTTCGGTTCTTCCTTTAATTTAATTTTTAGCTCCATCACTCCTCTATGAATAGAAGCACAAAATGCTTGGATCAGTTACACAGTCTTGTCAAAATAACCTAACCTGCAATTATAACATCCCAAGGTGCTTTTGAAAAATGCTGCCATGAAAACTTTTTTCTTAAAGAATATTCTATAGAGCTCACACCACTGAAAATTAAATCTTCCAGCTGAATATTTATAGATGGCATAATGTAGACCTTGAAACTTATGCTGATATACAAATTATTTATATGATAAATAACATTATTATGTGGCCAAACATCAATAAGCTTCACTTATATAATTAAAAAACTCTGTATAAAAAGTTATTCATCAGACAGCAAATGAACAGTCCCCTCTGATTAATAGTTGCTTTCTAACAAACAGAAAAAATGGTTTACAGTTCCCCAACCTATGATCTAGATGTAAGCAAGACTCTGCCCTTCAAGTAGCTTATAATCTGCAAAGCAAGGCATAACATCCACACTTGCATTCTGCGTTTTCTTCTATTGAGAGATGCACAATATTTTCCTCATTTTAAAATGTCTAAAATTGAGGTTGTAACTTAAATCAATATATTCACTAGTATGCTACTATTTCCCCCCTTAAAAAGCTGTTGTGTATCTTACATCTGCAAGAAGCATTAGCACTGGAGAAGCACTATAATTTATGTACCTACTTAAGGAAGCTAGGAGTACAGGTATTACATTTGATTCTTACAATGAGCTAGCATTATAAGGACTAAATAGGTCCATTTTTTAGGAGAAAAAAGAGAGACTCAATAAGCTGAAAAGCTTGAGGTAAAAAAGAAAAAGAACTAATAACTGGTGAAGTTGATGTTCAGATCCAGCTCTGTTACATTCTGCTGCATGCAATGGCTACCAAAGGCGAGACGGGTGAGTTAGAGTGGTGGAGGGAAGTTAAATGAAGCGAGATGGGTGAGTTAGAGTGGTGGAGGAAAGTTAAACAAAGCGAGATGGGTGTGAATTAGGATAGTGGAAGAAAGTTAAATGAAGCGAGATGGGTGTGAGTTAGGATGGTGGAGGAAAGTTAAATGAAATGAGATGGGTGAGTTAGAGTGGTGGAGGAAAGTTAAATGAAGGAAGATGGGTGAGTTATAGTGGTGGAGGAAAGTTAAATGAAGCAAGATGGGTGTGAGTTAGGATGGTGGAGGAAAGTTAAATGAAATGAGATGGGTGTGAGTTAGGATGGTGGAGGAAAGTTAAATGAAATAAGATGGGTGAGTTAGAGTGGTGGAGGAAAGTTAAATGAAACGAGATGGGTGAGTTAGAGTGGTGGAGGAGAGTTAAATGAAGCGAGATGGGTGAGTTATAGTGCTGGAGGAAAGTTAAATGAAGTGAGATGGGTGAGTTAGAGTGGTGGAGGAGAGTTAAATGAAATAAGATGGGTGAGTTAGAGTGGTGGAGGAAAGTTAAATGAAACGAGATGGGTGAGTTAGAGTGGTGGAGGAGAGTTAAATGAAGCGAGATGGGTGAGTTATAGTGCTGGAGGAAAGTTAAATGAAGTGAGATGGGTGAGTTAGAGTGGTGGAGGAGAGTTAAATGAAATAAGATGGGTGAGTTAGAGTGGTGGAGGAGAGTTAAATGAAGCGAGATGGGTGAGTTATAGTGCTGGAGGAAAGTTAAATGAAGTGAGATGGGTGAGTTAGAGTGGTGGAGGAGAGTTAAATGAAGCGAGATGGGTGAGTTAGGGTGGTGGAGGAAAGTTAAATGAAGCGAGACGGGTGAGTTAGAGTGGTGGAAGAGAGTTAAATGAAGCGAGATGGGTGTGAGTTAGAGTGGTGGAGGAAAGTTAAATGAAGCGAGATGGGTGAGTTAGAGTGGTGGAGGAAAGTTAAATGAAGCGAGATGGGTGAGTTAGAGTGGTGGGGGAATGTTAAATGAAGCGAGATGGGTGTGAGTTAGAGTGGTGGAGAAGAGTTAAATGGAGAAGCACTGAAGAACACAGAGAGGAAGGAAAGGCTTTCCCCATTAAAAGACATGGAGGCTTCCAGGTTATACTTTTGTAAAATAAGAACTATACCAACTGGAGTTGCAATATAGACATATCTTCAATCAGCTATCTTTAAACAGGAAGCTTTTGGGTGACTAGCCTTTTCATACCCATTTTACTGATTAGGAAATTGAGGTTTAGAAAAATGAAGTAACTTCATGAAGGTCACACAACCAGTATAGGAGCCAGGGTGAAAACTTAGGCAGTCTAGAACCCACTCTGAATCCCCAGCTGGTAAAGGGTTCTAATTTTATGAAAGTGTAACTCAGAAACCTCCATTTCTTTGAGTCTATAGTACTTCTCATCTGGAAAGACAGGGATAAACATGCTAATTCTCTCAGAAAAAAAACAAACAACCATTTGGTTTTCTATGAAAATAGAGATCTGACCAGGCTGAATAACAATGAATTTACTCTAACTAACCATCTTCTCACTTACTCACTCAACATTGCATTTAAATAGTATTTACCAAATGCAGAATGCATGTAAAGGAGCAAGATTAAAGCAAAATGTCTGTTTTTTTTAACATGACAGGTGATAAAAGTGATCACTTCTTAAAGCGTATCTCTCTCTCTCTCTCTCTCTCTCTGTCTCTCTCTCTCTCTCTCTCTCTCCCTCTCCCTCTCTCGCTCTCTCTCTCTCAGAGGTAAGAAAGAAGAAAGGGCATGGGCATGAGGTTAAGCTCCTTCAGCTGGGATGAGCTACACTTTGACACCTTAACTGTGAATTACAGGGGCAGGGACCATGTCCCACTCATCTCTATGTTAGAAGGAGCTTTGTTCCTAGAAGACTTGCTAATATATGAATTGTACATAAATTGTCTTGTTTAAGGAATCAATGGGCTTTCACCACAAATGAAGAAGTTCCAGATACCTCCAAAAGCACTTTTCTTGGTCATTGAAAAGGCACTCCAAGTTTCTTACAGAATATGCAAATAATCCTAACAACTTCAAGACATCAAGATCAAAATTAAATTCAAATTTCATTTTCATTTAAACATTAACATGGCTTTAAAACTTGACTGACATACACCCCATGGCTGAGTCTTCAATTTTAAAACAACATTACATTGTCCTGCTTTATAAACAAGGAGGCTCAGGACACACTACCCCAAAATATGGCACCTTGGCATACTGAATATTTCAAGCTGAGGGGATCTGAGAAACAGTATGGGCAAGACGACTTTCTGACCTTCCCCAGAAGCAACTCATTAAACACCTGTGAGAGGTGTCCTCGTTACACCAAGATGCTGGGAGGAATCTTACTGGACAAGCCTTGCTGTTTCCCCCAGTTGCTCCTACTATGTTTTATACTGTCATGTTTCCCTAAGACTTTCCATTGCTCATTAAAAATAGCATAAAAATGCTCAGGTTTAACCACTTCTGATCTTTACTTCCATGGGAAGGCCTTCATGTCACATAAAACTTTTATTAAATAAATCTGTATGTATACTTTTCTCTTGTTTTGCTCTGTCTTTTGTTACAGGGGCCCTAGCTGAGAACTTAGAAAGGTTGAGGAAAAAAAAAAAATTTTCCTCCCCTACATACAGAATAACAAAGCAGCAAGATGAAACACTGAAAATACAATGAGCACTCAAAATATACTAAAGTCATAATTTTACAAATATCAGAGAACACAGAATATTTATTTGAGCAACAATTTCTAAAGCCCAAAAGTCAGTAGTGGCAAGCCTTCAAATACTGAGTTTCTTTTTCTTTATTTTAATTAATACCAATCTTTGAGAAATTTTTAAATGTAGAGGGAAATAAAGATAAAAATTTACTTTCTGAATCACAATACCAATTACACTGTGAATATGTATTTGTAAACAATGCAAAATCATTAATCAGACTGGGGAACTCATAAGACATTTTCTTATGAAATTAAATAAGAAAGGTCATTAATTTGTACAACCCTATTACATATGATTCAGTCAAGTAGAAAATATTAATAATTTTTAAAAAAATTAAAATGAGACTTGGCCAGTGTTATTCAGTGGTTTATGTGTCACTCATGCACTGAAGGGTCACAAGTACATTTCCTGCTCAAGGTCAGGTATCTGGGTTGCAAGTTCAATCCTCATCCCCATTGGGGTTACATGTGGGAGGCAACCAATCACTGTGTCTCTCTCACATCAATGTTTCTCTCTCTCTCTTTTTCCCCCTCCTCCCTCCCTTTCATCCACTCTCTCCAAAAAATATCAATAGAAAAAAAATCCTCGGGTGAAGATTAACAAAAATAAAATAAAAACTAAAAATGAAATTACCAAATTTCAAAAAATGTGTCAATATTATACAAAAAGATGGTGGCAACAATGGAAACCGACTCAGAGACTCTGGATCTGGGTTAAAGAGTAATGATGACAAGTGTGGTCAGATGTGAAGTATGACAGAAAAAGAATGACAGAAAAACAAGACCGATTAACCACAGTATCAGATCCAGATCATATTACTACAACTCACATGAACTAACATGTGTGAGGACGTTAGGAATACTCATCCATTCAAAAATATTCATTAGCTCTGTGCACCACTCTGTCCTCTAGTACATGCAGTTTCAAACAAGACAGATGATGCCCCTATCCTCATAGAACTTAATATTCAAGGGGGGGATGAAATAGCAAATAGACAAGAAAAACACTGCTTAGTAATGGGTGCTATAATGAATAATGGGATGTGATGAAGTCAATGGGCATTTTGTTTGAGTGGTCAGATAGTCTCCCAGGAAATGAGGGTAATCTAAATATATCACTTGATTATACAAACGTCAAAATACTACAGAATATTTCAAAGTCAGAGACAAGAACGTTTTCCACATTGTGGTTTGTGATTTGAGACATGTTTTGAATTGCTACATGACTTTTGGCATGAGTCAGAAGAGGAGGAGGAGAGTGGCGTCTGTTTTCTTGGGCTCAGTCAATAGGCTTGGGTGAGCTCAATAAGTGGGAGGATGGATTCAGAGAGAATAGTGTGGGAGAGCCTGAGGGGGAACATGGCTGTCAAATCCATCATGTTTGATATTTCACAATGACTGAGGTAGAATCCTTCCTTTATCAATCCTAGGTTTCCCAATGTACAAAATCTAGGTTCACATAATGCTGATGTTTCTTTTCTAGTGTATTTTCTAATGAATATATTATTTCCCTTTGGTAATATCCTTTTTATACAGAATACATAGTATATAGTGCTATATACTATCAGTGAAAACAAAACCATTACTTTATTTCATGAAGAAAGCATGCTAGAATTATATCCCATGTTTTTAACCATTTGTACACCATAAGCATCTATAGACGCAAGCAGCAGACCTTTTTTAATTAAATTCAAAATATCATGGCAGTTAACTGGTTAATAATTGTGTATCACAGAAAAATAGACTTGCCTACCTACATCACAAAAAAATTTTATTTATATCCCAGGAACTATCTAATGTCTTAGCTGAATATTTTTTATCCACATACCATTAAAAAATACTTTTAGTCTCTGTGGAGAAATTTCCAGTAATGCCACCTATAGTAATCTACTAGTACCAAGCAGAGGATATGAACCAAATCTCAAGTTTGAGGTAAAGTAACTTTCCCAAGTTTATGGGATAATACCCAGGATTAGAATCCAGGCAAGTCTGACTAGATTACATTCTCATCATAGACTATGCTGCCTCCAGCATTAGCAACAGAGAATACCTGGACTCTAGAGATTTTCCAGAAAATAAAATCTCTTTCATAACTGCTCAATAATTTCCAAGATGTCAGCTATCACAGTTAATTTTCTGAAAAATAGTGGGCATAATAATTTCTCTTGTGGACCCTCAAAAATCTAGCCTTGGGCTCCAGAAAGGCATTAAGGAGGAGAATAAGAGAGCAAGCATTGCAGTCAAACTGTCTGGTAGCACCAGCAGCCCACTAGCAACACGACCTTGGGCAATTACTTAACACCTCTGTGCCTCAGCTTCCTTATTCTATAAAATGGTGTTGATAACACCACCCACCTCACAACACAGTTATAAGGGTTTCATGAGTCAGCATAAGCAGAGAACTAAGACTGGTGTTAAGAACATAAAATCTACAAAAGTGTTAGCTGTCATCATTATTATGCTAGACTAAAGAAGTCTACAGACTTCAACCCTTCCCTACCTCCCCATCTGCACTTCCGAATTACCATATCTTTATATACTGAGGTATTAGGTAAATGAAAGCCCAGAGAAGGTGACGTGATAACCCCATAAAGATGCCTGTAAGACATTGCTCATTACATTCACTACCTCCTCATCCTTTTCAATGTGAATCTTAAGGGAGATTTCTTTCTGGTTCTAGTATAAAGAAAGGAATTGTATTAATGATCCTGAACAATTTGTTTTGTTTTATTCATAAATGCTTCATATCAAGGGACTAATCAAGCTTTGCATTTTACAATTGACTGTCAAAAACAATTAGAATGAAACATGTTCCTACTCTGTGAATATCTAGAACCTAAGAGTAGGTACTTTCCTATTATTGTTCATGGCTCATTTTATGGCCATTTCTTTTTCCTTTGTGAGCCACTTCTCATTTAAGTTAAACTTTATTTTTTAAATAAATAAAATATGAAATAATCTGGAGGAATAGGAAAGGGAAAGAAAGGAAGCCATAAGAATGATTATCTCATTATACTTTCAGGTCCATGAGAGCAGATTGGAATCTACTTCTGAGCTAAAAGCCTAGGAAGGGCAAAAAGGTAAGATGAAAATCACAAATTCAGAAGTTGCCTGCTACTACCATGCCCTCCCCCATACTCAAATGTACCCAGTGATCAATATCATAAAAGAATTCTCCAGGACCCTATTCCTCACTGTCTATTCCTCAAACATATTCTTGACTAAATAATCAACAAATATTTGCTGCATGCCCACCCATTACAGAAATTCTTCTAGGTTCTTGGGATATATTGGTGAGCAGAAAAGACTAAATATGCCTACCCCTTTGAGCTTACCTTTTATATGAGAAGACAGATAACAATTAACAGGGCAAATAAGTAAATTTTGTAGTGTGCCAGGAGGAGCTAAGTGCTATGATAAAGTCCAGCAAGGTAAATGAGCTCTGGGTGAAGGATTCATGTAAATAATAATAATTGTTTTACCAGGAACTGAAAATAGATACTATCCTATATAATAAAAGGCTATATCCAAATCAACCAAACAGCAGAACAACTGTCACTATGATGAGCACTGACCATCAGGGGGTAGATGCTCAACCCAGGAGCTTCCCCCTGGTGGTCAGTGCACTCCGACAGGGGGAGCACTGCTCAGCCAGAAGCCCTGAGCTGGGCTCATGGCTGGCGAGTGCAGTGGCGGTGGCGGGAGCCTCTCCGGCTTTCGTGGCAATGCTAAAGATGTCTGACTGACGGCTCAGGCCCGCTCCAGGGGGAGTGGGCCTGAGCCATCAGTCGGACATTACCCGAGGGCTCCCAGACTGCTAGAAGGCACAGGCCGGGCTGAAGGACCCTCCCCCCCCATGAAGCGCACGAATTTCATGTACCGAGCCTCTAGTTCTATATAACTATGAATGATTAGATTGGTTAGAATGGTAACCAACTAAGTTTTTAAAATATTTTTGTCTTAATTAAATTCACATTTTAAATGTCTGAAAGTTTACTAATTCTATTGATATTCTTTGTAAAGTGAGTATCTACCTATATATATAAAAGGCTAAGTGACTGGTAGGTATGATGAGCACTGACCACTAGGGGACAGACACTCAACGCCGGAGCTGCCGAGCAACAGCAACTTTGCAGAGTGCGCTCTCCCACTCCAGGACCCCCCAGGGTATGTCAGAGAGCTGGTTTTGGCCTGATCCCTGTAGGCCAGGCCAAGGGACCCCCACCTGCCGGAGGGACCCTGCTCACTCTGCAGATGCCCTTCAAGCCACAGCACCGCCCGAGGTGCAGCTGGCTAGGGAAGACTGTGGGAGGTTGGCTCCAGGGCAGTCTGGCCCATCTCACCCAGTCCTGCCCCGCTGGCCACCTTCTAATTAATTTACTTTCAATGTGCGTGAATCCATGCACTGAGCCTCTAGTTATTTTATAAATCAAAATCTGTTATACACTATCATTTGTGTAAACTCTTACTTTCCAGCCACTTCAATAAAAACTGGGACCTGAGAAACTGTTCTAAAACATTCCTTTTCTGCCCTTGAACCCATACCCATAACTGTAGTTACCCTAACTACATGAAAAGACAAGCTCATCAGTTCCAGGATTTGTCTCCTGGGCTCTCAAAAGCATGATCGTCCTCTCAGCCTCCACATTCTTACTTGTCACTCAGTGCACCTATGCTCACTGCTGAATCTACTGAAATGTGTAGCAAAGGGGCACAGGTTCATGACAAAATCGCTTGCACTGGCAGCAAAGCCTGGGACACCCCCAGATGCCACAAAGCCAATTCTCTAACAGAGTCACTGCCCCCAAGTACCCTTTGTACAGTGACCAAAATTCTAAGCACCAGCGCTGTCCCATTCACCAATGCCACTGTGCACTCAAGATGCCAGAGGAGCTTCAGTCAAACAATGCATTTTTTTTTTTTTATCTTTCTTGCACTTTGTAAAGAATCCCCCTTTTTCTAGAACTTGGGCTTTGAGGGCAGGTGGACTTGGGTGAGGGGACAATCTGGGTGGAAAACACTGTGCTGTATTTGGAATCAAGCTTTAGCTCTGACACAAACCACCTGGGCTAAAACTAAGCTTGTAAGCTTTCTTCCCTCTACAAGGTCTGTGATCTCCAGAAGAGCATACCCCACAAGTTTTTCAGACATGCCCCAATCTTAGGAAACAAGCTGGGATTTCTGACCTAAGGGAGTTGGATATGGGCTTCCAACTCTTTGGAAGGAAAGCATAGTTATGGGTTATGTGGCATCCTGGTGAACACTGGAAAGTGTTGGAGTTAGCCGAGCCACACACTGCCCACAACTAGCACAAAGAGTTGGCACAGCAATGTGCTGGGATGAGGGGGTGACAATTAAAAACAGCAACAAATAAAAATGAAGTACGGGAAGCTACATCAAAGTTATCAAGGAAATGTTTGCTTTTCAAATAAAAATAAAAATATTTAGCGTGGTTCATAATAAGATCTACAAATTCAGTACAGAAATATTAGAACTATCCATTACAGGGCAGAAGTCATAGCCTATATGTGGAAAAGTTATACAAGGGGTGTGGTCTTCTTAGAATTAAAATTTTAAGAGCAAAGATAAGCATTATTCCAATGAAGAAAACTGTCTATTGAATCTTTCTTTCCTGTGACTATTTACTCTTCTCATGAAGAGTAGATCCAGAAGATCCCACCAAAGAAAATGTCTTACATTTTTAGGAAAATATAAGAAATGTAGCAAGAGTATATTATAGAGTTTCCTATCACCTTGCAGGTTTGGAACGTGTTATGTAATCATGAACAAATCTTATGTGCTAACCCAACCTCACAACTTATTGTTTGTGTAACTTGGGCAAATCACTTAGCCTTTCTCAGCCAACATTTACTTCTCCATCAGATGGGGGTAGAAACTACCTCCTCTGCAATAGTTTTGGTGAGGCTAAATGGAATACGTTTGAAAATACTTTCTAAACTGTGAGGTGCAATATAAGTATATAGCTTCATCAAACTCATTCCGCTATGATGTCAGATGGGGCATTTCTCTCCTAATAACCTGAGAACTCTAAGAAAACTGACTTGTTCTAGCAAAAGAGCATTCTTTCAGATCCTTTTTATATAATTCTACTTTATAAAGAAGTTTTAAAAGACTGCTGGTTAAAATTGAGGAAATTTATTATCTCTACAGAGCATTTTTAGCCAGAATATCTGAATAAAACAAGAATGAAGACATTTTACTATTGCCTGGGCTATTCTTGATCATGCCCTTTATTCTGACTCCTTGATCTATGCTTGCCTCTTAGGTAACATTTTCAATTATTTAAGTTCTACTTAATATTGTTGGTGTTGGCATGGTAAGTAATTACTGTCTTAATAATCACAGGCATCTGATTCCAGCTGCTCCCATCTTTGATATAACTACGAGCAACAGCCTGGAGGACAGGAACTGACAGGGAAAGAATGCAGCTGGGGGTCAAATTAATGCTGGTGTTACACTAGCTTTCAGGGAGCTGCAAAAGCCAGAGACACATGCTGAAAAGGGAGACCACAGATTGAGAATGAAGGAATGTCCTGAGAGTTGCATACAAAATAAAATATTTTCCGAACATGAGAATGGCTTTTGAATCTAGATCTGAAGAACTGGCTAAATAAATTATACCTTCAGCAACCTTCTTTTTTGAGTAATTATAAAAAGAATGCATTTGCATACTCATTTCTCTGACAGATATGCCTTTTCCCTTCCCCAGATGGCTGGGGTGAGTAAGTGTCTGTGCATATGGCAAGGGAAAAACAGCAGGAAGCTCAAAGTAACTGTAAAAAGAAGCAAAGGCTTATGAAACGTGTACTGTGTAAGACAGCACAGAGGCCATGAATCCAAAGAGCCCCAACCCAATGAAGGCAAGGCTTTGGGGATCTGCATGACAGTCCAGCTCTGCCAGTTACCCCGTCTAAGCCAGGTCATTTCTCTGGATGTCTGCTTTCTCAGGCAGAAAGTAGGGGATCCAGCTACTAGTAAATCACTAGTTTTTGTAAAGTTCTTTGCAGCCTATGTGAAATCCAGCATTGGGAGGCAGCACAAATAGGTAAGCAGGTGTCAGCCTGTGTGCAGGTGAGAAATCTCCTTGGCAGAGTAATATGAAGTTTTTCTCCTCCTTTGAAATAGAAGTAAAAATCATACGACTGTATGGATCCTGTGTGAACAACTCTAAAAGACCCAGCCCTTTAAGAACTGTTTCTGGAGGAATATGGAATCTGCATTTCTGTAAACCCAATCTATTTTGAGAAAAAGATTAATGGACCCATCATAGTCCCTACCCCAGGATGAGGGAATGAGAATGTATGTGAGTGTGAATGCGTAAATGTGTATATGTGTGTGCATATGTGTGTATGTGTGGCTAGGGGTGTGGTTATTTATGTGTATAGAGGGGCCCATGAGCAATCCATTTCATGTCTCTCTTCTCCCTTTGGCCTATTGTCTCTTCTAAATCTCTGGCACTGGTGCTTAATTTTTAACCACAGCATGCAGACAAGGGAAAGGTGAGACAAGGTGCCTACATATTATCAGGCTAGCTCAGAAGCCATTCTGCATTAGTGAGTGATTCTCTGCAGAATGGGGAAAGGGATTAATGATGGAGGTGGACAGGGGTGGTAGCATCAGAATCACCTGGGACAAGTTTTTTTCCCCACTCTTTCCCTCCCTCCTTGAGATTCTAATATGATGCTGAACTTAATGCACACACACGTGCACACACATGTACACAGCTGCAGCAAGTCACTGCTACTGATTTGTTGAGGTGGAATAAAAGATTGAGGATCTCAGTATTAATGTCCTTTCCAGCGCTAACACTTTAGGACAGTGGTCGGCAAACTCATTAGTCAACAGAACCAAATATCAACAGTACGACAATTGAAATTTCTTTTGAGAGCCAAATTTTTTAAACTGAAACTTCTTCTAACGCCACTTCTTCAAAATAGACTTCCCCAGGCTGTGGTATTTTGTGGAAGAGCCACACTCAAGGGGCCAAAGAGCTGCATGTGGCTCGCGAGCCGCAGTTTGCCAACCATGGCTTTAGGACATTGTTTCTACCATTTGTATGCTTTCTAATTACGGAGAGACTACTACATCAACACTACATAGTTATGTAGCAAACTGAGTGGTAGAGTAGGTAAAGACTTCTCAGAGAAGGAAAAATATTATATGGTAGGGCTAATCAGGAGTTTTCATGGAGGGAAAGGGTACTGAGCTCAATGTTGGGGCACAGATTTTGGACTGAGAGAGAAGTGAGGAAGCGAGCCAGGGGATCAGGCATGAGCCGGAAGAAGTGGGGAGGACAGCGTCTATGCCAGAAGTAGTGCCAGGTTGGGTTGACCAGGATAGGTGGGGCTAGCTGACCTCAGGCTGCAAACAGTGCAGAGCCTGACCTCACAGCAGCGACTGTGCAGCCACCACCAGCTGTGAAATAGGAGAATGCTGGAATATAACGTGTGGTTCAGGAAGCTCCTTCAAGTCCCGTTGCCTAACCTGGGACCCACAAACAGACTTCTAGTGTGCCCACAGCCCCTACCATTATATCCCACTCTTCCTCTGAATCTATAAGCGCATGGAGGAAGATGCACACCATTTATTAAATTATCAAAAATGTGTGTGACACCCCTTACTCCACTCGCCCCGCATCCCCTCCTCCACCCCACACAACACAGGAAAACTGAGATCAATAGAAAAGGGTGTTGCAAATGTTCCTTGGGGTTTTCTCATTGTGCAGATAGGGTAAAATGATAAAGGGTAAAAGAGAAAGAGCAGCTAAGTGGTACCATCCTAGTGAGGCTCGTCCCCCAGAGGCTCCAGAGGGGAGGACAGAGAAGGTACTTTTCTCGGTTTACTTTCTCAGGAGGTGTTTCTAAAGGGGGCCTCCATTGATTATACAATGTCGGCTATAGCACCCAGTCTTCACCTAAATTGTTTTATGACGATCACCTGATATCAACCCTTTGCTGCTTAATGAAATCAGTTTTTCACCCGGCCAGCATGGCTCAGTGGTTGAGCATCGACCTATGAACCAGGAGGTCACGGTTAGATTCCCAGTCAGGGCACAAGCCCAGGTTGTGGATAAACCCCCAGTAAGGGGCATGCAGGAGGTAGCCCATTGATGTCTTTTTCATCACTGATGTTTCTATCTCTCTTACCCTCTCCCTTCCTCTCTGAAATCAATAAAAATATAAAAAATAAAATCAGTGTTTCTCAGAGCTATAGTTTCATTTGATGAAAATGTACCTAAGTCAGTCAGAAAACTAATTTAAGGAATTAAAGCAAATTAAGTATGGCTAATTCTTAATGGGGATACCAACAGTCTCCTCCCTCTTCCCAAAGTACTGATATTTTGTCTCCTTCAGTTAAATTTAGTTTGTTATTGGAACATGTGCATTATATAAGCTGTACCCTGAAAAGGAGTCAGATAACTTTATTTTTTGAAATTTCAACCTAGTAAGCAAGTCTTTGAAAAAGACTTGAAAAATTTGTTTGCAAAAGTACAAAGAAAGACATGACACCTAAGAAAGACTAATGAGCTATCGATGGCACTCTAAATCCTAAGGTGTTAAGTATCTTACATTTCCACAAGGCTTCTTACCCTGAGGTCAGCTCAATTTCTGATTGTGCATTTCATGTTTCTATTTGTGATTGTGCATTCCACCTCCTCTATTAAGCTTTCCCTTCTTTAAATTCCAACAATGTATGCCTGTGTTAGGGATGCTTACATTAGGGCCAGATGACAGTTATAGATATCTTATAGTTTTATCTTCCCTCTGCTGTTCTGTGAGTGTATTCAGGACAGGAGCACCTCTCGCCTAGCTGAATAAATGAGAGCAGGTAAAATCTTACTGCAAACTCTGGTATGCAAGAAAATTAATAGCTCCTCTCCCTGTTTTCTCTAACCCTATTCTACTAGCTGGAAGTTCTGCCTTCTCGAGGTGGCTCAAGGAGGGTTATGGCACAGTTCTGGAATTAACATGGCAAAGTGATAAGGGCTGGGTTGCCAAGTGCCTCTGGTCTCCAGGTCACCCACGCATACCTTAGCTTGACGCTTATTAAGTCCACTTGTCATTTTCAGTGCTTGACCTGGATATTAGCTGCACTGAACATTGATACATGGTCTCTCCTTCCTGAATCATACTATTTCCTTGGCTTCTGTGACTCCATCTACCCTGGTTTTCCTCCTTCCTCACTGTTCACATATTTTTTTACTCCTGTATGCTCCTCCTTCTCTATTTAATCATTAAGTGCTCCTTGAGATTCAATTTAATGACCTACTCCAGTGGTCGGCAAACCGCGGCTCGTGAGCCACATGCGGCTCTTTGGCCCCTTGAGTGTGGCTCTTCCACAAAATACCAAGTGCGGGCGCGCACGTACAGTGCGATTGAAACTTTGTGGCCCATGCGCAGAAGTTGGTTTTCGGCCTGGGCGAGTCTATTTTGAAGAAGTGGTGTTAGAACACTCAAGGGGCCAAAGAGCCGCATGTGGCTCGTGGGCCGCGGTTTGCTGACCACTGACCTACTCTATCCTTAGGCAACTCCAACCCAAATAAAAAACTGTATCACAGAACCATAGATAGAGAGCAGGCTCGCAGCTCTGGGGAGGAGAATGTGGTGGAGGGATTGCGCAAAAAGGGGAAAAAATAGAGAGAACTCACGGACAGGGACAACAGTGTGGTTGGTAACTGTGGGGAGAAGGGGTTGGGGAGGACAGAAGAGGATACAGGGGTATAAATGGTGATGGGAAATATATATATATATATTGTATCATAGGTCCAGTCTTTTATGATGTCCAAACATACAATAACCTCCTATTTGACATCCTCATTTAAACATTGTAAAAACAGTTCAAATTTAATATTGCCATCACCACACTGGTAATTGCCTTCACCCATCCCACCCCATCCCCAGACTCTTCCAGAATTCATTTCTTTGCAAAAAGTACCAACATATACACAGTTGCATAGAGTGTCACCACCAAGCAGTTATATAGATTAGTACCACCACCCATGCAAATGGCACCTTCACCCACACAGCTGTATGGAATGGCACCACCACCCACACAGATGTAGGAGTCTCTAGGTGTCTCTTTCCCTCACCCTCAGTACCCAATCTATCACCAAGATCTGAATTTACCTCCTAAACCTCCCTTAAAAAGTCCTCTCTTCCTCTCTTCCCGCTTCTCTAAGCCAAGCTGCTAGCTTCATCTCTGACCTGAACCAGAGCAATGGACTCAGTGCCTTCCTATACTGATGAGTCCTCTCTTCCAACCAGAGCCACTGTTAGCCTTCCAGTCACTCCCTGATTAAAACCCTTCCTCAATGGCTTCCCACTGCTCTTAGGAAAAGACCAGTATCTTTATAGGCCCAGGTGTGGTCCTGCTCCACCCACCCTCCAGCATCCTCCCCCACACTCTCCCTAGCTCTCTGCACCCCTTTGAGGTGACATCAGGACCTTGCTGTCACCTCACAGCAGTGTACACGATTTTTCCCTTTACTTGAAGCATTTTTTGTCCTCTGGCCTTCACCTCATTAACTTGTCACATCCTTCAGACCCCAACCCCACTTTCTCAGGGAAGACTTCATGCCAGTCTACCCTCTTTCCCAAAGCAGGTCAAGACCTGGTTTTACACTTTCAGAATATCACAAACCTCTTCATCTTAGCATTTATTTCTATTGGCATTTACCCTTACTTGTGAGATCATTTGAAGAATGCCTGTCACATCTACTAGAGTGTCAGCTCCAAGACGACAAAGATCTGGTCTGTTCCCTTCACCACTGGCTCATCAGCACCTGGCCCAGTGCCTGCCATTTAACGGACGTCCAGTAACTGTGTGACAAATAAGCATTCTTTACAGAACAGAATAACTGTCACGACAAAACTGGCGATGCTTTTTAAGCAAAAACACCCGGCAGCATATGTAAGAAGCAATAACAACACAGAATACTTCATGGCTTTCATCCTGAAGTGAGCAAGCGGGGAGGTCACACAAGCCGACCAGGTGTGGTGCATGACTCACAGCTGTTCATTAGCACTAGGGGCTGAGTACTGGAAAGCCCAGGTGGTGGTCAGAATGGCACTGTCCACATTCTTATTACCACCACCTCCAGGGGTAGATGATAATGGTCGCCCAGCGATAAGAGGGCGACCATTATTTCCCAGGGCTCTCCTGCTTCCGCCTAATAATCTCAACAGCAGATAGCAAAAATTTACTGAGTGCCTACTTTGGGCGGAACAAGGACACTTTCATACATTATTGGACTTGATCCACATGATTATATGGCAAAGCGAGTATAATTGTCCCCAAAGTACAAATGAGGATATTTAGGTTCAAAGACAGAAATAACTTTCCTGAGACCAAACAACTAGTAAATGAAAGAACTGGGACTCAGCCTTAGGGCTGCCTGTCTTCAAAGCCATTTCCACTTGTGCAGACCCCACTGTTGCTGGTGCACAAAGAAAGATAGGCAGCTGCAAGCAGCCAGAGCCCACTGGCGATGGGGGAGGAGAGTGGCTGGTGAACAGTGGAGCCCAGAGGCAGCTTTAATATCACTGGTCATCAGGGAGGACCTGAGGAGCCAGAAGCAGTAAACAGCATGGAGAAAGTTGGATGTGGCATCGGTAGCACACGCCAAGCACAGGAGAGGCTGGGTCCCAGAAAAAAAGACCTCCACTGGGGAACCCAGCCCTGCCCAGGACCTCAGGCAGGGAACAACAGTGAACCCAACAGAGCCGAGGTCTGGTCCTGACATTGGAGGGCCTTGGCCAGACATGTGTTGTTTTGTTTCCACTACAGAATTATTCCCATAGCTTTCCTTTAAACACTGGTGGCCAGAGAAACCCTTGATAGCAAGCAAACAAAAATCCTTGGTATAAAGCACATCTGGAAATGTGTTGTGTTGAGAACACCCAGTTTGGGAAAATATAATACAGGTAAATTATTGGATTTCTTTACATAGCCAACTCCTGGAGGCTTTAAGGGTATTGTTTTTGTTTTAATAAATGGCACACTGCTTGACAAAGAGTCTTAGGAGTTAGACATATGTAACACTAGAGGTTGTATGGAAATCAATATCTCCTAAACACAGGGCAGAATTAGAAGGCAAGTGGAAAAGTGCTTTTTGATAATAATTAACCCAGATGGGTCTTAAAGAAATCACTGGCAGTTTTTAGACAGGAGAGTGAAATTATGGAAATCAAGTTTCTAACAATATTACTCTGACAGCAGTTTATAGGAAGGGGCAGAAGAAAAAAGGAAGTGGCTCAGAGACTAGCAAAGAATCTGCAGTGCTGAACACCTGAGTCAGAAGGGCAGCCAGGAGATGGGAAGTGGGGAGGAGCACAGGGAAGATTTTGGGAGGGAGAGTCTGAGAGGCCCTGATGGCTGAATACTGAGATAGCACTCCAGTTATGTGCAAATAAGCTCAGATGCCTGTGAAATATGGAACTGTTTTAATTGTATGCAAATGTACAGCTCCTTTAACCACATTTGCTGAGCTCTGTTAAACACTGGTGGTGTAAAGTCAGTGAAGGCCAATATTCAAATGTCTAGAAAAGGCAAGTTTATTGGTCCAGAGGCAGAGCAAAGGCTACCTACAATAGAGTGGGGAATAACTGAAATTGGGCACAAGTAAATTTTGGAAGATGAAAGAAATATTCTAAAAGTGGATTGTGGTGAGGGCTATGAAACTCTATATACATTTGCTAAAAATTACTGAAACTGTACTTCAGTTCACTGGGTTATGTTTATGGTATATCGGTATCCCGCAGTAAAAAGTGCTAAGAGCTGTGTAAAACAGTAATACGGGGTACGGTGAACTGAGAGGAAAGGGGTGGTAGTGTTAGGTAGGTAGATTGCTGTTTTAAATAAGGTAATCACAGTGGGTCTCAGTGAGAAGGTGGCATTTAAGCAAAGGCCTGAAGGAGGTGAGGGACAGGCAAGAGGAGGGGCATCCAGGCCCAGAGAATCAGGAGCTGTGAGCACAGGCTCTTAGCAGAAAAGGCCAGTGAGACCAGGATAGGAGTGGACAAGGAACAGGTAGAAGGTGAGGACAGGGGATGAGAGAGGATGGATGATGCCAGAGTATTGATTTGGGGTGGAAGCTACTGCAGTTTTGAGCAGAAGTGTCAGATGACTTTTTAACTCATGTTTTAAAAGGGTCACTCTGGCTGCTGTACTGAGAAGAACCTATGGCAGGCAAAAGAGCCTGGGGATCCGTGGCATTAATTTAAATAAGAGATGATGCTGATGGGACCCTTGGTGGCAGCAAGAGGTAAGGAGAAGGGTCAGGTTCTGAGAATACTTGGAAAGTACACAATTTCCTGACTGCTTGGATGTGAGCTGAGAGAGAAAAGAAACCAGGATGACTCCGAGGTTTGGGGCCTGAGCAACTAAAGATAGAAGCTCTGGACAAGGCAGGTTTAGAGAAGGAAAACTTAAAAAGGACATATCTGGGATTTGCTACTCAGCTATATTATATATGCCCAAATCCCTGCACAAAATTTTAGTAACTTTCTTTTAACGACCAACTTCACTATAAGGTAGGTTTCCTTGCAATACATTCATTAGAAATGAATTGACCCTGAAAGTGTAGAAATGTTTCTTTAAAATCCTGATTCTTGGCCTTCTTTTATTTTTGGGACTACTCAACAGCATATAATCTTAAAACTTCTTAATGATCCTTCTATGACATTAGACTTATCCTGCTTGGAAAGGTCCTGCTCCTGGTCCAAGTTAACCAATGTAAAGTACAATGACACCAAATGGCAGTCACTCATCCCCGAGTGATTCTCCTTAAAGGGCCAGCTGAGCTAGGAAAAGATCCAATCAATGGATGTTGGGATACATTAATGAAATCCACCTCCTATAAAAATATCAATGTCAGAGCGAAATGTCAGAGTGTGAAGCATTTCAACGAAGTGCCAAAATACGCCCAGCCAGTGTGGCTCAGAAGTTGAGCATCAACCCAGGAACCAAGAGGTCGCGGGTTCGATTCCCTGTCTGGGCATATGCCTGGATTGTGGGCTCAATCCTCAGTAGGGGGCATGCAGGAGGCAGCCAACCAATTATGTTTCTCTATCATCAATGTTTCTATCCCTCTTCCTTCCTCTCTCTCTCTAAAGAAAATCAATAAAGTGCTGCTCAACCTATGAACCAGGAGGTCACGGGTTCTATTCCAGGTCAGAGCACATGCCCAGGCTGTGGGCTCCATCCCCAGTGTGGGAGGCGGCTGATCAATGATTCTCTCTCATTATTGATGTTTCTATTTCTCTCTCCCTCTCCTTTCCTCCCTGAAATCAATAAAAATATTTTTTAATAAAAACTTATTTAAAAAAAAAAGAAATGCCAAAATTCAGGGTCAATCTCTCGTATGAATAATTATTCCTTAGGAGAAAGCTACTATACAGAAATGAAGGTAGAAAAGGTTAAATTTCTACCTGGAGATTTAAATAACACCTAACTCACATTTGCCAATGTAAAAATACAGATTTTCTTTCTTCCACTCCTAAATTTACATGTGTGAGTTGGGTTCTCTATTTGTTCTGCACACTGGGCCACGGGACTTCTCTGTGTGAGCATTATCATTAATACACCAGTTAGAAATACACATTAAACTCAGCAGCTGTGCCCAAGGCCATTACTTCCTATAATATGGCACAGATGGCCAAAAAGATGATTTTGGCAGACTGGCCCAGTGCTAACCACCTAATTGAGGCTGCAGCCTCAAAACCAACTGATCCAATTTTATAGTTATCTTCACCCCTCTTCTCTTTCTCTCCCTCTCTCTATTTGTCTCTTCTGTCCCTGACATAAAAGGCAGGAGAGTACACCCTAACTCGAATTTAGCAACACAGCATTTCACCTGATTTTCTAGGGAGGAAAAGGTAACTCAATAAAAAAATTCCAGTTCTGAAACAGTTATTCTTTAAATCAAAAGACGTTTTCTTTAACTTAAAAATATTCCTAAGTATTGAAATAAAAAAAGGTTCTGGAACAGCCGAATCTTTCCTTCAAAAAATCAAGCTGGCTGTACCTGACACATTATCAGAGCAACCATCACAACAATCATAATAATGGTTAAATTATCAGGGATGAATAAATATACGTATGGTATCTGCACTCTCACACACATACCTCAAAATGACTTCTCTTAAAGTTATAATTAGGCAACATCCTCACCATGCATAACTCTGATTATTTTCCTACATATCTAAAATTCATTTATAATTTCACAAGCAGTCGAATAGGCAAGGGTTATTTTTCTCCTTATCTATATATTGGTGTTTAAGATTTGTATATCTCTTCAAAATGCCTGGTATTCAAGTGTTTTGATGCTTTAAGATCATGACAATTAAGAAGATCATTGCCGGCTGGTGTGGCTCAATGGTTGAGTGTCAACCCATGAACCAAGGGGTCACTGGTTCTATTCCTGGTCAGGACACATGCATGGGTTGTGGGCTCAGGCCCAATAAGGGGGTGTTCAGGAGGCAGCCAATTGATGATGTTTCTCTTTCATCAATGTTTCTGTCTCTCCCTCTCCCTTTCTCTCTAAAAATCAATAAAAACATATTTAAAATAAATAAAATAAAAATCATTTACTACTAAAAAATAAAAAGGTCATAAAATTCCCCTCAGAGACACACACACAGTCACACTCTGCTTCAGCCGATCTCTAAGGACAGAGAAGTCTATTAAAAACCTGCAAAGCACATTCTGAACCCTCCCAAAAATAAAGAAAAATGACAACTAAAATCACACCTTCTCTGCTCCCAAAATCCTGCCACAAAGATCTATAGTATTCTGCGGCAATTCACTACTGACCTGTTAATCAATGACTCATAACATTTCATCCACAGTAGAAATAGCATTCTCCAGTTGGCTTACATAATGCCATATAGTCACCATCAATGCTCTAAATCTAAAAAAGGAATAAAATAAAAAGCATCTGATTTTATCTTAGGCAAAAAATGCACATAACTTAATCAATCTACTTTGATGAAGACATTTATAAAGAAGCTCTCTATCACAATCCACCTGATCGTTGTACAAAAATTTGAGTGGAAAATCCTAACTTCTGTCTCGGCATGATGATGTTAATCGCACATCACAGCTTCTATCCACACAGGGTGCCTGGTTAGTACAGAATTGCCTACAATGTTCAAATGTCCACCGAGTATCCAGAGAGCTGTGTGAGCTCAGAACTGAATTGACTTGTTATTTTTTGTTAAATGTAAATGACAAGAAAGCTGAGGCCTAGTTCCAGGTGGCACAGCTGTACTTGGGAGGGAGGAATAAGAAGCAAGAGTGTGAGCTGGTCACTGCACTCTGACCCACGGCTCCCATGTTAGACCTATCATCAGAAACCCTCTGGGAAGGTTTTTCAGTGCACAGTGGCTTGGCACCAATGCAGATTCCAACGTAATGATTATAGAGGCTTTGGGAATCTGTATTTTAAAGACAACTCCAGGGCATTCCGAGAGTCAGCCTGGTTGCGAACAGCTGGGTTGATTTCTTTGTAGAAGAGTGATAAAACATGATTTTCTAAAGCAAGGCTGCAGGCTGGCCAATCAAAAGCAGTAACAGGCCCTAACCGGTTTGGCTCAGTGGATAGAGCATCGGCCTGTGGACTGAGGGGTCCCAGGTTCGATTCCGGTCAAGGGCATGTACCTTGGTTGCGGGCACATCCCCAGTAGGGAATGTGCAGGAGGCAGCTGATCGATGTTTCTCTCTCATCAATGTTTCTAACTCTCTATCCCTCTCCCTTCCTCTCTGTGAAAAATCAATAAAATATATTTTTAAAAAAAGCAGTAAAAGAATACTTTTAATATAAACAGAGCACTTTAAAATTATGTCTTATTATGTTCTCATGATTCTTAATGTAATCCCAATAGAGAAGGAGACTTAAGCACAGAGTTCTGAAATCAAGCCACCACCACCCATCCACAGGCAGAGCTGGAAACCCAAGAAAGAAATAGGACTCTTGTTTTCCCAATCCACCTCACTGTGTCCAGCCCCAGTCTCACTTCACCCCACAGAATACTACCAATGAGAGTTCTGCTGTGACTCAAGCAACCATAGGTGGGAGCAGCCTTAAGAAAAGGCCTTATCCACTCTGGCACTGGTCTTAGGAAGCTGGGAGCTGGCCCAGGAGAAGTGGCTGGCTCTTGTGAGATAATCCTCTTTCCTGGCTGAGATACTGTTGAGTGTTGTGCTACCATATAGAAAAACCCTTTCGTGAAACTCTCAATATATTCCATCGGAGGTCAACCATGAGACTCCATATAAGAAAAAGAAAGGCACCTGATCTTTAAGAAATTCTTGAGTCAGTGAGACTTGGGTTTCCTAAATAACTTGGTCGACAGTTGGCCCAACACCTTAAGCAGGCTCACTTAATGCTGACATGCAAGAAGTCCTCTTATACCCTTGCCTCTATCTCCTCATCAAAGAAATGAACAGTATACCAATAGCTGCTGATTGAAGCATTGCAAGTTTGCACATGAGCAAAGAATGATGTCAACAAAATTTGGAAGCAATCATTTTCCAAGAAGAGGTCAATATACAGGAAGTGGAAGAATCCCAAGAATACTGTGACCAAAAAGGAAAATGTAGTAATTAACACACATATGTAGAGGGTTGGGGCATTTCATGCCCCATTAGGTCCAGGGGTAAAGAATGTCCTAATTTTAAAAGACAATGTGTAGGGCTGATGCTACTACATAGCTAAACCATGTAACTAACTCCTGTCCCCAGTCTATGCTCACCAAACACTCGGCCACAAGGAGAGAATATGCTCATCAAAGAATTGCAGCCACATCTTCAAACCCGTTGATATACATCGAATATATTAGTGCTCCATTTTATAGCAATTAATAAAATACCATGACAATAAATTAACTGCAGCCTTCTATATTGATAGAACAACATAAAATGCAGAAATAAAAAACTGTTAACTTTGTGAAAGATTACAAGGTCAGAGAAGGGAAACTTATCATAAAACACTAGAGATGACACTGAGATACAGAAATTAGAATTTCAGTAAAAAGGCAAGTGAAATGCTCTGTAGAAAGGCCTTAAGGCTGTGCATGAGTTTCTCAAATGACATTTGATCAATTAGGAAGACCTTTAAGAAATGATAAATTGCTTTGTGACCCGAAGCTAAAGAAGATAAGCTGTGCCTAAATTAAATCAGATTGTAGGTAACTAATGTTTTCACAGAAGAAAAAAAACCAAAACTTCCATACCATATTTCTTTAGGCCTTGAATTCTTAAAACATCAATCAGCCATATCAGCTCAAGGCCATCATTTGGGAGAGACTAGTGAATCTTCACAGCGAAAGGTTACTGGATTTTATCTACACTCACTACTGCCTATCACAAAAAGCAGCATTTTTAAAAACATCTCCTTTCAGGAAATGTCCAGTGGAGTAGATGAGGAAGCAAGTCAAAGAGACGCTATCAAAATAAATCCCTTCTATTCAGATACCTACCTCGATTATGAACCTAAATTTCTTAAACAATAACCATAGCTGTCACTTAAGAAGTGGTTGAAAATATGCTCATATTTAAAGTGGGCATATGATTTTGTAACTGCTGGCCTGCAAACTGGATGTGGACACAAGATCTGACATTGATGTCACCTTGGCTACCATAGTTTTCATCTGAGTATGCACACCTCACTATAATTAATATCCACTACATACTGGATCTTTAAAATTTTATTTACTGTATTCTCTTCTGGATTCATAGAGGGTAAAGGATATTCTGACTTTGACAAAGGATCACAAATGTAGCATTATCAATTTCCTAAGCCTTTCTTATTTTAGGTATCTAAACTAACGTTACTCATTAACTATTAAAACTAGTGCATCTGAATTATTAAATTGCAACACATTTAAAGAAACACAGAAATGAATACATACACATATCCATGCATACACACATATATACATAGAGATAAATACCTACACACCACAGCACATTTAGCACACAAGAAGTAATATTTTCTGGAAGGATGTGCTTTATAATTTATGTGATGAATTACATAAAAACAGAACTTAGCTTGGTATATGGGTTCCTAAAATTTACTGCTCAGACTACCTTCCTGTAACCATTTCTTGTTATCATTATTACAAAAATCACCAGCATGGTGGTTTGCTAGCAGTACCCACTGCTGTCTGGGTTACCCCAAGCCCGGGAGCTGGGAGGATGACCTTGAAAAAAGTCAAAACACTCTAATCTCATCTGCATTCCTTGGTCATCAGAGAACCAAAAGGTATCAAAAAAAAAAAGCAGCAAAATTACTCTGTGACTTATGAGGGTAAGGAGTTGCTTGGCAAGGGTGCAGGAGAGGATAGACAATGGTACAGAGAAAATAAATAAAAAATTAGATTTAACTAAGAACGTATTCCCCTATCTGACTTAAAAGTGAACTTGAACTTTTCTGTTGAGCATGGTGGGCTTTTGACCTTTTCATAAAATCATCATTCAGCATAAAGGGAAGCCTGTAATTGTCTAGAGAGATGTAGACAACTAGAACTTGACCTCACAGAAATGCTAGGAGGTCTGTAATTGCTTGGTGCTGCTTTTATCAATCCACAGGGGACACAAGGGGCACCTCTGGGCTTTATACAGCTGGGGACCCCTGAAGAGACCCTATAATAGAGCCCCAGTGAGCTGCCTAGACAGGAAGAAATTGGCCCTCCCTCCTTTACCCTGTGGCCAGGAGCTGCCAATATGAGGGAGAAGTGGCTTGCCAGAGAGGTGACACCAATAACGCCAATCCATGCATGCCTCTCCCCAGGAGAGTCCACTCAAGCAGCCCACTGCTCACTCAAGCACTAATGCAGGAAGAGGATAGCTGCTCCGCTCTCAGGCTGACAGCCAGATGAAGACATTTTATATGGTGCCCAAATTTTAAGTGAATTCTACCCTCATTTTGAGGAAGGTCAAGAGAGGAGGGGAGCGACAAAGGGAAGGAATTGATAAAGACTGAGATTTTACTTTGCACCAGACATTGTCCTAGATGTTTTTCTATGTATATCTTATTTCATCTCAGTATAGCCCTATAATCTAGGTAAATAGAGTTCCCATTTTACAGATCAGGAAAATGAGACCTAGAAGGGATATGTAACTAGACTGCAAATAACATAGCCAAAAAGTATCAAATTTAGTATTCAAATCTGGCTCCCAAGGCTCAGTTCTTTGACGGCCAAACTACCTTGCACATAAACGTGAATAACTAAGACTCACAAATAACAAGGCTTCTAAGTAATGATTTTAAATGAGGTACCAGAACCTATGTCATTTTAAAAAATGGCAAAATGCCTCCTCCACTGAGCTTGGTGTCTATTCCATTAGCATTGACTGCGTTCTCACTGAAACCATCAGCCAGGATCAAACTACTTATTCCATCAATATTCTGTATGCCAAAACGGTTGTACTGCGGGAGGGCGGAGGGGAGCCCTGCTTCAAACTGGAACGGGCTCATCTGGCATGAGAAGTAGAATATATTATGCCTCAAATAAACATGTAGGAGAAAGTCAAGAGTCTATGAAAACTGCCAAAGATTTTCCTTCTTCATTTAAAAACCATCTTATCAGGTTGGCAATTTCAATCTTGCAAAACTATTTTAGACAAATTTACAGCTTCCAGGGCTTTTGCCATATGCGGAACTAACCTGAATCCAAGTAAAGTTTGCAAAACTGTTATTTTTTTATACATAGTTCTTTTAAAAATGTCACCCAAATGTATAGTGCCACATGTCTAAATCAAGTTGGATTCAATGCAGTAATGCATTACACTGTGCACAGGAAACAATGCGAGGACAAAAGAAATGTGAAGGAAGTTGAAAGCTTCCTCTGTCTTAAAGGGTAAAGATCTCAGCCCAGAAGGGTATGGGAATGAAGGAGCCAATGAGAAATGACAGAACCAGAGAAAAGGTGAACAAAACAAATGCCATCTATTAATTTCCAATAGGAGGGAAAGTAAGATTCTAGGATGAATTATCAAGTTCCACTCCCCAACCTGGAAGAAATGCTGAAATAATATGAACCACTGACTTAAGGACAAGGAAGGGGAAGTAAGGCAATGCCTGACACGACATAACCAGGTCTATCTCCCCTGTCACCAGATAGCCCTGTGTGATAAGATGAGCTCCTTACATTTTTGTTTCTAACGTTTTCCATTAGTTACCCAATATATTGGTGAAGAGAAAATCATTATGGGCTTATGCAGCAGGACCCCTTTATCCACAGCGGATGTGGTCCAAGACCCCTCGTACACACCTGAAACCGCGGATAGGACCAAACCCTGGATAAACGATGTTTTTGTCCATACACACCCATGATAAAGTTTAATTTCTAAATTAGGGACAGTAAGAGATTAACAACTAATAATAAAATAGAACAAACCATAAAAATACACTGCAGTAAAAGTTATGTGAATGTGAGCTCTCAAAATACCTTGTTGTACTGTACTCACTTTTTCATTTCAAGGAAGCACTTTATAGCTCCTCTTTGTCATATCCAAATTGCCAACATCACTACTCTTGTGTTTTGGGATCAATATTAAGTAAAATAAGGGTTCTCTGAACACAAGCACTGGGATAGCTTGACAGTCAACCTGACAGCAGAGTTGGCTACTAAGGGACCAATACATAGGTAACATATACAGTCTGGATTAACTGAACAAAGGGATGATTCATGTCCCAGGTGGCATGGAGTGGTCAAGTGTGAGAGTTCATCACACTACTCAGGATGGTGTGTAATATAAAATGTATGATTTTATCTATGAAATTTTCCATTTAATATTTTTGAACTGTGGTCGACGGTGAGTAACTGAAACCATGGAAAATGAAACCATGGATAATGGGGGGCTACTGCATTGTGCTTGATGGGAATTAAAATCCCTTCAACTTTAAAGCAAATTCCTGTCATACCAAATGTCCTCAGTGCTAGACTCTCTCTAGCTATGACATGTTTTCTACTTTATTTCATCCTGTTACCTTGTGCCCATCATCCTAACAGGTAGCCCTCCCAACCAGTCATCACAGAGCTAGTACTCGAATACAAGTCTAACTTCCATTTGCTCATCACATTCTTTTCATATTTCATTTCAGGTAACAAAAATGTTGGCCCAATCAGGATCAAGAGCAGAGTCAATTCACCTGGGGTTTAATATAGATTTTCAAATAGCTAACATATGCTCACATTTCTCCTCACTTCTCCCACAGATCTGAGACATCATCAACAGTGTATTCAACGTTAAAATCTCTGTAAGAGCCTCCCTAATCTTCGAGTCTATAACCCTACAGAAGAAAAGGTTTACATTGATACAGTCTTCCTTTTTCATCTAACTTGCAGAATCTCTTTCCCAATTTTTGAAAACACAGGTATTTGTCTACTCCAATTGAATTCATGTAAAATATATACGTAGGCTCCCTTCCCACAGAAAAGTGGTATCAAAAGAGGAAATTACATGCCAAATGTTGTATGTTAAGAATACAGACACACCATAATAGTTCATGGGGATTTACTGTATATCAGACTCTGTATAGAGAATATAATGCTTGGTTCTTCCTTTGCTGTTTCTTTTCATTCTTTTAGAAGAATCTGTACTGTACTCTCCAGATTTCCCTCTGTGTCTACAAGCTCCCCGCTTGGTCTCCTTCACCAACTTGTCTTTTTCTACCTCTTCCCACACATTCCAGTTCCATCTTCTTGCTGCACTACATCTTGGAGACTGTATTTCTTCTCACAGTCCGATCATCCTTTGAGCTCATCAGTATCAGACATCTTGTACATTATCCTCTCAACTCCCATTTCCAACTGATTGGCAATGCTTCCCATCCTACCATAGCTAAAGGGATCATTTACTGTCATCAGACTCGGCCATCCAAGTCCAGCACTAATTCTCCTACACAGGACTTACCTGATCTCCACAATCAGAATATTTTTAATTTTTTTCCTGTATTGGGCTATAGTCTCTGTATTGTATCATTTAACACACAACTGTCTCCTGGTCACAATTCTATACATATCTATAACCTCATCAGGTAATCAGCAGAGAAGGATAGGTGTGAAGTGAGAGGAGCTGCTAAGATCTAAAGTTTTCTTTCATTGATCCAGTTTAACTTCACCAAGTTTTGGGTTCTCCATCTGTGAAATGGAAATAAGATGCCCACTGATAGGGATGTTGAAAAGACGATATGGAGAAAGCAGCCTGTATGTCAAAGGGACTGGAAAAGTGGAAACTGCAGGAGCAGTGTGTATGTTTGCTGTGAATTCTTGAAGGCAGACATGTGACCTCCAGAGCACTCAGCCAGAACTTTGTTATGTTATTGACTAACATCTGCATAGCTCTTTACTAAGGGTGCAACACATTTCATAAACTGGAAACTGAAATGCTTTTATTTATTACTAAAGGCCCGGTGCATGGACTTGTGCACCGGTGGGGTCCCTCAGCCTAGCCTGCACCCTCTCGCAATCCAGGACCCCTCGGGGGATGTCAGAGAGCCGGTTTTGGCCCAATCCCTGCAGACCAGGCCAGGGGACCCCACCAGTGCACAAATCTGTGTACCGGGCCTCTAGTATGCATATAAGATCTTTGGTTAATCTCTTCCTGCCCTCCCCCCTCCCCACTTCCTTCTGAGAGTCATCAGTCTGTTCCATGTTTCCATGTCTGTGGTTTCCGCTCCTGTGTTAAGCATCTGCCCCCTGGTGGTCAGTGTGCATCATAGCTACCAGCCAGTAGGTCAGTCACTTGGGCTTTTATAAATATAGATTAAAGCATTCTTAGAGGATGATTTTAGAGTAAGAGAACTATTAGAAGTCCCTGTCCAAATCTTGGCTTTTTTAATTTATTGAGAAACCTTTCTTTTTAAAAAAATATATTTTTATTAATTTCAGAGAGGAAAGGAGAGGGAGAGAAAGAGAGAAACATCAATAATGAGATAGAATCATTGATCGGCTGCCTCTAACACACTCCCTACTGGGGATCAAGCCCACAACCTGGGCATGTAACCTGACTGGGACTCTAACTGTGACCTCCTGGTTCATAGGTCAGTGCTCAACCACTGAGCCATGCTGGCCTGGCTTGGCTTTTTTCTTCTAAATGACACCTTTTTGGGTCCACAAGAAACAACATAAATAAAATAACACTCCTTTATTTATTTTATTTTATTTTTTTATTTATTATTGACAGTATTACAGATATCACCCATTTCCTCCCATTTCCCCTCCACCCAGCCCTGCCCCACCCCAGGCCTTCCTCACACTACTGTCTGTGTCCATGGACTATACATATATGCATATATGTTCTTTGGTTAACCTCTTCCCATCCCCTCCCTTCTTTCTGATGACTAGATATGCCTCGGAGAAATCTACTGACATCTCTACAGCTTTAGTATGAATGTGAGAAAGAGGCAGCTTCTCAAAAGGTATTTACTGCATTGCAAGATTATTTAAGAAATAAACAGACTTTTCTCTACCAGGGTCCTGGAATGAATGTCCCTTTGAGTTCCCATTTATGTTTTTGTTCCTTTGGAATTTGCAGTATTCTGTGGTGGCTTTAACTACCTAAAATCTTAAGAGGGATTTTTCATTGAAAGGTTCAGGATACTTTAAAAAAAAAAAAATATATATATATATATATATATATATATATATATATATTATAGGCCTTAAGGTAAATAATATATATATATTATTGATTTCAGAGAGGAAGGGAGAGGGAGAGAGAGAGAGAGAAACATCGATGATGAGAGAATCATTGATTGACTGCCTCCTACACGCCCCCTACTGGGGATGGAGCCCGAAACCCAGGCATGTGCCCTTGACTGGAATCAAACCCGGAACCCTTTAGTCCCCAGGCCAATGCTCTATCCACTGAGCCAAACAATTTAGGATACTCTGTTTTCTGACCAACTTTTTATTCCACCTATTCCTTCAACTGACATTTTCTATGCTTTCAAATCCTATGCCCAAAACAAAAATGAAGCCAGGGACATAAGATGTTTAAGCTATAAATGCTTTTGTTTCACCAGATTGAAAAATTCCTATTTTGGAGCACTTCATGCTCTTTTATATTCTCTGAAGTATAATAAAAAAGGACCAAGGAACCCTTAAAAACAAACTTGGACCTGTTTATTGAAGAAATGATGAGGAACCTTTTTAGAGATTTTAATATCAAAATCAGAAAACTCTTAATCACTTTTATAATGATGGATGTATTTGTTAGAGAAAAATAGTATAGAAATGAATGAGACCTAGTAGTTATGGATTGATTGCAAACTGGCAGGCCACAGGCCACATGTGGCCTAGATACATTTATAATGTGGTCCTTACAGTTTTTAAAATTAAGGACGTATTACATAAAAACATCTGGAAACTTCAGTTTTCTGTGAAAAAGAATTTGTAGAACTGTGGCAACAATCGGCTACAGTAGGAGATGCCCCATTTATAGCGGTTTTCTCTTTCCAGAAGCCAAAATCCACATGTCCCTCCCTCCCATGTGTCTCCTACCAGGATGCTCCACTCCTTCATCTCACCTGTCAGAGCTTTGCACACACTGGAAATGCGGGTGCAGGAAAGTTTTAAAGGCTAAGAGCCTGGATCTAAAAAAGAGATTCCCCCTTCACTAGCTCTATAGCCTTCAGCAAGCTGTGAGTTTTCAGGCCCTTCAGCTTTAAAATGAAGATAATTCCTTGACCTCACAAGGTTGTTATGGGGATTAAAAAGGGAGTATACAGAAAGTACTTTGTAAACTGTAATGTAAACTGTTTATCATCGTTATTCATTTCCCAGCCCCCTTTCAGTTGCATAAATCCCCTCTACCTACCTCAGTTATACTGGCTTCCTTGACTCTCACATTATTACATTCTGTATGACACAGTTTAAAGTCTAAATAAAAAGAATTTTGTATATTTACTTACATCATTTAATAAAAGATAGAAAATATGAACAAATATCAAAGGAAAACAAAATGAATTGTTGAATGCCATTGGATCTTTACCAGGTCATTTCTGTTCATGACGAAGGTATGAAATTAGTGCAAAGTGTAATTACCAGATGTCTGACTCTTTCAAATGCTGTGTTATAAGTTCACCCACTAGGCCCCTGAGGCCTTAAGGTAAATGGACAGCCCAGTGATTAGGAGATCCTCTAAGATTAGAACACTGGCCTCCTCCTCTGCTCCAGCAAAGGGTTTAATCTATCAGAAAAATAACACAACAACAGGGTCTAAAAAGCTTTCTCTGAGTATCCTTCCTATGTTTTAACACAAGCTCCAAAAACTTAGAATCTGGAGTATTAAAGCATGGCACACATTTTATATCTACATCTATCTACATATGTCAAATAATCAATAAGAGACTGGAAAAATCTCACAAATGGAAGAGGTGCAGAAAACTGCACTGAAATAATAATGCAGTGGATATAGAAGTGTTAGCAAAGATGTGTGTTATGGATGCTATCTCCTTACATTAGGGATCTCACATATGTATTCCTGTTCTGGTCAATTTACAACAGAAGATTATCCTTGTGTGATAAATTTATTTATCTTCTGCTTTCAATGTTAAGATAATCACATGTGAATGAACTGCAAAATACAATGAAATAGAGAGGAAGAAAGGATTTTAACTGGAATCAGCTTTCTTTATAAGATCACCAAAATGAGAGTAATTTATGATTCAAGACACTTTCGTTGAAAAATTCACCTGACGAATCTTCTTTAAAGCATACCATATAGTGCAATTACCGCTTTTCCTAAAGTTGAATGAAATCATCGCCTGAATACAGATTAACGAATGCCAAATTACCACATGGTCCTCAGTGTATATTTTTTATTTTAAAAAAATCAAAATAAACAACAGCACCATTGAAGAAATCAGTTCTTTCAACAGATGTCCCAAGGCTGATGTTTCAGGAAGTCTCCTTGGCAACCAAGGAGCACAGTATACCTTGGGTTGGGGGGAGGGGAGAAAGGCGATGGCAACTCCAGGGTTGGTAGAATAAGTAACAGGGAGTAGTACTTGCTCTAGCCAGAGGACGCTGCATGCCCCTGAAATTTATATCAACTCTGGTCTCACCCCCACTGGCGCACCGGCAGCTTCCCCCCTCCCCCCTCCAGTCTGCAGCCACCAACCCCGAACAGGTTACAAGGAGAGAGACTGACTTACCCGTTGTGGTGAGCGTTCTGCTGGGTTCTGTACCCGACGCGGCAGCGCAGGCACCCGGCTCTCCCTAATGCACAATGGCCCTGCTTCGTCCCACGATGCCGAGGTTAAGAGAAATCGCAGTAGCTTCGCTCTGCCGGTTTGGAGATGCAGTTGTGAAGAAGGAGCGAGCGGGCGCGGGTGTGTGCGTGAGTGTCTGTGTTTATGTGTGTGTGTGTGTGTGTGTGTGTGTGTGTGTGTGTGCACGCGCGCGCGTGTGTCAATGAGTGAGTGTGCGTGTGTCTGCGTGTGTGCGCGCGCGTCCCTGCGCGCTCTGAGGCTCTCCCGCGGGGAAACCGTGTTTCCCAGTTAAGACACAGCAGCAGTCTGTACTGCAGGTGGCACGTCCGGCTCGCTGTGCCCCAGGCGGCGCGTCAGCTCACAAACGCACCTCGGCAGAGCCCAGGGCGGGCTCAGACAGCCCAGCGGCTCCGCCCCCTCCCGCCTCCGGCTAATGCACGCTCGCCCAGCACCCTCAGCCGCGAGCACGCGCACAGGCCCCCGCCTCCCCTGTCCCGGGAGCGCGCACGCCGTGCACCCCTTCACCCCCACCCGGTGCCGAAGGCGAGCCTGGCGCGCGCCCGCTCTCCCCGGAAGTCCCCTTCCCCTGCGCACCCTGGCCCTCGGGCACCTGCGCTGCGGGATGCGGGGTCACAGGCATCAGCTGCGGCCCCTATGGCGACGACCGATACCCAGGAAACCAGCCTGCTTGCTTCCCTCTCCCTTCCCCAGGGCTGGCAAGCAACCTTGCGGGAACAGATGCTATGAACCCAACTTGGTGTGTCTGGAAGCACTGGCCCTGTTTCCCTCTCCAGGACCCAACTAACTTATCAAGTTCAAAATGCCCCTATTTCAACGGGCCGCTTTGCGGGAGCTAAACAGTGGCCCTCCTTAGGATAGTAGACTTTATGGTACTGAAGAGACCGGCATCACAGTGACTTTAAGAAATGATAGGGGATCACCAGGGATGGATGGAAGCCTTGAACCTTAGGGTGTGTGGTTACAGCTACTTCAGCATTAAAACTGCAAACACCAACCCCAGACACCACCATTATATTCCAGGGCCTGGACCATTCTTGTGCCACTTGTGGATCTTTCATATTCCTGTGTAAAATATGCTCAGAAATGCTCACTTGGCCATAGTGGGTTGTTTTACTAGGTAAAAACATACCATATTCCACTTTTGAAATGAAAACCTTGGTCCTACGTGGAGTTCAGCTACCAGTAGATACAACTCTAAATTAAACTATTTGGTCGAAGTTCAGGGTTTAAACTACTGCAAAAAATGGAATTTCACAGAATGTTAAGTCCTGTGTCTTGGAGGTTGGTGTTCTTCCACACTTGGGCTAGGAACAGTACCCTGATCTATTTTGAGATGACCTTAACATTCTCATTAGTCTCAAGTCAGTGGTTCAGCAATTTTTCCACTCTCAGGCCTACAGGTTTTCTGAGGCTGTTTGCACCACACCTCACCCCTTGTGGCCTGGCTGGCTGGCTCCCAGGGCTTGATTCACATGGTCTTGATATTTGAACTTTAGGATTCTGGGGACCTACTTTATCTGGCAGTCCTGGACACCAAGATGGAAGCAGGAAGAAGAATGACAAACAACTGATGGCAAACATCAGGTGCAATGCAATTGTCTAGAATTTTTCATACACAACTTGACATTTTTCATTGGATGCTGTGTTATGTTACAAGTGTTAAAGCATATTTGAACCCAAAATACTGACAATGATTGGTGTCAATAAAACACTCCTTTGAGATTTATAAAGTATTTGTCACTAAGGTGGCTGTCCTTAAAACCTGAAACCCATTTATATTGACTGGGTTATCTATTTGTTTAGAATAAATAGAAGCTGTGTATTATTAAATACAATTAAATAGAAAGAGCGAAGATATAGCTATTTACACAGAAATATAATCCTTATTCCACCAACTCACCATCTGTGTGACTGCAGATTGGTCTCTTTCTGCCCTCGCTGAGTCTGTTTGTTCATTATTGTATTCCTATGTGTAAGCACAATGTCTGTCACATATCAGGGGCTCAAGAAATATTGCTGACTAACACATAGATCTTGAGGATTAAATAAGAAAATATATGTTAAATGCCTAGTAAATGTCTAGTTCAGAAAGTGCGATTTTTTCCTAAATGACTTCATAAGATTGATTCATAGTGTTGTTGTTTTTAATTGGAAAAAAAAAGTTTACTTCTCTAAAGTACGTGACTCCATAGTTTGTTAACTAGCCTTCAAAACTCAACACAAGTGTGTTTTCTAGTATACTGTTACTAGAGGAATGAATAGGTTTTAGGCACTATTTCTCTCGTGAGTACCATTATATACGGTCTTTCTTTATTAAGGACATAGCTTAAAACCATGCTTCCCAAAAGCTCTGCTTTGGAACACTAGTAATTTGTTCAACAAAACTGTTCTGAGCTCTTAGGATGTGTTAGGCAGTGTTATTAGTATAGGGCTTTCAGTTGTCAAAAAACAGACATTGTCCCTGTTTCGATCTAGTGTTATTGACAAGTAAGCTAAGGAAGAAAATGTGTGGGTCTTTTAGTTGACAAGCAAGAGAAAACTCCACCCAGTTTATTTATTTTTTCTTGTATTATTATTTATTATATTATTTTTTTTTATTGTTTGAAGTATTACAAATAGTAGTACATATGTCTCCTTTTTTTCCCCCCATTGACCTCCCTCCGGCCTTCCCTACCCCCCAGTACATGCCTTCACCTGCCCAGCCTCGCCCCCCCGCCCAGTGTCTTGTATCCATTGGTTGTGCTTATATGCATGCGTACAAGTCCTTTGGTTGATGTCTTACAGCCCCCCTCATCCAACCTCCCCTGCCTTCCCAATGTAGTTTGACAGTCTGTTCAATGCTTCTTTGCCTCTGTATCTATTTTCCCCCCATTTTTTTTCCTTTAAAACATTTTGCCTCTGCAGACTAGAAATAAACATATAATAACAAAAATAATGTTTGAGTCCCAATTTCAATGTCCAACAGTTCTGAGTCCCTGTTTCAATGTCTAACAGTTCCTTATGTGTACATGTCAGCAATGATATCTGGATGGTGGGCACATGGTGGCAACGCAGGTGCGACCCTCTCTGGTTTGGTCCTAGGCAACCTGGAGCGGTGCACAGCTGCTGACTGCTTGCGTGGCAAGGTGTCGTCAGCGTCTTCCATCTCTGGACTGTTTTTCCTCTTGTCTTCGTGGTTGGAGCAGACCTGTCAATTACTCTCTGTTGCAGGAATCCACATGATCTTGGAGTTGTTTTCTGAAAATATACAAACATATTCTCGACCAAAAGTTAATAAAGGAATCCTTTCTATATAATTGATTTGGGAGCCTTTATATTTTTGCCCAAACGATTTTCCTTTGTCTTATTTAGATACCATGTGTGTTTTTCATGGGTGTCTTGCTGTTAGCATTACAAATGAAAATTATTTTGTAAAGTAAAAATTTTCTAGATATAATTTACTTATAGGATATTTTTCCTTACATGATATTACCATACTATCCCCCCCCTTTTTTTTTTTGATTAATGGAGGTTTTTATAAATTTTATAATGCAGTCTTGATAACTTTAAATTTAAATTTTTTTTTTTTGCCCAAAAATATGACTGCTTTAGGTTCATTGCATGTTCAGGAATTTTACCATGAGATGAACTACCAATAGAAATTTTAGTTATTACTTTAGGAACAGCTTTTTGTCCAGTACAATTAAATTTACTTGAATATTCACTTATTTCAATTAGCCTATTTAAATTAATCTGAAAACTCGATTACTATTTTACTGTCAAATTTAATACTCTACCAACAATCTTAGTTTACCCTGTAAATATTAGTGGGAAGGATTATTTGCATTCTTGAGTGGGCCCTGAGCATTCCTGATGCTAGGCTGAATTTAGATATAGGGCAGCTGCTGTCGGCCAAGTCTCTTGTCTATTACATAAAAAGGACTTCAATGGAAGAATATCAGGAACTCTGATAACTGATGGGCATCCTACCTAGATACCCAGCTAGGAAGCTGCAGGAGTGAGAGCAACTCCAGAGAGCACAATGGCAGTGACAGTAGGATGATGTAAGGGCAGAAATGTCATGACCAGGTATCTCCCATGCTGGAATAAGTGGACCCCAACCTATCGTTCTTTGATACTCCCGATCAGATTTCAGCTTTCAGGTGTCTTAACTTAGCGTACTACCCAGTCCCTTAGCTGGGGGAGGTTAGGCCTCCTGAGCAGAGCCCCATCAGATTTAAGAAAGAAAAGTGGATCCTGAAGATGGCTGGAAAACATAGGAAATTTCACCATAGGAAATTGGTGCTGAGGTCAAAGGGGTTGGGGAAACAATGAAAACTGGCTCCCAGTCACACCGTGACATTAAAGACCCTGAGATCTCAAAGTAAAGAAAGCTCATTCACTTTCCTAAACAACTATCCTGGAGTTTGGCTGAATATGGAACACTTTTTCCCCCAGCTTACCTCCTAAATCAATTTGAGAAGCATTTTGGAACATGCTAGTATTTGTAGCATTTTTTCTATCTATCATCAGCTTGTCCATGGACCAAGATGTGAAGACATAGCATAAATCCAGTATTATCAAAGCTTTTATAAAATTTTCATTTTTAACAGCTCTGTGACAGAGTTGAAATAGTCTCTAGATTGATAGGATTTTAACTTAAAACTATATCATAAAAGAGCTATATCATAGCTTCTTCTTCAACTTCAGAATAAACATCTGTCACTGTTGCTTTGTCCCTTAGCATTTGAGGAGGTGTCATTCTTTATGCCAGTGTCATGGTTTCCTGTCACAAACCAGTAATGACATTAGAAGTCACTGAGCAGATTTCTAATTATTGTACTTCCAGGGAGAACAGATCATTATTAATTGTGCCAAAAAATATTTTTGGCTGATAATATCCAATTTTCAAGTGCAAAATACAAAATAACTCTAGCTAATGCTTCCACTTATTCAATTAAGGGTATATTTTGTAGCTAATTCATTCTATTAATTAGGAGCCACTGCCACTCAAAACCAGTTCTGCTGTGGGAAAATCTTTTACTATTAATATTTTTTCTTTTGTTATTGTAATCCTCACCCAAGGTTATTTTTTCCATTGATTTTTCAGAGGGAGTGGAAGGGAGCGGGGGGCGGGGGGGTGGTCAAAGAGAGAGAGAGAGAAACATCACTGTGAGAGAGACACATTGATTGGTTGCCTGCCACAAGCACCCAAACCCGGGCTGGGGGAAGAACCTGCAATCCAGGTATGTACCCCTTGACTGGAAATCTAACTGGTGATCCTTCTGTGCTCGGGCCTATGCTCTAAAAACACTTAGCAACAGGGGCCAGGGCTACTGTTAACATTTTTAATATTTATATTCTCTGTTATATTCTATGGTATTAAATGCTATTGTTGTTTATATTGTTTTGGTATAATTTAGTACAACTAGACATGTAAGTATTTATTGCATTGAATAGAAAATAGTCCCTATCCTCAAGACAGAATATTTTGATTGCACTACTAGGTAGGTACAAACAAAATACAGAAGCGTTCTTAGTTATTATGAGGGTAAGACAAATTTTTTAATAAATTATATATTTTTCATGTATCAGATAAGCAAAGATGTGAACAGATGATAATACCCAGTATTAGAGAGAATATGGATAAATAACTTAGGAGATTCAAGTGGATACAAACATTTTAGATGACAACGTATTAATATTTATGTTTGCTTGTGTTCAAGTGCACATACTTTTTGGTATAGCAACTCTATGTCTAAGAATGTATCCTAGAATTATCTCAAACAAAAGTGCAAAACAATGATACCAAAAAGAAAGAGAGAGAAAGGGTAAGGGGAGGAGGATAGGGAGGGAGAGACAAGTAGAGAGCTACAGTGCATCACTTGGGGACCAGTCAAATTATTAAGATACTAAGTGGTCAGTTAAAAAATTAAGTAGATCTTTATACATTGATGGCAAAGATATACCACTAAGTGAAAAAAAAGCAAGTTGAAGATCAATATGTATAATATAATATAGTTTATGTAAAAGTAGAGGAAGACAGGGATGGAAAGCAGTAGATGTGTGAGTAATAGTGTATTTTTTTCTATTTTATTGGCTCAGAAGGAAAGGGGTGAATCTCAAGATGGCTTCATTCAGTAAGATGCTGGGGCCTTCCCTGTCACACCACTGCCATGGACCCTATGATCCAGGGAGTTGGCATATGTCTTAGGCCATCAATAGGGTCCAAATGGGCCCCTCTCAGGACACAGATGGGATCCTCTCTTGCTGGATGTTGGACGGTGGTGTGACACCAATGAAAAGGAAAATTAACACACTCTCAAGCACAGGTGGCAGTTGTATTAGGCTTAGTTGAATGAAAGCTGGGTGACAGGCAGTGCTCACAGTGGTGAAGGGTGGTGTTTCTGGATACCTGCTCTGCTCCTAAGGATTCTTCTTGACCAGTCCCCTATGTTCCCATCATCCCAACTCAGGGAAGCCTACCCAGTCTCCTAAGCTAGGAAGCTCCACTCTCATCATGTTCTTCCCCTAAACTTTCTGGGCACAGAAGACCCTGCTTTTCCTCTGAGGCCTTTTGAAACTCATAAACTTGGGAAGCAAATCTGGTTTGTTTGTTTCCCAAGCTTCGTCTCCACCATCATCCCTCCTCTGAGGCAAGCTTTATAATAAACCTACCTGTTGGAATGGTAGTGAGTAGGCCAAAGTACTAGGAAACACCAGGAACTAAAAGTGTATCAATAATATCTAAAAGTATCCTAGATAAAAAATGTATTCTCTTTGGGAAAGAGAGTGATGTGGATCTTTCATCATTCATTTTATACCTTTACTGTTGATGTTTTTTATGAGGAACATGAGGACCATTTATAATATTAAAATGCATTGGTAAATAAAAAGTATCACTTTTTAGAACTGACCTATAAAAATCGGTATTATAATATTTGTAACTGCATTACTGAAAAATAGTAGGCATTATAGTTAGAAAAAAGTTAAATATTTTGGGAGTCCTGAAATTAATCAGGCCAATTGGCAACTACACAACTGTACCTGCGTGTAAGTATGGTGTGGGTGAAAGATTAAAAATCAAACAACAGAAAACACAAATTAATGGACCTCATGCTTCCAACACTTGGTCAACATAGACCCAAGATTTCAACCTTTCCGCTCTGACTCCGTACTCTTTCCTGATCCTCTCCGTCTCTTTAGCCATAGTGACTAACTAGTTATAGTATTTTGGTCAGAGTCTCCTTAACAGTCATAGATCTTTGGCTTCTGTTTTAAGCATCAGAAACTGATTCTGGATTACTTCAGCAAGAATGTGCCTTATTGGAAAGATACTGTTGGCTCAGAGATTCAAAGGACTGAGGAAAAACCTGAATAGTCAAGTTTTGAGAAGGACCAAGAACCCAAATAATATCCCTCCATCCAAGATTCAAAGTCCCTGGAGAGTATAATGGGCTCAGTCTTGGTCCTGAGCTTATCGCTATGCTGGAAGGAGGAGGGGGAGCAACAGGACTATATGGAATGGAATAAGGAAGGAATATTTCCCAAAAGGAACAGTGATGTTCTCTTGCCTCAGTAAGGGGTGAGGGATGCAGCACAGGCAAAATAAATAAATAAATAAAATAAAAAATAGCTGTTCATTACCTCCATCTTTTGAAGGGAGATTTCTCTAAATAATTGTATTACTGTTTCCTTTCATTATCTCCTCTCCTGCCCTGTTACTGCTTCAAAACACATTTCAGATGGAATCAAAATTATTTTGTAACAAATAATTAAAGTTCTTTGTCATGATAAAAACTATCTTAAAAAGCGATGAATAACCACTAAATATAAAGATGATATCGCAGCGACCTTGTTTGGAAAATTCTCTTTTACGTTTAGGCCACCTATCACAGAATTCAAACTGAACTCTTGATGATACATCAAAATCTTAGTTTCTAATCTTAGAACTCTGTGTGGGATCAATTTTCACAGAAATTTCATCACTATTTTACAACAGTATAATGTAGATTAATGTATCTGATGCTTCCAAAATTCTAATTCCACAGCAGTAATGTATGAATTTAACCATGTCATTAAGAAAAACACACTGTTAACTTCATTCATTAAAATCATTTTTTCATTCAAACTTAACCAATGTTTCCCAGGTTACATCAGGCTAAAGGTAAAATAGGTCATAATAACTGTCAAATACAACAAAAATCTTTCCCCAGCTTCACCCACTTCAAGTTGTCCCAAAGGTGTTTTACCAGGAGCTTTGTTGACTCACCCAACACACCCTTGGAACCCAAGAGATGGTCCTTTGGTTGCAGACACAGTAATTGCTGCTTCCATTAGTGCCTTGTAAACCCAGCTCTTTCCTTTTTACTCACCTTAAAAAAAAATAGCTCCTTTCTTTCAAACCAATGGTTCTAAGACAATGCAATCGTGCCTCCCAAGGGACATAATGTCTAGAGCAGTGGTTCCCAACGTGGGGCACACACCCCACAGGGGGGCAATTTGATTTTTAAGGGGGGCAATGTGAGAATGAATTATTAACAGTGAATTTTTTGCATTTACTTATGGTTCTAGGGGCCTCACATACAGTATATAAATATATATTGTGACATATTTATGCATTTCAGTTCTCTATTATGTTTTGAAACTTTATTTGGTATTTTTTCATATCACTTCATATTATTATTAATTTTAACAATTTCTTAATGATTTCTTCCTCAATACTTAATCTGTCCTTTTGTTCTTTTACTTTTCTCTTTCATGGATGCCATGTTCTTTGGAAACTTGCTTAGACCAAGTTAATGGCCTTTTAGGCTTCCTCCATGTGAATAGGACTTCACTTTTTGAATAATAAGAATTATCTGTCACAGGGGGAGGGGGCATCAGGATTTTAGAGATGCTTAGGTGGGGCATGGACAAAAAAAGATTAGGAACCACTGGTCTAGCAATACTATTGTTTTTCATGACTGGAAATGAGGATTCAACTGGCATCTAGAGGGTAGATCCAGGGGTGCAGCTAGGACATTCTGAAATACACAGAACAGCCCCCTGCGCAACAAGGAATTTCTGGTCCCAAACGTCCATAGTGGCATGTTTTAATCTGTTTTGAGTAAACTTGGAATCATATACACATAGTAGTTTTAAGATTTCAGGGCATTATTAATGCTCACTCTTACTACTGACAATTCTATAAGTATTATCCATCTCTTTTTTTTTTTTTTCCTTCATGAACGAATGCACAGAAATTCACCTAATTTACCACAAAATTAAATGCAGAGCTTGGGTGTGAAACCCAGGTTTCCAGCTCCCAAGCTCAGTGCCTTTCTTCTTCCAAGTGGAGGAAAGAATCACAAAGAAGACAGGCTAGGCCACTGCTTCCACTGAGCTCCCAGGATACCTGGCATGTACCCCTATCCTCCATAGTCATATTTTACTGAACTTTTTATGCATAATGTCCTCCATTAGTTTGTGAGTTCTTCAATAGCATAGCCATTGTTTCACTCTTTTGGTCTTACTTTTTTGTGCCTTTTACCAGGCCAAGCACAGGTATTACAAACTACTCAGTAAATTTGTTCGGTGATAGGTGAATGGATGGATAGGAGTTAAGAAGCAGTGAAATGGAAACAGTATTAGGCACCATCGTGAGGAAATTATACACCTCAGTAGGGGAATATTGAGAAACTAAGGGCCCAGTGCATGAATTCGTGCACCTTAAAAGGAACTGTAGGCCACGAGGCTGCGGTGGGCACAGGGGCGGGTCTCAGCCCATCCTCCAAGCCCCCACCCAGTCCCTCCCGCCATGGCCCCTGGTTCCTTTTCTGCTGGCAGCCCCATTCTCGCTGCTGCTGCTCCCATGCTCTGATGGTGCAGAGAGATTGGGGCTAGCACCAGCAGCAGGTACGAGCAGCAGCGTCTGCTGCCCAGGTCTCCACTCAGGACCAGAGGTAGGTGGAGAAGCCCTTAGGGGCTATCAGGGCCGCCGCTTGCACCCACTGACGATCAGGACTAGCACCGGGCGCCAGAAGTGGGTACAAGTGGCGGCTCCGGACCAGCTGCGGGTACGAGCAGGGCCAGCGCCGGCAGTAGATGCGAGCAGGGCCAGCACCGGCAGGAGGGACGAGTACCAGGCAGGACCATGGCATGCAGGAGCAAAGAATTTTCAGTAACCATTAGAGGCTCACCCAATGACAGCAACTGGTGCCCTGCCTTGGTCTGGCGCCCCAGCTCACCTGCTCCACCATCCCGCCGAGGCCAATGCCTGCCATGTTCTGCACGCTGCCTCCTGCTGCAATGCTTACCATGTTCCACGCACACCCCCTGGTGATCAGTGCACATCATAGCAACCGGTCATTTGGTTGTTCTGCTCTTCGGTATATTTGCATATTAGGGTTTATATATATAGACAGCTTCAATAAAGTAGAGTGGGACAAAATGGTGAATGCCAGCCTAAGGCATTTGTACTTAGTCAGGGGGCACAAGTGTCATTCATTCTTTCTCTTTGGGAGAGTTACCTTCCTAATTTGGAGGAAGGATTACTGTAATTGTCTAGGATTTAGGTACTAGGAGCATGGCACACTGCGGGGGCTGAGGAAGTAGAAAGGAGAGGAATAGTGTTGAGGCTATGATGATCTCAATTTCCTTCTCCCTCAGGAGGGGTGTGATGCAGGGCGACTGGACTGGGTACCTGCTAAATAGGCAGTGGTACAGGGAGTTAAAGAAATCATTCTATTTGGGAAAGCCACAATTCAAATGCCAGCAAAGCCAAGGACAATCAAGTATGAGACCAAAGGGCCACTAGTAGAATCACAATGAAGTTTCAGAGCCAAGGATTTGGAGCCCACTGGATAAGGAGCCAAAGGTAAGAAGATCCTTAGCAAGTACAGAGGGACCTTGGGAGTGCTTAATAGTGATACCCCTTTGTATTAGTTTCTTATTGCTGTATAACAGGTTGCCACCAATACAGAGGCTTAGAGCAGCACAAACTTGTTATATTACAGTTCTGTAGCTTCGAAGTCCAGCATGGGTCTCACTGGTCTACTCTAAAGATGTCAGCAGAGCTGAGTTTCTTTCCGGAGGCACTAGAAGGGCATCTGTTTCCTTACCTCTCTGCCAGCTTTGAGATGCAGTCCACATTCCTTTGCTCATGGCCCTTCCACTATCTTTACATCTAGCAACATTAGTACAAATCCTTTTCATGCGCCATTTTCTGGCTCATGCTCTCTGTCTCTCTCTATTACTTTTAAAAACCCTTGTAATTACATTGAGCACCCCCCCGCATCTGCAAACCCAAATAATGCAGAATGTTCTCCCTGTTTTAAAGTCAGTTAATTAGCACCCTTAATTCCATCTATATTCTTAACTCCCTTTTGTCATGTAAGATAACAGAAATTGCAAAAATTAGGACATGGATACCTTTTGAGGCCATTATCCTGCCTAACACACCCTTCCCCTAGACTCTCGATTCCAATAACTACAGGCTGTTGTTGTTCCTTATGATTAAGCCCCTAGGGACAGGATGGGCCTGGCCTCCTAAGAAACCTAGATGCTAAAGTGTATAGACGCCAAGGAAAAGCCTGGAGATAATACAAGCCAGGCTACTCTCAAAATCATCACTTTCAGAATTTTTCCCAGTCATGAACAGTTAACTCTGATGTACTTAAAGTGAACAATTATTCATGAAAATAAAGTTCACATAAATTCCCATACCCACCCACAGAATGTGCTGTGCTGGCACCAGCCTGTACCACTTGCAAAAAGTTGTTACATTATTAGGAAGTTTGCAATATCAGGTTTACACCAGCCAAGGTAGAACTATTTACACCATGGGAATGAGCAAACATTAAAAATCAGAGTCCCCTTCTACCTCCCAGGGGAGACCCCGGTATTATACATTTGCTATACCACTGGGTATGTATAAATTTAAAAGTAAGTACTAGCGACAATGAGGGTGGGACCCACATTACATTTCAAAGACAGTGACTAGCTACTGCAATTAGTCTGCATCTCCCAGACAAATGCCAAGACCAAATAGATCACAATTTTGTCTAATTAGCTTCTGCTGTCCAGGAGAACATGCAGGATTCAATTTATTAGTTGCTGAGGTACTGCCAAGGCCAATCAGAATTATGATGAATCTGACAGGAAGGTGCACTTCATTAATAATATTTCCTAATCTTAGCAAGATAATAGATCGCTACAAATTCACACTTGATGAGGGCTCAAGCACTTCAGAGCTAGTCCAGGAAGTGGAGAATTTCTGCGGAAGCAGAAAAGCAATAACACATTGAGATTATTTTGCATCCATATTCTTTCAGTCAACAGATAATTTTGAGTTTCTGCTAAGAAAACAGAATACTACAGTAAAAATGACAGTATGGTTCCTGGTCCCACAAAGCTCACATGCTACCTTGGTGAGAGGTGTGTGTGTGTGTACGCACTCGTGCACGACCAGGTGGTGGAGGAAAGAGACAAGGGAATAGGCAATTGCAATGCAGGGTGACTGGTTTGTAATAGTTGGGAGGTTACCTCACTGAGATTTCCCGGATCAGGCAAGAAGTCCTGGATGAAGTAAAATATAAACTGAGTAGCTAATATTTATTGAGTACCTTCTACGGTTCAGTTGATGTCCTAAGCAGTATAATTATTATCCCCATTTTACAAATGGGGAAACTGAAACACAGCTAAGTTACATAAACTGGCCCATGGTCTCACAGTGAGAGGTATAGCTAGGAGGGCAGGAGTTAGCCATTTTAAGGAATAATGGAGATAAGAGTATTCCAGTAAAGGGAACAGCATATAAAATCACAGTGGGCTCCAGGAAAAGACTATTTGAATAAAGACTCAAGTGGAGGGTGATAATTCTCTCTCGTCGTTGATGTTTTTATCTCTCTCTTCCTCCCTGAAATCAATAAAAATATTTTAAAAGGGGTGGGGGGACTTGGACATAGACATTCACACAGGAAAGCCATGTGTAGAAGAAGGCAGAGATGTGGTACCCAAGGAACACAAAAGATTACCAGCAAACCACCAGCAACTAGGTGAGAGGCCTAGAGCAGAGGTTCTCTTGCAGCCTCAGCAGCAATCAACCCTGCCAACACCTTGACCTCAGACTTCCAGCCTCCCGAACTGTAAGACAATGAATTTCTATTGTTTAAGCCAGCTTGTGGCACTTCATTATGGCAACTCTAGCAAACTAACCCAGAATGTCAACGTACTATCTGCATTGCTTTAAAAAACAACAAAAAATAACACTTAAAATATAGTTGTGTCTTATTTTCTATTTACAGACTTGACCATAATACCGATTCACATAGAATTAACCATATATAATGTAAAAATAACTGTAATTTTAGTAAATAGTAGTATTTTAAGTAAAATAAGCAATTATTTATCTAGGACAGTGTCAGCTTGAGAATCAAAACTTGAGTCTCTTCTAGCTCTGTCTCCAATTTTATGAAAAAATAATGTGCCAAATCTAATTGCTACATGGTAATCCAGATTAAAATCATATTCCCATTAATACTGAGGATTTAACTAAAAGGCTTAAGGGATTACATGTGGAAATGCATCAAAGACTGAAGAATAAATCAGTAACTTCCATTGTAATACATTGATTTTGAAAATAAACAAAAATTGCAAACTTGCATTCTATTGTCAGCAACAAACATTGGTAAAGCATGAACTATTTGCAAATCACCTTATAAAGTGCTGTAGATATGTGGAGGCAAGTTATCATAATACTTTCCCAGAGTTAGGGAAGCCAGGGCAAAAGTCAAAACAATAAGCATATTCACACAAAATGCTGTTGCTTATGTACAGTACTGTTGACATTTTCTCTCATAAACAAGGGAGCCAATCTTCATTGTCATATAAATGCATCCTTGCATATTCTCCTTTGTGTAACCTTTCTGACTTAGACACAGAAAGGGGAAATGTTTGTTTACTTCTTGCATTATCTTCTATTGGAATGTTTCTCTTTCCCACTCGGACCAGGGTTATTAAAAACAGGGTAGTCCTAGGTTTGGGACTCCTCAGATGCTACTGCCTGGTTCAAAAGGAGGGAGACTCTATCTATGGAAGGGATGTGCTGTGGGTAGCGAAGAGGTGGGTTGTGGATGCAGGATCCTGGGATAGCTCTTGACTCCCAAAGTGAGGGGCTGTTGTTACTGGGTCTAGAGGAAGTGCCAACTCTTAGTAGATTTGCAGTAAATGGTAACCTGGCTCACTTCCAAAACTGGCTCCATGTGCGTTGTCTCTGAAGTCCTGGCATATACATCCAGTCCTGCTCCTGCCCCTTCCTCTTTCCCACCTGTATGGAAAAGTGTGAAGTCCTCTAAATATTTCCATTTTCTTAATTATACAACCCCAGCAGGACAACACTGCTGACATTCTCTTTCTAACTTTTAATGTGTCCAAAGCACAATTCCAGTACTACATACAAAAGGCACAGCATTTTCAATCTCTTCTGAATATGCGGATGTCCTGGAAAGAACTCTATTCTCCTTTTCTGGTTCACTCTCAAATGCTGGACTGAAAATAATTCCATGCAGTAAGAAAGAACACTGGATGGTGAATGAGCATACCCGTATTCCTGAACATGCCTCTAACCATTTTTAGGATCTCAGGCTCGTCACCCATCTCTCCTGCTTCCGTTTCCTCTCAGCTTGTTCATCATGAAGCTAAGAGATGAGACTGTCTGAGCTAAAGAGTGACTCAGAACACGGTAAGCAGGGTAGCAATAGATTTGCTCTTTTTAAAACTGTGAGTTAATCTGGTTTGTAAAGCATAGGCCGAAACCAAAATCAACACAAGGGTGTTGGATTTTTCCACAATGCACTTATTAGCATATGTTACTATTTAGACACATTCACAGATTTATTATCTTTACCTACCAGAACATAAGCTCCACGAAGGCAGGGATGTTTATCCTTTTTATCAGTACTCAATCTCCATTTGGCTAGCATAATGCCTGGCACAGAATAGAACCTCAATACATGTTTATCAAACAACTTAATGAATTCAAATACATAAAACAGGGTTCCCCTTCCCTCCTGGAAGCTTTGGATTCTAAAGATGCATGAATAGCCTCAACCTCAAGTAGGCAGAATTCATTCCATCAAGACATTTGAGAAAATACATCAGGCCCCCTTGCCCAGGGTATATCCATCCCTTTAGGCTCTTACAAGCTGAAATTCCATTATGAGAAACTTATCACTTGATTTAAAATCTCCTGTCCATCGGGGATAGAGTTTTTATCACTAGCAGCTAAGGGTGAGCACTCAGATGCTTGCCTCCAAGCCTGCCCCTGAGGACCAAGGCTCTGGGAAGATTTTAGCAACTTGGAGAGCCTGTGACACTTCCAGGTGGCAGGCCTGGCCAAGGTGTCAGTGGCAGACCACACTTGGAAGTTGCACAGACTGAGGCAAGGGAAGGAGTGGCAGAGTAGTCTGAGAGGGAAGGTGAAGCTATGGTAGATTAGCCTGATCCTCATGATTTCTTTCATCCTAGCTTAATAGAGGCTACTCTTTAGCAAAAGAATTGATAAAGTCAATCTGTGAGCATCAAGAAACTTAACAAGGTTAATGAGAAAAAGTACTTGGGAATTTGACAACAAGGATATTAAAGCCACTGTCCAGTCTGAAGCTATTCCTAGTGTTAGGGGCAGAAATAGAATATTGGGGACCAGCTATAATTATAAGAAATATTAATCATGCTTTGTTAGCTGTGATTTTGTTCTGATTAAAGAAAGTGCAGTCTAACCTGGCTGGAAGTTTTACGCGGGACCTGGGCATTCACCTGAAATGTCCATCCTCTATATCCAGGAGTTGCTTATTATTATGGAAAGATTAATAACCTTGTTGCAGAAATCAGAGGCACCAGGCCTTTGCATACCATCAGGCCTTTGCAAACCCCCAGCCTGCATTACCTGCAAACTGCCCATTTTGTATATTCATTTTTATTCCTTTTGTCTACTTTCCTATGTAATTTTTGTCCTTCTATTTAATACTAGAGGTCTGGTGCACAAAATTCATGCGTGGGTACGGTCCATAGGCCTGGCCTGTGATAAGGGGCATCTTCCTTGGCTAACAGCAGCCGGTCCCGCCCCCTGCTGCCACCCACCCCCAGTTCCCCGTTCGCCATCGATTGATCAGAGCCTGTCAGCCAGAGGAGGAACCAAGAGGTGGTCAGTATACCTCATAGTGCTCATAGTGACTGGTCGAGCAGTCATTCTGGTCATTCCACCATCAGGGTAAATATGCATATTACCCTTTTATTACTAGTACTAGAGGCCCGGTGCATGACATTCGTGCATGGGGTTGAGGGGGCGTCCCTCAGCCCAGCCTGCACTCTCTCCAATCTGGGACCCCTCAAGGGCTGTCTGATCCCAGTAGGATCGGGCCTAAATGGGCAGTCCAACATCCCTCTCATAATCCAGGACTGCTGGCTCCCAACTGCTCGCCTTCCTGCCTTCCTGATTGCCCCTAACTGCTTCTGCCTGCCAGCCTGATTACCCCCTAACCACTCACTCCCCTGCCAGCCTGATAGGCCTGGTCCCCCCCAACTGACCTTTCCTGCAGGCTCGGTTGCCCCCAACTTCCCTCCTCTGCTGGCCTGGTAACCCCTAATTGCCCTCCCCTGCAGGCCTGGTCCCTCCCAACTGCCCTCCCCTGCTGGCCATCTTGTGGTGGCCATCTTGTGTCCACATGGGGGCAGCCATCTTTGACCACATGGGGGCAGCCATCTTGTGTGTTGGAGTGATGGTCAATTTGAATATTACTCTTTCATTAGATAGGATATAGGATAGAGACCTGGTGCATGGGTGGGGGTTGACCCACCTTCCCTGATGGGGGCCCCAGATTGGGGTGGGGAGTTTCCACTGGGGGGGGGGCTGACTGGGGCGAGGGGCTGCAAGCAGTTTAAAGGCTGCCCACACCCCCGATTGGGTTGGGGGTCCCTACTGGGGGCAGGGCTGGCCGGGGTGAGGGGCTGTGGGTGGTTTGCAGGCCAGCCACACCCCCAATTGGGGTGGGGGTCCCCTCTGGGAGGCAGGGCAGGCCGGGGCGTGAGGCGGCAGTCATTCTGGTCTCTGGTCATTCTGGTTGTTCCGCCGTTTCGGTCGCTGGGCTTTTATTATATAGGATAAGTAACTGGCTTATAGTGAGGTGTAGAGCAGATTTTTGTGGATGACCTGCTGCTCTTCCATACTACCGGCATTAAATGTTCATATATGATTCCAACCCTGTCTCTGCTGAATTGGCTCAAGTAGTGACTGGCAGCCCAAACCCATTGATAGTCCAGTTATACTAGGAGCTGGGAGAGGTGGGAAGAAGTTGAACATAAACTCTGAGTCACAAGTTGTAAACACCAGGCTGTTGTGAACAGCCTATTTATTAATATGTAGTTATTACCTTTTCTTATTTGTGTGTCTTTTGTGAAAACTCCCTATCTCTTGTCCTGCTTTTCACAAACAAGACTTGAGATGGTTTAGAAAACATTAGAATAGTGGAGTGGTGACCTTTTCCCTTAACCCTTTGTACACCATAAGCATCTATAGACGCAAGCAATGGTTTCCGGTTTGGATGTGTGGCAGTTAACTGATTAAAACCAGGAATCCAAAGACATGAGATTTAGTGCAGCTATACCTCACCTTGGCCACTGTCTTAGGCAGGACAGTGAAGACCTTCTGTACTAATTTCCTACGGTTGTTGCACCAAATTACAACAAACTTGGTGGCTTAACACTACACAGATCTATTTTCTTATAGCTCTGGAGGTCAGAGTCTGAAATAGTTTAACTGGTCCAAAATTAAGGTGTCTTCAGGGCCATGTTCCATATGGAGTATGTAGGAGAGAATCTGTTTCCTTGCCTGTTTCAGCATTTCTTCACTGATAGCCTCTTCCTCCACCTTTAAAGACAGCAAAGTAGCATCTTGCTTCCGTGATCACATAGTCCTTTTCTGTGTCAAACCATCCTCTACCTCCTTCATAAGGAAACTTGTGGCTGCATTTAGGGCCCACGAGGATTATCTCCTTATCTCAAGAGTCTTAATTTATTCACACCTGCAAAGTCTCTTTTGCCCTATGAGGTACTTCCACAGACTTGGCTGTCTTTGGGGCTACTATTCAGCCAACTATTCCTCTGGATCTCAGTTGTCTTATGTGTTAAGTTTAGGAATTTTGCTGCATGATCTACTATTCATGAGTACATGAATCTTCTTTCTGTTCTACCGATTCTGAGTTGGAAGATGGAAAATTAGTCACTTGCATGCAAAGTAGAGCTATTAGTTGAACATCTTGGGCACTCACCAGAACCCTTGACTGGGGAGGGGGAGAGAGGTGGGGGGCCTGGCAAGGGAGCAGAAATAGAATGTTATTATTCACATGAATCATATTTCACTTGTCATCTGGCTCAACCAAGCAGTTAAAAACAAAAATGGACTTGTAGTAAGAATTGGTACAGAAATGAGCTCTGTTCTGGCATCATGAGATTACAGAGTCATTCTTCTGATGAACAGCAAACTCCCAGCCTTTCAGAAGGAGGAAAGCCAGTGAGAGGGAAGCCTGTGGGCAGTGAAGTGTGCAGAGAGGGTGAGACACCACTTAAAGAGCTTCTTGTGCATGAAGTGTTTAACTGCCATATTATGATAATATTGCTCAAGTTCATTAAAAACAATTAACAACAATTACCAAATGTAAACCTATCCAAAGTCTGTAACATTTCCCATTCATGGCTCTTTAAAAATGACTACCATTATTTTATGGTTATATTTTAAAAATCAGTCCTGTCTTTGCTTATATGCCCTTAGAATGGTATAGGATTTTCTTCAAAATAACAGGGGAGGTAGGAAAATGGGAAATAGAGTATACAGAAAAAAATCGATTGGCCATGAATTGATAATCATTAATACTAGATAAAGGGTACATGGTGATTCATTATACCAAACTCTATACATCTAAATGTGTTTGAGCCGGCTTGGCTCAGTGGATAGAGCGTCAGCCTGCAGACTGAAGGGTCCCAGATTCAATTCTGGCCAAGGGCACATGCCTGGGTTGCGAGCTCGATCCCCAGTGTGGGGGGTGCAGGAGGCAGCCGATCAATGATTCTCTCTCATCATTGATGTTTCTATCTCTCTCTCCTTCTCCCTTCCTCTCTGAAATCAATAAAGAAATATATGTAAATGTGTTTGAAATTTTCAGAATCAAAAGTTATTTTTAAAAGGGCTACCACTAGTTTTCTAACAAAGCTACAATGCTTTAAAAAAAACCACAAAACAACGATTCTCTCTTACTTGCAAAAACATTTATAATTTTTTATAGAGAACATATTCAAACTCCTTATGAAAATAAAGCTAGCTAGGTACATGAATTATGTATTTTTTTGACAAAAACAGAAACCTCATCTACAGGTTTACTAAGTAACACTGCTGATATCTTTTGAAAGAACTGATACTTTTAGCTTTCCCTGGAAGTGTAAGTGCCTGTGGCCATGGGTTAGGAACCTGCAAAGTCCATAGGATCACACTGAAACCGCTCTGAAAAAGAATCACACTGAAATAGCTCTGAAAAACATGAACTACACTGAGTCACATGAAAATATTAAAATAGATGACTACATGTCATGCTTCAGCCTCTGAGTCCCAAATCCCACTGTCTGGGTTGTTAATTATTCATCCAGCTTAAGTGAAAGCTATATCTAAACAGCAGCCTTCCAAAGATCTCTTATTAAATCGGCATCCCTAAGAGAACTGGACAGAAAAGCTTATCACCCACATGGACAAGAGTAACAGCATCTTACCTGGTCTCTCTTTCTCTTCCAAGCCATCCTTTATGTAGATGTCAATCATTTTTCTAAAAACAGGTTTATGACTCTCTAACTTCCATTCAAGAGACCTTCACACATCCTATATAATAAAAGGGTAATATGCAAATTGACTGAACTGAGGAATGACTGGTCATTATGACACACACTGACCACCAGGGGGCAAACGCTCAATGCAGGAGCTGCCCCCTGGTGGTCAGTGTGCTTCCACAGGGGGAGCGTCGCTCAGCCACATGCAGCGGTGGTGGCAGGGCTAAGGATGTCCGACTGATGGCTTAGGCTCCCCCTGGGAGTGGGCCTAAGCCATCAGTCGGACATCCCCAGAGGGCTCCCAGACTGCATGAGGGCACAGGCCAGGCTGAGGGACCACCCCTCCCCACCCCGCCAGTGCACAAATGTTGTGCACCAGGCCTCTAGTAGAGAATAATGACCAAATTCTATATTTCATCATTTAAAGATCTCTACCAGCTGACCTAGAATGACTTCAACAATAGCTTCATTTCATTCTCCCTGCCTTTTTCTCCCTAGCCATCTCCTTCTCCCTCTCCCTCTCCCTCTCCCTCTCCCTCTCCCTCTCCCTCTCCCTCTCCCTCTTCCCTTCTTTTTATTTATTTATTTTTTAATATATATTTTATTGATTTTTTACAGAGAGGAAGAGAGAGGAATAGAGAGTTAGAAACATCGATGAGAGAGAAACATTGATCAGCTGCCTCCTGCACACCTCCTACTGGGGATGTGCCCGCAACCAAGGTACATGCCCTTGACCGGAATCGAACCTGGGACCTGTCAGTCTGCAGGCCGATGCTCTTTCCACTAAGCCAAACCAGTTAGGGCACCTCTTCCCTTCTTGATGGTGTGTTTTTTGATACTTTTAACTGGTTGTTAATCTTACTGGTTCTCTCATTTATTTTAAGTTAAGCAAAATCACTAGCACGTTTTTATATTTGTACTAGAGGCCTGATGCATGAAATTCATGCAAGAGTACGCCTTCCTTCCCCCAGCTGCTGGCACCAGCTTCTCTCTGACACCTGGGACCCAGGCTTCCCTCACAGCCCCGGCTTCGTCCGGAAGGTCATCCAGAAGGATGTCTGCTCTAATTAGCATATTACCCTTTTCTTATTATAGATGAGTCATATTTTTCCCTTTTTAATGGAAAAATCTTTGTGTAACTTCATGTATGTTTGCCCCTACCCTCTTGTGCTTTCTGTTCCTGGGAAGTTCTTTCTGTTAGTAGTCCCATGTAATAGCACTGCATTGCAGTGTTGTCACTCCTGGGCATAAGGATTTGACCTCATCTTTGCTCCTAGTGCTCCAGACAGTGCTCTGGCATGTTGTCATGCACTTGATATGTAGAGTGAGCTGCGAAGGGAGGATGCAATTCTTGGGCTCTCTCCTTGGTTGGCGGGTTCAAGGGTCAGGGGCATACCTTCCTTGGGCTTTATGATTGCCTGGATCCCCTGTTACCCACTTCATCCCCAACCATACTCTCAGACTACCTGCTCTATTCACTCTCTATTGCTGCATAACTAGTCACCACAAACTTAGAGGCTTCAAACAATATCCATTTATTACCTCTTACTTCTGTAGGTCAAAAATCCAGACAGGCTTGTCTGGGTTCTCTGCTTAGGGTCACTGGGGCCACAGAAATCCACCTACCACACCTGCCTCCCTGACTTGGCTAACAGTGTCACATCCAACAGAAATGAGACTCAGCAGGAGGTTGTGTGTACTAAAGTTCAGGGGAGGAGTGCAATTCCTAGACATAAAGGGAGAAACTAGCAAAAGACGAGACGATTGAGATAAAAAGGCAGGGTTGACCTGACAATAAGAAACTGCTCCCGAAAGTCCACAGGCAAGGGTACTTCATATATTTCCTAGACACCATTTTGAAAACAATACCAGGCAGCTCAATGAATCTTCTGAAATATCCAAAATATGATTAAAATACTAAAGAATATTGCAATAATGTACTAATGAAATAACACATCTGAAAATACTAATTTATAAATTATGAAGTGCTAAGCAAACCTACATTATTACTATTAAAATATTTCATATTACATTAATATTTTGTTATGTATAAGAAAATAACTACTAGTAATAGTTTAAATGTATACTTTATGTCAAGTCCTATGCCTTCACATGGATTATGTCTCACAGCAATAAGTCTCCCCACCCTACCCCCATTAAGGTAGATAGTATTGTTATTCCCATTTTACAGATGAGGAAACTAAGTACCAAAAAATTTAAGGGACTTACCCAAAAAATCATGCAGTCAGGAAGATAAAAGTAGGTTCAGTGCAGGTCTGTCTGGTGCCCAACCTGTTTATATGTCACTGTGCGATACTATGGCTGATAAGGAAAGAGCCAGAGAGACAGTTACAAGCAGAGAGAAAGGGTCAGACCTGCAGATGGACAGACAAATGGAGAGAACAAACATGAACATTAGCTCCAGAGTTACTAAATTGGGTGCACTAGCTAAGGTATACTGCTCTAGTTGCAATCCGCTGTTCACAGCTTTTCTGGAATAGCTGTTTCATATCCCCTGTCTTCATAAGATTTGAAATTAAAATGAGTTCTTAAGCATTTGCTTATTCTTTTATTTACTTATTATTATTATTATTATCATTATTAGTATTATTATTTTTAATCCTCACCCAAGGATATTTTTCCCCCCATTAATTTTTAGAGACAATGGAAGGGAGGGGAAGAGACAGAGAGAAACATCGATGTGAGAGGGACACACTGATTGGTTGCCTCCCACATGCTCTCTGACCTGGATGGGGTTGGGGAATCATTGAGCCTGCAACTGAGGTACATGCATGCCCTTGACTGGAATCAAACCCTCAACCCTTCAATCTGCAGGCTGACGCTCTAATCACTTAGCAAACCGGCTAGAGTGCATTTGCTTGTTCTTCAGAACTTTTCACTTGTTTTCCTTGCCAAATCATCAGAAGTACCTTCTCTATCCAGGGCCAAGATAAAGAATTATTGTACTGATTAAATTGCTAAGGACAGAATGAAATTACCTCATTGGAATCAAATCAAAGGCACGACAAAATGTTCCCCACTTCCATAAAAACCAAGACTGTGTATGCAGTGTGGAAGGGCAGATACATTATGAAAGCTAAGTTATGCAGGGAAAAGTGGAGAGAAGAAAAGAGACAAGGACCCAGGTGACAAATGGGAATGGAGAGCAAGGGGATATGGCAGATTGGTAAACAAATGTAGTTGGAAATTTGGCTTTCTGTTTGGGGAGAGAGATAAAGTTAGCTCCCTACACCACAGAATGATTTTAAAGTCACTCTATACATAAGTAGATCTGTCCTGTCACTATTATATTTACTGATTTATTTACCTTTTCTTGTTTCAATATTACACAGTAAGGTTTTATATTGTGTTCTAATATCTTACATCCTTGATCATTGCTGTTTTCAAAAATTAACTGCCTATTTTTTCACATTTTATCTTCCAGGTGAACTCTAGTATCAGTGTTCATGTTTAATTTCACAATTTCCACTGGAATCATATCAAACTCATAGATTAACTTGTGGAAGAGTTGACACTTTTAAACTCTTTGGACCATCATCAAGGAACCTGGTATAGCCCAAGTGGAGTGGCTCAGTTGATTAGAGCAGTGTCCTGTGCACCTACATGCTGTTGCTTTGATTCCCAGTCAGGGCAGGTTTGATTTCCTGGGTTGCACGTTTGGTCCCTGGTTGGGTCAATTAAGGAGGGCGACCAATCAATATTTTCCCCTGACATCAATGTTTCTCTCTCTTTGAGGTGAGGATTAAATAATGATAAAAAAGAAACCTGGTGCATCTATCAAGCCAAGTCTTGTGGATTACTTAATTTGGGTTTTGCACAGTTTTGGAAGTTTATTTTAAAAGGAGTAATAGGACCGATCCAAACCAAGATGGTGGCATAGGAAAACACCTAAACTGCTGCCTCGCACAACAATTTCAAAGCTACAACTAAAAGACAAAATGTCTATCACCCACAACCATGGGAAACCTGGCTGAGTGGAAGGTCTACAACTAGAAGGAAAGAGAAAAGAGCATTGAGATGTGCACAGGCACTGAAAAGCTGAGGTATGGAGGCACGCGAATCGGACTGGCGACGAGTGACTGGTTGCACTGCTTTTTTCAACCCAAAGGGAGAGAAGCTCCTGATTACTCTGAACTCCAGTCTCTGGGGAGACGCTGGGGACCCAAACTCCTACGGGGAGAAGCTGGACTGTCTGCCATCGGGTCAGAAAGTGAGGGTGGCTTTCTTGCAAAGGTGAGCACAGCAATCATTGTTTACTGTGCTGGGGGCTGGATGCGGGGACTTGGAAACGTGGAGATGCAGAAACAGCTGACTGGCAGCCATCACTGTTTGCCACACTCTAGCCTAGTGTCTCCCTGAGACCCCCCCCCCTGCACAATCTACAAACCCACCCAAGCTCCACACAGCGGCTTTTGCATATAAATGGTCTGCCCTATCGCAGCTTAACCTAACAAACTGCAGCTCTGGTCAGACAGCTCCAAAACCTCCAAACCCCAAGCAAAGCAGAGAAAACTGAAGTTCTCGCTGTAGCTCCTGCTGGGTGGCCTCAGACAATAGCTGACCTGCACCCCATTGGAGATCCAGAAGCCAATGTACCTAGTGGTCAGTGTGAGACACCAGATTTCAATTCCTCACATCCATAAGTGACACATTCAAGAGGCAGACTCAGTGAGCACCAAAGCCCCACGGAAGCAAGTCCTGCCCCATAAGCGTGTCTCCAGCACAGCAGTTCTTCCATTATAGACACAGCGGATCCTCACAACCAATTGGCCTGGAGGTCAATTCCTCCCAGTGTACCAACAGCAATCAAGGCTTAACTACACCAAGACTTTACACTCAGCCCACAAAGGGATGCACCAAGAGTTTCCACCTCAGGTGATAGGCTGAACCACTGGTCAGCTACCACAGAAAACCACTCCATCAACACAGGGAAGCAGCAAAATGTGGAGACAAAGAAACATGTCACAAATGAAAGAAATGGAGGAAAGCAAACTACTGGACATAGAGTTCAAAACCACATTTATAAGGTTACTGAAGAATCTTCTAAAAACTGCCAAGAAACTTGATGAGACCTCCGAGAAGCTTAGTGAGACCTTCAAGGACCTTAATGAGAATGCCAAAAAAAATGGAAAAGGACCAGTCAGAAATTAAGCATACACTGTCTGAAATAAAGAATATACAGAAATTCAACTGTAGATCAAAGGACCCCAAGAATCAAACCAAAGATCTAAAATATGAGGAAACAAAAAACACCCAACCAGAAAAAAAAAAGAAAAAAATTCCAAAAATATGAAGATAGTGTAAGGAGCCTCTGGGACAACTTCAAGTGTACCAACATCTGAATTATTGGGGTGCCAGAAGAAGAGAGAGAACAAAATATTGAAAACCTATTAGAAGAAATAATGACAGAAAACTTTCCCTACCTGGTGAAAGAAATAGACCTACAAGTCCAGGAAGCACAGAGAACCCCAAAAAAGAGGAATCCAAAGAGGACCACACCAAGACACATCATAATTAAAATGCCAAGGGCAAAAGACAAAGAGAGAATCTTGAAAGCAGCAAGAGAAAAACGGTTGGTTACCTACAAGGGAGTACCCATATGACTGTCAGCTGATTTCTCAACAGAAACTATGCAGGCCAGAAGGGAGTGGCAAGAAATATTCGAAGTGATGAATAGCAAGAACCTACAACCAAGATTACTCTACCCAGCAAAGCTATCATTCAGAGTTGAAGGTCAGATAAAGAGCTTCACAGATAAGAAAAAGCTAAAGGAGTTCATCACCACCAAACCAGTATTATATGAAATGCTGAAGAGTATTCTTTAAGAAGAGGAAGAAGAAGAAAAAGGTAAAGATAAAAATTATGAACAACAAAATGACAACAAATACATAACTACTAACAAGTGAATCTGAAAGTCAAGTGAATGAAAAATCTGATGAACAGAATGGACTGATGAATATAATAGAATCAGGGGCATAGAAAGGGAGTGGACTGACAATTCTCAGGGGGAAAGAGGTGTGAGGGGTGCGGGAAGAGATTGGACAAAAATCTTACACCTATGGATGAAGACGGTGGCCGGGGGTAAGGGCATGCGGTGGGGTGGGGAATCAGGTGGAGAGGAGCTAAGGGGGGGGGCGGGGGGAAGAGGAACACATGTAATAATCTGAACAATAGAAATTTATTTTTTTTAAAAAAGAGGCATAATAGTTTTTGTTGTCATCATCTATGGGATTTTTTGGCCATACATTTTCTAACTAATGTGTAGGACAGCTAGCTTATTGAATCCTATCTAATAAAAGAGTAATATGCAAATTGCCTGTACCTCTACTACACCCACAAGCCACGGCCACCAGCCAATAAGGAGCGCATATGCAAATTAACCCAACCAAGATGGCTGGGCCATGGAGCTGCAGCAAGCAGAAGGCTTGGGTTTCCCCGGAAATGGAGGAAGCCAAGCTTCCTTGCAACCCTGGCCGGCCCAGGCCTACACTCAAGGCTACAAAGTTTCAATTATAGAAGATAAATAAATCCCAACAAAAATGGTGGCAGCCACAGAGCTGGAGATAGGAGGCTTGATTTGCCCCTGATGATGGAGGAAGCCAAGCTCCTGCAGCCCTGGCCTGCCTTGGTCTCCGCTACAAAGTTTCAATTATAGAAGATAAATAAATCCCAACAAGAATGGCTGAGGCCACGGAGTGAGCAGGAGGCTTGGCTCTGCTCAAGGCTATAAAGTTTCAATTATAGAAGATAAATAAACCCCAGAAACCAGGGCCTCTGCTTGGGTCACCAGGGGGCATGGCCGGCCTGCAAGCCAACACAGGCCCCTCACCCAGGCTGCTCCACGCCCCAAGGGAACCCCCATCTTGATCAGAACACCCTTCAGGGCAAACCAGATGGCCCCTACCCATGCACCAGGCCTCTATCCTATCTAATAAAAAGTAATATGCAAATTTACCATCACTCCAACACACAAGATGACTGCCCCCATGTGGACACAAGATGGCGAGCAGGGGAGGGTAGTTGGGAGGAACCAGGTCTGCAAGGGAGGGCAGTTGTGGGTGATCAAGCCTGCAGGGGAGGGCAATTAGGGGTGACTAGACCAGTAGAGGAGAGAGGAGGGAAGTTCGGGGCAACTGGGCCTGCAGGGACTCAGGCCTGCAGGGGAGAGCAGTTGCGGGGGGGAGGGGGCAGTTAGGGGCATCAGGCTGGCAGGGGAGCAATTAGGCATCAATCAGGCTATCAGGCGAGTGGTTAGGGGGTGATCAGGCTGGCAGGCAGAAGTGATTAGGGGCAATCAGGAAGGCAGACAGGCAAGCAGTTGGGAGCCAGCAGTCCTGGATTGTGAGAGGAATGTCCGACTGCCCGTTTAGGCCCGATCCTACCTGGATCCGTCCTAAACGGGCAGTTGGACATCTCTTAAGGGGTCCCAGATTGGAGAGGGTGCAGGCTGGGCTGAGGGACACACACTGCTGTGCTCAAATTTCGTGCACTGGGCCTCCAGTTCTTTTATAAGATCTAATAGTGCTTTCAATGATTTTCCTGAATTTTCTAGGAAGACAAAGGTACTGATTTTGCAAAAGAACAAATCATTGTTACTTCCTATTCTTGTTCTTACTAGCTAGGACCTTCAGCAAAAGATTGAATAAGGCCAATTCTAGAGAACACTGACTTTACTGGCATTGCTCCTCACATTTCACATTTTAATATGATATTTTCTATAATTTTTACATGTGTATGCTTTATCATGTAAAGTTTTGTTCTAGTCTTAGATGGTTAAATTTATTATTAATAATGGGTGCTGAGTGTAACCAAATATGTTTAGTGAATAAATTGAAATGATTCTATAGTATTGACTGGGCTGTGTTAATTTCTGGAGCTTGGAGACCTGTTCCAGGCTCATGTGATTGTTGGCAAAATTCAGTCGCTTGTGGTTGTGAGACTGAGATACCTGTCTCTTTCTGGCTGTCACTTGGGGGCTGCTTTCATCTCCTAAAGGCCCTGAAATTCCTTGCCACGTGGCTTTTCTGAAAGACATGTAACAACATGGTGGTTTGCTTCATCAAGACCAACAGGAGAATTGCTCACTCCTATCTCCTAGGATGGAGTCTTACCTAACATAAGCTAATAATGAACATGACTATAGTCTGCTCTAGTCTGTGCTATATCTACCCTTATTCTGTTCTGTTCTACTCAACTCTGTTCACATTTGCCACATTCTATCGGTTAATAATAAGTAACTTAAGGGGAGGAGATATATATCAAAGTGGTATACAAATCTGTACATATCATTTTCTCTCAATTAAAAATAAGTCTTTATATTTGTGATCATATTCCTTCCAAAAAATTTTCTAAAGGGTTTTGTTTGTGCCTTTATTTTTACTTAAATTTGTCAGTGTGTGTATTTTAAAAGAACTGTGTTTTTCTATAAAATTAAGTTCTCATTTATCATCAGTCCTTAAAAATTTTTTTAATTTATTTTTATATTCTTTTTCCTGTATTTTGACTTAAATGTTTAATTCATACTTACTTACCTCCACACTTTTATTAGTGTTCTAATAAATGTATTCCATAGAAACCCACAGTTTTTCTTCCAATACTGCTTTGACTCATTCCACAGGTTCTTATAATTCTTTCTTTCAATGAGGAGAATCGCAAGAGAAGCTGCAGGAGAGGAGCCCCCTTGGCCATGTTATGAGTTATAGATGCTCCTTTCTGCCTCAGATTACTTTTTTGTTCCTTCCTCTCTCATTTTCTATGGGTTTTTTCCCCAGTAGCCTGTCTCTACTTTCCTTCTCTCTCCCCCTGCTTTTCAGATAGCTATCTTCTTCCAGTCTGAGAGTTCAGAAACTGATAAACTCTTCCACAAATGGCTTGCCGTCCCCACGAGTACCTGCCTTTTAAAAATGCATACAGGCAGAAAAGAGGAGAAAAGTATCAATGCAATGAAAGAAATGGGTGGGTGAAATTGTAAAATTCTAATCCAAGGTGGAAATAATGGAGTGGGAAGGAAAGTAAGACAAGTGGTGGACTTCTGGCATCTCTAAGATGCTATAATTGGGGAAACTGGTCAAGTTGCTTTATATACAAGGCAGATTCATACGCTTGCTCACTGAGGCTTCTCAGATACAGGTGCTCCAGAGAAGATGAGAGGCTGGGGACATAAGAATTGCCTCCCTGTGCAGTGCTGACCTGGCACATTAGTGTCAAATTTACTAGTGAGCTACTATGGCTCCTAGGCAAACCTGAGAGAAAGAGTACTACTACCCAAACAGGTTGGTTTTATTCTTTCAATGATTAGGTAATTTCATTGGAATATAAGCTCCGTGGAGCTGAATGAAGAATACTGGGCATTTTCTCCATCATTCTATCTGTCTTTTACTACGTGATCATAGCTACATCGGTATATATGAATATTCTGGAGATGATGACTATGATGGGCAGAACAATGCCTCTTTCCTCCCCACACACCACCACCACCCCACACACACCAAAGATGTCTACCTCTTAATCCCAAGAACTTGCAAAAGGTACTTTGCAGATGTGATTAAGGCTCTTGAGATAGGGAGATTATTCTGGATTTATTCATGTTAGATCCATGTAATCACAAGAATATTACAAAGGAAAGAGGGAGACAAAGGAATCATAGTCAAAGAAGATATGAGGATGAAATTATGTAATTACTGGCTACCAAGAAATGTTGGAAGTCTCTAGAAGCTACAAAATAAAACAACAACAACAAAAAAACAAAAACAAGGAATTTTCTCCTCGAGTTTCTAGGAGGAAGACAACTTTACTAACATTTTGATTTTACCTCTCTAAGACCCATTTTGGACTTTTAACCTCCAGGAACATAAAACAATAATTCTGTTCTGTGTTAAGACATGATTTTGTGGTAATTTGTTACCACTAATAGGAAACTCATACAATGACAATAGTCATGAGTGCAGTAGTCATCCGGTTGTAACTGCTGGCATCCGGGTGTAACTGTTGGTTGATAATTCTAATTGAGACCCAGTATTCCTCACTATGAATACTGGATCTGCTCAAAACCTAGTTGGTTTTTGTTTGGGGTTTCCCCTCCCCAAATATTCAAGGTTCAATAACCTACGACACTTATAAATCACTATGGAACTGGCCCAGCTTGGGAACTTTGTAAATGACCTTGGTTGGACTCTCACTAATTCCCTGGTGCCTGAGCTGGAGTCCAGGCCCTGGAGAGGTTCTCTCTGCCAGCATGAGTCTTTCTTCTGTGCTGCCCATTAACAGTTTGGGTGTGGTCAGTGAAATCCCTGAGAGCTATCCAGAGTTCCTTGAGTCACCAGTTATCTGGGTTTAGTAACCTCAATTCTTCGGAGAATACAGAATACTGTTGAGTTGTATTTAAAGGAAGGGTGCACAAAGGTAAGAGTCTAGGCAGAGAGAGAAAGACTGAGGGGGAAGAAAAGCAAGGAGGGGACTGGCTTGAGACTATTTCTACTGCCAATGCCAGACAAAGATAGGTGGCATTTTGTGCTCCTGAGCTAATGATTGCCACCCAAATTCCACCCTTAGTGAGCCCAGCAGCAATGCAATGACACTATGTGTGCAGAGCACACAAATCAGAATATAAAAATGAAATTTAGCATGCCATTTTGAAAATTAAATTCTTGAAGCACATGGGTCTTACTTTACTTTCAGATATTTTAGTTATTTTACCCCTTTTCTTTACTGATAGACCAGGGCTTCCGAATGTCTGTTTTTTTCTACTTCTTGCTCCTCTGGAAAATGAAAATATTGCAAATACTGAATATCATGCAACCTGACTTGGGCTGGGGAACCTGCAACCAAGGTATGTGCCCTTGACTGGAATCAAACCCAGGACCCTTCAGTCTGCTGGCCAATGCTCTATCCACTGAGCCAAACTGGCTAGGGTGACACTTTAAATTTTTTAAACTGTATGAAACTCATCAGAAATGGCCATCATCCCAATTTCAAGATGAGGAATGTAGGTTCAACCAGAGTTAGTGACTTTTACAAGGACTCACTTTTGAAAGCAAAGGGGCTAGTATTCAGGCAGAGAGAACCTGTTTAGGGTCTGGATGCCAGCTCAGGGGATTTGCCTGTCTTTTGGTTCATTTGAGATTTACTTGATATTTAGTTCCTACTGTGTACCAAGCACTGTTCAATGTGATGAATACAGCTGTAAACCAAACGGATAAAAAATCCTTTCCTGATAGAATTTACATTCTAATGTGTTGTATCCTAAGGTATTCAGCAAAACGCACCTATCATAACACTCCTCTCAGACAGATGCTTAATTCTGAGTGGCAAGCTAGTTGGAGACCTGACTTTGACCCTTAACATAAGCCCAGGGGGATTCTGAATTCAGACTTCCTCTTAATTTATGTTTTGACAAGAAGAGCTGGATTTATGCATTTGTGGTTCAAGTTTTAGTTCCATGATGATTCCCAAGGGGTGAGAGCCAATTGTGCATTTCTGGTGGAGTACCTTTGGCTTGAGCAGCACCAGGCCAGAACCAGGCAAAGCAGCGGGCATAGGTTGGAAGTTGCATCAATATTTAATCCGAACTCTACCTAAATGTGGGAATTCAAGGAATTCTTTATGTGGTAATCCCCACAGCAACCTACACTTCCTGTAACTTTTGTCTAACATTACTTTTCGTGCTGCCAGAAATGTGGTGGAATTTCCATGAAAATCGTTTTTCACTTTTTTAAAATATTTTAACAATGAGTGGAATTGCTACCATAATTTTTGAAGCTCATAGACATAATGGGGTAGATGAAAATTTCTTGGCACCTGTGGAAATATGAATACCTGGGTTAAAAAGCAGTTAGGAGCACACTTACGCCGCAAAGATGGAAATCTTGGAGTAGCCTGCCACCTTCAGGATAACTTACCAACTAACCGTATACCAATCGCAGTAAAAACTCTTCATAATGATCAATGGTGGGAGCTAGGGTCCTTGTAATACATTTGTTATGATTAAATATACTTCTTTTCTTTTTTACAGAAATTTTTTTTGTTTTAAGTATTACAAATAGTAGTACATATGTCTCCTTTTTTCCCCCCATTGATCTCCCCCCGACCTCCCCTACCCCCCAGTACATGCCTTCACCTGACACCCCTCCCCCCCGCCCCAGTGTCTTATATCCATTGGTTGTGCTTATATGCATGCGTACAAGTCCTTCGGTTGGTCTCTTACAGCCCCCCTCACCCAACCTCCCCTGTCTTCCCAATGTAGTTTGACAGTCTGTTCAATGCTTCTTTGCCTCTGTATCTTTTTCCCACCATTTCTTTCCTTTAAAAAGTTTTGCCTTTGCAGACTAGAAATAAACATATAATAACAAAACAAGACAAAACAAAAAAGTGTTTGAGTCCCAATTTCAATGTCCAACAGTTCCTTATGTGTACATGTCAGCAGTGATATCTGGATGGTGGGCACATGGTGGCAATGCAGGTCCGACCCTCTCTGGTTTGGTCCTAGGTAACCTGCAGCGGTACACAGCTGCTGACTGCTCCCATGGCAAGGTGTTGTCAGCGCCTTCCATCTCTGGACTGTTTTTTCCTCTTGTCTTCGTGGTTGGAGCAGACCTGTCAATTCCTCTCTGTTGCAGGAATCCATCTGGTCTTGGGGTTGTTTTCTGAAAATATACAAATATATTCTCAACCACAAGTTAATAAAGGAATCTTTTCTATATAATTGATTTGGGGTCCTTTTTATTTTTGTTCAAATGATTTTCCTTTGTCTTATTTAGACACTATGTGTGTTTTTAATGGCCGTCTTGCTGTTAGCATTGCAAATGAAACTTAATTTGGTAAAGCAAAAATTTTCTAGATATAATTTACTTATAGGATATTTTTCCTTACATGTTATTGCCCTACTATCCCCCCCCCTTTTTTTTATTAATGGAGGGTTTTGTAAATTTTATAATGCAGTCTTGATAACTTTCAATTTAAATTTTTTTTTTCCCCACACATATGACTGCTTTAGGTTCACTGCATATTCAGGAATTTTACCATGAGATGAACTACCAATAGAAATTTTAGTTATTACTTTAAGAACAGCTTTTTGTCCAGTACAATTAACTTTACTTGAATATTCACTTATTTCAATTAGCCTATTTAAATTAATCTGAAAACTCTACTGTCAAATTTAATACTCTACCAACAATCTTAGTTTACCCTGTAAATATTAGTGGGAAGGATTAATTGCATTCTTGAGTGGGCCCTGAGCATTCCAGATGCTAGGCTGAATTTAGATATAGGGCAGCTGCTGTCGGCCAAGTCTCTGTCTGTCACCTGTATCTCGATGTGAACTGGGCCAGGTCTCTTTCTGTTGCCGGGGTCCTGTTCTGAGCTGGGTGTGGGAAGCGCGAAGCAGCCATGGGGGCAGGAGACCTCCTTCAGAAGGGGTGAGGGTTCAAGCCCCTGCAATGTTGGGGGGGTGAGGGTCTGTGCCCCACTTCTGTTGCCCCCCCAAGTTCTCTCCTGATGGCCCCTCTGCGACTGTGCCTGTCTTAGGTTGTTCCTTCCTTGAGGAATCTTACCCGTCTCTGGCTAACCAGTCATCCTCTGGGGCCAAGCAGGGTGATTAAATATATTTAATAATTGCAGTAGTTTTCTTTAAATAAAACTGCCCTTTCTTTACTGTAATTCTTAAAAATTATTATTACTTCAATTAGATTATCTTTACCTGGACTCTTTTGTGTTTAAGCGATTAAAAAACAAAACAAAAAACACAACCAACTTCATTTTTCTGAGCATATCTGGGAACACCAAAAACAGCAGCCACAGTCTGTGAAAAATATTGTAGCTTTGGAAACCCTGATACTTCCTGGTAGGTTCTTTAATATGGATTAATGGCAATATTTAATAAATAAAACCAGCAATAGTAACCCATTCAGAAATGGAAGGAAGGGAAAGGGAGAGAACACAACACCCGTGTATTTTTTCCCCTCATGTTTAATTGGCTGTTCCTTCCATTAAGTTGCACGGTTTCCCTGGCTTAAAAAGAAATGAGTAATGCAGGGGAAAACGGGAATGACGCGGTGACTCAGCACTTAATAGTATGGACAAATAACACAAATTAATATAAAAAATAAAGAGAAGAGAAAGGGCAGCATAAGTGAAATTAATAAAATTAGGTCAAAGGAATTACAACAGTGGGATGTAAAAAAAATCAAGAAAAGGAGAACACGGTGGCTCAGAAATGCACCAGGTAAGGGGACAGAAAAGTAAGGGGTATTTAAATAAGAGTGACAGAGAACAAATATTCATCCAAAATGAACACACGTTCATTACGTTCCTTTCACAAAGTCAGGAAAGGGCACTTTTCGAACCTTCCTTTATCCGGGTGCAACTAATTCCATCTTTATTGGCTCCTCTTTCGCTGCACAGACCTGTGAAAGGTTTCAAGGTCAATTTCCTAAGCCTTCCTTTACTCGTCCTGCAACTTTGGAATCACGTGGGAAGCTTGAGCCAATGCCGGGCCCCACCCGAGGGGATGAAATCGGAAAGTGTGCGGGGCCTGGAACGGTTTCAAAGCTTCCCGGGGTCTCCAAGGGCCTCCACAGCTAGGAACCAGCGTGAGTCTGAGCCCGAAGCTCCGCCCTCCCGCGCCCCCACCCACCCCCCCGCGCCCCTCCCCGTCCCCCGGCGCCCCTCCCCGTCCCCCGGCGCCCCTCCGCCCGTTAGGCCCGCCCAGGAGAGCGGCGCTCCTTTTGCTTCATTGGGGGCGACGACGCAGCGTGAGCCCTCCCGAACGCTAGGGGGCAAGCTGCGCGCACTCAGCTCCCGTTCTCCGTTCTCCAGCGCGCGGCCGGGTCTATCCCGCCTTGCGCATGCTCGATGAGCCCCGAGGTCGCCCTTGCCGGGTTTCCCACGTGCAGCGTGAACCTGAGGGCATCATGTTGTAAAAAGATGGGGGCCGCAGTGGTTCGCGCGATCAAGAACTTCAACCTGGAGAACCGGGCGGCCCGGGAAATCAGCAAGGTGAAGCCCTCTCCCGCCCCCAGGCACCCCTCCACCAACAGCCTCCTGCGGGAGCAGATGAGCGGTAAGTGGTGCAGAGGCGCGTGGGGCCGACTAGCGGCTCCCTGAGCGGGTGGTGGGCGGGGCCGCGCGGGTGGATGTGGGTCCAGGGCCGGGGTGGCCGAAGTGGGGCCTCAGTGGCTGGGTCCGCCGAGCGCGGGACGGTGGAGCCGCCAGGCCGGTGACATTGAGCCAGTCCCTTAGGCCCGCCTTGCAGTGGCGGCTCCGCACCTCGCAGTCCCGTGGGTGACGTCCCGCGAGTGCCCCCGCCGCCGTGGTCCTCGCCGGCTTTTTGTCTGCCCGGTTGGCCAGTTGCTACAAGGGAATCAAAAGCCAAAGGAATCCTGTGCAGCGGAAGTTTTTAGTAGGTGTCTCCACAGAACTACCTAGCATTTCGTTTGCTTTAAAATACTTTTCGTACTGCTCAAGTGATTGTTTCTTAACACAAATAATGACTGTCGTGTGTTAAGTGTTTAGGGGCTCAGAGGGAATTCTTACTTGGTTTTAATTTTGTTGACATTCTTTTTCTTTCCTTAGGCCAAGCGGATATTAAGGGAGAAATTGGTAGAAAAGATGACAAATTGCTGTCATTACTGAAAGATGTGTACGTTAATTCCAGAGATCCTGTGTCTTCTGCGCAGGTAATGTGTGTTTTAATTCAGTAAAGACTTGAACCTTTTTGGACTCCAGGAGAACTATGGGAAAAGTGTGGCAGGTAGTAAAAGAGAGTGAGGTGCTCTGCAAGTGTAACCTGTCAGTGTAGTCGTGACCAGAATACAGTGCTTTGGCAAAGTTTAAACCCCGTGGTCTAAGCAAGACACACAGGGCTCAGTGTGTTGGGTATTTACCAAAATTCCAAAAGATTTGTGAAACTATCAATTGAATGCAACTGTGTGAATTATTTTATATTATTTCAGAATTTGTAAGATTTGGCAAGGTACTTCTACTGGTTGTCATTTGATGACGGAAGGAGAGCTTTAATACTGTTTTCTTGCCCAGCTCAGGTGGCTCAGTGGTTGAGCCTTGACCTATGAACCAAGAGGTCACAGTTGGATTTCCCCATCAGGGCACCCGCCTGGGTTTTGGGCTCTATCCCCAGTAGGAGGTGTGCAGGAGGCAGCCAATCAATGATTCTTAGCATTGCTGTTTCTCTCTCCCTCTCCCTTCCTCTCTGAAATCAATAAAAATATGTTTATTGATTTACCCTTCAGTGTATTGAGATATGTTCTAATTTCAGGGATTCTTTTAGTGGTGCATTGGTGGTGTTTGTTTGATTTTTAAGAATATGTTCAGATAGGATACATCGAAGAATACAGTGAGAATGGGAACCTATGTATAAATCCATATATAAATGCCAGATGTGTGCTTTGGATATAGTGATGAACAAAATAGACCAGTTAAGAGGCTTTTGCAGTAATTTCTTCAAGAGACATTGGCTTGGACTAAGGTGATTTAGTAACTAGGAGAGAAATGAATGGCTTTGAGAGGGATTTAGGAGGCAATATCAACAGGATTTGGTCACTGATTGGATATTTATGAGTGAGAGAGAGGGAGGTGTCAGGTATAACGTGACATGTTTTATACATGTTGATTTTGAGGTGCTTGTAGATTATCTAAGTAAAGATGCCCATTGGGCATTTGGGAATTTGGATCTGGAAGTAAGGGGAAAGTCTAGGTTAGAGGTCACATTTGAAAGTAATTAACATGTAGGTAGTAATGAAACTGAAGGTGGGATTACTTAGGAAGAGTAATAGAGTATAGGGTGAAAAGAGAGCCCAGGCCAGAACTGGGGGCACACTAACATTTAAGGGGCAGCTGAAGGGAAGGAGTCCACAAAGAAGGAACCACTGGAGAGAAAGATGGGAAACCAGGAGAAGGGTGGCCTTGAAACCAAGCTGCAGGTGCCATAGTAGTTCACATAAAGCCTGAAAAGTGTCTTACGGATTAGAAATTTTTTTTTAAATCATTATTTTTGTAAAGCTTAACTAAAAGTAAAGAAACTGATCATAAAGGATATATTGGGTTTGTGGATGTTTTTAAAGGTGACTACAGCATTTTTACATTTGGACCAAACAACAGCCTTAGGCAGGATACAAGTGAAAGCAAGAGGTAAAAAGGGACTGAACGATTGGCATAGTAGGTAACAGGAATGAAATACAGAGCACAAATTCAAGGGTTAAGCTTGGATGGTCCAGTAAACCCTTGATTTTGCGAGCCTCAACTTAATGGACAATTTCTAGTCCATACAGCATGTGAAGATTAATATCCTGCTAACTTTAAAATGCTTTTAACCAAGATTTACTTAAAATTAAATTAATAGGCTATTTTGTTGTTGTTATGAATTCACTGTTATTTTTAACAAATTTTAATGAAAAGGCCATGTGCTGGAAAAAACATCATAGTAATTTCACTGACATAAATAAATATTACATATCTGCAACTATAGTGTACATATTTAAGTCCAAGAGTCACAGCTCGGTGAATGATCACACTTCTTCACTGGAGGTGTATGGTTCCACTGACTGTGGCATGGCTTTCTGCAGCAGTGTTAAGGAGTGAAGGCCGATGTTCCCATGTGAGCTAAACCACGCCCCAGCTGTGTGCATTTGTTTACTCAAGGTGACTGGTTAATGCACACATTTACTAGACCTATTCAGTATAAATTTAAAATTATAGTAGTACATATAAAAAAACTTTGCTGTGAAGTTAAACTTTTTATACATATTTAATTTAAATTACACATGTCTACATAAGTAAAACTAGGTAAACTAATTTGTTAATTTTTTAACATACGTATTCAGAAAACCTACTTTACTACATAATGAACTTTCAGCTTTAACAGACACCTTCTCACCAAATTTAGTCTGTTATATTGAGGTTTTACTGTACAGACAGGTGAAAAGATGGGTGTGCATATAATGTTTTATGTATGTTTGTTGGAGTATTAGAAGCATTTGTTTATTTTCTCTGAAGAGGAAAATCTCTAGCAGTATTTAAATTCATTCCTGGTGTTTGAGGCATTGAATTTGAAATGTAAAGCTTAAAATCAGAATGGAGATCATCAAGTAAACTTAAAGTGTCAGAGTCCTGCCCTTCTAAAGCAGTCTTAACCTAACCCAATTGTTGTTCTTTTAATATACAAATGACATATTGGGAATAGATGGTATACATTCCAGTATTTTCTAGAATTTCTTCATGCTGGTTGAGCTATAATGATTAAATGGTGATGCGATTGCCATTGAACTGTGGCTCATCATAATGAGAAAATGTAGTTTGGAGAAGCATGTGTAGTACTTATTTGAAGAAGAATAGTGGAGATTTGAGAAGCATGTCTATAGATGTCAAATCTTTTCTGTCATCTTGAAAGCCTTTTTGTTTGTTTTTGTCTTTTGATGCTAGGACAAAGATGCTGGAACACCTCAAGAGCCAAAGGAGTTCAGATTGCCAACAGGCGATCATTTTGACATAAATATTGAGAACATTCCCAAAGGCAAAGTTTCCATTGTAGAGGCTTTGACACTTCTCAATAATCATAAACTTTATCCAGATACATGGACTGCTGAGAAAATAGCAGAAGAATACCATCTAGAACAGAAAGATGTAAATTCCGTTCTCAAATATTTCGTTACTTTTGAAGTCAAAATCTTCCCTCCTAAAGACAAGAAAGCAATTCAAGCAAAATGAAGGATCTCTTGGAATTACTTTTCCTGTCCCCATGCCCTGTTTATTTTCTCATTTTTAGCAAATTATATAAATTACTGAATGTTTAAAGCTCCCTCCTTATGAGTGCATCCTATTTATTGACCTCGGCTGATAGAATAAATTTTATTTTCAACTTTAATTTGGCTTAGGTGTGTATTCAGGTGTAATATCAGCATGACTAACTAGCAGGTGTATAAATTTATTTCAAATAAAAGAGTTCATTTTAAGTGTTATTTTAAGCATATCAGCCTTTAAGTTGGTCATATGACCTCTTAGGAAATGTCCTGAATCCCTTATTTGACACTTAAAGTTTAACTTTCCAATTCATGTGGTTAATTTATTCTTCCTATGGGATAGTGAAAGGAAGCTTTCCTGACTCTCATGACTGACATTTTCTTGTTAGGGAAAGGGAGGCTTGACAGTGAGGTAGAACAACAGTATTTCCCAACTAAAGGCAGACAGGAAACTGGATACAAAACCAATAGAAAATATATTTTTATTACTACCGGGAATAAGGATTAGTAAGGCCTTTTTTAAATTTTGTTTTGAAATACCTTAAAGTTATAAAAAAGAATTAGTGTTTTAAAATGTTAGCAAATATGTACTTTGACAAGCAAACAGGTAAGTGCAAGAACTACGGCAGTAGTGGAAGCTATCTGAAAAAAATAACTTTCTCTAGATTTAATGTAAAAATGCAAGAAAATTTTAAAGAATGGTTAAGTCAAAGAACCATGATAAATTTGTTGACCAAATATACATATTTTCTAATTTAAATGCTGGTTGAAAGAAAATAGCAAGTAGAAGCATAAAATGTGATCATTGGAAGGGACCTGGGAAATTGTTGCTGCATTTAACAAATTTATGAGCACAACAGTACTAGTGTCTTGAGCAAAACTGTGTAAGTCCAACTCCGTTATGTTACTACCTGTGAGATTTTGGCTGGATTGTATAATCTCTTTGAGAACGAATTTCCTCTATAAATGATTGTAATGCTATCTTACTTAACTCTAAGGGTTACTGTGAAGATAAAAATAATAAAAGATAACAAATATGACTTTCTTTTGCAGTTGAGAACAGAGGCCTAAGGAAGTTTCATGACCTATTTACAATTATGACATAAGCTTAGAATTTAGGTTTTCCAAATCATACTGTTATATTTTTCTGCTGTGCCATTAAGAAGTATATCTCAAAAGGGCAGAAGGTGTATATGGGGGAATATGGTAAGAAAAATTCCAGATTATCACTGTCCTTCTGAAGGAAGATAGACATTCGTTACTTCCCAGGAAGTCCCTTGGAAATAGTATTAGAGACGCTGAGGCCTTCAGCATGATGGTGGAATTAGGCGTTTTTAATACTAAAAGAGCAAAATTGACTGAGATGGGAATTTTAAGCATGTTTTCAAATGCAGTTTCATTATGTGACTATAGTTTATATTTAAAACTTGTTCTTTTTAAGAAAAGAATTCAGTATAAAATTACATTTTAAAACTGGTAAATCAATCATCAAAACTGCTATCCTTTATCAAATAAAAATCAATAGTTGAATCACTAATACTGCTATTTCTGAGCCATTTTTACTATTCAAATCTATACTGTGGTTGGACAGCTGTAAAAATGTGGCTGTTATGTGATGTCACATGATAAAATAAAGTACTTCCCATATCATTCATTGGTCTATTCCTGTTTTTTATTACATACTGGTAGCCCTGTGCACGAATTGTGCGCCAGTAGCTCGCTGCGGCCCCATCCTTCTGTAGCTCTCCCCCCCACCTTCCCTCATATCTTGCTCTCCTGCCCCCTCCTGTAGCTCTCTGCCACCTGCTTGTAACTCACTGCCCTACCCTCCTGCTGATCTGTGATCCAGTCGATAGGCGGCTGGTCATGCTTCACGGCATAATGACCATTTGCATATTACATCTTTATTATATAGGATAGGAGAGTATTTGGGTAGTAGTGGTATCGCAGAAAGAGTGGAGTTAGACCCAGAAAACCTGCCTATAGATCTCAGCAACACCACTAGCCATGTGATTGTGGAAATGTCCTTGACTGTAAAATAGGTAATACTTGCTAACATCTTAAAAGCAATTCTTGTACTATGCACTGATCTAGGTACTTTATATGTATTAGCTTGCTTAATATTTACCACAGGTCTAGGATAAGTACTGTTAACCACATTTTATAGGGAAAATTGAAACATGGAGATCTAAAGTATCCTTTCAAAGCTACCCTCGTAAGTGTTGGAACCTGCATTTAAACTCTAGTATGATGATTTTCAACTCTTTTCATCACATGGCACACATACACTAATTATTAAATTCTGTGGCAAACCCAAAAAATATATTTCTTCCTGATCAGACAAGAAAAATTGGTTTAATTTTGATTGGTTTACAAAAATAAAATAAGAGTAATTACCTACCCTTTTTTGCTCCAAAGTGAATTTTAAAAAAAGGTGCCAACTTACACCATACACAAAAATAAACTCAGAATGGATAAAGGACTTAAATGTAAGACAGGAAACCATAAAAATCTTAGAGAAATCCATAGGTAGCAAAATCTCAAGACATATGCTGAAGCAATATCTTTACCGATACAGCTCCTAGGGCAATGGAAACTAAAGAGAAAGTAAACAAATGGGACTACATCAAAATAAAAAGCTGCGCAGCAAAAGAAACCATCAACAAAACAACAAGAAAGCCCACTGCATGGGAGAACATATTTGCCAATGTTATTTCCGATAAGGGCTTAATCTCCAACATTTACAGGGAACTCCTACAACTTAACAAAAGGAAGATAATCCAATAAAAAAAAATGAGCAACAGACCTAAATAAATACTTTTTGAAAGAGGACATACAGAAGTCCAAGAGACATATAAAAACATGCTCAAAGTCATTAATCATCCAAGAGATGCAAATCAAAACAACAATGAGGTACCATCTCACACCTGTCAGAATGGCTATCATCAACAAATCAACAAACGACAAGTGCTGGCGAGGATGCGGAGAAAAAGGAACCCTTGTGCACTGCTGGTAGGAATGCAGACTGGTGCAGCAACTGTGGAGAACAGTATGGAATTTCCTCAAAAAACTAAAAATGGAACTCCCATTTGACCCAGTGATCCCACTTCTTGGAATATATCCCAAGAAACTGGAAACACCAATCAGAAAGGATATATGCACCCCTATGTTGATAACAGCACAATTTACAATAGTTAACATTTGGAAACAGCCTAAATGCCTATCAACAAATGAGTGGATTAGAAAACTGTGGTACATCTACACAATGGAATACTACGCTGCTGTAAAAAGGAACTCCTACCATTTGCAACAGCATGGATGGACCTGGAGAGTATTATGCTAAGTGAAATAAGTCAGTCAGAAAAAGATAAATATCACATGATCTCACTCATTTGTGGAATATAATGAACAACATAAACTGATGAACAAAAATAGAGAAGCATCAATCAGACCGTCAAACCTCAGAGGGAAGGCAGGGGAGGGTGGGGGTAAGGGAGAGAGATCAACCAAAGGACTTGTATGCATGCATATAAGCATAACCAATGGATACAGACACTAGGGAAGTGAGGGCATGAGCAGGGGGGTGGGGGACACAGTGGGGAATTAAGGACACATATGTAATACCTTAATCAATAAAGAAAAAAATTAATAAAGCATTTTAACACAGTATTCAAACATTTTTTTAAAAGCAGGTGCCTATACTTGTATATGAAAATTTCTGATACCAAGAATTAATCAGAGGCAACCTTATTATATGATGTGACCAGTAAGATGCAGCTCTATTATATCACCTATATATTTACAGTTCAAGTCAGGGCATTCACACTGGATGGCTATTGTATTGGCTGTTACACATTTTTATTTGACAATCTAAAGGAAGTTTAGTGCCCCTGACTAAATAGTCAGGTATTACATGTTTTAAAAATTCTTGCAGCATACTGGTTGAAAAATTGCTGCCTTAGCAGGTTATTTTTAAAACCATGTGCTCTTAACTACTACACACTATATTGCCGCCCTGGGATTATAATGATTAAGTGAGATGACGTGAGGTACCTGGTATGTATGGAGCCAGGACTACACAGTGACTCCTGTGAGAATCACCTGTGGAGCTCTGGAAAAGTACATGATGGAGCCCTGTCTGCCATGATAGATTGGTTTAGTAAGTCTGAGAGACTCCTTTGTTGATGGGCTCTGGGTCAGGGATGGTTTTAGAATAATTAATTACGATGACACCAGCCTATCCAAACGGTGTATGCTGACCCTCTGTGCAGGTTGCATATCAGTATTGTCTAGGTCTAAAGTTTACTTTCTGCATCATGAAGAGAAGAAGAAAAGAATTCCTGGAGATGCAGATTTGGGGTTAACAAGGTCCGGAGAGGAGGAAAGGAGGTTAATCATTAAGTAGGCAGAACAGGGATCCAGGAAGCTGATAAAGGAAAAGCACCCCAAGTGGGTGGATTTGGCAAAGTTCTACCATTAACAGGGCCACCATATAATTTATTGCCCAAACAGGGACACTTGAGAGTGATAAGGGCACCAATTATATTAGGACAACAGGAACAATAGCATTAACTGGAATGTCTTGAACAAACTAGGCAGTATGGTCATTCTAACCACAAAGACAATAATGGAGGTCTTGAAGGCCATCTGAGATCTGGATGCAACTCTCTTATCTCCATCAACGTGAACACTCAGAAATGAGCCATCTGTCCCAACTAACACTTGTGAATGGATATCCCCTCCTCCATATTTCTCCATGCCCTTAAACACCAAGAAAAGGAGGTTGAGGCCCTGGACAATTGATGGTGTGATGAGAAAGCTTCTGTATTCATACCAGGATGGTTTGAACTGAAGTACCTCAAAGCATGCTGAATTGGGATTATGCCTAAAGACAGCTTGTGTACAGGCTGAAAATGTATAGGAAATGTGCATGTTAAAGGATTAAAATGGTTTGATGCATCTGAAATAGCTATCACTTATTGCTTGATAGCTGCTCTTACCTTACTAACAGGATTGGATTACTTGTTAGGAGAAATGGTGAAATATTAGATCTAAATCCCTATATAAAAACCAAAGCTTTACTTTCAGAGCTTTTGGGTCACTAATTCCAGGGCTCTTCTCTGTTTGCCATTGTCACTGCTCTAACAATAGAACTATGTCTTGGAGCACATATGCATAGAATTGGAGAAGAGAGGCTCACCAGTTAGAAGAACAGGATCCTGAGCAGAGATGAAGTTGTGTAATTTTTAATGTAATGATGATAAGTAGGTAATATTAAAATTGCTTCCTGTGAGGAAAAAGGCAACACATTGGTCATTATAAAGATTAATAATTGTGGGAGAAGAAACCAAGATGGCGGCATAGGTAAACACCTAAACTGCTGCCTCGCACAACAATTGCAAAACTACAACTAAAAGACAAAATGGACATCATCCAGAACCACAGGAAATCTGGGTGAGTGGAAATTCTACAACTAGAAAGAAAGAGAAAAGTACACTGAGACTCAGAGGAGTTGCAGAAGGCAGAAGTACAGAGGCGCGCGCGTGAAGAGGGCTGGCAACTGAGTACATGTCTGGCTTTCTCAACTGGAAGGGAGACAAAAGCTCCTGATGGCTCTGAACTCCAATTCCGGGCAAGACTCTGGGGACCCAAACTCATTCAGGGAGAAACTAGATTGTCTGGCAGCGGGCGAAACTTGAGGATGGCTTTCTCTCAGGTGCTTGCAGCGATTACCGTGGGACATTGAGACCCAGGGGCCTCTTAGGGCAGGGCTTTCGGGAAGCCATTGCTGTCTGCTCCATCCTGAGACTCCGTGCCTTCCAAGCTGAGCATAGAGGCTTTTGCAAGTCTTGTCTCATAAGGGTGTCTCCAGCACAGAAATTCTCCCAGCATAGACACAGCTGATCCTCACAGCCCATTGGTCTGGAGGTCAATTCCTCCCAGTGATACCAAAAACAATCAAGGCTTAACTACAACAAGATTGTGCACACAGCCCACAAAGGGGTGCACCAAGAGTGTCCACCTCAGGTAATTGGGGAGGCTGAACCACTGGGCCCTATAAGACACCTACCACACAAAGCTACTCTACCAACTCAGGGAAACAGCCAAAATGCAGAGACAAAGAAACAGGTCACAAATGAAAGAAATGGAGGAAAGCGAATGACTTGATATAGAGTTCAAAACCACGGTTATAAGGTTTTTCAAGAATTTTCTAGAAAAGGCCAATAAATTTAGCGAGACCCTTGAGGATATGAAAAAGGACCAGCTAGAAATTAGGCATACACTGACTGAAATAAAAAATAATATACAGACTAAAGAATTGCAAGAATCAAGTCAAAGATTTGAAATACAAAAGAAGTAAAAAACACTCAACCGGAAAAGCAAAAAGAAAAAAGAATCCAAAAATATGAAGATAGTGTAAGGAGCCTCTGGGACAACTTCAAATGTACCAACATCCGAATTACGGGGGTGCCAGAAGAAGAGAGAGAGCAAGATACTGAAAACCTATTTGAAGAAATAATGACTGAAAACTTCCCCCACCTGGTGAAAGAAATAGACTTACAAGTCCAGGAAGCACAGAGAATCCCAAACAAAAGGAATCCAAAGAGGACCACACCAAGACACATCATAATTAAAATGCCAAGAGCAAAAGACAAAGAGAGAATATTAAAAGCAGCAAGAGAAAAACAGTTAGTTATCTACAAGGGAGCACCCATAGGATTGTCAGCTAATTTCTCAACAGAAACTATGCAGGCCAGATGGGAGTAGCAAGAAATATTCAAAGTGATGAATAGCAAGAACCCACAACCAAGATTACTCTACCCAGCAAAGCTATCATTCAGAATTGAAGGTCAGATAAAGAGCTTCACAGATAAGAAAAAGCTAAAGGAGTTCATCACTGCCAAACCATACTATATGTAATGCTGAAAGGTATTCTTTAAGAAGAGGAAGAAGAAGAAAAAGGTAAAGATAAAAATTATGAACAACAAATACATATCTATCAACAAGTGAATCTAAAAATCAAGTGAATAAAAAATCTGATGAACAGAATAAACTGGTGACTATAATAGAATCAGGGGCATAGAATGGGAATGGGCTGACAATTCTCAGGGGGAAAGGGATGTGTGGGGTGCGGGAAGAGACTGACAAAAATTGTACACCTATGGATGAGGACAGTGAGGGGGGTAAGGACAGAGGGTGGGGTGGGAACCAGGTGGAGGGGAGCTATGGGGGGAAAAGAGGAACAATTGTAATAATCTGAACAATAAATATTTTTTTAAAAGATTAATAATTTTGGGACAAGATTTTAGTCAAAATAGGTTAGCTAGGACTTGGGACTTGAGAAGTAATCCCTGAGATGAAAGGAAATAGATAACAGTGTACAGTCTTGATGAGCAGGAACATTTTTTTGGTTGCATGAGAGACCATAGCCTTTAGAAAGTTGTCTGATTTTGAGAAAGGAAAGCCACAGCAATGCCATCTGACTGACAATGAACTCTGCTTATGGTTCTGAAGCAAGTAAAATAAAAGGATTTATGTGTGGGTGTTGGAGACCGGGTGTAAGCTGACATGGTCCTTGCACCCGAAGGGACCGACAAGAATTGGTCCCTTCGCATGCAGTGTCCCCTGACTTGTTTTATCTGACTTGTTTTGATCTAACTTGCTTTGATGGCACATTCCTATTGTCAGCAGATGAGTAGAATGAGAGCGACCATTCATAGCTTATCAGAAGTCTGTAAATATTTACCGAGAATTTGGCTTTCTGCTTTATCTTAGAGATTATGAAGAACAGAGACTATATTTCTCTTTGTTGACCTCATATTCAGTATTTGTGTATAAAAGGCATTGCGTAGTCAATAAACTTGCCGCAGTCTCTCGAAGACTCGCCACCCTCCCTACCCCGCTGTCCTGTCTTTCTTTCTTTTCTCAATTCCCACCTCCCTACCTCAGCCCGGTTCAACCGTCAGGGCTGGTCCCTGACATGTGGGATTGATTACTGACATTTACATCTCGAAATAGAGGGGACACTGAAGTAAATATAAACAATATTCATTTCTAAAATAAAGTCTCAGGCCATTTTCTTAATCCAGAAGGATAATTATTGATTAAGTTTAATGCATATACATTTGGTAGTAATAATTCTATTTAGAGATAATGATTTTGAGCAATTTTGCTATTTTAGTGTACTTTGTAGCATGTATATGTGGGAAATATCATAGCCAGATTTTAATATCTTCCTGCATTTCAAGGTACACAAATACCATCCAATAACTAAACAACTATATAATGGAGATTATTATTTTAGAATTATCTATAATTTGCTTTCATTTTTCAATGATGCTTATTATACAACAGTATGTTTTGGTGTAACATTTAAATTTTACTTTTCTTAGTTTACCTTTTTTTAATATATGACATTATGATTTCATATACATTGAGTGGCCAGATTATTATGATCTCTGAACACATAATAATCTGGCCACTCAGATGTATATCCTATATAATGAAAGGCTAATATGCAAATTGTCCCCTCAACCAGGAGTTCGACCAGCAGACAGGCCGGCCAACTGCCCATGTCCCCTCCCCCTGGCCAGGCTGGCCAGACCCCACCCATTCATGCACTGGGCCTCATACACACACACACACACACATACACACACACACACACACTCACACACACACACACTCACACACACTGAGTGGCCAGATTATTAGGCGTTCAGAGATCATAATAATCTGGCCACTCAGTGCATGTTTATGTGGGTTGGTTAGTATATAAACAGAAGTTGCTTTTTAATTTCCCAAATAAGAAATCATACAAATGTGCTCCTACTTATTATTTAGATTACTATTAGTGCATAGAGTATGCAACTCTTTATTAACTTCATCTATTGCTCCTTAGGCCATTCATTATTCAATAATGTCTATATCAGCCTTCCTGTTCCTGCTGCTGGTCCACAACTGATGCTATTATTTCAGATAAGGAGCTAGGAAATGGAAAAATCACTAAATTTTGCCTTATCGAAGGAAGCATTGAGAGAGAATGAGAGAGGCAGAGACAGAGAAAGAATGGGAGGGAGGGAGGAAGAAAAAGAAATTACTTTTTCCTTTACAGACATCACAGAATTACATCACCAAAGCAAATGAGTAAATGGCTTCTTAGGTTATTCTTTTTCCTCATGTTGCTGACCATGGTGCTTCTGGAGGAATAGCAAACGGTAAGATAAAAGGCTTCCAAAGGTCCAGATTTAAGAAATTCTGAAGCCTCAAATTGATATTCTTATCAAGGCCTTTAAATATGGGGTGTCCCCCAAAATGTATACACACACTTTGAATAATTATAAAGGCAGGGTTTGTTAAAATACATTTCACTTTCAAAATCAAGCTATCAGCTGTTAAAGTGTATATACATTTTTTAGGAACATCTGTATTTAGGTTGCCACATTCTATTTTTTAAGAGACCCACTTTTAGGTAGGTCAAATGTGTGACCCACTTTCAAATGTAGATATAAGATTAATGTCATGATTTTGTAAAACTTTCTCTGCTTACAAGTAATTCATTAAGCAAAAAGAATGCAAAAATTTAAACTTTGCTTAATAAATTATAAAAGAGAAGTGGCTCTTCAGATAATTTCCTCAAATTGTTAATTATTTATTTATTCATTCATTCACCACAATTTTTTACTGATCTATTTACTGTGTGCCAGGCACTATTCCAGAAGCTGGGGATACAGCGAGGTAGATGACAAAGTCTCATGGAGCTTGCAGTTGTGCAATGTTAGCTGCCGTTTCAGCTATCTTTCGCTCCATTACAAACCATCTCAAAACCTAGAAATTTAAAACCACAACTCATTATTACCTCTCATGGTTTTGCAGATTGTTGGAGCTTAGCTTGGCAGTATTCCCTTGGGCTCTCTCATATAGTTGCAATTGGGGTTGGTGTTATCTGAAGGCTAAATTCATCTCATCACCGCTTAGAATAATATCCAAGTTCCATGCTGCATAATCTATCCAAACTAATCTCTCATGACTTTATTAATGTGAATTCTAGCCTTCCTAACTGAGGTATGTATTTATCTATGACCCAAAATGCAAAAAAAAAAAAAAAGCTGTCTATGGTTTATTGAATGGCAATTTAGTTCCATTCTGTTTAATGAATTTTACTGAGTATTTATTGAGTGTAAGTCTTTGAGCTAGGACCAGAGGTAAGAGTTATGATAAGGAATAAGCATAATTCTTACTTCTTGTTGGGATAAGAGAAATGTATAAATTATCTGATGTCAGGGTGGCATTTAAGTGCCATAAGAAGTATAAACTATGCAATGGAAAATCAAAGGAGGGAAAAAATGAGAGCATTGCTGAGAAGGGTTTATTTGCCTTAATTAATGCTGCTATCACAAGGAGAATGAAGCTGCCATTTACAGGGGAAATCATCTACACTAATAAAAAAGAAATAGGCAAATTGACTGTCACTTCCCGACACCCACCAGCCAATCAAGAGTGAGTATGCAAATTAACCCAACAAAGATGACTGCAGCCCTGCCCCCCAGCCGCTCCAAGCCTCTGGGCAGCGTGGAGCAGCCAAGCGGGGTGGGACGCCTGCTATGAGGGGGAGGGTCGGGGGGTGTTGGGGGGCAGGGCAGAGGGAGCTACAAGAGCAGCGCTCCTGCTGGAGCAAAGACTGAAGGCTCTGGCTGGAGTGAAGATGGAAAGTGGCGGCCAGAGCAAAGGCCTAGGTCCTGGGTGCCGGAGGAAACGTGCCGCCAGCCAGGGGAAGGAAGGCCTTATTGCATGAATCTTTGTGCAACAGGCCTCTAGTATAAAAGTAATTAGTTTAGAATTAAGGTTCTGGAGAGTCTACTCGCTTTATGTGGCTGGTGTATTTGGTGATTGCACACAGGTCTTCCACTCCTAGTGAACACACCTCTGATGCTGGAGGAATTAATGGGCCAAATTTTTCAGACATGAATGGGAATGAGACTTTTATGATATCTTCAGAAAGTGAATTTTTTGAGACTTGCATGGGAGGATGGAATGTAGAAGAAGGCTTTATTTGTGTAAAGTTACATTTCTCGGTTCCAAAGCCCCTGCCCCTTAGGCCAGTCCTGGAAGAGGGACATCTGGGAGTTCAGCAGAGCCAGAAGCAGGGCCAGTGTCCAGAGTTTCTGTTCCACGTTGCAGCCAAATATTGTTCAGCAGATTAAAGTCTATTAGTCCATGTGTGGAGTCCCACATGGTCCTACTCATGTGGGCACAGTGTAGCCACCTGCAGCAGGAGTCCCAAGAGGGCCAGAGCTGGAGTGCCGAAAGAGAGAGAGAGTAAACTTCCTTTGTTTGGAAGTTTATATATTTAGATATCTGGCCTGCCCATCCTGGCCACTGACTTGCTCCCAGGTGTGATTGATGGTCAAAGTACCTTCCCCTGTCACTCAGAGCTTACTGGGCATGTGTCTAAACTGCCTTTGTCCAGTCCCTTCCCCCATCAACGAGCAGGAAACAGACTTGGAGTGTTAAATGCAGCTTTTGGCAAAGCTGAACAAGTGGTATTTGGTCTCCTCTTTTACTCCTTTCCAGGTTACTACAACAGTATCACATCCACATTTCTTCAGAGGCTACTGCCTTCTGCATGGCTTTGATTTTCCCATTCTGGTAGACACTGCTTCCGTTTCTCCTGGCTGCCTTGGTGTGGCGCAGGCTGAGACTCACTGTGACATTCACTATGGGCCTTTGGTGCAGAGTGTGCTATCTATCTCGAGAGAGCCCTCTTTGATGTTATGGAGAAGGTGTGACCACTGGCAAAGTCTCAGATCTTCATATTTTATTAGGTACCAAATGTCCTTTTTACACCTAGCATTTACATTTATATACATTAATCTTCTTCGATTATAAAGTTGCCAGAGAAGAGCCAATGGAATTAGTTTGCTAAGGCTGCCATGACAAAGTAACACAGGCTCGGTGGCTTACACAGCAGAAATTTATTTTCTTACAGTTCTGGAGTCTAGAAGTCTGAGATCAAGGTGTCAGCAGGGCTATTTCTTCTGAGGCCTCTCTCCTCAGCTTGAAGATAGCTATCCCCCCCCCCCCCCCCCCCCGCCTCTCTCTCTCTTTCAGATATTTTTATTGATTTCAGAAAAAAGGGGAGGAGAGAGAGATAGAAACATCAATGATGAGAGAGAATTACTGGTCAGCTGCCTCCTGCATGCCCCACACTGGAGACCAAGCCCGCAACCCATGCATGTGCCCCAACCGAAATTGAATCTATGAACTCCCGGTTCATAGGTTGACACTCAAACACTGTGCCACACCAGCAGGAATTCTCCCTGTCTCTTCACAACTTTTGTTCCTCTGTCCCTGTCTGTGTCCTAATCATCTCTTCTCATATGGACACCAGTCATACTGGATTAGGGCCCACCCTAATGACCTAACTTCATCACCTCTTTAAAGGCTCTATCTATCTCCAAATACAGTTACAGTCTAAGATACTGGGGTTAGGACTTCAACTTATGAATTTTGAAGGAACACAGTTTAATCCATATTACTAATCTTTGTCAGATTTTAGCTGCATGTAATTATTTTTTAAGGACATAATTTGATCTTGGTGCTTTTTGCATTTCATAAAGTTTAAGTTGGTTTATGCTGCAGTTTAAACTGAACATTTCTGTTAATGACTAGAGGCCTGGTGCACAAAATTCGTGCACGGGGGCGGGGGGAGGTGTCCCTCAGCCCAGCCTGCACCGTCTCCAATCTGGGACCCCTCAAGGGATGTCCGACCACCCCTTTAGGCCCGATCCCACCGGTCAGACATCCCTCTCACAATCCAGGACTGCTGGCTCCAGCCACTCACCTGCCTCTGCTTGATTGCCCCTAACTGCTTCTGCCTGCCAGCCTGATCACCCCCTAACCACTCCACTGCCAGCCTGATCGATGCCTAACTGCTCCCTGGCTGGCCCAGTTGCCCCTAACTGCCCTCCCCTGTTGGCCTGGTCACCCCTAACTGCCCTCCCCTGCCAGTCTGGTCACCCCTAACTGTCCTTCCCTGTAGACCTGGTTGCCCCCAACTTCCCTCCCCTGCTGGCCCAGTAACCCCTAACTACCCACCCCTGCTGACCTGGTCACCCCTAATGCCCTCCCCCTGCAGGCCTGGCCCCCATCACTGCCCTCCCTTGCAGGCCTGGTCCCCTTAACTGCCCTCCCCTGCAGGCCTGGTCCCCCCCAACTGCCCTCCCCTGCTGGCCTGGTCCCCCCAAACTGCCCTCCTCTGCTGACCCGGTCACCCCTAACTGCGCTCCCTGCTGGCCTGATTGCCCACAACTGCCCTCCTCTGCCAGCCTGGTCACCCCTAACTGCCCTCCCTGCTGATCTGATTGCCCACAACTGCCCTCCCCTGCAGGCCTGGTCCCCCCAACTGCCCTCCCCTGCAGGCCTGGGTCCCCCCCAACTGCCCACAACTGCCCTCCCCTGCCAGCCATCTTGTGGCCACATGGGGGCAGCCATCTTTGACCACATGGGGCAGCCATCTTGTGTCTTGGAGTGATGGTCAAGTTGCATATTACTCTTTTATTAGATAGGATAATTGGGACTTCTACCCACTGAGGCACCCTATAGCATTGGATGGTATCTTGGTCAGGATCAGGTCAAACTCCTTTATTTTGGTGATTAAAGTCAAATAATTAAAAGCAGAGTTTGGATCTCAGGGTTCTGATTTCTGATTCATCATGCAATGTTATACCTGCCTCATAATACCACATAATTTGCTAAAGATTACATGGAAATACTTCAAAATTTTGGTCTCTCTTTAGCCATCAGAAATAAAATTAATAATAGGTCTAGTGTTAGGTTTAAGGCTTCTAGTTGTATTCTAGTGCTTTGAAAATATTTGCAACCCATAGGTAATACCTATGATAATTTTTTTCTAAGTGAATTGGAGGTTAAAGAGCATAAAAGCAAGGCACACCTGCATTCAAGTATCAGCTTCCCCTATCTATTGGGAACTTATTCAAAACATTTTCAGTTTCATTCCTCCACCAATGAAGTTCCCCCACTATTTATTTAGCTGTGAGGACATATCAAAATAACAAGAAATAAATGTCTGATCTTCTTGAACTTCATAATAAACAAAAAAGCACATCATAGCAATGTACCATTTTTATGCCTTTTCCTAACATAGCTGTGATAATAATTAAAAAATTGGTTTCTGGGTCTAATGAAAATTCTTCTTTTCTGCCATTTTCCTTATGGCTTTGTAAATTTAAATCCTATCTACTTCAGATGTGCTTCATATTTATAAACGTTTGTTGCAATTAATGAATTTTTTGGAATTTATAGTACAGTTTATGAGTATAAAATAAAGTAGTATCACTATCTGAGAGTTCAATTAAAAGGAAAGAGAATTCTATAAAAGAGTCTTTATTTAAGAAGAGTGTCAAACTTGATTGATGAGAGATAGTATGAGATACAAAATATTGAGAAGATTAATTCTTAATTATTTAACCTGATACATAGTGTAATATAGTCAGACTCCTTCACTTGGATTTTTATCATTTGACAGTACTAGAAGACCATTAAATAAAGCAATCTCCAAGAATAAAGTAAATAATAGTTTGCTAAGCAAACTATTAGTTTGAGATAAGTACTGGGAACATATTTAACTTGTTCTTAAGAATAAATTGCTATTAAACCCCAAAGTTACTATAAAGACTTAATATATTGCTATGTATTTGAGGAAATTATGCTAATTACAAATGTGTGATTACCTATTTTTCCCCAACTGGACCTCCATTAAAAAAGATGTGTATGTTTACATGCCTTTGCTTATCCCATGACTTTACAAAGGACAAAACTGCACTCCTTTAAAAATATTCTCATTAATGCAGTTTCCATTTTTGTTAGCTTGATTTGGGAGATTTCAATCCAACTCCAATGATGGAAAATTTTTATGAAATAAATAATCTGTGGGAAACCCTAAAGTAAGACATTTTATTTATTTATTTATAGAGTACTATAAATATATGAAGCATTGCGTTTCTAATGATAACTAGTGGCCTGGTGCTTGAAATTCGTGCATGGGTGGGGGTGTCCCTCAGTCTGGCCTGCACCATCTCCAACCTGGGACCCCCTTGGGGTATGTCCTACTGCTGGTTTAGGCCCGATCCCTGTGAGATCGGGCCTAAACCGGCAATAGGACATCCCTCTTGCAATCCGGGACAGCTGGCTCCTAACCTCTCACCTGCCTGCCTGCCTGATCACCCCTAACCACTCTGACTACTGACCTGCTTGCCCCCAACTGCCCCCCCAACAGGCCTTCTTGCCCCCCAACTGCCCCCCCCCTTGCTGGCCTGCTCACCCCCAACTGCCCCCCCCACCAGCCTGCTCACCCCCAACTACCCCCCACCCCCCGCCGGCCTGGTCATCCCCAACTGCCCCCCCTACCAGCCTGCTCGCCCCCCCCTGCCAGCCTTCTCACCCCCACCTGCTCCCCCTGCTGGCCTGATTGCCCCTAACCACCTCTGCCTTGGCCCAACCACCATGGCTTTGTCTGGAAGGATGTCCAGAAGGTCTCCTGGTCTAATTAACATATTATCCTTTTATTAGTATAGATGGTGATAATAATGATGTTTTTGTCATGGCATATACTTATAGTGTTTATTATTTACTGGGTAGAGTGGCAAGTGCTTTACATTCCTTATTTCATTTTATCCTCACAATTATCCTTACTTATATGGTAACTTCTTTTATTGTCCCCAATTTACAGGTGAGAAAGCTGAAAATATAAGTGCCGAGTACCAGTTTGACCTGTCCTGTTGCTAGTCAGTGAGGGAGAGGCTATCCCAGGGACACTTTTTCTCCAAAGCCAGGTCTGACCACAGTGGTGGTGGGCTACTTACCATCACCACACCTGTAGTCTACTTGTAATTCTCAGGGCCAAGCAAGACTCTTTGAGGCTAGAAACAAATATGACTAATGCCTATATCAAAGATTCCCAGAAAAATAAATTGTCTAAGGTCAGTGATATGCCACAATGAATCTTACAGGGGAGGTGGTACTGGGCTGGACATAAAAGGAGAGATAAGAATTCACCGTGGAGAAAAGTTTAGTATAGAGAGAGGGAACAACATATGTCAAGACTTAGAGGTGAGAGAATGTGGAAATGCTCCGTTGTCTTACTCAGATCTGGGTTAATAGTTTGCCTTGCATTTTTTTATCCCTCAGCCTTCTGCCTTCAACCAAGGAGTATGCCTTTGGTGTGGTGTAGGGGACCTAGACTATCTTGTATTGCTTGAGCCTGTCTTACATTGTATTCTGTCTTGAGACTCTTAGCAGTCTTGTGGTTGGCCTTATCTTTAATGAATCAATGCTGGCCTTTGAGGTGTACACATTTCGTTCTGCATAACATCCTTGGTGATGGCCTGCTGATAGAGGCTTTGAAAGGCTGATTAATTAGACCTTCATACCTCAGGCATTTCAAGAGCTCAGAAAAGAAAGGTCAGCTCTCTAAATGAGATTCCCAAAGACAAGCACCAAAAGCTTTTTCCTCTTTGGACAATATCTTACTATGTTTACTATGGCATATTAGTTGGTTGTTCTGATGATAGTAAGGGAGAGAAGGCTGAACAAGGAAGGGGTGGGGAAAGGCTTTGCTTTGAGGGAAGGGTTGTAGGCTCTCGTCTCTTTTGCCAAATTTCACTCATTAAACAGTCTTGGCTCTCATGTCACCTACATCTGTGATGCTGACATATTTTCCACAGATAAGAAATACATCTATGAATCAAGTAAATATTACCATTCTTCAAGGCTCAGCTATTGACTTCTACCTGAGACAGAACTAATTAATCCTAATGGTTAAATCTCACACAGAGACCTAAGATTCCAGCAAAGGTGTCCCCTCCTTCCCTTATCTAACAGTTTGGACTAATAGGGCTTTGTAAGTCCAGACATCCTAATGGACATTATGATGTCCATTTCCTGGGCTTCTCTCCTCCCAGCTGACTGATAGGGTATCTTTTTAAACAGACACCCCCATCAATCAGAATTGGGAGACCATATAGTGCCCTCCAAACAATTACGGGTATGGGGAATAGCCTCCGTCCACATTGTCTGCTATATTAACTTGGGATTTGGGAGGTGGGAGTTGGTCTGGATTTTGTTTTGGCCTCCTTGAAACATCAAAGAATGAGACAAAGCAATTGAACACCACAGTATTAGAAACCTTTTTGAAGGTAGAGCAGCAAATGAATTTTTCCTTTATCCCTTGAACACATTGCTTCCCCACTGTCAATTAGGAGAGAAGTCAGGTCTCCTGTTATAAAGGAAAATGGGAAAAGTTGACTAGAATTAGGAGAAGATGGTTTCAAGTGTGTTTTCCCCTATATTTTCAAGAATAATATTTGCACATGTAGAAGGGAAAGAGAAAAATTATAATTTTTGAAGAGGTTGCCAGCAAGCTAGAGATGAGAGTGCAACTGTGAAGGTTCTAAAAGAATGCAAATACCCACAACAGTCTTGATTTACCTTCATTGATATGGCTTAGGGAACAGAGATAAAAGATTAAGCCACTTTCCTCCTCTAGGACTCAAATTCCTTTCTTTCCCAGAAGTTTCTTTCTTTTCTTTCTTTTTTTTTTTTTTAAATATATATATATATTTTTGCAAAATCCCAAATCCATGTTTATTTTTTCAGTGTAGTGTACAATTTAACATATCATTTATCTTCATTCATTATGTTGTATACCTAGGACTTCATAAACGTCTTGTTCTCAGAAGGATTCCAGAAGAAACCGCAGTCACCCAGGCTTATTCCCCACTTTACCTCAGAGCAACACAATATTATCCAGGTAATTCTATTTTTACCCGCTAATGAGGGCACTCAATCTAAACTTGCACACAGCCCAGAGCCGGTGCATTTCTGGTTCATTTTAACCTGAATTAGGGCTTCAAATTCTCCTGAAAACGGATGCCTACAGTGCCTGCTTCAAGACAGTTCATGGCTTCTTCCGGTCAGAACTCAATGTTCATTTCTCATTACCATGAAAAAAGCCCTCCGGCTGTCCAACCAGCTGGAATTTTTCACCAGCTCTGAATAAACATTTCAACCCATAATGAGGCATTGTTAGATTTGATGAAGAATGTGGAATAAGGGACAGAGTAATTTACATCTATGCTAGCCACCCATTAACGTTTTTCAGTAAAAGTGAGTGAGGCAAAAAGATGGCTGTGGTTTTCAAAATGTGGAGGGACAGTTGAAAAAGATTGCTGTTACCAATGTACTGCCCCATGAAAGGAACCGGAAAAGCTCTTGTCCTTGCTGGTGTGGCTGACTGGTGTGCAGACCTGCTCTGCACAAGAAAACCTTCCATGGAGATGAAGTTGGATCCCCAAGAGCAGGCCTTACGTGTCCACCCTAGGAGCTGCCCCCACAGGATTCATCACTGCCCTGCATTCCTGGGTGGGAGCTTGGGTCTGGAAGGAGGGCAAGCTGAGAGATGGTTCCAATGTCAGAGCAGCCTGGGTCAGCTTCCTCTCTAACCTGCGATGCTCCCCAAGGCCCCAGAACTGGTGCCCTCCTGAGCGAGTCAGAATATTTGGGGCAGAGCTCCTTTGGAGAGCACCAGTCAATTCCGAACTTTCCCTGGGGTCTTTAAGGAATTCTCTGAATCCAATCCATACTGCTCGGGGATAGCCTGCCAGAGGCTCCCACAGTTCTCTTTTACCCCATCACACCACCAGGTGCATTTCTCTCAAATACAGCAGTGAAGTGAACGTTCAACACGTTAGCCAAAAGGAGTCAACTTGTACATCTTTAGCTTTTGAGTTTTCCAGGCTTTTAAAGCTCTGGCCTTGGTGCCAACTAAGGTCTTCCTTGGTATGAAATTGTCTATTTGACTTAGAGTAGACTTTTGGGAAAGATCAAGGAGCTTTGGAATTATCCATAATGGCCTAGCGAAGTGGGCTACCCAAGGAGGGGAAAAGGAAAGCTTGAGAATCCAGTTACTAAGCATAGGCTGCAGGGCAAAAGCTGCTCCTCATTCAGCACTCCTCCCTGCAGCAAGGTACCCACACCTTCTGAGTTGCCAGTTTCCCTGCAGCCTCCATGTGCTCCCAGTAGAGACAATTGCACTTAATTTCGTATTCACTGGTTGAGGTTCTTTAAGCCACTTTAAATATCAGCTAAGCGTTCTCACCATAAACAGAAATGTTGTTCTGAACTGATTACTTAAATGAGTTTGTCACTTTCATAGACTGGAGATCTTTTAGAGGATTTTGTTTCCAAAAGAACTTCAGAAAATACTAGCAAAGATCTTTTATGAAAGTGAGACAAGTGATAAAGAAATGAATCTTTCTAAAATTACAGATTATGAATCACCAGGAAAACTGATGGCTTATGCATATCAAATCTGTGCTTGAAAACATCATATTGCCAGAAGGCTGTGCCTGGAATGTAGAGTAGAAAAATAAGATGTAAAACGTCAGTGGTAAATGTATAAAAATGATCAGCCAGATGATATATTTAAAAAACATAACAAAAAACAAACCTGGTAATTGTATTTTTGCTTCTCTAGTAGACAATATTACACATTTTAAATGCTAATAAAAAAACACTTGTGTGATGGTTCCTAGCAAAAGAAAAATCAGATTATAGTATTTTAAAAGATACTAACATTTACATAAGAGGTTGTTTTTGCTTATGATGGCAATTTCTTATTTTTAAATAGTGATGTTGGGCTCTTGAAAATGGTTTTATACTTATATCTGAAGGCATGATGATTATAAAATTGGACATAATAAGAGAAGGAAATATCTACCCTCAAAGGCCCGTGGGCAAGACAAACAGATCAACATTTCAAATTTTTGCTTTCTTTCTTTCTTTTTTAAACATTTTGTAAAGGGAGAGAATCCCCTCAAACATCCCACTTACTGCATCCTCTTTGGGAAATTATGTGCGTGCTCCTGTAGGGGAGAAGGATTTTATGAAGTTATAAAAGAAAAAGTATGAGCTTTCGATAGATGTTGGTCTTTCCTTCTTTGAAAGTAGAGTGGTCTTTTATATTTCTACATTTGGATGGAACAGATAAAATGATCAGTAAATGACTTTTGAATGAAGGAAGGGACACATTCAGACTAGAGCAGATTTCTGTATAGATAGACATCAGCATGTATCATATCTAGAAGTGATATAACTCATTTTTTAAAAAATCAACTCAAATTTCTCCTTTAAAATAAAAGTTTTGAAGGAAATGCAAGCTAAGAATTGTCATTTTCTCATGTGTGTTCATAGTAGCATTACTACTTAGTGGATGTTACCTTTTCTGGAGTAATGATTATAGAGGGCTTTTTAAGCCACACCAAAGTTCACACATGGTGCTCTAGCCCTGGGGAGCCACTGAAGGATGCATAACATCAAAGGAACCTGATAGAACAGGGCAATTGGGTCTGGGAAGCAGGGATATTAGGTAGGATTCTACTATGACTTGTCCAGGTTTTTCAGGAAAGATAACTGTTTTTAGATAGTATGAGTAGAAATGCAATAGAGATAGATATAAGAGGTATTTAGAAAAATTACAAACTCTTTGAAGGCCAGAATTTTGTTCAACTTATCTCTGTGCTTGCTTCAGCTGCCCAGTGTAAGGGGCACTCAGATCCAAAGGACATGTTAGAGTAGAATGAGCTATGTGACAGGACATGACAAATGAAGTACAAAGCAAATAGAGCCTGCAGTGTCTATGGTGGGTTGTTTGGGAAGAAAACTCAATTATATTTTAAAAAATGATCTTAATATGCCAGTAAATAGGAAAATGGTGATGTCCCTGAGAGAGACTTCCCTGGGCTAAAGTTCATAATCAAACACGAGTTCCCTACTTGCTTATGGTGCCTTTGTGTGGGGAAGCATGGGGCTTGGTTGGAATGTCTGTAAGGAGGAGTCTCCGAAAGGTCGGGGCCTCTGAGGGGACCTTGCCGAAGGTGGCAGCCCCTACCTTGACTTTTCCAAACAAGTCCGATCCCCAGGGGTGTTTTGCTAGAATCTGTATGTTTAGTCTTTAAAGACTGACCTTGTAGAAGCATATACTTTCTCAAGGATACTTACCCTGCTGATTGTATCTAGAGGTTAATTTGAGTTCAAGCTGTTGTTACAATAAAAAGCCAACTACTAAAGTAAAAGAGTCCCTTAGCCCTCTCTTTCACAGAAACCTGTGTTGGAGCAAGCTGGTCATCCGTCGCTCAGGGTCTGCGGGTCAGCCCCGACACCTTTGAGCTTTCCCCAGAAAGAATTCCTTGATTCCTCCTGTAAGGTCCATGGACGCTCCTCACTAAGTACGTGGTTGCTTTTATCACATTGTATTACTATTAGTTCTCTCCTATCATAACTTCATGAAGGTAGAGACCTAATCATGTTAATTTTTTAAAACTGAGGCATAATTGTCATGTGCTAATATTCACATACCTGGGAATGTACAGTTCGGTTACTTCCTACTTATGGATGCACTCATATAACCCCCACCTTCACCAAGATGTAGAATGTTTCCATCATCTCAGAAAGTCCTCTCTGCTCCTTCTCAGTCAATAGTCAAAAAATGCCCCTACTCCTGCCCCAGATAACCACTATTGTGACTTCTAGTGTATGGATTACTTTTGCCTGTTCTGTTTGTTAATCCTCACCCGAGGATATTTTTTCCCCATTGATTTTTAGAGAGAGTGGAAGGGAAGGGTGGAGGGAGGGAGGGAGGAGGTGGAGAGAGAGAGAGAGAGAGAGAGAGAGAGAGAGAGAGAGAGAGAGAGAGAGAAACATCTATGTGAGAGACACATAGATTGGTTGCCTCCTGCCCAGGTCCTGACTGGGGCCAGGGATCAACCTACAACCAAGGTATGTGCCATTGATTGGATTCGAACCCAGTACCCTTCAGTCTGTGAGCGATGCTCTAACAGCTGAGCCAAGCCCACTAGGGAAGTTTTGCCTGTTTTCAAACTTCATATAAATGGAATCATTCAGTGTGTACTCTTTCTGCTCAACAGAATTTTGTTTTCTCTCTTCTTCAACAGAGTATTTTTGAGGTTCATTTGTGTCATTGTATCAGTTGGTTGTTCTTATTGTTATTTAGTATTCCATTGTATGAATGTATTATTTTCCTGTTTAAAATGGTTCAGTTTTGATCTGTTATAAATAAAGCTGATCTTAACATTCTTCTACATGTCTTTTTGGGGACACATGCACTCATTTCTCTTGGGTATGTACCTAGGGGTGGAATTGCTGGGTCATAGGGTAGGCATATGTTTTGCTTTATTAGAAACTGCCTAATCATTTTCCAAGGTGATTTAGCATTCTACTCTCCCACCATTAATGAGCCTTGAAGTTGCTTCACATGCTTACCAAGACTTGGATTGGCCAGCCTTCTAATTTTAGTCATGTGGATAGATATGTAATGCAGTTTTAATTTATATTTCTCTGATTAGTAATGATGCTGACCACCTATTCATTTGTATATTGACCATTTGGAAAAAAATTTTTAAATGTCTCATCAAGTTTTTCACACATTTAAAAAACCATATTACCTGTTTTTTCATATTAGTTAATCATGTTACTTTTTGAATTCCCAATATTTGGCATGGTGACTGATAATTAAAGATATTTTAAAAGGCTTTGGGTAAGACAATAGAGTAAATAAAACTGGCTTCATTTGCAAAATTTTCTCTGTTACTGGCCACAGGAAGAATTTTAATTTTGAAAGTAATTAGCTTCTATGGTGCATTTAAATGTGTTGGTTTTTTAAAATATCAAGACATAAATTCTAAACACAGCTGGTTTTATTTGTGATAGAAAGACTGATTTTATGTTAAAATTTGGTTCATTTGTGCATTTAAAACACTCATCATCAGTGTCTGGAAGCCCAGAAAGATTTTAGACTAGAATACAAATTGTAACATTACTTTCTGTTCTTCCTTCATTGTGTTAATATGGTAGATTAGACATGATGTCCAAAATGCAGGATTTATTCCACTAGTTACATTTTTCATTTGATTCCTGGATTAGAAATGTGCTTTTAGATTTTTTTGAAGCTAAATAAGCATAAAAAATAAGAAAAAATTTAAAGTCCAGATTTAAGTTTACTTTGTATTTTAATAATTATTTTTCTAATTCTAAGTAAAAGCCACTCAATTTTGAATGTTTACAAAATATGGCAAACAAAGAGAAAGACAATTTTAATTTGGCCCCATAGGCCTTCTTTTTGAGTTTTGTACACATACCTCTGTGTGTGTGTATACATACATGTGTGTTCTGTGTGGCTATATGTTTACTTTTGTAGTTCCACTCAACTTTCTTCTATGGTAGACAAGAGGACTGTGTATTTGTATGAAATGTATATTTGTATAAAAAAGAGCCTAGCTGGTGTGGCTCAGATGACTGAGCGTCAACCTATGAACCAGGAGGTCACAATTCCATTCCCAGTCAGGGCACATGCCGGGGTTTCGGGCTTGATCCCCAGTAGGGGGCGTGCAGGAAGCAGCTGATCAATTATTCTCTCTCACCATTGATGTTTCTATCTATCTTTTCCTCCCCCTTACTCTCTGAAATCAATAAAAATGTATTTTTAAAAAATAAATTTGGTTGTTTTATGTCTCTGGTATCTTTTGTATAGCTTTTTTGCTTCATGTAGCAAATAAGAACATAGGTATTTATTAATCCTCTCCTACTATTTGTACTTTCAGGATGAGACCTGGGTCCATCTTCCTGCCCTTCAGCATCTAACATTATGCCTTGTGTATGTAGCAGTTGCTCATCAAGTGTTCATTTATTAACAGGCCTTAGAGAGCTGCTGGCTGTAATAGAGATGTCCCTATGGTGAGGAGGAGGCCAGATTCTGAGTAAGAATAGGCTGCTCTATGTGATTCCAAATACAAGTGCGAAATTCATGGCTTGCTTCTAATGCTGAGTTTTTCTAGACTCAAGAGCTCAAAGGAATCCTTCACAATCTTCTTTTTTTTGTTTTGTTTTGTTTGTTTGTTTGTTTTTTGTTTGTTTGTTTGGGCAGAGATCAGGCCCATCCTGAAGAGTTCTCAAGGCTAAAGTCAAGGTCGCTGGTTCCAAAACAGGTCATGGGAACAAGGGCCTGGTCAGACAATTGGAGACAAGACATGGAGCCTACTTCTTATTCAATTCCATGCATCCAGGCGAACGAATTGCTGAACTCTGGGACAGCCGTGAATTTTCCTGAAGCTCTTTAAAGGTGGAGACTACTGAAATATTTTATCAGATGCAGTCTCCTCCAAATATTATTCATGGGTCCATTAACTCAGTAATTTAGTTAAGTTCGAAATCGCTCAATTTTCTAACTTTAAAACAGGTAATTATATTCCACATTTAGGTGGTAAAAAGGAAAAGGTAGCAAAAGCAGTATGCTGAATTTATAAAGAGGTTTACTTTCTAAATCTTAAATATACAAAGTTGTAGCCCTGCAAATTAATGTGACATGTAGTTTTAAAACATAAAAATTAAATGTGATTTTATAATTTCTCACTTATACAGATATAAACCCAAAGGAAACAGGTAAGTATAATATAAACAGTGATCTCAGATTAGCATATATTTTCCTTTAGACATTTTAGTATTAATAAATGCTTTATGTATAATACACCTTCAAACTGCTCCCATTCTACAAACATTTTAGGTGTTATGATGTTCAGGCTGTAGAATATTTTAGCAGCAATGCTAATGAGCAGCTGACCCCAGACGCACTATGGGATAAGAATGCAAATCTGCACCCTATTGACCCCTTACAGGGTAAAGGGATTCTGCTTTTCCTTGTTCTCCCCTGTCCTTTCTATAAGGGTTTCATTGCTAAACAGGAAGAATTAAGCTTCTGAGTATGATCAGAGGGCATCAGTTGTAATTTTTGCAATTGATTATTGGTTAGTAAGTAGGCAAATATTTTATCAGTACTCAATGTGGTGCTGAAATCCTGTTATCAAAGCTGCTTATAAATCTAGTTCTTCTTACATCTGAAATAGCAATATAACTGAGTCTAAGAAAACCCCAAAATTGGATAAGGTTAATGAATTTAAGTTCCTTGAGCAGTTCCATATCAAATCATTTAGTGGGGTTAAAAGCATTTCAAACAATCTATATATTGCAAGTTATTTTATACGAAGTGTAAGACATTAAAATATAGTTTGTGCTTTTTGTGAGCAAAAAGAGTCTTTACGTGGTTTACTCTTTTAAATGCATCCCTTTAAAAATATAATAAAATAGACACATTCTGCTATTAATTCCCAATGTTTCCATTCCCGTAAGACACCAGGTCTGTTGATCACTGCTCAGGAGACCTTCTTGACCCCACGTGTCTTTAAAATTGCCAATTAGCAGCCCTGCCCAGATGCAGCTTGTTACCAGCCACAAAAAGGGATATTATTTAAAAACAGGCAACTTGTTTCTCCCATAATGGGGCTGAAAACATGTGCATAGGGCTATCTGAGACAGTGGATGGCATAAAGTTTGTTTAAATCATTCTATCCCTGAGAATCATCGCTGCAGATTTTACTGTCTGCTTCAGTGCTCTGAGTGTGAGCACCCTGGGGACCACAGGCGTTGTTTTGCTTCACTCAATGCAAACTGCTTTGAGACTCTCTAACATCATTAAGTCAAATTTTAGCTCAGACATTTTGTTCAGACTGAAACTCTGAATGACACTTGCTTAGCTGAGTAAGAGGGAAGTATAATATCTGGGAACTGCCCATAATATGCTGCAAATGCCAAAGGTTCAACTTGGGTGACATACACCTGCATTTCAGCTCGCAATGTTTCATATTCTGCTGTGAAGGTGGTATCTTGTTGTTTGCCTGCTTAATAATGTCCCAGGTCTGGGGCATGTTTTGTTGAGAAGCGTGTGTATTCTTTTCCTTTCACATGTTTCCCTCCTACTTCAACCTTCCACCTTCTATCTCCAAAGAAGTTTTTGCCTTTTCACTTGTGTCAAAGGAACAGAGAGGTTGGGAACATAATAGTTGAACGTGAAGAAAAATAATCCTTTCTGAGATTTTGCCCCAGGCTATTCCCTCCCGCTCCCTGCATCTCCTTCCTCCCCTCACTTGGCTATAGTTCGGAGAGAAGAGGCTTGCTTTTAATGGAGACTTGGTTTTTCTTTGATTCAGCTGTTTGGATACCTTGGACTACTAACTCAGCATTGCCACTCAATGCTATACTCCATTCTATCTAGTTAGGATCATTTCATTTCTTTATGTCCTTTAATAATGGTGAAATGTCACCTCTATTTAAGCACTGTGGAGTTGACCTGAGCAAGCCAATATTGTTTGCCCGAAACTCAGTACCAGCTGAAGAAGTAATCCAAACTTATTGCTACTGCATTTAAGGTTTTGGATTTTGTTTGTTGTTTTTGTTTTAAAAATCTTAACAGGTGAAAAAATGAAACAAATTATATAAGATTCCAAATATGGACTCTACTTGATTTTATAAGGCAAATGCTGCTGAATAATGTGGAAATTGAGCAAGAATCTTAAAAATATAACCATTTAGATTCTGCTAGTGAAAACAATAACAACAGTAGCAAAGGAGGAAACCCCTCTTTCCTGTAAACAAGGGCAGCTCTGTGAATGAAAAAGTGGAAACCCAGGCTTTACCAAGACAGAGGAAACCAGCAGGTACACTGACAAGGCTAAGAAGAGAATGACAGAGATTCACGAGTGCTTGCTGATTCTTGGCTTCTGTCCTGCCCTTGAGTTGTTTTCTGTCACTCATAGCTAAAATTGTCTTCACAAATACTGTGAATAATATGAAAAGTTAGAAAGTCTTAAAAATGTAATTGATGACATACCGTTTGCAGAAAGGAGTGTATCAGAAACACTCAAATGCTCAGACTTGTTTGCCTCTCAGGGTCTAACAGTGAATGTCCTCATAGGTGTGCAGGATGGTAAGAAGCCAGGAAAATTTCCGAGGAAGTGGAATGGAGAAACTGAGACAAGAAAATTAAACAAGGCCAAACAATTTGAGCAGCTTGCAGCCAGTTTGTGAATTATAAGACTTTATCTTCCCCAACAAAAGACACTTGAGTATAAATGGTTTATACCTCTCCTGCTTAACTAGAGCATACATAGTTTAAATCACCCTGGCCTGGGAAAATAGAGAATTAATGCCATTTGTGCCAGCTAAACCCAAGGACAGATGTAGTCTGGGGGACAAATAACAAAAACCCCAAAAGCATTTGGATGGTATCACTTGTTGGGGGGGATGTTAGGCAAGATAGATAGCCAGTAGGGCAGGAGGAGGGGAAGTGGAGAAAAAGGGGAGTTTATCTCACCCACTGAGCAAAAAAGTCAGCAGTTAGGACTTGTCAAAATAAAGTCAGTAGATGTTTTCATAAATTCTGGAAAAAGCTGCAACAGTGTAAAAGAGGGACTTTGAATCTAGTTTATCTGGCAGAAAAACCTTGAAACCTAGAGGAGAAAAATATAAAACCCTTGAACCCCCACCAGGCTGAGCACTCAGACTAGCTGAGCTGCTCACTTATGCTTTATGCCAAGTATATTCTTAATAAATTCACTTGCTTTGCTTCAACACCACTTTCTCTCACTCATCTAAATTCTTTCTTCTGAGCGTGACTAAGTCAGCTCTCTGGTAACATAGGAATGAAAAAGCAGCTACTATAGGATTTCTCAGGTGAGACCTCCAGGTCCAGAGGAGAAAGAAAGTAATCTGAAATAGGAAGTGGTCACAGAGTTACTACAGAGAGGCAAAACCCTGTCAGGGTATGAGAGAGTGCAAAGGCTCATTGTTACCTTTGACCCAGGGAGTTGATCCCCTATGTACAGCCCAATACTGAGGCATTTCAGGAAAGGCTTATGGGACAGGGAGATGTCACACCTACTCTAATCCTGACAGCACTTCCTAATTCCATGCTGTTCTAAAGAAACCAGAAGCATACCATGGAATACTATGCAGCAGTAAAAAAGAAGACTCTCTTCATGCTTTGAGAAAGCATGGAAGGACCTGGAGAGTATCATCCTAAGTGAAATAAGTCACTAAGAGAAAGATAAGTATCACATGATCTCACTCATGTGAAATCTAATTAACAAAATCAACTGATGATCAGAATGTATCCAGAGAAATGGAAGCATGGAACAGAGTGTGGAATCTCAGAGGGAATGCAGGGGAGGGAGGGTATTTGGGAGATAATCAACCAAAGATCTTACATGCATAATCCATGGACACAGACAATAGGGTGGTGAAGGCCTGGGGTGAGTGGTGGGAGTGGGCAGGAGGGGGTGAATAGGGGGAAAAATGGGACATATGTAATATGTTCAACAATAAAGATTTTTAAAAAGAAAGAAAAAACCAGAAGTAGAGAATGAAAGGAGGGAAAAATCAAGAATCCTATAAAATAAAAGGGTAATATGCAAATTGACCCTAATGGCAGAATGACCGGGAATGACTAGTCACGATGATGTGTACTGACCACCAGGGGACAGATGATCAATGCAGGAGCTGCCCCCTGGTGGTCAGTATGCTCCCACAGGGGGAGTGCCACTCAGCCAGAAGCTGGGCTGACATGTGAGCACAGCTGTGGTGGCGGGAGCCTCTCCTGCCTCCTCGGCAGCTCTAAGGATGTCCACCTGCTAGCTTAGGCACACTCCTGGGCCTAAGCTGACAGGTGGACATCCCCCAAGGGGTCCTGGACTGCAAGAGGGTGCAGGCTGGGCTGAGGGACCCTCTCGAGTGCACGAATTTTTGTGCACCGGGCCTCTAGTTTAGAATAACTTTAAAAGAAATTATGTAAGATTGATAGGTAAAATATCAATGAACATCCCTTCTCAAAGAAGTTGCTTCAATTGGTAAACAGAAAAGAGATATGAAGGTGAGTGTACTTAAGGCGCCTGAAAAAGGGTTGAGAAAGGGAAGTGAGTGAGTGGATGAAAATAATGTGGAACTAGTGTACTGTGATTGTGAGCCACACAAGAATATATTAACTTGAGAAAATAAACATGGAAAGGGCAGGATCTAAATGTTCAGACTTGTTCACTTTAAGACACTTTATATTTTGTTTTGTGTTCTCTTTGATGCCCTAAATATGTAAATTGAAACATTTTCTCACCATCCAGGAGAGTCAACCCTTCCCTCCTTCAAGAAAAGAGAAACTGGTTATGAGATTAGGTGATGGGTATAATGGGCCTTCTCAGCTCATTGCAAAAGAATGGGAGGAATATAGGGCTTGTGGAAAGAAGCAGAGTGGCAGGGAGAAGCTGAGACAAGGAGGGATTTCCTCAGCCTGCAGTCAGAGTCCCCTGGGAGTAGAGAGTAGAAGGGGCTTGAGTTTCTTACCAGTGATAGCAAATCCATACGTGGGGCAAGAAGGAGAGACTTGATTCAGGTAACAATTTGCAAAATGGGAAATGCAGCCTTCACCAGAAACAAAAAGTGTGCTCTGACTATACAAAGTGGGGAGACCACCTTTTATAGAGAAAGTTCCCACCCATGTTCCCAGTTAGTATTCAAATTTGTATGGTTTTGATTGGCTTGAATCTCAAGGTTCTAATTGGTCAGCATTATGTGTCCCAATTAGTTGTTATGGAGCAGTTCTTATTGGTCAGTTTATATACAAATGAGGAAATAACTACGCAATTATGCCATTCTGATTGCATGGAGTAGGTCTTAGTCCATTACTTCAAAAGATAAAATCAGCTACTCCCTTAAAATAGTTGACTCAGATGGCATAATGAAGCAGCGTACAGTTTGGGAAGCCAAGAGTGCAGTCTGAGGTTCCTCCCAGTATACAGAGTACAGGAAAAGCCCCATGTCAGCAGATGGCCACTAGACTCATTATATACAAAATTTTGGCCCTCAGTTAACCATGGGGAGTTCATCTCAGCAAATAAATTCACACCAAATGAATCTCTCTCCTTGGAGTCCCCACCAGTTACATAGTTTTACCCCACATTGGCCTTTGTTCAAACACTAAGAATGCATCTGCTATTGCCCTGGATTTTCAGGATTCCCAAAATATATGGAATTTTTCCCTACTCATCATTAAAAAATTCTGGTTATAAAAATGAGGTATTAATATATGTGATGAACAAATTTGCAGGACTTCAGCAAATTTGTTCATAGATTTCAGGTATCTCTCCTAAGTAGAGCGGCTATAGGGTCAAGCCTTGGACTGGCCTGTGGCAGAGCCACAAACAAGTCCCAGCTTAGAGGGCAGAGCTCTCTTAGCATAGTTAAGCTTGACCTTATAGCCCTCCCTAGTTCCTTCCTAGGTAGCTAATGGGCTGTGGGAGGTGCAGCAAGTGCTGCCAAAACCAGGTGAAACTCACAAGAACATTCTGAACATGTTGACCACTTCCCTTGTTTTGCTTTGTGTGCTCTGACTATAAAATAAAGACTCCGGCTTGCAGGCCGTGCCACTGTCTCTCCATCAGAGAAGCAGCATCCCACCGAGCCCCAGCTGTATTCTCTTGTCTGTCTTCTTTAATCCTTTACCGCCCCTCCTCAGGCTCACCGAACCTGCCCGTGCTGGACTCGGCAGACTGAATATATCTCCATTCAGATATATAAAAGCAGCTGACCTGTTTTGTATAAATGAAGCCTGGAATTTAGAGAAAAAAGTTTTGGGTAGAGCTAATTCCTAGTTAAAAAGCAATATCAAAGCCCCATATGCTCTGTGTTTGTATGTGTTAATTCTCAGATGAAAGGTCTAGGGCAGTGGTCGGCAAACTGCGGCTCGCGAGCCACATGCGGCTTGCGAGCTGCGGTTTGCCGCTCTGTTGACTAATGAATTTGCCGACCACTGGTCTAGGGTATGGAGCAGTAAAGTCTTAAACCTCTGATGATAACTTAGGGGTCTTGCCTTGAGAGAAATTTCTGTGAAGTAGAGCACCAGAGGGCAGATTTGGATTTGATTTAGGCAAATGCTACAAAGACCTGAAAGCTTTGCAAAGGAAACGTGAATTTTGAGGTGGAGAGCACACTATCAGAGATGTGTGGTTCTGTTTGTAAAATGTGTTGGGCTCAGTTGTGAAGGGGGAAAGATGGAAAGATACTAAATTTGTCTAAAGAGTTATCTTTTTCTAATGATAAAAGTGTATGCTCAAGTGAACAAAATGCAGAAAATAAAATATAAAGAAGAAAGCAAATCTAATTTCATCCAGAGATAACTACTGTAAATATTTTGGTAGTGTTTTTCTACAGTCTTTATATATATTCTAATATATATCCTGGGAATATACTGCAGATACTGCTTGTATCTTATTTTACTCACTCAATAGTGAATCATTAGGTATTTTTCATGTCTTATATTCTTTCTGGACATAATTTTGAGTGACTGATATTCCCTCAGAAATGTATAGCATAACCTATTTCACCATTCTGTTTTGTAAGGGATATTTTTATGGTGAAATTACAAATAAACCTTAGACATACTGCAATTATTTCCTCATGACAGATTTTTAGATGGTGGATCATGTGGGTTAGTGGGGGGCAAAAATAGGAACTTTTCTATGGCTTTTGATTTATATTATCAAGTTGTGATCTAGAAAGATTGTGCCAGTTTATGCAAGAATATCCATTTTATTATACCTTGAAGGTCCTGAATAGTAACTTCTAAAATTCTTTGCTGCCCTAGCTGGTTTGGCTCAGTGGATAGAGCATCAGCCTTCGGACTGAATGGTCCTGGGTTTGATTTTGGTCAAGGGTTTCAGGCGGCGGCGGGGGGGGGGGGGGTTGCAGGAGGCAGCCGATCAATGATTCTCTCTCATCATTAATGTTTCTATCTCTCTCTCCCTCTCCCTTCCTCTCTGAAATCAATAAAAATATATTAAAAAAATAAATAAAACTTTGCATTTTGAAATGCTTAAAAATTTATCATTGTTTGAGTTTGCATTTCTTTGAGCATGAGTGTATTAGTTACATACATTTTCTCTTTTGTAAAAATGTCTTGGACTTGCTTTTCAACTGAGGGCTTTAATGTTTTTCTTAACATATATTGCTATATATATTGAGGATAGAAATCCTTTGTTATATTTGTGATATACATTATGAATGATATGGTATATATGGTATGGTGCTTCTATACTAAGACTATTACTTCTGTCTTTGTTGAAATGTATTTTTGTCCCCTTTACATGTCATCCTCTGAAGTTTTGGTCAATTCTTCAAGGACCAAATCAAATCTTATTTCCTCCTAAAAGGCTCCCAAAATCCCTGAGGTGAAATGAAGCTTCCCCCTTCCACACTTGCCCCCAGGTGGTTTCAGTGTGCTATGGCCCTTGCTTCCATCTGCTTTAGAAGAAAGCTTTCCTCTTTTGAAAGCAGCCATTCTATTTTACTCACTTTGATATCCCTTACGTACTCACACAATCTTTTGCACAAAACAAGTGTGCAGCCCTGGCTGATTTGGCTCAGTAGATAGAGCGTCAGCCTATGGACTGAAGGGTCCCAGGTTCGATTCCAGCCAGGGACACATGCCTGGGTTTCGGGCTTTATCCCCAGTGGGGGATGTGCAGGAGGCAGCCAATCAATGATTCTCTCTCATCATTGATGTTTCTATCTCTCTCTCCCTTTCCCTTCCTCTCTGAAATCAATAAAAGATATATTAAAAAATAAAATAAAACACACACACACAAAAAAAAAAACAAGTGTGCAACAAATGCTTGTTGTGTTAACTGGATCAAAACCATATAAGCTTAACTTTCAAAGATAAGAGATGCTTATCATTTTGCAATTGCATGTGCAGTAGACTGGGCAAAATCAGATTCAACCTGGATGAGTTAAAAACAACAATAGCGACTCACTCTAATTTCCCCCCTCATAATCTAAGCAGAGGCTGTAGGGATTTATGACTTCATAGTAGTTGGATTTAAGTTAGTCACTCATATGAGCTTTTTCTAAACTATAACCTTGAGTCCATGTAATTAAATTTCACTGGGAAAAATACATCAGAAAAACCATTCTAAGTGACATAGTTATAAAAACAAGAACTAGAAGCTAGACAAGCACACTTAATCACAACTTCTAATGGGATTAGAAATATGAAAACAACAAAACATCCAAAACACTGAATTAAAATTGCCAGGAGTGATTCAGAACGGTATAATTTTATTTTATTGGTACTTGGGGCCTTTAAGGAAGTAGAATAGAGTGATAAACATAGCCATTAAATAGGATAGTGCATGGTGTAGTGACGGGCTATTCCCCAGGAATACAGATGTAAAAGGCTTTGACTACTCAATTCTAAAACAAAAGCCCTCCATTTTCTTTGAAAAGTAAAAATTGTCCTTTTTTAAAAAAAGGAAAATGCATATGAATCTGAATTCTAAAAGATGGGCAGTAAGTGGAGCCTGAGTAATGCGAAGGTGCCCGTTCACAGCGGGATTACCTGTGCCCCAGTCCCTTTGGCTCAGCAAGGAGGAGGATTCCTGGTGTCTGGGTGTGCTCCTCCTCCAGGCTGACAGAATCTATGGCTGCCACCACTGCGCCTGTGGGGATAATGATTCCAGAGTGAGCAGGTCCTCTAGAACTTGGAAGCCAAAAAGGAAGGACACCCTTCATGTGGTAGGATATGCCATTTTCTTTAAAGCTTTCAAGCCCAAAGTGTACGAGGTCTGGAACAGGCACCTCCGTTGTGCTTCAGAGTCACAGAGATTGAAGGGAAGTAGAGTTCTGTGCAGCACTCTGCATCTCCAGCCCTCCCCTCCTTCCTGTCTTCACTCCCTCTCCCTGAACAAACCGTTTTACTTTTTCTTTTTTTTAATCCAGCCATTCAACAGCAGGGATCTCAAAGGGAGGTGTCTCCTATTACTTTGGGGAGATCTCCATGTAAAGGAAAATTTTTCTCAGTAAAGCGGCTGTCAGGCACAGAAAATCTAACAGAGATGACGGTGAAGGGATATTGGGCCTGTGTTAGTGCTCACTAAGAGATAAAAATATTAACCAAAGAACTTATATGCATAACCTATGGACACACATAGGGAGGGGCTAGAAGAAGTCAGTGGAGGGAGAAGGGGGGTGGCATATATAATATTTTCAACAACAACGTTTTAAGAAAAGACGTAACAATATTATGACCAAAAGGTAAATGTTGCACTGAAATGATAGTAAAAACATTGAATTTTAACATTGGAATGCTCTTTAATGATGACTCAGGCAAGGTCTCTCATTTCACAGCTGAGGTGGTCTGACCTGACATTTTAATTACTCACCAACGTAACACAGCTGGTTGGTGGCAGAGTCCAGGTTAGAATCGAAGCCTTCCGTTACTTGGGTGCTCCTGGATCTCCAGGTCCCCGACTCCCCATCTCCCCAAGATTTCCAAACTGTGACCACAAGCATTTCTTTTACAGCCTCATATGTGGTAATATTTTACATAATTAACATATTTTATTAAGGTACATATATAAACAAAATTATTTGTTCGAAAGAAAAACTAAACCATACCTAACAAAACCCACAGAAAGACTGAGAAGAAAACCAACAAGCCCGGGTTCTGCATTTCTTCTATCCCATGCTACATATGCAACTATATGAATTCTTTATATTTTTTAAGATTGCCTTTTCATTTAAAAAAATCTTTATTGTTGAAAGTATTACATATGTCCCCCTTTTTTCCCCATTGACCCCTTCCAACCCGCCCCTGCCACCTGCCTCAGGCCTTCACCACGCTATTGTCTGTGTCCATGGGTTATGCATATATGCATACAAATTCTTTGGTTAATCTCTTCCCACCCACCCACCCACCTCTGCCTTCCCTCTGAAATTTGACATATGTTACTTCTTTTGGTTGTTTCTCTTATAGCCTTTTTGGTCTTTATCTCAAAATAAAATACAGTATATTTCTTGCTTAATTTATTAATTTCAGATTTTACTTATAGACTTGATAAAAGAGAATTTAGTTCATTACACCCACCCTCCTCTTTCTTATGCCTTACACAATCTATCACCCTTCATTACCACGACTCTACCTCCCTGTGCAGACCATTGTGTGTGTGACTCATTCACTTTACATACCTGTGTAGAGCATTGTTATAAGCCTTTTTCCTTTATTGTTTTAAAATATATTATTTGATATGTAATTACATGTGGATTATATACTTCTTAATACAAGTTTACCACATATGTGTCTGATGCTTAAAAATACATTTTTCTGTTTTGAGCTCTAAAATATTTGTAGTAGCATATTGTCAGTAGTCTTCTTGGACTTGCTCTCTTCCTTCAACAGTATGTTTCCAAGAGTAATAAATTGTGTTGCATTCTTCTGAGTTCATTTCAACACTTTCATGGCATTCTATTATGTCAATACACCACCATGTATTCATCCTTTCTACTGCTGTCTCTGACATGGGTTCTGTCCCTTTTCCCCCTCCTGTTATGACCATTGAGATGAAGAGCATTCTTGGGTCTCCCAGTGTGCATATGCCAGTGTCTCTCCTAGGTACACAGTTAAGAGCCACAATGTTTACTTTTAGAGAGAATGTCCAAGTGTTTTTCCCTCTTGCCAGTGACATGTTTCTGTTGATCTAACAGCTCTCCACAACCACTGTGAAATGGCATGCTAATGAGGTTGGACTTCTTTGTGTGTGTTTCATTTGTTTATTGGCCATTAATTTTTTTCTATGAAAAGCCTAATTATATCTTATGTTGATTTTTCTATTAGAGTGTCTTTTTCATATTGACTAGCTGGAGTCATTCATGTATTATGAATACTGCTCTTATGTTGGTTGTATGGTATAATCAATCAGTCAGGATTTGACCAGGAAAAGAAACCACACCAATTACTTGAACATAGAAAATGTAATATGCCAAAACCGGTTTGGCTCAGTGGATAGAGCGTCGGCCTGAGGACTGAAGGGTCCCAGGTTCGATTCCGGTCAGGGGCATGTGCCTGGGTTGTGGGCACGTCCCCAGTGGGGGGAGTGCAGGAGGCGGCTGATCGGTGTTTCTCTCTCATCGATGTTTCTAACTCTCTATCTCTCTCCCTTCCTCTCTGTAAAAAATCAATAAAATATATTTATTAAAAAAAAAGAAGAAAAGAAAATGTAATATAAAGAATTGTTAATTAATAGAAGTGGTAAAAGATGAACCTAAGAGGTCTAGAATAGCAGATGCAAAGCCCCCCACCCTCCTCCTTCCAAGGCTGAGACTCAGACCTGTTTGGGGAGGAAAAGGCCTCCTCAGAAGCCTGCCAGTGGTGTGGTAGAGCTAGTCCGTTAGGAGCAGCCCTCCAGTGCAAGGATGTAGTCTCCAGAGGTGGCTCACCAGAGCTGTAGAAGCAGTCTAAATGACTGTCGAGGAACACGTTGCAGATGATGTGGTGGACTGAGTCTTAAGGCTTGATTAGATTTAGGTTAAACATTGTAGTCAAGGCTACTTCATAGGTGATCATGTGTACTTCTTAATTCATACACACCAGGAAGCAACTAATGAAAGATAAGTTGCATCACTTGGTTAAAGTGATATGTCCTAGAAATCTCCACAATAAACCCACATTGTCTCCTTTGCTATTAGATGACCTGTGGAATGAAATTTTGCACTCTGAGAATATACTGTTCCTCGACAGTCTTTTATATAATGTTTTTAAAAATTTTCACCCTGAAAAATACTTCATGGATTGCAGAATAATGATAATTCCAATTCTACATGACTGTTTGCATTGGTTACCCTGCATTCTTCTGTAAAGAAATACTTCCTTTTAATTTTTTCCCTCTTTCTTGTTACAGCAAGCAAGCAAACACCCAAAGACTAATTGGATAATGTAACAAAGATATAGAAGTCAGCCAGAAGAAGGTCTCATGGGCCAAATTTGGGACAATTTGAGCAACAAAAGGATGATGCTATAATTAATTATAATATATTCAATACATAAAATCCATAAATCAATAGTGATACAAAGAGCACACAAAGAAAGATCTTTTAACTAATCCATTTACACTTTTTATGATTATTGATATATTTGGACTTACTTTTACAATCTTACTTTTTGATATTACTTTTGTTATACTTTTTCTGTGCTTGTTTTGTATATTTTTGTTTGTTTTGGAGAGATTGAGTTTAGTTGTTAGTGTTCATTATTTTTGCTTTTTTCTTATTCCATTTTCCCCTCTACATATTCTGAATTTACACACTCTATTTTCATTTATTTAATGTTTGTCTTTGAAAAATTATCATTTATAATTAACTTTACAAGTATAAAGATAAACAAATCTGTGCTTCCCTCCTGGACACTCAAAGGCCTTAAAACAATAACTCCAGTTACCACCCACACCCCCAACCTGGTATGCTATTATAGTCCAACATTTTAGTTCTGTTTCATAAAATTTTTATTTTAAAGCATTTTACATTAGAAATGACCATCATTTATTTTATTTATTTTTAAAAAAATATATTTTTGTTGATTTCAGAGAGGAAGGGAGAGGGAGAGGAAAGTGGGGAGAAGGAGAGGGAGAGGGAGAGGAGAGACATCAATGATGAGAGAGAATCATTGAATGGCTTCCTCCTGCACGCCCCCCACTGGGGATCGAGCCAGCAACGCCGGCATGTGCCCTGACCGGGAATCAAACTATAACCTCCAGGTTCATAGGTCGATGCTCCACCATTGAGCCACGCTGGCCAGGCCCATCATTTTTATTTTATGTAGACACTTTTTGTTTGGGTTTATATTTATGCTTACCATTTTATGAATTTACCATTCTTTCCAGCATCTAAGACCTTCTGTAATCAATTTCCTTCCTCCTAAATTACATCTTCTAGTGGCTCCTTTCGTAATAATCTCTGGGTAGAAAACTTGGATTTTGCTTGTTTTCAAATCACTTAATTTCACTTGCTTTCTTAAAAATATAGTTTTGCTAGGTACTCATTTCTAGGTTGGTGATTATTTTCTCTAAATAATGTGGTGATAATATTCCACTGTCTTCAGAATCCATTGCTGCTATTGAGAAGTCTGTTTCATTCTAGTTGCTATTTCTTTGTGAATGAAGTCTTATTTCTGCAAGTTTTTAAGCTCTTATTTTTGTTTTGGGTGTTCTGAAGCTCTACTACCACATTGACAGGCCTGGGTTTCTTTTGTTTATAATGCTGGAATCCCAGAAATCTGTGTTTTAAAAACTCTCCTGAGTGTCTGCTGCATGCCAAAGTTTGAGAACCCGTACTACCAGCTCTGAAAGTATACCATGTGGGGAGTCCAGCCATCTGAGGTCACCACACTGGAAAGACTCTGTAGAAAAGTACAGAATGATGTCTAGGGAACTCAAGCTGATTCAGCCTGTGGCTGTTTGTGATGTTCACATCTAAAATTTTCAGTGTATCTTTGAAAAGATATATGACTTTGAGAAGTATGCAGTGTTGTTTGTATATATATGTTTTTAATTTATATAAGCAGTATTGTCTTATACTGTTTCTTACATTTTTCACTTAATAGCATGTTTTCATATATTTATCATCACTGCATGGTATTTAATTGTATTTAACATTCATTTTCCAAATGATAGGTATCCAGGTTGCCTTCAAATCCCTGTTCCCAAAACAGTGATCAACATCCTCATCCATGCCATGCCCACTTCATGAACCTATACAAATTTCTATGAAGGATATACTGATGGATGAAAATTTGTATTCCCATTTTTGTTTAAAAATAATTTTACTAGAGGACAAGGATTTTTATCAGAAATTCTTAAATACTGGTTGGGAGACAGTCAATACAAACAGTCTTGATGCTTTTGTACACACACACACACACACACACACACAAACAACACATATATAAGTCCATATTCTTGGTTTGGGGGTTGAAACAAACAAAAAAGTCACCCAAATGACACATTGTTAATAGCCATAATATTTTCTACCGAAGACTATACTAATTGATGCTTTTCTTATAAACTGTGTACACATGAAACCAGCTGAAGAGTGCAGTTCCCTGTGGGAATGTATTCCCTAGTTGGGTGGCAATAGCATAATCTTAGTAAATATACAGTATAACCAGTTGTCAGTGAAGGAGCTATGGGATAGCACTATGCACTTCAAGAATATTCATGGAGCCCTAACCAGTTTGGCTTAGTGGATAGAGCACCAGCCTGCGGACTCAAGGGTCCCAGGTTCGATTCTGGTCAGGGACATGTACCTTGGTTGTGGGCACATCCCCAGTAGGAGGTGTGCAGGAGGCAGCTGATTGATGTTTCTCTCTCATTGATGTTTCTAACTCTCTCTCCCTCTCCCTTCCTCTCTGTAAAAAATCAATAAAATATATTTTTAAAAAAAGAATATTTATGGAGTTAACTGCTCTCTTATAATAGGTCATTCTTCAGAACTAGTACTGACTTCTATTTTTTTATGAATTTCTTAACTATTTGTATCTATTAGGAAGCAAATGTTGTAATGTTCTTAGAAAGGCAGAATTTCAAAACTTTTAGTCTTATATGTAACACTATTGTGAATTTTTTGTCATATCCTCAAAATATCTGCATTTTTATTCACTTACTAGAGGCCCAGTGCATGAATTCGTGCATGGGTGGGGGCCCTCGGCCTGGCCTGCAATCAGGGCTGATGGGGGCCATAGGAGGTTGATGGTGGGGGGGGCATGGAGGTTGGTCAGCTCAGGGGGAGGATGGGGAATGGGACCACAGGAGGTTGGCTGTGGGCCTGCACTGACCACCAGTCTGCCCCCTGGTGGTCAGTGTGTGTCATAGCAACTGGTCAACCGGTGTGGTTTGGTCATTCGGTTGTTCAGTTGCTTAGGCTTTTATATATATAGATTATATTTTAATTGACACATTTAAAGAATAAACTTAGCCTCATTATAAAAGAAACATCCATGAGATGGATCTGCTAGTTATATTTTCTAAATCATAATACATTAAATAGCCATATTAAAGACTATTCTCTCCTAAAATTTAATTGTGCCAATAGCAACCCAATGCCAGTGCTGGAGATACACAAACTAAGACATGGACTAAAAACAGGGTAAATGGCTGCTCTCCATCTCTTTTTACCAGTATTCGCAGCTGGATCTTACCACTGCAATGTTTATTGTGTGTGTGTGTGTGTGTGTGGCTACTCTGAGGTCTGATGGATGGATAAAGCTGGGGCAGAAAAAAGGCCAAGCTATCATATTTTCACTAAGGTTTATAAAAAGAATAGAAGCAACCAGCTAGTCTTTATAGACACACCTACAGACTTTACCATGGACACTCAAAGTTAGTCTTTGGAGATAGTCATTGGGGCATAGTTGGAGATACTTGGAGAGTGGGTAACTGCAATACAGAGAGCCAGGTGTGGGGAGGTTGTGTACTCTTCCCATAGAGAACCTCACTGATCACTCTTTTGGTCCAAACCTATGCCACTGAGCGCTTCCTTAACAAAGAGCTGGAATAGAGCTTTGGCCTTAGTGTATAGTAAGTTGAAAGATGCCTTGAATGTAACTACTAAATACTGGCCAAAAATGTTATGAGAAAAGACTTTTGAGCCTAAAGCCTTGTTTATAAAGCTACTCTTGATGCAACCAGACCCAAGTCACAAATACTTATCACTGTCCTATTGGCAAAACCAAGAGAAATATTTCAATAAAACATCTTTAGAAACATCAAATTAAAAGTGTTTCTTTTTAACTTTGAAATTATAGTGTTTTATTTCTTTACTAGAAGCCCGATGCATGAAGATTCATTCAAGAATACGCCTTCCTTCCCCTGGCTGCCGGCACACCGCGGGCTTGCTCCAGCAGCCGGTGCAGTGGTGGCTGCAGTGGCAAGCCCTGTGTGCTTCTGCGCAGCTTCCTCCTCACCCTCCTTCTCCAGAGAGTTCTTCTGTGCAGCGCTGGTGCTCCTGGGGAGGTGCGGAGGGGCCAGAGGTGGGGGGAGCGAGGCAGGTGGGGAGGACTGGAGAGGTTGGGTACGCTAGTGCATTTCACTTTCCCATTGTGAAAGTAGGATGCAACTGGCCCCCTTCCTCATCCTCTTCCTCCTCCGCTCTTCACCTCCTGCCCGCCCGCCTTCCCTCCATGCCCATTGCCCCTCCCCTCTTGATTTGGAGAGATAGGGAGGAGGGAGATCTGATAATTTGGGTTACTGTGTAGATAGCCTCTTTCATCTATTCAAAACAAAGCTGAACCGCCACGGCTGTTACCATCGCCCCTTGGCTGGCCCGGGGCTCCCGGCATGCGCTGTGCACCAGTGAGCTTCCGCGTGTGTCTGCACCTGCAGGGCTGCTCCAATGCTAGAGTTTTGTTTACCAGAGCAGTGGGGCGGGGGAGGGGAGGTGGGTAGAGGGAGATGCCAGACACCTGGAGCTACGACCTCAGGCACCAGGGGGTTGCCTCTGAGGCTGGGGGCTGGGCCACAGGGAGGCTGCAAGGACAGTTGACAAGTGTGGAGCATGGCAGGGAGGCCCTGAGGAGGCGCACTGCCCAGAGGCCTGGAGCTTCCATCTTTGTCGGGTTAATTTGCATACTCACTCCTGATTGGCTGTGGGCATTGTGAAGTGATGGTCAATTTACATATTTCTCTTTTATTAGTATAGGATGAGCATCTGTTCTATGTCTTGGCAAATCCTCATACTCCTTTCTAAGTTTGGATCAGCTTCCAAAATTTTATCCTTTGTGCTTTCAATTGGCAGAAAAAATCTGAGAGTTCTTTAAAAGTGAAGTTTTTCATCTGTATCACTTTCTCTGAGATGCATTCATCCTTTACAGAATGACCATTTTCCTCATGTATAACTATATGTTCACCTTCACTACATTCTGGCTGCATATCCAAAACTACTTCTTGAATGGAGGCAGTGTCAACCTCCCATGGTCATCCACATCTCTATAACTCCATTTACCTTCATTCCATTTACATCTTGTGCTACTGTGCAAGCCAGGACTGCCTGTAATTCTTGGAATCTAGGTGCAAATTTCACAGTAGCTTGTAGTTTCACCATGAATTTAATAAATTCATGCAGACTTCTGAAACGATGAAACCAGCCTTTACTGACAATAAAATGTTCCTTTTTTCTCCTTAAAATAACAATTTCCTTCAGTGCAGCACTTTGACACTTTGGCCTGAATGCTAGCCAAACTGATTGGGATTTGTTTTTTATTACAGTCCTCAATCTAATGTAGACGTAAATGCTCCATTTCAACTATAAGCAGCTTTCTGTTCTGAGTGCAACTTAAACTAAACGATGTTGTAACAACTTTACCTTATTTTTTATACTCATCGGACTTTTAAAAGATAGTTTGCATTGCAGCTTCATGTAGGCCTATGTCTCGTCGTCTTTTCTTTGCTTTGCTATCACCATTTTAAAATCTAACATATCCACTCCCAGTTCAAGTGTTCTCACTTGTTTCTTTACTGCTGTCATCTTTGTTGACCCTCTTCTGATTATCCATTTTTGTAAAATGTCATCAGGTTTATCACCTATTATATAAATCTTTTGAATTCTTGATCACATATATCAGATAAATGTGTGTGTTTTTTTAAGTAAAACACTTTTCAATTTTATTTCTCCCCTCCATGTTTTGAGTCATCTTCCAAGACCCAGGAATCTTTTTCTAACATCTTCAAGAATGTAATTCCTTGAGTCTTTTTTGCTGGAAATCTGGACAAAGCAAATACAAAGGGGAAAAAGAAGCAATCTTGCTTGGAAGTCTTGTGAGCTATTTCCTTCTTAATTCCTGCATTGTTTTAAAGAATCTTGCAAAAAAAAAAGTGTTTGTTGAATTAAAAGTCAATTTGGTCTCATATTAGACTATTCAAGGTCCTCTGGGGTCATATACCTACACCCAGCCATACCAACAGCTCCTACATTATCTCCACATAACGAACCTACCAAATAAAATGGAAAAAAAAAAAGACATGCCTCTCAGTAAACAATTTATTTTGGCCCAATTTGTCTTCAATATTTCTAGGGCACTCACATTTATCTCTCTCCCTCCTATCCCTTTTCCCCATATAGCCTCTGTTCCCTTTCATTTTGCCTCCTTTTTTTTTTTTTTTTTTTGGTAGGATTATAAAATTATTCAGTATGCACCCCTGAAGATATTATTGATTCATATATAACTGTAATGCCACTATCACATCTAACAAAAATTAACAATAATTCATTTATAGTATCTAATACTTAGTCTACGGCTGATATCCCTGATTGTCTCAAGCGTTCTTTTTACAGGTGGTTTGTTCAAAACAGGACAAACTCCACACATTGAATTGCATAATTATGACTTAGATCTCTTTTACTGTTTTATAATCTGCCCCTGTTTTCTCATGCCATTGATTTAGTTGAGGAACCAGGTCATTTTTCTTACTGAATGTTCGACATTCTGGATTTGACGGATTGCTTCCTTGGGGTGTTTTTTTTTAAAAATTTGATCTTCTGTCTTTATTATTTCCTACTAGAGGCCCAATGCATGAAATTTGTGCCAGAAGCTCGGGCCCCGCCACCATGGCTTCTGGTCTAATTAGTATATTAACGTTTTTATTATTATAAGAAGATTAGGTCTAGAGGCTTGATTCAGATTCTAAGACCTCATACTGGTTCTGGGTATTCTGACTTTGTCATATCGTGATGCATATATATGTCTGGTTGTCATATATTCAGGTTTTAGTTTTTTTCTTTTCCTTTCTTATCATGGTTGCCCTGTCTCTTTGGCAAGATTCAGAATTGTTTCATTTATTGTCTTTGCCCAATCAAGTTAAAAAGTTGAAACGTACATAGACAAAATGACTAGGCAGAATAGCAGTGGTTCTAAGTCTCTTAGACAATTTGTGTTTGAAGAAGCTTCTGGTTCATAGACAAAGGGATCAACTGTAGAGGGGAAAATGTATAAGATATGAACACTTAGGGGCTATTGGATGTAAAATTACAAAAAACATACTAATTACTATATTTATAAGCTACATTATTAAAAGTCAGCATGAAAACTGCTGAAATTATACTTATTCACTAATTAGCTTATGGATTTCCAATTCCATTTGCTTCTAGCCCTTTTTGTCTTCTTTAGGGAATTTTAGGTGCTATTTTACTGCTTTTTAACACCTCCAGAAACTACTGTATGCTTATAACTGACCATAAATTGTACATGTGGGGAGCACATAAGACAATATGACTCAGGATCCATGCTGTGTTACTGAGATGAACCATGAGCAGTTTGCACCACAGTTAAAGGTTTTCATAGCAGAAAGCAGAATTCTGCTGACTACCTCGCATGCTAACTATTGCTTGTTAAAGAAATAGAAACATAAATCATGAGGGTCAATGTGCCCACTGAGAGACAGGGTAGCACCATGCTCCTCGGGTGCTAGATGTGCTCTGCTATGTCCAGCCCAGGCGTTTGCGGCCAGGGGAGCGTTTAAAGTCACTGATTCCTCCCCAGAACTGAGTCTGTGTCTCTGAGGGTGGGACCCAGGCATGGGTATTTTGAAAAAGCTCCTCAGATCATTCTCATATACAATCAGGACTATAAATCTCCAATCTGTACCAATTATAGGTCTTACTGTGCAGGAAATTTCTCCCACATAAGGAAATTGATGCTTGGAGAGATGGTATGAGCTCAACGTCTTGCTACAAAGCAGCACTTCATAGCCAGTCTGTATGGTTTCAAAAGTAGGGCTTTTGAAATTTATTTTTGAAAATGACCCAAGTAGGACATGTAATTTACATCACAACTTAAAGCACATAAAATAATGAAAACCTAGTTTAACAAATAATACTTAATCTTATTACATATGATGCAGTCTGATATTTTGTTTTAGTTAATTAAAAATACTGATAAAAAACCCACTGAAATGAATTCATGACTTGCAGTTTGAAGCATTCTTTTGAACAGTATAGATTCCATATCTATTCCAAATACATGACAAGATCTTTTCCTCATCAATGACTTCTCATTTTGTTTGTTTTCTCATCTGGAAAGCCCCACCCTCTTCTTCCCCCTCATTTTTCAAAGGTGATCAAGTTGGTTCCTGGCTAAAAAGCATTTCCCAGGCTACCTCTGTCCATACTGTCCTTATTTCAATGCGTATAGTTAACACAGAGAGCTCATCACACTTTTTAAAATACTAAATTACATATTGTGATACTCCGTAATTGTCTTATATCTTATACAGTTATGTGTCCTTGATTAAACTTAACCTCTTTGAGGACAGTGACAAGTTGTATGCTTTTGCTTCTTTACTTTTCAAAATGTCTAGCACATCACACATGCTAAAAACAGCTTTGTGAGCCTAGACAAGTTCATCTCTGAGCTTTTACTATTTTTTAATTTCAATTAAATTTATTGGGATAACATTGGTTAATAACATTATATAAGTTTCAGGTGTCCAATGTTATAATACAACATCTTTCTGTTCCATTGTGTGCTCACCACTGAAAGTCTAGTCTCCTTCTGTCACTACATACTTGATTTGCTTGACCCTTTTCATCCCCCTCTATTGAGCTTCCTTTCTTCATCCCTAAAATGAAAGGGACTATTCCAGATTAATTCTAAAGTCTCTTCCATTTTTTTTTAACATATATTTTTATTGATTTCAAAGAGGAAGGGAGAAGGAGGGAGAGAGATAGAAAGATCACTGATGAGAGAGAATCATTGATTGGCTGCCTCCTGTATGCTTCACACTGGGGATCAAGCCCACAACCCAGGCATGTGCTCTGACTGAGAATTGAACTATGACCTCTTGGTTCATAGGTCAACGCTCAACCATTGAGCCATGGCGGCTGGGCATCTTCCAGGTTTTTAAGTTTATTTTTCTTAAATATCTAAGAAATTCTTCCATGAAAGATAGAATAAAAACAATATATAAAACGTTTTTATGAACAATTGTCAGAAAAGTTCTTGTGTGGGAAGAAAAAGGCTCATATGGTTTGGCATTTTTAATACACAAAATATAAACTTGGTGCTATCTCTGAAAAGATTAAGAGCAACTTACTGGAGTTTGAAAATGAAGCTGGGCCCTATGTCACTTGGATATGAAATGTGATTATTCATAGGCTGCATCTGTACTCAAGTTAAATAAATATTTATGCAGTAAGAAATTTCCATGGACTCTTATTAAGTCGAATTGATTACATAATAACACAAGGCTTAACAATGAGTGTGGTGTTGGGGGCATGTGAAGGCAGATGTATCATGATTTAGGAAAAAAATATTATTGAATACAATTACATTTTAGATATTGTTTGTTTACAAGTGGTTTGTTAAACATTACTGAGGACCTTCCCAGTGGCTTCTGAAACCAAAGGATGTGTTGGCTGGTTCAATTACTTGAAATCCCATGACTATCATCATGGAACCAGGGAGCTAGTCAGTCCCTTTGGTGGTGGTGTGCATGTGTGTGTTTGGGGAGTGGGAGGCTGTGGGCATAGGTCATCTATGGTCTTTACCTCCTCAACATCCATTTCCTCTTTGCTAACAGCACTAATTTTCCCTCCGAGAACCTCCTCTCTGTCACTCAGTCCATGTGGTGTGGGTATGTGCTGGGGAGAGAGTAGGCACTAAAGATGTGTCCTCTGACATTTTTCAGACATAGGTAAATGACCCCAACCTGGCTGTGTGTGTTCCAGCCCACTGTTATAATGGTTATAACCATGGTTATAGATGGGCACAGAACACAAGTGAGTCCAATGAAACCCATTCCTTGGGATCAATTGCTAAGGAAGTTGTAGGAGGAGGTGAGCCTGGATCTGTAGGTCTAGGTACAGATTAGAGAAAAGAAAACCAGTGCAATGAAAGCACAGCCACATATAGAGAGAAATTGAATCCTAACACTGAATCCTATATAGGAAAGAAATTTTTTTTTTTTTTTAATTCCCCCTCCTCAATAACCCTCCTCAGCTCCTGGAATTTATAAGCAAACTACAGGCCCAGTGCATGAATTCATGCATGGGTGAGGTCCAGCCGGCCTGCCCTGATGGGGGCCCATTGGGCCGGGCCGGCAAGGAGGTCAAGCCATGGGTGGTTGGCTGGCCAGCCCTGCCCCCAATTGGGATGTTAGGGGCCCATCAGGGGCAGGCTGGTGGGGGGGGCAATCGGGCCAGATTAGGCTGGTTGGCTGCCGCAGTGCATGTCCTTGCTACCTGTGCACTGGATTCGTGCACCAGTGGGGTCCCTCGGCCTGGCCTGCGCCCTCTTGCAATCCGGGACCCCTCGGGGGATGTCGGGTAGCCGGTTTCAGCCCAGTCTCTGCAGGCCTGATCCAGACAGGAGGGAGCCCAATCCTTGCAGGCCTGATTCAGACAGGAGGGAGCCCAATCCTGTGCATTGAGCATCTGTCCCCTGGTGGTCAGTGTGCATCATGGCAACTGGTTGACCAGTCGTTTGGTCGTCTGGTCACTTAGGCTTTTATATATATAGAGTAGTGGCCTGGTGCATGAAATTCATGCATGGTCGGGGGAGAGGTGTCCTTCAGCCCAGCCTGCACCCTCTCCAATCGGACATCCCTCTTGCAATCTGGGACCACTGGCTCCTAACCGCTTGATCGCCCCTAACTGCCTCTGCCTGCCTGCCTGGTTGTCCCTACCCCTCTGCCTGCCTGCCTGATCACCCCTAACCTCTTTGCCTGCCTGCCTGATTGCCCCTAACTGCCCTCCCCTGTTGGCCAGATCTTACCTCCAACTGCTCTCCCCTGCCGGTCTGATCTCGCCCCCAACTGCCTCTGCCTGCCTAATCACCCCTAACTGCCCTCCCCTGCTGGCCTGATCTCCCCTAACGGCCTCTGCCTTGGCCCCCACCACCATGGCTTTGTCCAGAAGGAAGTCAGACATCTGGAAGATGGCTAATCAACCTGGTCTAATTAGCATATTACCCTTTTAGTAGTATAGATTATATAGTATAGGATTGCTTAATTGGGGGGGGGGGAAGCCTTTTTCATCAGGAGGAGATGCTTTTAGCAGACAAAAATACATAATCCCTATATCTGGACTGATAGCCAGCCATATACACAATACTGCCAAACCAGTCATTAAAAAATTGAACAGCTTTCTTACACCTTACACCAAACAGCTGTTGCCCTTAAAACCCCTCCTTAGCCCCCACCTTATGTCTGCCTTTGCAGTTCACCCAGATTAGGTTCTGATTGGTCGGTTTCTATGCCAGTCAACGTCAAAAGCCCCATCTCCTAGGCAGCCATTCGCTCCTCGCACTTCACCCAGATTTGGTTCTGATTGGTCATTTTCTATGCAAGTCAGTGTCTCTGGGCCTATCAACAGGCCTGATAAGAGAGGCGGGGTTGATCAGCAGCTCCAGCAGAGGCCTGAGAGAAAGAGAGGTGCGGCTGCTGGCCAGGACCTGAGAGAAAGAGAGAAGCAAGGGCTGATCAACAGCTGCCACCGAGGCTATGGATCAGACCCTGCTTCTCTCTCCAGGCCTCTCTTTGGGCCTAATCCGCAGCCCCCTCAGCAGTCAGTGTTTGGGTCCCGGCACCCGCAGCAGTGGGCAGTCAGTGGAGCCTTTGGTTGTTTTGGATGTTACGGACCCTGGGTTTTATATATTAGGATGAACCAATATGTTCCAATCTCCTGCACTGTAGGCTTTCTTGTCAGTTTGAGTTGGGTGCCAATAATATCCAACTATCCTGACTATAAAGATTATCATAGTACCAGTGTATCTCCAGTCTTGCTCACTACTAACCTTCTCCCTCTTCTTAACATTTGGTCCAGGCAGGACCACACCTCCTGGTTTTTTAGAGCCCAAAGCTTATTATCTCTCCATATTATAACAGAAATCACTACAACCTTTTGTTTGTTGTCTCCCTGCCCTCTCCCTCCACAAGTCCACATGTGCTTATTCACAAGTACAGGTGGCAGTAGAGGAAGATCTGATGTCCAGTCTCAGATCTGATGCAAGTGTCTGCGCAAATTAGAAAATAACCCTCCCTCTGAGCCTTGCCCCATGCCTTTGAGCCCAGGCTGGATCTCCAACTCAATTGTCTGCCTACCTCCTCCTCCCCAGAGGACACTGCAGGATACAAATGGCACAACACTATGCTGAGGCCCTACAGTACTGAGAAGCAAGAGTGGGAGCCATGAGGTAGACAAGCAGCCTCTCTGCTGCTAACACCCACGTGATTGTGGTCTATTCCTGGGCCAATGCTCACTGTTCATGCTGTGTCTCCTGGCATCCCCACAGTGGGCATACCCCACTGTAGTCTCAGCAGAGACTACATGTTGATGATAGCTGGAAAAACAATATCACTCCTCACTTGAAAGCAGCATTTCCCTGTGTCATTTACATCTTAAGATGGTATGGTTTCTGGAGGGTCTTCCTGAGTTCAGTTTATAGATCTCTGCTTCCAAACTTTGTTGATGTAAGTCAGTGGTTCAAGAAATCCAGATGGAGGCCTCCTGGCCATTGGCCTATGGAAAAGAACAGGGCACAAGGTAAAGCAGGCATTTGGCAAGTCTCCCATGCCACACACCAGTGACACCTTCAGGGGCCAATCTAGGGACTCCAGCTGGTCTTTAGTCATTCAGTCTCCTGTGCTTCTGGGGAGACCCTCACCACTGTACTGGAAACAGAGGACCAATAAGCAGGAAACAAGAAAGGAAACGCAGTTCTACTGGCTTTGGGAGCACGGGCCTGGGCAGCATCACGGGGTAGGTGTAAGTGTGTGTGTGTCTCGGGGGTGGGGGGGGGGGGGGGCGGGGTGCGAGGGAGGGATGTAGAAGAAGAGATCCTAAAGAGGAGAGAACAGTTAGGAGAATGGGCGAGGTTTCAAGAACCTTTGGTGCGGAGCTCAAGCCATGGGCAAGTGTGGCCCCATGCCGGGTCCGGGTCCGAGCACTTACCCTACCTTAGTCCTGGCTAAGGGGCCACCAGACCTGGCGGGGAGCTGGGGAAGCGTCTGGGAAAGGGCAAACGCAGAGGCCCCGAGGCTGGCCTCCGGAATTTCTGCGTCTGCTCCCCACGCTCTTAACTTGCCTCCCCCGCCCTTTTCTCTCCACCCCCTCACCTCCGGGCTAAAACGCGCGGGCGCCTTTAAGAGCGAGCTTTGGTTACCCCGGGGGCGGGAACCCCGGCAGATCGCGAGGCGGCGGCTCCCAGCCGACGCTCCCCACTTTCTGCTCCAGCTCCGGCCACCGCCGCCGGCCAGCCGCTACCTCCTCTTCTTCCTCCTCCTCCTCCCCTGCCTGGAGCGTGGCTCTCTGCGGCGGGGGAGAGAAGTGCTATGTCAGGAAAGTTCCGGGAGGCGCTGGATGGGGCCGCGCTCCCCGCGCGCTGTGGGCGCCCGCGCGCAGCCCTTTGTACGAGGTGAGGTGAGGCTCGGGTCCTCGGACCCGGGACAGGAGCGGCGGGCGGGAGCCTTGGATCCACCGCGTTGGGGAGGGTGTGCGGTCGGGCGGAGTGTGTGGCGATGAAGGAGGCTGGTTAGACCGAAGTTGTGCGGAAGAAGCTGGGTTTTCGGGGAGATATTTGCGGCTGGACTTGATTGCAGCCGCCAGCGCCGCACGGCGGGGCCCGGCCGGGACTCGGTTTCCCCGGGCGCTCCCGGCCTGGCCTCCCGACGCCCCCGGCTCTGTCCCCTGCCGCCCGAGCAGCCAGGCTTTCCAGGAAAGGGGGGGCGGGGGGTGCAGGGAGGCTCCCAGAGCCCGATTGCCCCCGCAGGGCTCGCTCCCCCGAGGCTAAGCGCCGGGAGTGAAGGAGGGGATGGAACCCTCGTGAACTTTTACGCGGTGGTCGCATCGCTCTCTGGGGATGGAAGTGCCCTCGTTTGCCGAGTGGGGAGGCTCCTTGCGAGCTCCAGCAATTCCGAGAGGTTGCCTCTTGCCTGTGGGTAAGCTTGGGCGCTGTGTGTCTTTTCTGTCTTGGTCGGTTTTCTGCGTCGCTCTGATTTTCTCGTTCCACCTCCTCCGCCCCTTTTGCTTTTGGAATATATATCTATAGATATAGATATATATTAAAGGAAAAATATCCTTAGGCTCAGGGTGCTTAAAAAGAAAGAAAGAAAGAAAACACCCAATAATATATCTTTATAAAATTTACCCCCCAGGGCTGACCCACATTTTCAAAGTGATCGTTTAGTCCCTGATTGAGTAGTTAGACTTGGTCTCTACACTTAGAAATACTGGTAGCCCTGTAGAAGATAATGCAGTTTTTGTTTTTTAATCCGTGAGGTAAGATGAGTTTTTAACCATATCTTTTTGAAAGAGATTTTCTCTTTACTTGTTGATTTTCATTGTCTTAGATTAAAAGGCTCCAACTAATTTTAGGAATTTCTACGAATCACATAAAACCGGATGTTTCTTGTATAATTTGACATTGCTTCTGACAGTTTTACCCTTGGATGAGGTATATAATACATGTACTTAGTTGGTGAAATCTAATGTATAAGTGCATTTATTATGCAAATGGGTAAGTTTTTTTTTTTTTTAATTTGTGTGTCCTGTGGGTGACTGGAGCCCATTTCCTCACAAATGTCTATTCCTGGTCTGTCTTCTTCACTTATATTGTGTATATCTGATGTCGGGTACAAATCAAAGATTCTGATGAAAAGTCCCTGCATTTTGCGAAGTGTTTGTTGTATAGCCCAAATTTTAGTGACAATTGATTACATCATCCAGATTATTTTGAAAAATAAGAATAGAATGTGGGGACTTGTTTAAAGAAGAGTATTATGAACTATGTAATCAAGTATTTAATCAAGATGAGAATTTATACTTTACATATAATTTTGTGTGTGAATGCATACTACCAAAATAAACAGGGAATATTGTGGGTAACATCTTGTTTGTAGTGGAGAAGTTTTGAAAGATAATTATTCCAGAATAACCATTAATATTATAGCATTTTATTTGGGATATAGATTTTCATTTTGGAGCACAGTTTTGACACTCTGTTGTCAAATATACCAGAACTGAAACTTTATGAAAATAACTCAAAATCTCAAGCATTTTCTGAAAAATTTCAGCAAACTGAACATTCTTATTAAAAAAAATTTGCTTCAGAAAAGTCACGTACTTAAAACCCCAGCTGCAGTTATCATTTTACTTTAAGTTTGCTAGACTCCAGGCAAGTAAGTATTGGGTTTAATAAGAATTTGGGTTTCTAAGATAGATGTGATTTAGTTCCCAGAATTTATTTATTGATATGAGTGCCTTGAGATTTTGTATGTGGTTTGATTTGAGATGATTGCTTTCCGAATGATTCTTTTTGAAACTAAATGTGTGTATATATATATATATATATATATATATATATATATATATCACAATCCCTATCTATCTTTATCTGTCTAACATATATAATAGAGAAATAATATATTTATTATGGATAATATATATAAAATATATAACAAAATCTGTAATAATAGAAGTGTAATATGCTAATTAGACCGGACAGCTGAACGACCTTCCAGACAACCTTCTGGACGAAGCCAGGGCTGTGAGGGCAGCCACCGCAGCTGCGAGCCCCTTGCATGAATTTCCTGTATTAGGCCTCTAGTCTATACTAATAAAAGGGTAATATGCTAATTGGACTGGGAGACCTTCCGGACGTCCTTCCAGACAAAACCATGGTGGCGGGACCGAGGCAGAGGCAGTTAGGGGCAATCAGGCCAGGAGGGGAGGGCAGTTGGGGGTGATCAGGCTGGCAGGGGGGGCAGTTGGGGGCAAGCAGGCTGGCAGGGGGGAAGTTAGGGGCGATCAGGCCAGCAGGGGGGGGGCAGTTGGGGACGAGCAGGCTGGCAGGTAGAGTGGTTAGGGGTGATCAGGCAGGCAGGCAGGTGAGCCGTTAGGAGTCAGCAGTCCCAGATTGTGAGAGGGATGTCCAACTGCCGGTTTAGGCCCGATCCCTAATATGCTAATTAGATCCTGGTCTAAGTAGCATATTACCCTTTTATTAGTATAGGGCCTAAACCAGCAGTCAGACATCCCCTGAGGGGTCCCAGATTGGAGAGGGTGCAGGCTGGGCTGAGGGACATCCCTCCCCACCCCCGCTCCCGCGCGTGAATTTCATACATCAGGCCACTAGTATAATAATAAAAATATATAACAGAGAATAGCATGTCTAAAAGATAAGAAGTTAAAAATAGAGCTTGTTATCTCTTCCACATTTTCATCAATATCAGTTAAAAATATTATGTTTTCTAATATGTTCTTGTTCTTGCACAAAGCTTGGACCAGGGAGCCATGTGCCAACAATGCTAGGTAAATCTTGCTTGTCAATATAGTTTTCTTCTTTTAACACTTCAAAAATGACCTTCAGGTCATTCCCTATTGGTCTGGGCTTAGAGAATAGACCTCAAAGACATGCAAACCTTAGAAACTTTTTGATATTCCAGTTTGTGAAATGATGTCCTAATTAGTTGATTTGAAAATGGTACCCATTGATGCTTGGAAAAATAATACCTATATTAAAATTTTAAGAAGTTTGGATGAGCATAGAAGGAGAAATTTAATGTTACATGGAAATACAGGGTCAAGAGAGGAGTTTTTGCCTGGAGGGTGTTAGGTAAGAAATTTGAAGTTGTGGGAAAATTGAGCATGTTTGTAAGTGATAGAGCAATGAGAGTAGAGATTGGAAGATTGAAGATAAGGGAGGGATAACAGAATTCGTATATCAGATATTTATTGTGGTAATTTTAAATGTCCACAATTTCTTTGCTATTGTCCCATAAAGAGGTGGAGGCTAATTATCTTGTTTTTTTCTAGGGGCTGAACTTAGTGATTTACTTCTAAGGAATAGAATGTGGTAGAAGGGATACTATGTAATTTACATGGTAAGGTTAGAAAACAAGAAATAGCTTTTTTTCCTGGCTCTCTCTTCTGAATTTAGCTATTGAAACCCATTACCATGCTCTGAGGAAGCTCATCCCACATGGAGAGGACACCTGTAGGTATTCCCACTGAGACTGAACTAACAACCAGCATCAACTGCAAGACATCTGAATGTGTGAAACATCTGAAGTGTGTAAGATGACTCAGCCACCTCTTACTGAGTAGAAACCATCTAGTGACTATTCAACCCTCAGAATTATGAGTTGTTAATAATAATAAATAACTTGTTGTATTCCACTGAGTTAGGAGAGGTTTATTGTGTAGCAATAGACAGCTAGAACATTTTTTGAGTACTTACTATGTACCTGACACTCTATTAAAGACTAAACATAGAAAGAAGTTCAATGTCAGATGTTTTTTCTGTCCTGAAAGAGGTTTAAATCTAATAAAAAACATTAATTGCATAATCCTATAATATATGTACAATTTTTACAATAAACCTGCTCAGTGGATGAGAAAAACCTATAATACAGGCTCCAATCACTACAATTCAGGTTTTGAGATATTTCTTACCACATCCCACAGCTGAAGCTGCTATATTTCAGCATATGTATGAAAATTAGAAATGAAATGAAATAACTTTTAGATTGATTTTTGCTTTCATTTGCTAAGTATTTAGCAGAAATGTGTGTATATTTGCTACAAATGCCAGTTACTTGATACATGTAGCAATTTTTTTTGAAGCTATGACATGTATACATTTAAGGTGATTTCTTAGTTGTTTACTTGAAACAGTAACATGTTTCCCAGAGTTTATGTTGTGTCTCTTGGGCTCTCAAAAAATAACATGTGAAATGCTTTACTATGAGCCTGAGATCACAGACTTGCAGAACTGATGGGATCTTGGTCAATTATAGTTTCAAGTTTCCTGGGAATTTTCTGTTTAAGGTCAGATGTGTCCCTAATTTGAACTGGATAATCCACGAAATAGGTACTTTTGCAACCACAGAACATGGCAATAATTTGCAGTGTGGGCAGCCCAACATGGTTTAGTGTTTAGTTGGCTTGAGGCAGTGTGCCATGCTTGTAAAAAATGGTTTCTGAAGCTGACAGACAGCAAGCTGTTTCTGTCTTAGAGTTTGACACACAGGATAAAGCGCTGTTTAGTTTCTATGCCAGGAAGTATGGACAAGATTGGTAAAACTAATTTGTTTCCATTTCTGTCTATATGACAGAAGATTCAGAAAACTCAAGCATGAAACTCTAGCTTAATATACTGGGAAAGGTCACTCATGTTAATTAAAAATATAGTCAAGAGTTGGAAAGTTGGATTTTATCATAGTTTTCAGGTTTGGGCAAGAGTGTATGTTTATTTGTAGGAGGATAATCTAGTGATCACCTATGGAAATGAATAATACACTGCTATTTTCAGTGTTTCCCAGGCCCAATTTAGATTAAAAAACATCCCCAGCCAGATACTCTATCAGTCACCTGGCATACATGTTAGTCGATTCTTAGATAATTTTCAGTTGAAACCATTATGTGTCATTATGTGTCATTATGTAAGGTTTACATACCTTTTGAGGTTTTGAGCAAAACGCCTTAGTTAACTATTTTTCTCTCAATTGGCTTAGCCAAATTTATCTCTATCACTAGAACATTTGAAAAATATTGTAGGCAATTTTTTTAATGTGAAAACTTGTAAGGATTTGCCTTGGGGAGGTGTTACAAAAAATAATTGATTATTTATTCTAGTTGTTAGTTGTTATCTTCCGAAGGGTGGTGCTGTCACCTCTTGCTATTTTTTTTTCAACAAAAATAAATGTATGGGTAATAGAGAAATAACATTTTTAGGCATTTAAAAGATGCTTGATGTTTGAGTCTGAATAAGGGTTTCCCAGTCCGTGATGTCTTTTAAAGTTTCACATTATCCAGCACTAGCAGAAAGTCTGTTCTTTAATTCTTTCAGCTCATTCCCACCTTTTTCTTCTTTAAATATTCTCCCTTCTCTTAAATTTTCGAGTTCTTTAAGATACTATAAGTTTTGGACTTGTTTCCCTTATTTTCCTTCGTAGGCTTTGGGTAAATTTGCTCCTACTTAAAGGTATAATGATGTTGGGGACTTGTCATTTTTGTATCCATATTTCATGTATAGTTGCTATTGTAAGGTTTCAAATCTTTATTTTTTGCTATATTAAATATTTGTTCTTATTATGGAAGTAACACATGTTTATTATAGAAAATTTAGACAAGCAAAAAAACGAAACCAAAACAACAAAGAGAAACAAAAGGAGAATTATACTCAGAGATAATTATTGTTAACATTTTGGTGTATATTTTTAGATACATATAGAGAAATACTATAATATTTTAATTTCTAAAAATGATACTTTATTCTATATATTTCTAATTTTCATAAAAAGATGAACCACATTTCATATAAACATCCTATCTAATAAAAGAATAATACGCAAATTAACCATTACTCTGCTACACCCACAAGCCACACCCACAAAGCCAATCAGGAGCGAGTATGCAAATTAACCCAACCAAGATGGCTGCAGCCATGGAGAGAGCAGGAGGGAGGCTTGGGTTTCCACAGCAATGGAGGAAGCCAAACTTTCTGCATACACCCTGGCCTGTTCAGGCCTCCACTCAATGCTACACTCAATGCTACAAAGTTTCAATGATAGAAGATAAATAAATCCCAACAAAAATGGCTGCTGCCACTGATCAAGCAGAAGGCTTGGCTCCGCTCCAGGCTACAAAGTTTCAGTTGTAGAAGCTAAATAAACCCCAGATACCAGGGCCTCTGCTTGGGTTGCCAGGGGGCGTGGCCAGCCTGCAAACCACCACAGGCCCCTCGCCCAGGCCATCCCATGCCCCAAGGGAACCCCCACCCTGATACCCTTCAGGGCAAACCAGCTGGCCCCCACCCATGCACCAGGCCTCTATCCTATCTAATAAAAGAGTAATATGCAGACCATCACTCCAACACACAAGATGGCTGCCCCCATGTGGACACAAGATGGCCACCACAAGATGGCCAGCAGGGAAGGGCCATTGGGAGGGGCCAAGCCTGCAAGGGAGGGCAGTTGGGGGTGACCAGGCCTGCAGGGGAGGGCAGTTAGGGGTGACCAGGCCAGCAGAGGAGGGAAGTTAGGGGCAAACAGACTGGCAGGGGAGTGGTTAGGGGGTGATCAGGCTGGCAGGCAGAAGCGGATAGGGGCAATCAGGAAGGCAAGCAGGCGAGCAGTTGGGAGCCAGCAGTCCTGGATTGTGAGAGGGATGTCCGACTGCCCGTTAGGTGGGATCAGGCCTAAACGGGCAGTCGGACATCCCTCGAGGGATCCCAGATTGGAGAGGGTACAGGCTGGGCTGAAGGACACCCCTCCCTCCCATGCACGAATTTCGTGCACCAGGCCTCTAGTTTTAATATAACATATTTACATTTAACTATATCATAAAATGATCTTCTGTAACATTTTGATACTGAATGGTATTTTGTTTTATGGATGTATCATAATTTATTGGGAATATGCCAACATAACATCAGACAGATTTTCCTTTTTTCCTCCTCTCCTCTATAACAGTAAGTATCTTACAGTTCAACTTTTAAACACATTTATGGTTATCCCCTTTGAATATAGCCCTAGAAGTAGAATTTATGAGTAGTGATAAAAGGCATTGATGTTTTGCATTGACTTCGGGGCAGTTCATTATGCTTACTATAAAATCTACACTCTTAATCATAGTCTTCTGTAGTTTGGTGGGTCAGTATAATATGAAAGATTCGAGTTAGATAGGATTTAAACCCAGACATGATTGACTAGGGCTTCATCCAACTGAAGTAGCCCTACATATTTACAAGGACTCAGCTGTAAGGTTCTGCCTCAACACCTATTCCTTCATGCCCAGTCATAGCTGTAAATGCTACTTCCACCTAAACAGGTACAGCAGGTGATAGTGAGCCCTGAGGATGTTCTCCCCTTTTCACTTTCAGTCTCCTTACTGTGCTCCCATTTGACCTCCTGCCCACATATACTGACACTGATGCATACATAATTGCTGTATGGTTGAGTGAATAAACATTGTTTCCCGTATAGTCATATCTAAGATTTAAAAATATTCTGTTTCTGCCCTTTGCTGCCAACTCCTGGACTCTTAACATTTAGAAAAAATACTGCTTTGATAATTTTGAGGTTTTGTGATTTTTTTTTTAAATTATAAGCTGGTCACTTCCCTTAGAACTTTATGGTAATTTTTTCAGGTCTGGATGAAGGCAAATTTCTTAAGAGGGGAAAAATATTTTGCTTCTGCTACTAGTTTGGGTGCTTTACTGACCTGGGCACATTTTAAATCAAATTTGTGCTTGACATTTTTTTTGGGCTTGTTTTTTTTAATCTCAGAGCTACTTTATGATTATACATTTTGGGAGGGAAATTCTTTTACTTTTTGGCATAGAGGAATTTATTTCTTGTTCACCTTTAATAGCAAATGTGGCCCTTTAATGTCCTGGTTGCTGTTGGGTTCTTCTGACAAATATTATAATTCTGTGATCCTCACTCAGATGATTTACATTTAACTATACTAAAGAAACTACTTTGTTTCTGAGATTACAAAAATAAGATACTTTTCTTATTTAGGTTAATGTACATACCTTAGCTAACCACTCTAGGGTTTTTGCATTTGAAGAGAAAAAGCAGGCATGTATGTGTCAAGATATGATGGCAAATGCTTTTCTGTTCCCCTTTTAATTCTGATTTCATAATTTACCAATTTCCTCTGCTGATACATTTGAAATCTCTGTTTGGGTATTGGTATCAGCACTTGCTCTTCCTAAGCCCTAAGCATTGTCTTGTTTACACTAATTTAGTATTTGGCTTATATTTTGTTCTTTAGGGAGTTAGTGCAGGCATCTTATTTTAAAGCATTCAGTTACGTCTGTTCTTCTCTCTTCAGATTTCTGGGCTTTGCCTTTAAAATCGTAGTAGGGAAAGTGAAGAACCACCCATGGGCTTCATTGCCCTGATTTATACTCTCAAAAGTAAGTTAAAAGATGGCAAACTGCAGGGCTCTTCTGGGTAAGTTCATTTTTGAGGAGGAATTCTGTGCTTTTTTCAAATGGTTACATATTGGTAAACATCTTAAGAAACTTTTAGTTTTTTTCTTTTGTCATTGTGACATATTCAACTTCTTTCCTTTAACCCTACATGATTTTGATACACGAGATAGGCTGAGTTGTGATGATCAGTTAAAGTAGAAAGAGTTTTAATATCTTGAGCATTTACAGCTCTCAGCACTTAGTTACTATAGCTTAGCTATAAACACTTGGATACAGTGGTAAAATGAATCCAAATTAAAAAAAGGCTAACTTGATACTTCTGGATAATTATTTTATTTATCAGGTGATAATTATTCATGTTATAAAATTAAGCCTTTACTATTTTCTGTGCTCTTTTTAGGAAATAGTATTTCTTTTGCATTCTGAGTTTTAAAGTCTCTCTTTTTGTACTAACTATTTTTCTACATCTTGCATAGAGGGGCACCAGAATAGAAATGATCTCTGCAGCTCACATACTAGAATCTCATTCTGGTAAGGACTTTGTTCATATCTAGGTTCTAGGGTGGAATAAAGTGCCAGGAAAAGACCCTTCTGGTAATTATTATTTTTAGTGAATAGACGGAACACTCAGGAAAAGCCAGATTACATAAAGCATCCATTTAGTTTATGGTGCTTATAGAAAGGGAATTTTCTCTTTATCTTATATAAACTTGAGACTTACGGTGATCAGTTTACTAAATAGTGTCCCTTCCAGAATCTAAGTTAAATTCTGCTTATTCTACTCAATTCCAACATAATGAATATTCTGCATATAAGAAGAATTTTCACATTTGTTTCATCAACCATTAGGCAAACTCTATGTTTGGGCCATTCTAATGCAATGATTCTTGCCATTATTGAATATATATTGAGTACATACACACACGTACATGTTCATATACACAGCATTTTCTGGTATCACTTTCTCATAGATTGTATCTTCAGGAGAAATCAAATGAGAAGTGGTCGTATATAGAGTATAATAACACTGGAAAAATTCCCCGTAAGTATAAGCAATGATGTTTACATATCAGTATTTAGTGCTCTTCTTTTCCCCCTTTTTTGTGTAATAGGAAATCCAGTATTTGCAATTCTGACTATTGTGTGTATAGTTGACATTGGGGCAGTGAATTTTCTATGGGTACTTGGTCTTACCAGCTATATGTCAGTTGCATCAGCACTTTGTGAACTTGCAAAGCTTTTACTGATGCTTTGATCTCCGAGCAGAGAAGCCCAATGGACTGGCAGCGGGTACCGTACTGAATGGCAGCATCACTGGGACACTATCAATGGGGAACCCAATTAGGAACAAACAGCAAAACCTCACTCCAAATCCTTTCTCCTTGTGATTTTGTGATGCATGATGAGAAATTGTTTTTTTGGTATTTACAATATAGCCATTTTTCATCTTGATTTTTTTCTCCATTTCTAAAGGTTCAAAGTGAATATTGCAGATTTTCTTTAAAACAGTTCTTTGCTAAAAAAACAAACAAACTAAAACAAAAAAACAACATTTCTTTGCTAAGGCATGATTTTTTGTGTGGGGAGGCAGGATGACTATTGGGAGGTGATCTATGTAGTACTTTGAAATGACAATTGTGTAACCTTTTTACTAGAATGAGTCTTTCCCATTGTTGGATGCACTGCAAACTTGATTAAAAATTAAAATTTAGAAATAATACAAATGGAAATAAGGTTGGCTAATAGCAGACAATCATTTTTATGTATGAACTCTTCTCTATGACAGGATTTAGTAGAGTCCTTCAGCTAGTGAGTTTTTAAGAAACATTTTTATGAATTTAAAATTATTTGTCAACAATTCCATTTTAGAAGATTTTCCTCAAGACCACATACATTTTGCCCTAACTGGTTTGGCTCAGCCTGTGGACTGAAGGGTCCCAGGTTCGATTCCGGTCAAGGGCATGTACTTTGGTTGCAGGCACATCCCCAGTAGGGGGTGTGCAGGAGGCAGCTGATCAATGTTTCTCTCATCGATGTTTCTAACTCTCTATCCCTCTCCCTTCCTTTCTGTAAAAAATATATTAAAAAAAAAGACCACATACATTTTGTAAAATTTTACTTATTTTTGCAATGAAAGATTCCTGCTTCTTGTCATTATGACTTTATTTTACCTCTTACTCCCTATAATTTACTACTACTGCCTCTTCCCCACCAAAAAAATAAAACAATACAAAATAAACTGTAATTTCAAAACCAAAATATATTAGCTTTTAGCCTAGTGCCGTGGTTGGCAAACTGCGCCTCGCAAGCCACATGCAGCTCTTTGGCCCCTTGAGTGTGGCTCTTCCACAAAATACCATGGCCTGGGCGAGTCTCTTTTGAAGAAGTGGTGTTAGAAGAAGTTTAAAGTTTAAAAAATTTGGCTCTCAAAAGAAATTTCAATCATTGTACTGTTGATATTTGGCTCTGTTGACTAATGAGTTTGCCGACCACTAGCCTAGTACTTTAAGATTCATTGAGTGGATCATATTCAGTCATCAAACATGAGACTTAGAGAATGTTGCAAGAAAATATGGACACATATATGTGAAGAATTGTGTTTCCTTTGTTTTCTATTCTTGGAGCATCCTGAGTTTTTCTTCACAGCACACACCACCTGGTGTATACCAATGGTTATTTCATGTTTCTAGGTATGTTTATGTATGTTTGGTATGAGTTGGGGTTTTTCAGAGAAATAAAGCTGATAGGAGATATATGAGTTTTTATAAGAAATTGGCTCACATGTTTATGGAGGCTGAAAAGTCCCATGACTTGCCATGTGCAAGCTGGAGACCCAGGAAAGCCTATGGTGTGTTTCTGAGAACTAGAGGGCCGGTGGTGTAAGTACAGGTCGAGGGTAGCTGGGTTTGTTTCAGCTCAAAGTGCGAATTCTCCTTTCCTCCATCTTTTTGTTTTACTCAGGCCTTCAACAGATTGGATGATGCCCATCCACATTGGTGGGGGCAGTCTGCTTTACTCAGTCTTCCAATTCAAATGCCAGTCTCATCCAAAACACCCTCACAGACACACCCAGAAATAATGTTTAATCCAAGTGCCCTGTATTCCAGTCACGTCAACATGTGAAGTTAACCACCACAATGAGTATCTCTAGTGGAGTTGTGAGTTACATAAGATCAGGAGATATATCTGTTTTGTTCTTCATTGTATGCCTTGCTCAGTCAGAAGCTGGCTTAGAGCAGGTGCTTAATAACCATTAAGGGAAGGAAAGAAATAAATAGAACTGAGTGTATAAGTCAAGTTTAAAAGTTTATGTCAAAGATTTAGATAATACCCATTGATAGTCTGGTTGAAGACTGAGGATCACAGCAAAATATGCAAGTGCCATCCCTTGGCACATGATGACTGTTGACCTTTTCTCTGTCTTATCTGGTGGCCATTTTGAATACTAAAAATAAAGTCTTATTCATACATTTTTGGACTCTTAAGTATTTTAAATATGACCTTTAGATTTTTTTCAGAATCTTTCCAAGTTAACCAGAATTATTTTGACCATGGCAGTGAATCAAGGTCAAAACTGATTTGCCATTATTTCTGAGGATGAGTCAACGCTGCTGTTCGGCAGTCCTATTTTGAAATGGTATAGTGAGAGCAGAAAGATCTTTAACTCTTTGCTGCTTCTCTTACATTACTTTTTAGCTTTTCACCCATGGGAACACTGGGTACAGTAGTTCCTCCTTATCTGCAGGGGATATGTTCCAAGACCCCCAATGGATGCCTGAAACTACAGGAAGTTCTGGACCCTATATGAACTACGTATTTTTCTACACATTCATGCCTGTGACAAAGGTTAATAAATTAGGCACAGTAAGATATTAACAACAATGACTTATAATAACAGAACAAGGATAACAATATACTGTAAGAAAAGTTATATGAATCGCCAGGGCTGACCAGCAGACCCTGAACAACGGATGAATGATTACTCTGACACATGTTTCTGTGAAAGAGAGGCTAAGGGACTCCTTGGCTATCGCCACCAAGTAGCCCTGTTCGCCTGCCTCCTTTGGCTTTTATTGTAATAACAGCTTCAACTAAAATCAACTAGTAGATACTATCAGCAGGGTAAGCATCCTTGAGAAAACATGCATCCTTTAAGCAAGGACATTTTGAAGTCTAAACATAAAAGATTCTAGCAAAATACCCGGGGGATCGGACTTGTTTGGAAAAGTCAAGGTAGGGGCTGCCTCAGAGCCCCTCAAAGACCCCTGACTTTTCGGAGAATCCTCCTTATAGACATTCCAATCAAGTTCCATGCTTCCCCACAATGAATGTGGTCTCCTCTCTCCCCTCTCAAAATATCTTACTGTACTAACTCACTTTTTCACTTAAAGGAAACACTTTATGGCTTCTTTTTGGCATTGCCAGCATCACTACTCTTGTGCTTTGTGGCCATTTTCAAGTAAAATAAGGGTTATTTGAACATGAACACCGAGAGAACACAACAAATGATTTGACAACTGACATGACTACTAAGTGACTAATAGGCAGGTAGCAAATACAGCGAGGATATGCTTGACAGAGGGATGATTCATGTCCTGGGAAAGGTGGAGCAGGAGGGTGTGCGATTTCGTCACATTACACGGAACAGTGTGCAATTTAAAATCACAGTGCAGAATCTTGAATTGTTTATTTCTGGAATATTCCATTCAATGTTTTTAGGGCACAATTGATTGTGGATAACTGAAACTGTAGAAAGCAAAACTGCAGATAAGATGGGACTACTGTAATTCCATATATCTCTTATGTTTGTTGGAATTTGCTATGTAATGAGTTACATTTACATGTGATGGGGCCAAGGATTTTAGCATCTTTATTATTATTTACTTTTATTGATTTGAGAGAGAGAGAGAGAAACATCAATGTATTGTTCCACTTATTTATGCATTCTCATTGGTTGCTTCTTGCGTGTGGGATTGAACCTGCAACCTTGGCGTATCAGGACGACGCTCCAACCAATGGAGCTACCCAGCCAGGGCTTAGCATCTTTTTAAAAAAAATGATATGTATGTGGTTGACTATTTTATATCCAGGTTATTTGAGGTCTCTGGTAATCTATTAAGGTCTTCCGATTTCACATTCTATGAAATTTCTGTTCTATCATACGAGAGGATGTGTCCTGTTAATGCTGGAGAGGTGAGGTAGTAAGGTTGTGGGGTAGGGAGTCGTCCGCACTGTCTTTTGCCAAGAGATGATGCTTGAATCATCTCAGGCAGTGACATTGCCAGATGTGTAAGAAGAAGGAGGACACCATGGTATAAGCATATGTATCCCCCATGTGTTCTTAGTAGACAGATAGCATGTTATATGACGCCAACAACTAGCACAGTGCCTGGCCCATGTTGATATCCTAGCTATTTTTGTTGAATTAACTGGGCTGGAGCTCTCAGGGCAGTCGCAGTCAGGAACAAAAGGCGTTATTATGAAAAACAAGTAAGCTGTAGTACCATTGCCCTGGGGACAGAGGACTAAACTGGGCATCGATGCAGCGGACTGTTTCTAGAAGGTCTAGGAGGTCATATGTAGACTTCCACCATGTTTGAATCAGAAAGAGTAAAGAAGCCACATCTCTTTTGTTCTGAAGACAGATGATTGAAAGCCACTTTTCTGAAATAAAGGGGGCAGAAGCTAGAGTGGACAAAATCAGAGGAAGAGGAACAAAGGTATGTCAGCATCACAGTGTGGAATCTTGAAGTGAGGAACAGGTTTAAATTCAACTTGGAGGAGGTATGGAAAACAGTCACGTGCAAGGGTGACAGGGTAGCATCATCCTCAGTGTCACGGAAGTGCTGGTGTGGTGGAGAACATGGTTTTCTTTTCTGGCTGCATAGAACTGCTGGCTCACGTTTACTGAGCGCCAACTGTGAGTCAGGACTTTATATTTGCTGTCTCATTTAACCCTTACAACACCTCCATGAACAAAGGCACGCTGTGACCACCTCTATTTTTCTGACGAGGAACTGAGAGATTAAGTAACCTGCCCAATGACGTACAGTTTGAAAATGGCAACCAGGTGCCTTGACCACTGCTAAGGTGGACACAGTGGGCATCTGGAGAAGAGCATGGAAGTGCTCAGTGGGAAGTGTATTGTGGCCCTGAGTGACTTTTTTTAAAAAAAATATTTTTATTGATTTCAGAGAGGAAAGGAGAGGGAGAGAGAGATAGAAACATCAATGATAGAGTGAATCATTGATCAGCTGCCTCCTGCATGCCCCCTACTGGGAATTGAGCCCACAACCTGAGACCTGTGCCCTTAACCGGAATCGAACTTGGGACCCTTCAGTCCACAGGCCAATGCTCTATCCACTGAGCCAAACCGGCTAGGGTGCCCTGACTTTTTATTTCCTCCAAAGGACATGCCAAAATCATTTCTAGTAAAAGGCAATGGAGAAAGGGTATTAGCATTTTTAGAAGCAATACCATTATGATGGTAAAAATCTTTAGATTTTATTAGATAAACTTACTTTAAGGCCTTGGAAACTTTCATTGTGCTAACTTTATGACTATTAATAAAAAAATTACATTTCTAATTCTCTTGGAGGTAGGCATATGGGATCAGATGGGTTATGGAGCTACTAAAGGGAAGATTTTTAAAAAGTGGAGTGGCAAGCTGTGCTGTATGCAGAAATTTAGATGACTCTAAAGCTGGTTTAAAAATTTTTAAAAACCCTCTTGCTGAATAGCAAAAAAAAAAAAAAAAGTAGTTTTTTTCTTTTAAAAAAAATTACATTGATTCTCAAGGGGATGTTTGTGGGAACCAGAAATGTAATCTAGAGATTAATATGAAAAGATAGGTACTGTTATTTTTTATATTAGTAGGTAAATAATTGGAGGAAATATAGGGTACTTTTAAAGATAATGACTAGATAAATTATCATATTTAACTTTTGTGCTTCTGAGGATATGCTCTACTCATAAGTCTGTTATGCCCTTTGCCAAGGAGAGTACATTTCTTGCATAATAATAACTTGCCTAAAGGATAAGGTACATTTGAGTAAATCCTCCTGTTATCAGTTTTCACACTTTTAAGTATTGTATTATGTTCTTCCCATGACAATAGGCATGATGAGATAGGTAGGAAAATGCTTATTTTGCTTCTTTAACATCTTTTCTAAGGAGTAGAGGTTGTGTTTTTTTTTTAATGAATATGTCTTATGATCATTGAAAAGAAACAATACATATTTATAATATATGAAAATGTTCTTTAAGAAGAGTATTTTCTTGCTTATAAGAAAACTACTCAATTTATAATATTTGGAAAATATAGAAAAGAAAAAATGTATCAATGATAATCCTACTGGTCAGAAACATCTTTGAATATTTTGATGTGTTTCCTTCCAGTCCCTTTAAAAATTTAAAAAAAACATAGCAAGAGCGTACTTTATGCTCATACATCTTTGTAGTCTGTTATCTTCACTCAACATGCTTGTGTAATGTTTTCTTGTGATATTACGCTTCAGAAATAGCTCTAATGGCTATACAACATTCTATTATATGTCACATAATTAATTCAATCTCCTTAACGTGAACTTTTAGATTCCATATTTTTGCTTTCATGTACATGAAATTTTCAAAAGCTTTATTGAGATCCTAGTGCCCCAGTACACAGATTTGTGCACATCGAAAGGAAACTAATTAGAAGATGGCCAGCAGGGCGGGATTGGGTGAGACAGGCCAGACATGCCCTGGAGCCAACCTCCCATGGTCCCTTCCTGGCTGGCTGCACCTGGGGTGGTGCCGTGGCTCAAAGGGTGTCTGTGGAGTGAGTGGGGTACTTCTGGCAGGTGGGGTCCCTCAGCCTGGCTTGCGGGGATTGGGCTGAAACTGGCTCTCCGACATTCCCCGAGGGGTTCCGGATTGTGAGAGGGTGGTTCTCGGGTAATGCACCCCAGAATTGGGCTCCCTCCTCTCTGGTTCTGGGGTGTGTCACCTGAGAACCACTGCTGCCAACTCACCACGGCTCGGCAGCTCCTGTGTTGAGCGTCTGCCCCCTGGTGGTCAGTGTGCATCATACCTACTAGACAATCAGATGATCACTTAGCCTTTTATATATATAGATATTTAACATAGTATAAAACTTAGCCATTTCAAGTGTACAATTCAGTAATTTTACTAAGTGGTGCAATTATTACCACAATCAATTTGACATTTTCTTTCCTCCATAAGATCCCTTATGCATATTTATAGTAAAGCCCCCTTCAATCCCCAGTCCCAGGCAGCCACTAATCTACTTTCTGTCTCTAGACAATTGCCTTTTCTGAATATTTCATATGAGTGGAATTATATGTGGTTTCTTGTGATGGGTTTCTTTTGCTAACCATAATGTATCTGAGATTCATTCATGATGTCGCTTGTATCTGGCCTTTATTTCTTTTTATTGCTGGACAATATTCCATTGAAGAGATATAAACATCCTATATAATAAAAGGGTAATTAATGCAAATTGACTGAATGGCGGAACAACCGGTCGCTATGATGCGCACTGACGACCAGGGGGCAGATGCTCAACACAGGAGCTGTCCCCGGTGGTCACTGTGCTCCCACAGGGGGAGCGCTGCTCAGCCACAAGCCGGGCTGACAGCTGGTGAGCACAGTGGCCTGCCTGCAGCAGCGCTAAGGATGTCTGACTGCAGCTTAAGCCCACTCCCCATGGGGAGCAGTAACCATCGGTCGGACATCCCCGGAGGGCTCTCGGATTGTGAAGGAGCACAGGCTGGGCTAAGGGACTCCCCCTCCTCCCCCTAAGTGCATGGATGTTGTGCACTGGGCCTCTAGTTTTGTATATCCATTTGCCAGTTGATGGACATTTAGATTGTTTCAAGCTTTGTGCTATTAATAATAATGCTGTTGTGAACATTCATGTGCATACATTTTGTGGACATACATTTTCATTTCTCTTGGGTCAATACCCATGAGTGGAATTGTTGAGTTTTATGGGAGATTTATGTTTAACTATTTGAGAAATTGCCAAACTGTTTTCCAAAGTGGCCCCACCATTTTACATTCCCATTAGCAATTTATGAAGGTTCCTATTTTTCCATATCCTCACCAACATTTGTTATTGTCTGCCTTAATTATTATAACTGTGTTAGTTGGTGTGAAATATTTCATTGTGGTTTTAATATGCATTTCCTTAATGAAGGATTTTGAACATCTTTTAATGTGCTTATTAGACATTTGTATATATTTGTTGAAATGCCTATTCATATATTTTGTCCATTTTATGATTGGGTTTGAATATTATCTATATACTAGAGGCCCAGTGCATGGATTCGTGCACCGGTGAGGTCCCTCAGCCTGGCCTGCGCCCTCTTGCAATCTGAGACCCCTTGGGGGATGTTGGCCTGCCAGTTTCGGCCTGACCCCTGCAGGCCACGCTGAGGGACTCGGGCCTCTGGTGAAGTTATAAGTGTTCTTCGCAATTTCTGGATACAGGTATTTTATTTGATATGTGTTTGGCAAATACTTTCGGCCTGTTGCTTAGCTTTTTAATGTTCCTAATTAGGTCATCTGGAGCACAAAAACTTAGAATGCTGATGAGGTTCAATTTGTCAGTTTTTTCTTCTATGGACTGTTCTTTCAGTGTGATATCTGTGAATTCTTTGCCTCACTTAAAGTCTGGAAGATTTTATATATATAGTATTTTAATTATGTGAACTTTTAAAAGGATATTATAAAATATTTTTTAAGGATAGATCCTGGGAAGTAAACATTCTACAAATCTATACTTAGTTTTCATTCTTTTGAAGTATTACATCAGAGAGGAAGATGTACACATAAGGGCAAAGTTCAGGGAAATTTGAAAAGATGAATACTGTATATAACTACTGCAGAGATCAAAAGAATATCACCAGCATGTCAGGAACCCCCAAACCCCCCAAAAGCCCTTCCTAGTCATTACTCCTACTCTTCCCCTAAGGTAACCAATAATTACTAATACCATAGGTTAATTTTTCCTGTGATTTGAATTTTATATAAGTGGAATATTATATGTACATTTTTGTGTCTGTATCTTTTATGCAATATTATATTTGTGAGTTCACCCTTGTGGTGTCTTGCTGTAGTTTGTTCATTGTCATGGCTGTTTATATTATTTCATTATGGGAATATATCACATTTATTTATCAGTTGTACTATTGATGGGCATGTTTGCTTTTCTAGTATTTGGCCATTTTTTATGGCGCTGCTAGGAAAGTACTTGTACTTGACTTGTGGTGCACAAATGTGAGCATTTTTGTTCAGTGTATATTCAGGAATGGCTTTGCTGGGTTATAGAGCAGGCATAACTACAAATTTCTTTGCTCATCTTTCACTGGCTTTGTTTGTGTTTTTCTTATTCATTTATTGGCATTAAAATATCTATATCTGTATCTATTCAGGGTATGAGTCTGTTGTCAATTATGCGATTGCAACTGTGTCTGTCATTTGGCTTGCCTTTTCATTCTCATAATGATGCCTTTTGGTCAACTTACTCATCTCTCCTTTACATAGCTAATACTTTTAATGTTTTATTTGTCTCTCAAAAATAAACTTGATTTAGAAACTTAATTAAGATTGGGAAACTCAAACTTGAGCTAATTAGAGGCTGGTGTTTGGTTGTTATGAGGGCTCTTCAATTTTCTGTTCATGCCTATTCCAAGAGTGAAGTCCTTCAGAAGTCCTTTCCCCCACCCACCCATGTGCCCTGGACACTATCCTCCAGTCTCTTGAGACTGATAGACTGCTCTGCTCAGCTTCTCAGCCTCCCAGCTGCCTTTCTTAACTCAACTTTAAGCTTCTCAGCTGCTTGAAAGCCTTTCAGCTGCCACTTTTCAGGCTTTCAGCTTCTCTCAGCTGCCTTGAGAAAACTTCCAAGCTGGCATTTTCGAATTGGCTCATACCTCCTAGGGAAAAGTATCATGGAATGCAGAGCTGCCTCACTTCTCCACACTTCCTTCTCCCTGAGATCACGGCCTCTGAGGTTCTCCTTGCTTGGTAGCTCTTAGATGCCTTCAAATTGGTTTTTTAAGAAGTATCCAGCTGTTTTGGTTGTTCTTGGTGGGAGTATTGCTCTGCCACAAGCTTGTGGGGTTTTTGGTTTGTTTGTTTGTTTTTGCCTGGGGAGGAATTCTCTAGAATTGTTTTCTAAAGGTTGTGGATAAAGCTCATTGAGTTACTGTGAGGTTGCATTTCTGTTGAGTACTAGTTTGCCAGGATTACTTTCATTTTTTAAAACAGTTGAGAATTTGCAAGGTAAAAAGTAACATTGTAATTTTCTTTTAATTTTTATTCTAGCGAGACTGAATACTATTCAAACGATGGTTGGTATCTTTATGACTTCCCTACAATTCTTCATTATTTTAAATTGATTTTTAAGGACAGTGTAACATTGCCTGTTAATAATAATAAAGAACTGATTCATCTGAAGATAAAAGATTGTTACCTTAATGAACTTAACAATAGCTTTTCTATTAATGTTTATAATGTTTGAAAAGGCAAGGGTTGTATCTCCTTTCCTTTTGTATGCTTTCTTGGTACCTGCTGCATGGTATAGTCCATTTTAACATAAAGCAGATGCATTAAAAATAATGCAGAGGTGGGAGCAATATGCTCATGAAAATTATTGTGTCATGCTATGTTCGGTGATAAACCACTATGAACAATTTCTTTAGTTATTAATTTACATCATTTCATTTAGGAGCATGGTCCCAAGTCTATGAGGCATCATCCCATTTTTGAGTCATTATCTTTTTTCTTACATCTATCCAAATCACTAATATGTAAGATCAAATATTCCTTGGTGATATACCACATTTATGGCAGACAAGTATCTGATTGATAAATCTCCACAAATGTAAAAGGGGATTGAATGTCTTCTTCACATGAAGTTAATGTCATTCCTAGAAATATCATACAAATGCTGAATAGCAGTCTCATCAGCTCACTTTGGAGGATTTTAAGTGTAAGGCAGTTTTAGACTGACGTCAGTGGTCAGAGGTCTAAAACATGCACATGAAAATTTAAAAAATTGAAAGCATTCTCCATTCACATAGTTTATCCAACTCTAACCAACTGTTTGGATTTCTAGAAATTATCCAGACAGTTTAATTTTTAGTGAACATTATGAAAATTGTTTGAGGATGTGGGATAGTGGAATTTTCCTTAGCATGTTAGGCATACTCTGGCTCTTTTAATTGTGGGAAGTATAATTTTACTCCCACAAATGTGCTTGTTTTAGTCACTCCTCTACCTTTTTTAGGTCATTTCATCAACTCGGCATAAAAAATAATGTCTGCTCTCATGCTGCCTCTAACCCTCAGGGAATGGTGTTCTGAAGAAAAAATCTTTGGGGAAGACTAATCTAAAAATAAAGTCCTCAATGTACTAGACCAGGGATGAGGCCATTTCTAGGGACAGCATTTTTCACATGGTAGATTGCATTCTTAAATGGAGTAAAAGTTCCCTTCTCTCTCCTCAGGTGATGAGTACAGCAGGACAACATTTTGGGAAGAACAGGGACTTTGCAGCCCGGCTGTTCTGGGTTCCACCTCCAGCTCCCCCACCAGCTGTGTGATTGGAGGCAGGTCACAATCAGCCTCAGTTTACTTGTCTTCAAAATGGGGAAAATAACTTCTGTCTTTGGGGCTGCTTGCCAGGACTAGCAATAAGTATGTGAAGGTCAGATTCATGGCAGGCATTTAAGAAATGGTAAATATAATTGCACATCTTAAATTTTTTTCTCTCATTATGGAAGAAGACTTTTTTCCTTCCTAATGTGATGATTCACAGGATAGAGCCAGGTTACCTGGGTGCAACTCGTAGCTCTACTATACATTCACTGTGTGATCTTGGGCAAGTTACCTAGTTTCTTCCTCATCTACAAGTGGGGATGGTTATGATGCCTACCTTCTAAAGTTGTTACAAATGTTAATATTTGTAAAGTACAAGAATAGTGTCTGGCTAATTTGTAAGCACTAGGTTAGCATTTGATATGTAAAAGTAAACACTCAATACCAGCATTAGTTGGTTATCCTATATAATAAAAGACTAATATGCAAATTGACTGAACAGTGGAACGGAACGACCGGTTGCTATGATGTGCACTGACCACCAGGGGGCAGACGCTCAATGCAGGACCTGCCCCCCTGGTGGTCAATGTGATCCCATGGGGGGAGCTCTGCTCAGCCGGGCTCATGGCTGGCGAGCGCAGCGGCGGTGGCAGGAGCCTCCCCCACCTTCGCGTCAGTCGGGTCAGTAGGACATCCCCCAAGGGCTCCCAGACTGCGAGAGGGCACAGGTTGGGCTGAGGGGACCCCCGCCCCCCCGCCCCCCCCGCCTCCCCGCCTCCCCACTGCTGAGTGCACGAATTTCGTGCACTAGGCCTATAGTTGTTATTAATAAAGGTAATAGGATTGGAATGGAATGGGACTAGAGGCAGCATTGCTGCATGATGAATGATGGCTCACAGGTAGGAGAAACAGGCACAGAGAAGTTTAGTGAGATAAAAATTGGCAACTCTGGAGCTGGCACAAATTTTTATTCCATTTATTTTTTAAATTTAAATTCTTTATTGTTTAAAGTATTGTATATATCTCCTTTTTCCCCCGTTGACCATTCCCTAGCCACCCCCACCCCCAGTCTCTGTCCATTGGTTTTGCTCATATGCATGCATACAAGTCCTTTGGTTGATCCCTTCCCTCATAGGTTGGACAGTCTGTTCAATGTTTCTGTAACTCTAGTTCTATTTTTGTTCATCAGTTCATGTTGTTCATTATATTCCACAAATGAGTGAGATCATGTGATATTTATCTTTCTCTGACTGGCTTATTTCACTTAGCATAATGCTCTCCAGGTCCATCCATGCTGTTGCAAATGGTAAGAATTCCTTCTTTTTTACAACAGTGTAGTATTCCATTGTGTAGATGTACCACAGTTTTCTAATCCACTCATCTGCTGATGGCCACTTAGGTTGTTTCCAAATCTTAGCTATGGTAAATTGTGCTGCTGTGAACATAGGGGTGCATATATCCTTTCTGATTGGTGTTCTTGTTTTCTTGGGATATATTCCTAGAAGTGGGATTACTGAGTCAAATGGAAGTTTCATTTTTAATTTTTTGAGGAAGTGCCGAAATTAAAATAATTCAATGCAAAATTTGAAAGATGACTATAAGGGAATTTCCTAGAACACAGGGCAAAAGGGAGACAAAAAACTTGAAAGAAGGGCAAAGAGACAGGCTCAGTCAAGTTGGTCTGATATTTAAATACTTGGAATTCCAGAAGATGCAACAGAGTAAATATCCAATACATAAAGAAGCTCCTCTTCTGCTCTGGGAAGTAATCTTCAGACTCACGAGTTCTGAGAGCTCAGCCAAATAGATGAAGGCAACTTTAAATTCAGACCAATTCTTGTGAAATTTAAGAACATTCAGTTTAAGGTTCCTAAAAGCTTCTAGAGAGAAAAATGAGATTGTCAAGTTCCCATTAGTCCTTGAACACCTCTTTACTTTCTGGTGTAATAAGGTACTTCAACCGCATCTCATGCTTTTCCTATCCCAGACCTGGAGCCAGCCATTTTTCTGAGGAGCTTTGGTTTCTTTAATGGTGTTTGGAAACCAAGACCTGGCTACTCGTTATATCTGGAGTATGGCTTCTGACTCTCTAGTGCACAGAAGTGTATGGGGTGGGTATATAAATGTATACAAGCTTTATCTTATGATGCATACAAAATGGTTTTACCAAATATTAATATCACTACTAACAACAAATATGCCAAGTAAAGTTCAGAGTTTCTTTTTCTTTAATTTATCTTTATTGTTGAAAGTATTACAGATGTCCTTCTTCTCCCCCACCTCCTCCCACTCCCCCACCCCCGGCCTTCTCCCCATTATAATCTGTCCATGGGCTATGCGTATATGCAGAGAAGTTCATCAGTTAATCTCTTCCCACTCCCCCTGCTTCCCTCTGAGATTCCACAGTCTGTTGCATGCTTCAATGTCTCTGACGGCTTTTGTCCATCTGTTTATTTTGTTCATTAGCTTCCCCGTATACGTGAGATAATGTGATACTGTCTTTCTCTGACTGGCTTATGGCTCCATCATCACTGCTAGACTAGGAGTGAGTAATGAGTGTGCTTCTGATTTACTGGTAAGGTGAAGGGCAGGCAATATCTCCACTCTCCTCAGGTTAGAACAGCATCAACTGTGTAAGCCGAGATATAGAGGTTTGGCAGCTGAAAACAACCTAGCCAGAGACACCTCAATCAGAGCTCCTCTTTAATGTGCCTTGGAATCGCCCAGGATCTTTTTAAATGCAGATTCTGATTGAGTAGCTCTGGAGCAGGATATTCTGCATTTCTGACAAGCTCCCAGGTGATGCAGATGGTCCACAGACCACACTTTGAGTAACAGGTTCCTAGATAATATTGCAGATTTGTGACTTTTTCCTTTGGCATTCCAAAGACAAGAAATAAGACAGCAACTGGCTTCACATTAAAGGCGTATCCTTTCAGAGTATGAGTGAAATGGTAGGAGATAGAAGACACAGGAAAAGAAGGAGGAAAGAGGAGCAGACAGCCAGTGCCTTGAAGTCCTGAGAGCTTCAGCAGCCTGCCCTGCAGGCAGTCAGAGCACAGGTGAGGGTGGAGGCTGAGGACACTCCAAGAGAGAGGAGCAGTCAAATCCGACTTTGAAGTAGCTCTGCTGAGGTGGTGCAGGCTGGGCCGAAGAGCCACTGGTCTTCTCTGCTTTGGCTAAAAGCACAGGCATTGGGAACCTGCTGGAAACGTGTTCCCCAGGATGGGCTTCACATACAGCTCAGTAACCCCTAGGGACAACAAGCATCCCATTGAGAAAAGCACACCTTTCAGAATCTGTCTTTCTGTAGTCTTTTGGGAGCTCTCAAGATGAACAGTGACAAACCAGTTATGATGCTGAGTGCGTTAGCCCTGCGCCCTGCAGGTCTGATCTGCATGCTTACTGACATCCAGCACAACTAAAGAGACTGGGAAAGTGACTGGGGCAGGCCCAAACATGTGTTCCAGCAAGGTGGTGCAGTTCATTCACTCACCTGTGTTACCTGGGTCACTCAACTATAATGAATATTTCTTGTAGAATGAGGTTTTACTGTATTAGAATTTTAATGAGGCATGACTTCTTGCTTCCTTTCAAATACATTGAAAATATTTTTAGGATTCAGGTTAATTACTTTTATTACAAAATATTAAAAGCACATTAAAATGCAGAAAGAAAAGAAAAAAGCCCATATTTCTACCTCCCCTCCATTAACATTACTTTCAGCATTGGGGTTATTATTCCTTTGAGTGTGTGTGAGTGTGTGTGTGTGTGTGTGTGTGTGTGTAAAGCAGTTATACTTTATTTGCAACATTCTATCCCTTTTTAAAGACGTTATAAGCATTTCTCCATTTTTATAGCCTTCATAAATAACAGTTAAAGTGTCTAAAACGTGTCTTACTCAGTTAAGTAGGCCCTTAAATATTGGTCATTTAGGTTGAAAGATCCTTAAAGAGCATATATTTGTAATATATGTAGGGAAATGGGAAGTAGAAGTAGATGGATAGGAAGGAAATGTGCTTTCCGTTGGTATCTCTTCTTTCCTCTCAGTTTAAAGTTATCTCTAATCTTAAAGTTCTGTTACTTTATTAAAGGGGTTCAGAGATGGGCATTTTACTTTGTGGGTACTTATATCTACAGAATGTATTTGGTCCAGAGGAATCCCATATCACTTTTTAAAGTTAGTCTTTCCTTACCGCCTGGCCTTCCTTAAAGACCTAGTAAAAACTTTGTGACGGGTGCCTTGCTGCTGGAGAGATGATGTGTTTGTAACACGGTGCTAGCCTGGAGGTGTGCATAGGGTACACTTGGAGCACAGAGAGAAGGTGCTTAGTCCAGTTGGCAGCCTTGAGAAGGATTCCTGGAGAGTGATATCTTAAAGCAAGTCAGGGTGTATAAGAGGGACCTGACAGAAATGTGGAAGGCCCTCTGGATAGAGGGACCAGCAGTTGTCAGGGGCCCATTCCCAGGACAGTCACTGCATGGAGACGGAGTGCTTGACAGTTACATGACTACCTCCATGGCCCAGTGACCCTGCCTTTACCTGTTGATGGGAGGAGCAAGAGTCAGGAAACAAAGTAAAACAAAAAATAGGTGGCTATATTATAACCGAGGAGAGTAGAATTTCCTTTAGAAATTGTGTTCACGTATTTTTGGTGACCATCCTTTCATAACCCCTTGACCCCTGAATTCCTATCAGTTATGAGTATGTTGGATCCCTCAGGTTTGAGGTGAAAAATGGTCACCATTATTGTAGTTGATGGGACTCAATCTAGTGTTTAAATGATTAGGATTGTGATTTAAAAAATTCATCTGGTTACAGTTTGATGGGTGGATTTACGGAGGAAGGACAAGACTGAAGAAGAGAGACCATTTCGGAGGCTCCCAGCTGGACTAGAGACATGGTCAAAGGGGTAAGAGAAAGGGAAACAGTATAGGAACTGCTGAGGAGGTGAAATGGGCAGGCTAGAGTGACTGGTTGGGTGTGCTTGTAGAGGGACAACAAGAAATGGTGTTTTACTCCCAAGGTTGGGATTGGAGTAAATAGATGGTGAAGTCATTAACTGCAATTAGGGTATAGAAGAAAAGTAGTAGCAATAATTCCTTTTTAGATCAGTATCTCTTTTCCTGTGCTTTGGTGTTTCTTAGCTGGGGTTTTCTAGAAACCATAGCCTGAGGCAAAGCTAACCTACTGAACGACTGTGTCTGGAAGTGCAATCTCTGGGCAGCGAGAGTGAGGGGATAAAGGAAGGGAGGCAGGGAGGAAGGTAGTGTGCTACTGATCTGGCCACAACTTCATCAGGTGAGTTATCTTCCAGGCAGACTTTAAAGAACTCTCCACAGGCCTGGTGGCGGTCAGGGATGTAAGGAGGTGACACCCTTTCTTTCCTCTCCATCCTCCCAGGCGAAATCCCCACCAGGGAGTGTTGTTAGACCTTCACTCTTTGACTGGGATAAGGAGCCATTCTGGGCAGCCAGTGGAGAGGCGATCTCATGCCCAACAGTGGAACATGAGTTAAGAAGTGGTTGGAGGAGCTGCAACCTTGGTGGGTTGTGTGGGGTCAGATTTGGGCAATCAGCTGAGGTCCAGGGGATTTAGGGAGGCCAGGTGGCAGGTGGAACTGTGTACATACAGAGAGGCATGCCAACAGGGTCCCAAGCATGTTCCCAACTTCTCTCAACATTGTTCTCATTTCCTAGCTTAGTTTTCCCTTTTGTAGTCTGTAAGAGCTTTTTAGTGCTCTGATTTTGGTTACACTGTTTTATTTTTATTACTCTTCAGGTTTTAATATTAGATTCATATTTCCCTACTTCAGAGGTCGGCAAACTGTGGCTCATGAGCCACATGGGGCTCTTTCGCCCCTTGAGTGTGGCTCTTCCACAAAATACCACAGCCTGGGCAAGTCTATTTTGAAGAAGTGGCATTAGAAGAAGTTTAAGTTTAAAAAATTTGGCTCTCAAAAGAAACTTCAATCATTGTACTGTTGATATTTGGTTCTGTTGACTAATGAGTTTGCCGACCACTGCCCTAGTTTCTATGAACCTGATGCCTCCACTGACAGAATTTCTAGACTACAGGTTTATATAATTGTGTTCCTCTTTATTTAGTCTGTTTGGGCTGCTGTAACAAAGTACCACAGATGGGGTGCTGGCTTGTATACAACAGACATTTATTTCTCACCGTCCTGGAGGCTGGAAGTCTGAGATCAGGGTGCCCACTTCCAGGTTGCCAACTTCTCACTTTATTCACTCATGGCAGAAGGGGCAAGGGAGCTTCCTCGTGCCTCTTTTAAAAGGGCACTGATTTCATTCTTGAGTGCTCTGCTCTCAGGACATAATGATTTCCCAAAGAGCCCACCTCCTAATGCCATCACATCAGGCCATTAGGTTTTTGACATATGAATTTTGAGGGGACACAAGTATTCAGACTAGAGCGACTCTGTGGCTCAGTATGCAGAGGACAGAAACCTGTCCTGATGGTCATATCCCATCAGGTATTTGTTTCATCTGTTCCCTGTGTTTGCTTCCCAAATAGACAAGATTCACTACATGTTTCAGTAAAGAACTATGAAGGTAATACTGTTCAATGAACTCTTATTTTAAGGGTTTCATAACTAAGGAATAAAAGGAGGCATTGGGTTATGAGTATGATAACATAATTTTTTGTTAGTGATTTAGTAGCTTTTGATTATATACTGTATGCCAGGCTATTAACTGGGTTTCAGAATACAATGCTGAGCAAAGAAATAGCACATCTGGGCCTTCCTGGAGTTTGCTCTCCAGACGGGGTAGGGGTGGAGTGGGGTGGGCATGGGCACAGGCATGAGTCATGGGATGCCATGGATACTGTAAAATGATTGTGGGTCGAGTATTATCACAGAGAAGTACATGTCAAAATGAGACAGTAAAATAGAGGTGGGGATTGGCTTGATTGGTCAGGGGACCAGGGCAGATTCCTATAGTGATGGAAGAGTAGGAACTGCACAAAGTGAACAGAGAATAGGATTGGGTGGACAGTAGCAGGAGGCAGTTTATCCACTTAACAAATGTTTACTGAACATCAGCTGTGGCAGGCACAGTCATAGGTGCTGGGAATCTGGTTGTGAATAATCCAGGCAAAAATTGCTGCCTTTTGCAAGTTTTGGTAGTTTGGACAGGGTGGTGGAGAGAAATGGCCTGATAGGAACAACATTTAAGAATTAAAATGTACAGTTTTGGGGGATGGAATAAATCATAGCTGAGGGAGGAAGATGTGAACCTGACTGTTAGGTTTCTGGCTTGTATAACCAAATGGTGGTAATCTAGTCTCTGAGCATGAGAACACTGGTATGGGGTAGCTTAGAGGGGGGACGCGCAGAGTTTGAGATATCCTAGTGGAGATATTAAATGAGCAGTTGGGTGCATGAGGCTGGAACTCAGAAATGAGCTTTGGGCCATTAATACAGTTTATCAGGTATTTACATTCAGGTAATTGATGGAGTGGGCAGAAGGAGATTGCTTATGGCATGAGAAGAAAAAAGCAAAGCTTTTAAACCTTAAAAAATTTTGTGTTTCTAAAATCAGCCTAAATTATAATTGCTTTTAATTAGCATGTGTATTTCAATCTGAGTGCCCATGTACACACCCTTAGGCATAAAAAACAAAACTTTTCAGCCTTGCCCTATGCAAATAGTTTATAGGTGATAACAGGAGATATTCAAGTTTTAACATAGCAGTTATGGATCTAGGCAGGCTTATTTGTTTTAAGATTCCAGGTTCATTATCTAATAAGAGTTGGTATTTCCCTCTAAATGTTGCATTTACAGACATATATCATTGTGAGAAACATCCATGACAGGTAAGTAATATATCTGTGAACTATTCAAAAAGGCTGATGAAATTAAATTGGCCAGTATTTTCCCCAGTAATAGTTACAAGGCAGGTAAAGATTCTCAGCAGAACAATGACCTAATGAATGTGAGCTTGAGAATAAAAATAGAAATAGGAGACAAAAGGAATATTAATAAAACCTGTCACCCATAGGGCTCATAATTTTTTTCTTTTTTGTATTTCTATAAAGATTCCAGAAGGTTAATCTTCTATTAGCCACTTAAAAAATGCATTTTCCTAGTTTTTAATTATAATTCACATTCCTTCCTGTTAAATGTTGACCTTTCTTGCCACTTGAATTTCAGTTCTAATTGTCACCAGAAGTCACGTAGAATATTATCCTTGAAACAGAGCCCTTGCTGACATTTAGTTTAGTTTCTACATAGCGTTTGTGAGGAACAGTAACATGAATACAATAAATCCTCACGCTTAATAATCTCATTTTTTAAAATGTTCATGGAAGAACTAAATGTCCCATCATGATCATTTTTTTGTGTGTGTGGTGAACATTCTGGTTGGAATTAGAAAAATATCAGAAATGGAACAGACCACTGCTTGTGGTTCATACTTAAAATGTTCACACAGTATTTTCCTGTTTAGTTTTATTGCACATAGGGTTTAAGTTAGATATACCTTGAAAATAAGTGAAATTTTAGTGCAATAATGATATTCTCTTTACAAAAATAACTTTAAATGAATCCTCTCCTACCCCATCCACTGCACTTGAGTGTTACATATTCTCTTTTGGTTAGTTTATTCAAAACTTTCTATTCCTATACCTCCAGGTAAAACCAAAAAAAAAGAATTCAGTTCCCCAAAAGTAGACATTGTTATTGTGGTAGAAATTTATTTATTGATTATGCTTTTTAATTTTAAAGCAGATTGCCCCCTGAAAGGGATTGCTTTTCATTTTGCTTTTAATGAAATAAAGTTGGAATGTGAGTTACTTCTGAAGTGAACTGCGTGGCTCTTTACTTCTGGTCCCACCCACCTCATAAGAGAACAGGAGTGTACTTGCCTCCATTCTGGTGTGTTCTTTGTGCATCATTCCATTTTCTAATTAGAATCTCTAGACATGTGATAAGGGCCTGTTATGAGCAAAGAATATGAATTTGTTTGTGATGCTTGTCTTATTTTAATTGGCATTTCTCAATCCAAAACTTCTCTGAGGATCTAGAGGGTGTGCCCGATTCTAAACCAGCAGTCAGACATCCTGCAAGGGGTCCCCAACTGGAGAGGGTACAGGCTGAGTTGAGGGAACCCCCGCTCCGTGCATGAATTTCATGCACCGGGCCTCTAGTGTGTGTGTATATATATGTAACAACCTAAAAAGTATCTTTTAAATGTGGTTTTGCTTTAGCCTCATTACAGTTTTTGTTTTTTGTTTCTCAACCTGATAAAGAAAACTAAGTGTTTTAAAGTGTATCCATCAACAAAATGAAAAGGCAATGTACTGAATGGGAGAAAATATTTGCAAATCACATATCTGATAAAGAGTTGATATCCAAAATATATAAAGAACTCACACAACTCAATAGCAAACCCCCCCAACAATCCAATTAAAAATGGGCAGAAGATCTGAATAGACATTTTTCCAAAGAAGGCTAATAGGTACACCAGGGAAATGCAAATCAAAATCACAATGAGATATCACCTTACACTTGATAGAATGACTATTACAAAAAAGGCAAGGTTTAAGTATTGTCAAGGATGTGGAGAAAAGGAGACCCTTATGCAATGTTGGTGGGAATCTAAATTGGTATAGCCACTATGGAAAACAATATGCAGATGCTTCCAAAAATGAAAAAGATTAACTACAATATGACTCACCAATTCCACTTCTGGATATTTATCCAAAGAAAATGGTATAACATAAAAAGATATCTGCCCTACATTCACTGCAACATTATTCACAACAGCCAAGATATGGAAACAACCAAAGTGTTCACTGATGAATGAATGAATAAAGAGAATGTATATACATTCATATATATGTATTATATGTATATATGAATACACACAATACACTATTATTCAGCCATATAAAAGAATAAAATCTTGCTATTTGCAACAACATGGATGGATCATGAGGGCATTATGTTAGGTGAAGTAAGTGAGACAGAGAAAGACAAGTATAATATAAACTCAGTTATATGTGGACTCTAAAAATGAAGCAAACAAAAACACACAAGCTCATAGATACAGAGAATAGATTTGTAGTTTCCAAATGTCGGGGGGTAGGGAGTGGCTGAAATGGGTCTAGGACAGTGGTCAGCAAACCGCGGCTCGCGAGCCACATGCGGCTCTTTGGCCCCTTGAGTGTGGCTCTTCCACAAAATACCATGGCCTGGGTGAGTCTATTTTGAAGAAGTGGCGTTACAAGAAGTTTAAGTTTAAAAAATTTGGCTCTCAAAAGAAATTTCAATCGTACTGTTGATACTTGGCTCTGTTGACTAATGGGTTTGCCGACCACTGGTCTAGGAGGTTGAAAGGTACAGACTTCCAGTTATAAAATATATGTCATGTGATGTAATATACAGCATGGTGACTATAGTTAATCCTATTGCATTGCGTATTTGAGAGAATAGATCTTAAAAGTTCTTATCACAATGAAAACAATTTTAACTGTGTGTGATGACAGATGCTAAATAGTCTTACTGTGGTGATCATTTTATAGTATATACAAATATCAAATCATTATTTGTATACCTGAAATGAAATTAATGTTGTATGGCAATTACATTCTAATAAAAAAATAATGAAGTGTGTACTATTTCAGGATGGATAGATGTTTGTTTACTTGGTCAAGCACAATTATAGCTGTTATTTTAAGCTGATGATACACATTTGTCTGTTTATATTTTCTTATAGATAGACTTGTATTCAGGCTGATTATGCAGCAAGCAGTCTTTATTCTTGTATATTTAGCTAGTTCTAAAGAAAATATGGTGATTATGGTGTATAGCTTTCTAACTACCATTGACCCTTTAGTTAATAAAATTTGAGAGTCATTGGCTTAGTGTGGCATCTCAGCCAGGTATATTTTGCATTTCAAAGTGAAAATGTAAAAATGGATAATATCTTGTAGGAACAAATAAATTAAGCTCTGAAAGTGAGAGTAACTAGTAAAATTAATATTTTGAACAAGCAGATAAATGTTCTCCTTGCTCAGCCTTGACAACAGAGGGGACTGTAGAGAGAAACAAGTACAATAGCAAATGATTTGTCTACAATGCTGGATCTTAGGCCTGTCATATGGGGTGCCTCCACCCTCCCTACTGCAAGAAATGAGTAAGTGAACATTTGGCATTTACCCCTAAAATCAATAACTAATTCTAAGTCAGAATAACGAGCAAGTTATAGTGTTATTTTAAGCTTCTGTGCATTTACTCCCCCCCTCCCCCTCCAATCTTTGGTATTTATTAAAGGAATCTAGCCAGAAATCCAGAGAATTCTTCCTAATTAAAAAAGTTATCTCTGCAACAAAGAAGGAACAATCCATATCACAAAAATGGGTTAGTAAGATGGTAGACTGATAAAGTTCCCTATTGAAAACTTCAGGGTTACAGAAGTTGGGGATAAGGATAAGAGAAAGGTGACTGGAAACTTGTTGGAGTAAGATAACCAAATATATGTAAGTTTTCTGGAATAGATTCTCTACTGCTGAATTTTCTTATGGGCATCTCCTTTAGAAATTCCATCTTCATTATTTGGTTGACATCTTCTATCAAGTTTTAGGGAAAAGAAATGTTTTCATTTCTTTGATCTTTTCAGATAGAAGTATTTGTATCACAAAATAAAGGATGGAAGTTAGTGGTCATGGGAAAGAAGAGAGAATATGAGAATATAAAGAAAGCTTTGAAAAGAGAAAAGAAGTCTTGAAAATATGATCAAGACTTTTTACATATAATTTTTCTTGTCATTTTGAATAACTTTTCCAAGATGGTGATGGTGAGATTTCTGGGAAAAAATACAAAGAAATAGAAAGCCAGGAAACTGTTTCAGACCTTTCATAGAAAATAACCTAGAAGGTGTTATATAATAAAAGTGGTAAATAGCCCTAAATGGTTTGGCTCCGTGGATAGAGTATCGGCCTGCGGACTGAAGGGTCTCAGGTTTGATTCCGGTCAAGGACATGTACATTGGTTGTGGGCACATCCCCAGTAGGGGGTGTGCAGGAGGCAGCTGATCGATGTTTCTCTCCCATCAATGTTTCTAACTCTCTCTCTCTCTTCCTTCCTCTCGGTAAAAAAATCAATAAAATATATTTTAAAAAAAGTGGTAAGTAGAAAACTGAGTTCAGGTTTTTTTGCCATCTTGTTTTGTGCTCACGTAAACATAGAATACGAATCTGTACCAAAAAGCTATTAAGAAAAACATTAGTACTCTTAGGAGAACCAGATAATAAAACCTGTATTAATAGTGACCGTGGAAAGGCCAAGTTGCTACTGGAAATTTAAAAGAAAGTAAGTAAGGTTCCCACTTTTGACTTTGAAGTGGTAATACATTTTCATTCTTTTCACTTTCACTTCATACATGAGTGTCATGAAATTTCCATCATGGTTGACAAAAATAAAACAACAGAACAACAATATCTTAGTGCTACTTGAGCTAGAGATGTAAATATTTTTGAAGGGTTAAAGAAAGCCAAACTGATCTTCCATGATGAAAGGTAAGAAGTCAGATGTTATTTGTGAAGCTCATTTCTCATTTACTTTTCGTATTTTGGGCTTATTTTCAGGCAAAAGACTTCTGTGGAAGATGGAACGCTGTTTTCCAGAGCATGTTTCCAAGCCTGTCAGGGAAACGTGACACTGCTGCTGGGTGTTGAGATGCTGGAAGAACACCCGCTTAGCTGCTAGCGCCTTCCCTCCTCCTGAAGCCATGGTCTTCTCCGCAGGGCTGACTGCGGCCCATAGTGGGGCCACCAACACGACGTACGTAGTCTATGAAAACACGTACGTGAATATTACGGCCCCGCCCCCAGTCCAGCATCCTGGCATTGGGCCGCTGCTTAGATACAATTTTGACACCCTGGCTCCCACGGGGATGAGTTCCTTGACCGTGAATAGCACAGCTGTACCCCCAACACCAGCAGCTTATCAGAGCCTGAACCTGCCTCTGCAAATCATCCTTTCTGCTATAATGATATTTATCCTGTTTGTGTCTTTTCTCGGGAACCTGGTGGTTTGCCTCATGGTTTACCAAAAGGCCGCCATGCGATCTGCCATTAACATCCTCCTGGCCAGCCTGGCGTTCGCAGACATGTTGCTTGCAGTGCTGAACATGCCCTTTGCCTTGGTAACTATTCTCACTACCAGATGGATTTTTGGGAAATTCTTCTGTAGGGTATCTGCCATGTTTTTCTGGCTGTTTGTGATTGAGGGGGTAGCCATCCTGCTCATCATTAGCATTGATAGGTTCCTCATTATAGTCCAGAGGCAGGACAAGCTAAACCCCTACAGGGCTAAGGTTCTGATTGCAGTTTCTTGGGCAGCTTCCTTTTCCATAGCTTTCCCTTTGGCTGTAGGCAACCCTGACCTGCAGGTCCCTTCCCGAGCCCCCCAGTGTGTGTTTGGGTACACAACCAGCCCAGGTTACCAGGCTTATGTGATTTTGATTTCTCTTATTTCTTTCTTCATACCCTTCCTGGTGATACTGTATTCGTTTATGGGTATACTCAACACTCTTCGGCACAATGCCTTGAGGATCCATAGCTACCCTGAGGGTATATGCCTCAGCCAGGCCAGCAAACTGGGTCTCCTGAGTCTGCAGAGACCCTTCCAGATGAGCATCGACATGGGCTTTAAAACACGTGCCTTCACCACCATCTTGATCCTCTTTGCTGTCTTCATCGTCTGCTGGGCCCCGTTCACCACTTACAGCCTTGTGGCCACGTTCAGTAAGCACTTTTACTATCAGCACCACTTTTTTGAGATTAGCACCTGGCTACTTTGGCTCTGCTACCTCAAGTCCGCATTGAACCCACTGATCTACTACTGGAGGATTAAGAAATTCCACGAGGCCTGCCTGGACATGATGCCCAAGTCCTTCAAGTTTTTGCCACAGCTCCCTCGTCACACAAGGCGACGGATACGCCCCAGTGCTGTCTACGTGTGTGGGGAACATCGGACGGTGGTGTGAATAGGGGAACTGCCTGAAATTTTGGGTGATGGTTGTTCTTTACTGGACTCTGAATTTTCTTTCACATGGCTTCTACACTTACACTTTCCCATTTTTTATAGGTTTGTGGGTAAGTGTGTGTGGGTGTGGGTGTATGTGGTGTGTGCAGTATAAAGAAAGAATGGTGACTAGTTATAATTCTGTTACCAAGGATACACAATAGGGCAGTGATCACAGATGTTACCTCCAGGATTCAATAGAAATCTACTATTTAGGGTGGGAAAATGGTTTTTGTATCTTTGGTTGATTTTGTTTTGGAAGTAGGAATCAGGATTGTGCTTTATTGAGCCTGCAGTCACACTGAATTGTCGGTGTTTGGTATGCTGCTCAGGTGTGCTTAGTTGAGTTTATTCTTTTTCTTCTGGAAAACACTGCTGCTTTTTGCCATTGTATTGGAGCCAAAAACCACATACATCTCAGTAGATAAATATTTACTTTTATTTTAAGGAATAACCCAAGGAGGTTAGTGACATTTCAGAGGTCATTAATATTTACTTTGGTGCACTTTAGGAAATAATGTACAAACTAATTCAGTCATGTTTTTCAGAATTGTTTTTATACATGACATGTTATGCTTTAGGAGACATTGCATTATCATTTCTAGAAAGATTGTTTTAAAAATGTTTTATCTGCATGTACAGTTTTAAAGGAGAGAACATAGACATGTAGATATTTTTCTAAGCACAATAGCAATTTTTTAGAGCAATAGGGAAAAGTCAAGAAGACAGAACATTCTTCCAAATTTAAATGGGATGCAGTGAGGAGTGGCTGTTGTGGACTGTGGTGACTCCTTTTACTCAAGGATTCTCACCGAGCCCAGCAGGGAGAAGGACCTACCACTATTTTACACCTACCATGTGCCAGGCACTGTGTGTCCTTTTATCCTCACAGCATCCTGTGAGGTAGGTATTATTTCTTCCTTTTCTACAGACGAAGAAAGCAAGTCTCAGAGACTAAAATCCTGCCCAAGGTTAGTCGTAGAGCTGGGACCCAAAATGTCTGTGGGAGTCCCGAAGCTGTGCTGTCTCCCTGTGCCACACAGACATAAATTGGGGTTCAGATGTTTCATAGTCGAGAGGGGCCTTTGCATATCCTTTTTTTAAGACTATAAAACCTTTTAAACAATAACTTCATCTTTTAAATTACCAAAAGAAATGTGAAACGAATGCAGAAAGTCTGGGAAGTATAAACAGGAAATGAAATCACACAACCACCCTTTCACAGTGGAACTTTAAAATCGTAGATAAATAAGACGATCAGGAAATAAGGTGACACTTTGGTTTACAAAAAAAAAAAAAGGACTGACAGTTATGGAGAAGTTAGGTACAGCTGTGTGCAGGTCTTGGCTTTGTGGGTTTGGAGGCTTCCAGTGGTTCAGCTGTCTCTAAATGTTCCAGGGATGCTAAGACAGCACTGTTTTCCGTGCTTGCCCCTAGCAGACCTGGGGTTGGTGGATATGCTCCGAAGTGAGTCTCCTACATAGAAGCAAAGATAAGCGCTGGTCCAAGCGTAGAGCAAGTTGTAATAGGTCTGGGGTTTCAAATTATTTTTCTCTTGCTGATGATCTGACCCCTGGAGCCACTGATACACTTGATAAAATAGCTGACAGGGCTGGGGCTGCAGGCGAAGCTACAGGGTCGGAAAGTGCAGCCCCGTGGCTACCATGGGCTTTATAAATAGGTAAGTAAACCGTGAACGTTTTTTGATTTATAGCATCTTTTTGGAATTTTAGTGTTTTGTGAACCTCTGTTTTTTCAGTTGTACAACCAGAGAGTTGGATTAGATGAATCTAAGGTCTGGCCCAGCTAGAATGCGCTTCCCTGCATGTGAGAGTGGAGCTGTTTGAAGAGCCCAGTTGACGTTGGCTTCACTCTTTGGTCCCCAGTATTACTTCTTTACGTTTTATTCCATTAGCTCTTTCTTAACATTGACCAACTGAAGAGCACGTGGCACAGGATCAGGAGCTAGGACTTCCAAAGTTTGATGACATCACAGAAGATCTGGGAAACCCTGCTCTTGCGATTGTAACAGTGTTGGAACTCATTTTCCAGTTGAAGAACTTTTTTTCAGATGCGAGCATATTATTTAACATGTTGGTTTGGGATCATGTGATGATGACAGTCACCTACCTCTTTGGTTTCTACTTCTATTATTCACAGGTGAAACTGTTGCGTCCATAGGGATCTTACAGAATAGAAACACTATAGTAGATACTAGTAGCACATTGAAGTGTATCATGCTTTCCATTTCAACTGGATTTCAAGCAGATATTAATAAGTGTATTTGAAATTAGACTTTCTCTAAAGAAAGTAAGCATGCTCTGTATTCATCGTACAATACATATGGGCAGTAGGGCTTGAGACTGCTTTTTGTTTGGAGTTGAGACGGAGTTTTGGCTTTCATTGTCCTTTTTTATGAGCAATCCTTAGGTACTTTTGTGCTGCTTGTTAGGCAGTGCATCATCTGGTGAGAGCTCTGGACTGCCTGCTGAGACGCTCGGTGTTTGTGGAAGAAGAAAGAAGAAAGGGGCCTTTGTGAGAATTGAGCAACACCGATCAGCAGTTCTCTTTACACTGGATAATCTTGATCAGATGACAGTTTACAAATCATTTTGAACGTTTTTATTATGTATACCATTTGAAAGCTTTAAAAAAAAAAAGTACTATGGAGTACCTTTGAAAAAATTAGGTGCAGACTCCTATGTTGCCTATTCCCCTGTATTTTCTTGAGGGGAAAATAAATACCACTACTAATTATCACCACTGACTGACATAATCAGAAATGTTTTTGTTTTCATTTTCCTTCTGACTAGTAAGAAGCATGAAAGACATAGTGAAATATGTGTAGTCAAAAGAAATCCCCTATAGTTTGGAGTAGTGATATTCAAGCTTTAATATGAATATGTGTCTAAGTAGTCCCATGGGGGCATTCACAGATGCCCAGAACCTCCAGAGTGTCTGGCATTGGGCCCAGGGATGCACACTTTTATTTTGTTGAGTACCCTGCCCGATTCTGATGCAGGTGGTCCAAGGGGCATACTTCAGTAATCATTTCTGTCGAAAATATACCCATTTCAATATTGTCCGTTTTATTCAAAAATGCTTGTTTTGTGTTGGAAGCCATTATCTTCTAGTGCATGGGTAATCGGCATCCGGAGGAAAATCTACTCATCGTTGTGCCTAATTTGCAGCCACGTGTGTTTGCTGGATCGCACCAGTAATAGAGTTACCTTCTTTCAGCTGGCTCAATTCTGATAAACCATCTCGTTTCTTAGGAGAGCAGAAAGAGTGACTTAATATTTGAAAGTCATGACTTTCTGGAGCCTAATTCCTCTAATATCTTCTCCTGGAGAGGATGAGGGGAATGTAAAGTCATCTAATCCCCACTGCTCTCCTTATGCCAGTCTCATTTAATGGAAGAATGAAGAAGAGAAAATAACCTTTTCAAATCCATGTATTTTGGTTGCTAACAAAGATATTTACTTTTTTCTTGGTCTTTCTTTGCTTTTGTTTACATAAAAATATTTATGTATGTATCACAGAAACATTTTCACTTGCTTGACATATTATTCTGCCATGATTTTTAGTTTAAAGGACTGCTTAATTCAAATATATTTTCTCAATGACAGTCCTTCTAAACTGCCTTCATTGAAAACTCAGTTTTTATAATAAAAATATCAAAACACATGTTTGTTATTACAGGTAAATGGTAATACGTTTCTTAGATATATATTGGTACTAGGACTTTATAATTAAAAATAATTTATTTTAAAATAGTACCTAACCTGTATGGGGAAAAAAACACTTTGAATTTGGGACTGTTAATATTCAGAAATCAACAAGTATGGTTATTTGTGCATATTCTTATTACAACCAGGAAAAGTGCTCCCAATAAGAAAGTTAATAAATGTTTAACATTTCTAAAAGTGGAGTTTTTTTTTTAAAGACTAGTTCATTCTGTCTTAGAAAACTTGTCATGAATAATACTTTCTGTTAAATTAAAATCTGAATTTAGTTTCAAATCTTGTTTACTTTGGGTTCTTATTTTCATATTTGACCTCAAACCTGGTGTATGCATAACTGTACTCTAATTTTAGAAGTTCTTGGGATAGTTAAGGATGAAATGAAACTTGGCAAGAGATCATTAGTATTCAACAGTTTTAAGAAATTCTGTCTGGAAGAGTTATGAAAATTTTACTGCTGAGTCATGTAAAATTATATTGTCACTTGGCAAATCAATGACAGCAGTTGCTCCTATTTTGACAAAAAGATTTCAACTATGCTTCTAAAATTCACTTTTAGGTTTATCTAAAATCCACTTTTAAGTCCATAGGAAATAACTTTTGTATATAAGAGTTTTAATTTTTCCCAGTTAGACATGGGATTTTCTTTTCTTTTTTTAGTCACATGCAATAGCTAAATATATTTCTTTTAAGTTACAAAAGAAGATTGATTTACAAAAGAAGGTTGTCGTTGAATCTACATTTGACAGTTTCTTTTGAAATGGAAAGGTAAGGAAGATATAACAAAATAGAGGAACATGTTAAACTAAAAGCATTTTCACATCTACCATGAAAATAATGAACCTCACTCAACTCATTCATAATACAAAGAACCTTTAGGAGCAATTTATACCTTAAGTATCAAGGTGCAGTAAGATTCAATGCCAAAAGAAAAAGTAAATATTTCCTAGCTATATCAGTCAGCATTTAACCAGAGAAGCAGAACTAGCAGAAGATATTTATTAAGAGACTTATTTCAAGAATTGGCTTATGTAATTGTGGGTTGGCTATGCTAGGCCAATCAGAAATCTGAAGGGCAGGCCACCAGGAAGGGAGGCTGGGAGTTGGAGGTGGGATTTCTTCCTCAAGCCTCAGCTCTGCTTGAAGGCCTTTCACCTGATGGAGTCAGGCCCGCCAGGTTACCTGGGATGATCTTTCTTAATGTGGATTGATTATGGACTCTAATCATATCTATGAAATACCTCCACAGCAACACTCAGAGTTTGATGGAATAACGGGTATGTAGCCTACACAAATTGACACATCAAAAGATTATCCACTGCAGTGATATCCACATTTATGATAAAACTAGAGGCCTGGTGCACGACATTCATGCGGGGAAGGGGGGGGCAGGGGGGGAAGGAGGGGTGTCCCTCTGCCCAGCCTGCACCCTCTCCAATCTGGGAGCCCTCGAGGGATGTCTGACCCCCAGTGGGATCGGGCCTAAACGGGCAGTCGGACATCCCTCTCACAATCCAGGACTGCTGGCTCCCAACGGCTCGCCTGCCTGCCTTCCTGATTGCCCCTAACCGCTTCTGCCTGCCAGCCTGATCACCCCCTAACCACTCCCCTGAGACCAGATAAATGATCCCAGAAAGTATCTTAATCTAAGAGGTACATTGTTACTAGAAAATAAAGTGATAGAATGTTTATACTTTTAAGGAAATAATATCTATTTTTATAGTTTATCACCCAAGGTCAACCACAAAACCAGCTGAGCTCCCAGACAAAGGAACATGGCAGATCAATGTGGGGAGGCCAGGACTTGCTGCTCCCCAGGGTGTGGCCAGCAGGTGGTTCTCCTTGGTCAGGACTTACACTCTGAGGGGACCCAAGCGGGGTGTGCACCCCCACTTGCTTCGGTGAGTATTGCGGTCACTTGTGCCCTTCCGGACTTAACGCTGGAAGAGCTTTACCCTCATGGAAGCTGGGGACTCCTTGGGAACTGTCAGAGCTGGGGTATTTCTGCTCCCACCCCCTCTTCCAGGACTCATCGAATGAGCAAAGTAACTGCAAATGGCACTTTCTCTCTGACAGGAAGAAAGGTGGAGTTCTCTTGTACGCCTTCCCCAGAGGTCTTTATGGCCTCAAAAGCTTAGATGGCGAGACATCACAATGTCTTAGGTTCACCCGTGTGAAGGTGATTATTGCCAAGCACCAGGTTTGATTCGATCTCTGTCAAGGGCAGAAGGCTTCTCATGAGAACAAATATACAGTGAAACAAGACGCACACTGAAGGGGAATACAGCAATGTAACCCGCTGAGAGACGTGATGACAGCCCCCCAAAACAAAACGACAACGAGGTCTTGTTGTCTAGACCCCTCCTCCCTTGAGTTCACAGGTTTCTGCCCCTCTAGATACTTCGCTTCCTGATGGCAGAACACTGCGCTTGTTGTTATTTCCCCAGCATCCGGCACCGTGGCTCACAGAATGTAATGGTTCCCCAAAGTCTGGAAATGGACCTTTCGGTGACAGAATCTTTGTTTGTTGGTTTGTTTAATCCTCACCCGAGGAACTGTTCCTGTTGGTTTTTAGAGAGTGGAAGAGAGAGGGAAAGATAGTGAGAAATATCGATGTGAGAGAAACACATCTATTGGTTGCCTCCTGCACAAGCCCCGACCAGGGCCCAGGCCGGAGAAGAGCCTGCAGTGGAGGCACGTGCCCTTGACTGGGATGGAACCTGGGACCCTTCGGTCTGCAGGCTGACACTCTATCCACTGAGCCAGTCTTGGTGGTAAAAATCCTAATAGACTCATCTAAACCAAGTGGGTTCTAAGTTGGCAAGACCTGAGGCCAGCACCCAGGTCTTTAGTCCCCAAGTCTAGTGGCCTGCCCACTGTACAATCCTGCATCCTTGATTTAGGGGAGAAGGTAATCTGGGGATTTTCTGACACTGCAGGCAGGCTCGTTTGGGGGACAAGTGTGGAGAGCTGATAGTGCTGCTAAATTTTTATTTGCTAAACTTGGCACGCCTAAGAGTAGGGCACTTATGTATAACTAGAGGCCCGGTGTATGAAATTCATGAATGGGATGGGGGGGCCCTAAGTCCGGCCTGCACCCTCTCGGTTTAGGCCCGATCCCTCTTGTAATCCGGGACCGCTGGTTACTAACCGCTCACCTGCCTGCCTGCCTAATCACCCCTAACCACTCTGTCTGCCTGCCTAATTGCCCCTAACTACCTGCCTGCCTGCCTGATCACCCCTAACCACTTGCCTGCCTGCCTGCCTGATAGCCCCTAACTGCTCACCTGCCTGCCTTGCCCCTAACCACTCACTTGCCTGCCTGATCACCCCTAACCACTCTGTAGGCCCCCGTCACCACAGCTTCGTCTGGAAGGATGTCTGGAAGGTTGTTCGGCTGTCCAGTCTAATTAGATTATTACACTTTTCTTATTATAGATGTTTTGATCCAATGATGTGCAAATCACGTTATGGAGGAGGCTCTCTGTTCCTTTTATTTGTAAGGTTGATCTATGACTACATCTGTGGTCTTGACTAAATATGCTTGGATTCAGGCTTCAGAGGATAAAGGAAGGAGATGACTCAGATACAGATGGACAGGTAACAGCAAATAAAAGGTGTGTTTTTGTAATCGTTTTGTATAATCTCAGTTTGTTGATGAATGAGAATGGTGATACGGATGAAGCATATTCAGTAAACACCTCTTCCCATTGGGGAGATTTTGGATGGGAGAAGTTTTCTGTCACTAGAATTAGATATCCATATGTTGAATGTCATTTGAACACTTGCAACGGCAATTCAGCGTTTAAATCACTCTCACCATGGTGTTGGCAGGACTGGGAACACATTTTTTTTCAGCTGTGCTTCCTGATGGGGCCTATAAATAGCTTGGGGGAAGTATATAATTATCTCAAAGTAGAAGCTAAAGATAAAAAGCTGCTTGAGATTTTAAAAGCACATTTAATAATTATTATTATGTAACATTTATTAAGCATGCTCGCTGTGCTCATTGTCTTTGCCAGGAAGAAACCTGAAGTAAAAAGCCAATCCCAGGTGTCACACACATAAATAGACCGAAAGGTATGTTAACGTGGTGCCAGAACAAAGGGTTGATTCAATAAAAAGAGAAACCTTTGGAGAGCACAAAAGGCAGCCAAATCAGTGCAGTATTGTATAGAAGTGAATCAAACTTATATTTAGTAACAAATCTGTAAAATACTGGCAGGTTAAAATAAAGATGGATAATCACATAAAAACACATAACGTTATAGTGTATGCACGGGGTACCGTGTTTCTGGTAGCTAGCTCAGACTTTTACATATTAAAGGAGTTTACTTTGTTCAGTGAATGAATAGTAAGCTTTAAGTACTAAATAAGGATTCATTGTTGGCTGAAGCAAGGTGCTATGAATGATGATTTCAATCATCAGTTCCTGGCTAAGACTGTTATTACCTATAGGAAGTTCACAACCAATAATCATATTAATGGCAGTCATCTTTTATTTGATGCTTGCTAGGTGATGCAACTATTATACCTATATAAATATAGAATCTCTAATTTGTATAATAACTCTAGGAGGTAATCTATTTTACAAATCCTCCAAGGCTCCAAGTGGCTAATTGAATTTTAAGAAGCCACAGGACTCACAAAGTGGAGATAAAAGAATTCAAACCTGTATCTGAGTGGACACTGAAACTCAGGCTTTTTTCAAATTTTAGTATCATCTGTCCAACCTCTTACCTCTACTTTCTTGTTTCCTTCACCTTATTTTTTTCTCCATTCATGAAGGATTTTCCTTTAGAATCTGATTGTCTTGCTCAACCTAGCTTGGACTTTGTGATTTACCCCATTGCCTCCGGTCCTGCACTCAGCTTGTCCTCAACTCGTCTGTCTCCTCACCCGGAGCTTTACATATTTCATCACGTCTTCATCTTGGTATAAGACTAGGCTCAGCATTGCTAAACACTTCCCAGCACTGATAATTTGCACAGATGCTATCACAGGAGATAAAACATGAGTACCCTCATTGTGGCTTGGAAATGAAGCATAGGAAATGAACTAAGGATCCTTATTAAACACTATTGGCACTTGTATCTTGAGAGAATTTCTGAATATAGGGCAGAAATCTTGGAGGCCAGGCAGGTACACAACTCCTGAGGCCAGGACCAACAGAAGAGTTGAGATCTAAACAGTCCAAATGATGGTATTTTCTTTGTGTTGGCCTCCTTCTGAGGAAGATGTTTGGACATGGTGACCACCAGAAAAGCAGGCAAGATTTTGGTAGTAGAGGGGGACTCAGGTTGAAAAAGTTCCTATTCAGACCTTTAACCAAAAGCCATATACCTTTTTCCCCAGGAATGCTAGCTTGGCCAAGAGATCATGAAATACCTAAATGCTTATGACTCTTGTCACGAAGTCCTGAATTCTGAGAAGCAGGACCTACCTTGTGGGAATTTGCCCCCTTTTGCAGCCTGAGTGCTCATGTGGGTGCTTTCAATTTAATCTTAGAAGAGGCTGATCAACAGTAGTATTATGAAATCACTGGGCTAGAAATAACATTAGAGCAAAAACAGCAGTTCTTTCCTCTTCTGGATAAGGGCCAGTTTCCCACAGTAACATAACACAGCAACCATCAGCTTATGAGAAAAGTCAAATCTAGGCATGGATATGGTGAGAACGTGGACATGAAGTGTGACAACCCTGTCAGTGTCTGACAGGTGCAGAGTAAGGTTAAATAAAAGGAAAGTGGAAGTGAACAAACGCTGAGGAGTATGAGTTGCAGGAATGAGGCCAGTGGGCAGAGGCTCTGGAAGCTAATGAGATGCACAGCAGGCTATCAAGGAGGCAGGCAAACATCTAGATTTGCACTGTTCTTTCCCACTCTATTGACAGCTGAGGAAAATGGATCTTTGCTACACCTTGTGCTGTGATTGTCTTCATGCTCTGCCACCCAACTCGCTCACTAGCCTTCTAGCTCCGTTCCATTACTTACTCTCTTGTGAGCAGCTTCCTCCCATCATCCTGACTTTTGGATGCTTTTCTAGCAGTTGATTTTTCTTCCCTCATACACTACAAGTAGAATTCTCTAGCCATGCTTCTTCAGGCAACCCTGAGTAATCATCTCCGATGTCCAACCGTAACTCTGGGTAGTATTACCCGGCCACTCAAATGTGACATGAACATCTATCTGTGTATTCATTAAAGTAGTGCTAGCTTTGGTGACAACAAACCCCTCAAATGAGTGACTCAACACAAGAGTCATTAATTTCTCTTACATAGAACAGCGCAATTCTGATAGATGTTTCTAGTTGGCTCCCAAGTAATGGTTCAGGAATCCAGGATGATGGAAGTTCTAGGTTCAATATGTGGATTCCAGCCAATATTCACAGTAGACTGGATTAAAGAGGTACCAGGGCTGGACATCTCAGAGATTTTTATAGTCCAAGCCTGGAAGTGGCATTCATCACTTTTCCCTCATATTCCCCTGGATAGAATTTCCTTCAATAGAGATCGGAAATGTGGTCTAATTGTGTGTCTCAGGTGAAGGAATGAGTTTGGTGGAAACTGTTTTCTGCTGCAGTAGAGCTGGCAGTGACCCCTTTGTTTCTGACGAGTGCCTCAATTTCCTTTGCCACTGATGAACTCTGTACCCAGGCTGTGAAGTTTATAAGGAAGCAGAATGAGTAACACTCTTGGTATCCTGGCAGAGAAGAGAGACAAATAGATCAACAATCTCACTCTTCTAACCAGTCAGACTTCCCCTGGAGCACCATGCAGACTTTCTGGGAGTGTTTCAGGCCTTGTCAGGTCATCTGGCCTGGCAACAAGTGACTCCACCACCATTTGTCACCTCTACCGGGGTGTCAGTCAGTGTGTTGCTGTGTCTTGGAGTTCTGGTTGCTAGCACAGGTTTTATTCAGGAACAATGAGAACCAGTGTCTGACACCAGGAAGGCTTTGTGGGCACTTACATAATTTATTTGTCTAGACCACAAAATGAGTTGTCTGCACATAGAAGGTCAGCTGGCAAGCTAACTGTATCATTTCAATGGCCAAGGAGGAGATGAGCTATGTGAGTAGAGGAAGCATGTTACTACCATATAAAAGTGGTCAGTGGGTACATTCGCAGTATCCCAGGAAGCCTGGTATTACTGTAAATATTCCCCTTCAGACTCCTCATTGGAGCACCATGCAGGATTGGCACTATTGAGTCTAATCCCTTACCAGTGTGCTGTTCGGACAATGCCCAGAAAAGGGTGCTAGTGAGCCCAATCCCTTACTAACCCATTTGACCCAGTAATCCCACTCCCAGGAATATGTCCTAAAAAACTAGAAACACCAATCAGAAAGGATATATGCACCCCTATGTTCATAGCAGCACAATTTACCATAGCTAAGATTTGGAAATAGCCTAGGTGCCCATCAGCAGATGACTGGATCAGAAAACTATGGTACATCTACACAATGGAATACTATGCTGCCATAAAAAAGAAGGAATTCTTACCATTTGTAGCAACCTGGATGGAATTGGAGATCATTATGCTAAGTGAAATAAGCCAGTCAATGAAAGAAAAATACCACATGATCTCACTCATTTGTGGATAATAAAAACACATTATAAACTGATGAACAAAAAGATAGATACAGAGGCAGTAAAGCATCAAACAGACTGTCAAATTGCAGCGGGAAGGGTAGGGAGAGGTGGGGGAAATAGATCAACCAAAGGACTTTTATGCATGCATATAAGAATAACCAATGGATGCAAAACATTGGGGGGTGAGGGCATGTATGGGAATGGGGTGGGGTGGGGCAATGGTAAGATATGTACACATATAATACCTTAATAAAAAAGAAAAAGAAAAAAAGAGGGCGCTATTGAGCGTAATCCCTTACTCGGGTGCTATTCTCAGAATGCCCACAAGATGGCACTATTGAGCCTAATGCATTATAGGGTGCTGTTACCCAAATGCCCACAAGACAGCACTATTAAGCATTATCCCTTGCTAGTGTGTTGTTCTCAAAATACCTACAAAAGGGCGCCATTGAGCCTAATCCCTTACTGGGATGCTGTTCTGACAATGCCCACATGAGGGCGCTATTGACACTAATCTACTAGAGTGCTGTTCTCAGAATGTACACAAAAGGGCGCCATTGAGACTAATCCCTTTCAAGGGTGCTGCTCTCCTAATGTCCACTAGAAGGCACAATTGAGACTAATCACTTATTAGGGTGCTGTCCTCACAATGTCTACAAGAGGATGCTGTTGAGACAAATTTTCCTAATAGGGTGCTGTCCTTAGAATGCCCACAAGAGGGCACTGTTGAACCTAATCTCTTACTCAGGTGCTGTTCCATGAATGTTCACAAGGTAGTGCTATTGAGCATAATCCCTTGCTAGGGTGCTGTTTGGACAATGCCTACAAAAGGGCACTATTGAACCCAATCCCTTGCAAGGGTGCTATTCTCTAAATGTCCAGAAGAGTGCGTTATTGAGCCTAATCCCTTTCTAGGTTGCTATTCTCAGAATGCCCACAAGATGGTGCTATTGAGCCTAATATTTTACTAGGATGGTGTTCCATGAATGCCCACAAGACAGCGCTATTGAGCATAATACCTTACTAGGGTTCTGTTCTCAGAATGTCCAAAAGAAGGCAGATTAAAATGGCTGCAATGTAACTGGATGGTACAGAGACGTACTCCCTAGATCAGTGGTTGGCAAACTCAGTCAACAGAGCGGCAAACCACATGTGGCTCGTGAGCTGCATGTGGCTTGTGAGCCGCGGTTTGCCAACCACTGCCCTAGATCAAACTGGAAGTTCAATTAAAATAAAAAACACTTCCTGAATAATCCCTGAAGACTAGCTGGAGCTAACACTGATAACCAAGGACAGAAACTGGAGACCACATGGAGACTGGAAGGAAGGGCAGAATTGCGAAAGGGCTGGCAGGGCTCCACTGAGGACAGCAGCTCAAGTTTCAGAGAGATATCTTGGCTGTGGAGGGTTCCCACTGAGAACTCTGGGTTTTAATCGCCCAGCTGGGCACCCCAGAAGAGAGCAGTATAACTGAGAGAGGTGCCCACATAACATCTGGCTGTGAAAAACAGCAGGGTTGCTGTCAGGAGGAGAGGTCTGGAAGAGAGGACCCCACACACACACACTTAAGGGGCCAACACACAAAATTTCGTGTGCAATAACTCACCTTGTGCTGTGGCAGAGGGAGGGCAGAATGGACTGGAGCTGTGTATGCAGAAGCCAGGGTTGTGGGCTCTGGGGTTAGAGTTCAGTTGTGCTGAGTCATTCCCTCACTCTGGGGAGGTCCTCTTTCAGAGGAAGACTTTTGCTATCAAGGTGGAGCGGCGGGGCGGGGAGGGGCGGGGGACAGTTTTCCCACCCTATTGGAAAACACCTTGCCCCACCTTGTGGAGTTTCTGAGGCCCATTAAGATACTGAGAATGACAATTAGCCTCCCGGCAGAAGCAATTGCCCCAACCTGATGGAAAACCTCTCTGCAGACCTGTGGGTGATGGGCTGAGAGTTATTCAAGAGTTAATGCAAGCAGTCTGAAGGCAGAGGCAGCTCTCTGGAGGTTTTAAGTCTTTGCCTGATCTCATTAGTTAGAAACAGCATTTGACACTCTCCTGCACTAGAGACTGAGAGGTGTAGCAGATCTACCTAATACACATATTCACAAATCCAAAAAGGCAGCCAAAATGGGGAGAGAAAAACAACCCCCAAGTGAAAGAACAAGAGAATTGTCCAGAAGAAGAGTTAAATGACATGGAGATAAGACATTTACCTGATATAGAGTTCATAATAATGATGGTAAAGATGCTCAACAGCATGAGAAAAGTTACAGTAACTATGAAAAAGAGATAAAAGCTGACATAGCACTAATAAAGAACACATTGGAAGGAATACACAGCATATTAGGGGAAGCTGAGGATTGGATCAGTGAATTGGAAGACAGGGTTGAAAAGAAAATCACTCAATCAAAGAACCAAAAAGAAAAAGCAATGAAAAAACAGGAATACAGCTTAAGAGAGCTGTGAGACAAGGAATTTTTTTTTAGACTCGCAGAATTTCTTACTAGGGTGCTGTTCTCTAAATGCACATGAGGGCACTGATGAGCCTAGTCCCTAATTAGGGTGCTGTTCTCTAGCTTCCAACCAGTGGGTGCTATTGAGACTAATCCCTTTCTAGGGTGATGTTTTCCTAATGTCCACTGCAGGGGATTATGCTCAATAACGCTGTCTTGTGGGCATTTGTGGAACAGCACCCTAATAATGGATTAGGCTCTATAGCTCCCTCTGGTGGGCACTGTCAATGAGCATAATCCGCTGCTACGGTGCTGTTCTCAGAATGTCCACTAGAGGATGCTATTCAGACTAATCCCTTTCCACCAGAGGGCAGGATTGAGACTAATCCCCTTATAGGGTGCTGTTCTCAGAATGTGCCCATTTACCAATGCTGGAAAGTGTGCTGCCTGCTCTAGTAAGTGCAACTGCTGGTTTTTTCTCTTCTCTCCCTTTGGTTCCTTTCTCTCTCTCCCCTCTTTTATTTATTCCAATAAACCAGCCTACTTTTCATGCTCATGGGGCTGAGATGGCTAGGTGCAAACCAATAGGATGGTAGTTATAGAAATTCCTGTTCTCTGGATCCTGGTGTATAGGCCCAGCTGCCAAGCTGCCCCAGATTTGTTCAACTGTAAGTAATTACCACTGGTTACCACTGATGATTGGACACTGGGAGAAGGCTCACAACCCATGAACATCTGGATGGAAGACATGGGATGACTGATGCTGGAGGTCAACCAGAGGACATACAGACATCCCATATAAAAAAGGATCTTAAACACCTTCATGTGTTTCATGTCTTTAGCATTTGTGATGACTCACGAGTGAGATTCTCCTACCTTCTGACTCCCTTTCTTAATTCTTCCATTTATGAGTTCACTTTCCTCTCAGCATCTGATGCTTGCCTATAAATTTCTGTTGCATCTACTTGATTAGGATTAAGATTATGCCCCTAGATTCTAGGGCCTAGAATCTTGGCTGTGAGCTTTCTTGGGAAAACATTTCACCTGGTCAAAAAATTTCCCCAGATTCCTGTGGCTCACGTAGGCCTTCATCTGCAGCTCTTCTCAGGGGCTTCCTGGGCCTCAGGACTGGAGTGGTCAGAAGAGACTATTTGAATGGATGGGACAAACCCGTGATGAACTTCAATGCCCAAAGTTATTTATAACTCAGATCCCTTGCCCCTAAACTACTGTACATGTATTCCATATGTGTGTGTGTAATAAGCCCTTTTGGTTTATTAAAGCCCAGCCTACTGGTTTGACTCAGTGGATAGAGTGTCAGCCTGTGGACTGAGGGTCCCAGGTTTGATTCTGGTCAAGGGTACATGCCCGGGTTGCAAGCTCGATCCTCAGTAGAGGGCATGAAGGAGGCAGCTGATCAAAGATTCTCATCATTGATGTTTCTATTTCTCTCTCCCTCTCCCTTACTCTCTGAAATCTATAAAAAATACATATTTTTGAAAAAGCTACAGAGCACCAACCAAAACCTACTGTATAAGAATGATTTATAAACAGTTTGATCCTTATTCTGTTTTTTAAGAGGTTCTCTCTTCTTCACTGCATTCTGTGGTGACAACTCAGATGGGTATTGGGGAGAATAAGCTATTGAATAGTATTGTCTTGGAGTAGTCTGCTTCTGGTTAGTAAAATTTCAGGATCCTGGGAGTTAATTTAGCTCAAAAAAGCAACTCCTTTAACAGTTTATGAGGCTTTCCATCCCCACTCTCATTTTCATTCCTTGGGTTCCATGGGATAATAACCCAAAGTTATACATCATATCAAGATATAGTTTTTCACTTGTGAAATTGGGCATGAGGATTTCAGTCTCTTAGCTGCTGGCCTTGCCTTAGTCTCAAACATTAGCTCATGTACTTGACTCTAAACTGAATGGCTTCCATTTTGGTCTCTGCCTGGGGATAAAGGTAAACAATAGCTGTGGTAGGAGTCATCAGACATGTGCTTCTTGCTCCTAGCCTCCATCCCAGTTTCTCCTTTGCAATTGGGTTAGTGGCTCCCTTTGTCAGTCACTCCTAGCGTGCATAGCAGCAGATAGTTGAGTGGGAATATATTCCAATTTTGTCTCCTCCCTGCCTGTCCTGGCATGAACCTTAACTGACAGTAAACATTCCATTTTCAAACTCCTGGTTTCATTTCATTGTATTTTTAGCCACCTCAGCTTGCAGGCCACAGGCAGAAATGGTTTCCATGAGCACATTCATAGTTTTCATCCCTTTCTGCGTTCAGTTGGGCCGATTTAACCTAAGGGAATCCTTTTCTTTGTAGGACCTTAGAGAAGGCCACAGCAAATAGTGCTCTCTGACCCTTACCTCTTTTCCTCTCAAGTCTTAGTAGGGAAGCTTTGTGGGAGGCACATGGTCCCAGTCCCAAATATAAATAGGAGACTTCTTTCTAATTACACCTTCCTGAGGTAGCCAATCTTAGCAGCTGGCTATGTGTACTGGTGCATTTTCCTCTGTGCTTATAGAAGCTTATAACCTTGTATGGTGTTTAGTTTTGTTTGCTTATTTATTCATTTTACAAAAATAGGGTTATTCTGTAGACATTATTGTGCAATATATTTATTCTCTTACTAGATCACAGCTGTTTTTATAGGCCAGTATACATAGATATAACTCATTTTTCTTAATAACTGAACACCATGATTGCATCTTTGTTCTGCTTAATGTTTCTCATGGAGTTTTATTCCAATTCTTGTCTTTAACCTTAACTGAGCCTTTAATTATTTCCTCTTTGTCTGTACTACTTGAATTATGTCTCCAAATTGGAAGCATTAGAAGAAAACAGTGACTTAGGTAATGTGAAGGATATGTAAACTTCACAAACATTATGGTATTCAGTTTACTATTTTTGAAATTTGATTTTTTCCTGTTTTTAAAAGCAGGCGGTCCTTTTCCCACCCCTTACTATAATAACTGGACATTCTTCCTCTGTGCCCTTTGCAAGGAACCACAGCTGCGGAACAGCTCGAGGGAGAGTTTTCAGCAGCAAACAATGAAGTAATGGTCTTATGAGGGATCGAGAAACTCGATGAAAACCCAAAAGATTTAAGATTTTAACCATAACCCAGCAAATAATGACTTGTGTTCTTCCTTTGATATGAAAATTTAACTCTTCGGCATATTAATTTATTTTTCATCAGTAACGTTTTATTTTTTAATAGCTCTATTAAACATTAATTCTTGCTGGTTGAGAGTTTAATGTCTTGTTAGTAGATATGCTATAGTTGAAAGTGAGTAGTAAATGACTTTATAACGAAGTCTCCCCACCTCCCTCTGAAGATAACGGAAGAAGGGAAAACAATGGTTTTAAACTGAGGGAAATCTAGTCACCTGTCACACTTATCCTCAAGGTGGCACACAATCAGGACTTTTCCTGCATTCCCCAAGGAACAATTCATACCTGACAACAACAAAACCTGATTTCAGAGAGAGAGAGAGAGAGAGAGAGAGAGAGAGAGAGAGAGAGAGAGGATGATATGAACTTGATCTGACACTATAATAAGGGCATGACACAGGTAGTCACAATATTTCCAAGCAGTATTTATCAGCTAAATAACACCAAAGAGAACCAAGACAGAACACCCTGCAGTAAATTAACCTGTGAGCCAGAGGGACACCGGCAGCTATGAACAGCGTGTTTGGAAAGCTTGGGTGAACAGGGGACATTTTCAGAAATGAACAGGCTGGGGATTTGGCTGGAGCTGAGAATCCACAGCCCAGAAAACCACCAACTGTGTGAAATCCTGAACTTATTGAAACTCTTTCTAAAAGTCTGTTGAAAATTTCCCAGAAGTCATGTAAATAATAGTGATGGTTATGACTTTGGAGCTTTTTAATATCCACATATTTAACACTTCCAAGTCATTGTACATAAGAATGTGTATAACAGAGCAATGCAATTTTTGTAAACTATTAGCATTGAAATTATTGAAGGAATATCTGCAACAATCCTTGATCTACACCAAAGGTTGATATTCTATGTGAATAAGCTTCCTCAAGAAACCTGGAAATTAACTTAATGTCTTTTTACAATTATAGAGCAGCTGCCTAAGCATACAGTGAGCTAAACACGAAGAGAGGAATACTGAGGGTTCATGAGAAGAATTGTGAACTCATAACATATCCAAACACAGTATACTGCTTTGTTACATTTTTAAACTTCATCTGAAAACTATTTTAAAGTTTGCTCCTTCACTGGCAATTTTCATTTTAGTGTATTTGTTTTTTTTTTTTTTTTTTACTAAACCTTCTCTCCAAAATGCCCTCAAATAAAGCAGATTTTATCATAGTTAAATCATTACAGGTAACTTCCCTGGATAAATTAAAAATATATGATGTAGCCCTGGCTGGTACTGCTCAGTTGGTTGGAGCATTGTCCCATACAGCAATGTATATTGGTACCAAAGGCCCAGTGCACGAGGTTCGAACTCTGTGGCCGAGGGGTCCCTCAGCCCGGCCTGCAGTCTGGAACCCCTCACTCCTTACTGCCCTCTTGCAGTGGAGGCAGGAGAGGCTCCCTCCACTGCCACCGTTCAGTCAATTTGCATATTAGGCTTTTATTAGACTGGGGGCCCAGTGCACGGATTCATGTACCTTGAAAGGAACTATGGGCCGCGAGGCTGTGGTGGGCACAGAGGCAGGTCTTGGCCCATCCTCCACGCCCCCGCCTGGCCCCTCCCACCATGGCCCCCAGTCCCTTGTCTGCCGGAGCCCCGCTCCCACCACACTGCTCCCACATGCTGAGGGTTCTGGCCCCGCTCACACCTTCTGACAGCGTTGAGTGAAAGGGGCTGGTGCCAGCAGCAGGTGCAAGCAGGGCTGGCACCTTCAGTGGGTGCAAGTGGTGGCTGCTGCCCCGATTGCCCCTCAGGAGCAGGGGGAGGTGAAGAAGCCTGCAGGGGTGATCGGGGCTGGCAGCCGCTACTTGCACCTGCTGACAGCGCCGAGAGATCAGGGCTGGCGCTGGGTGCTGGTAGCGGGTGCGAGTGGCAGCTCTGGCACTGGCAGCGGGTGTGTGTGGGGCTGGCGCCAGCAGCAGGTGCAAGCGCTGGGCAGGACCTTGGCACACAGGAGCAAAGAATTTTCAGTAACCACCAGAGGCTCGCCCCAATGACAGCAACCAGTGTCCCGCTGGCGCCCCCACTCACCTGCTCCACCATCCTGCCGTGGTCGAGGCCCACCATGTTCCGTGCTCTACCTCCTGCTGCCAACGCCCGCATGTTCTGCACGCGCCCCCTGGTGGTCAGCACACCTAATAGCGACTGGTTGTTTGGTTGGTCCGCTGTTCGGTCTATTTGCATATTAGGGTTTTATATATAGAGATAGATGATCTGTGACTTGTAATTGAACAGTGATTGAAGGGTTCGATTCCCAGTCAGGGCACATACCCAGGTTGCTGGTTTGATCCCCATTTGAGGCACATGCAGGAGGCAACCAACTGATGTTTCTCTTTCATATCAAATTTCTCTCTCCCCCTTTCTCTCTCTAAAGAAAAGTAATTGTATGATGTAAAAATGAGAGGAGTGTATCTTATTGCTGTGGCAATAAACCAGGTGAAGAGCAAAAGTAGCTGTTGAGATCATGTATAGGATTAAATGAAACAATAAGAAACAAATCCTTGGATGGTTAAAAATCATTTTAAAGAACACTGTTGTGCCTGGTTGGGTGTGGCTCAGTGGTTGAGCATCAACCTATGAATCATGGTTCGATTCCTGGCCAGCACATGTGGTCTGGCCACAAGCCCGGGTACAGGCTCAGTCCCCAGTAAGGGGCATGCAGGAGGCAGCGATCAGTGATTCTCTCTCATCATTGATGTTCCCCCACCCCTTCCTCTCTGAAATAAATAAAAACATTTTTTAAAATAATGAAACTATTGTGTTGGAGCCCATTTGATCTCCCTTGCTCAATTAATGCCTTCTAAAACATTTGATTCATTTTCAGAAGTGAATTTGAAATGTTTAAAAATGTTTTCTTTCAAAATTGCTTTTCATATTCCCAAATAAATTGAGCATAATGACTGCTGTGATTGCATTATGGATATAATCACTGTAATTTGTTCTTGTATTTATTCTCTGAGAAATAGTTACACTAGAGTTAAAGAATTGTGGTGGGTAATTAATTAATATACAGGAAATGAGTTTGTGGTTACTTCATCAAGAAGTGATTTTTTTTACCTGTGTAAAAGGCAATTCTTCCCACTCAATCATCTTGTTTTTTCCAAGTTTAGCTAATCTTTATAATAGAGAAATCAGATATTCAGAGTGTGGCTTAGGGATCTTTGTATTACTTTCCCCCTTTTACCCCTTTGACAGGTGGCATTTGAGTGATGGTCAGGCATTGTCTACATATGTCACCTGTGCTATGTATGTCCAGCATTCCCATTTAGTATATTAAATAAACATAACTGATATTTTCTTTAAAAATTTAATGAGAATTTGTATTATGTAACATATTCTGCTAAACATTTTAAACTAAATTACTTCATTAAATTTTTACAATACACTTGTGAGCTAAATGGGAGGAGTGTTCATATTTGTGAGATATTGCAGAATGGCTCAGGGCTTGTTCAATGTGCAGATAGCCTATTCCACTTAACTAAGTATATGTTTCAATAATTGTGCTCTTTGAACATCAGACCCCAGAAGAGAAGAGAGAAGACCACCGCTTGCTGGCCCCTCACGCTGCAGACTTTTTGATCGGGACTTTCTTTCCCCGGATAAACATTGCTGGAGGTGGGCCAGGCGCCAGTGGCTCCTGCAGGACACCTCTTGCTTTCTTGGGCCCATTTTTAGCTAATTCATTTGTTCTTGGGGCAGTCAGAAATTGAGTCTCAAAATTCTGCCGCCCCGCACAGCACTCCACTGAGCAACTGTCCCCCTGAGCATTTATATGACAATATATGAGGAATGAGTGATTGCTCTTTATTGATTTAGTTCTTCCTCCACATCCAGTTGGAGGAAGGAGGGTGCAATGATGTTTGGCTCCACTATGTCAATCTAACTTCGAGATAAGTTTAGCAATAGTAAAAACCAAAACATTTCTTTGCCAGGACATTTTGAATAGTTTAAAAATTATCTCTGATTCATGATACATTTTGAACCACAATGTATTATCAACCCTGAATATTAGTATAGTCTGGGATTCTATTTTTCAAAGGGAAGAAAAAAAAACCACACAATAATTTTCTGTGGAGGAAAAGCCTTATTATACAAACTAATATCAGTTTTACCCTTTGATCCAAACTAAGGAAAGTTAATTACAAACTTGAGAGATATCCAGAATCAAGACAAAACTTAAATTGGTCCATGGAGGTCTAGTGTGCATGCAGCTAAACCACCCAGTTTTTGGTGTCTCCAGTGAAAATATGGATCAACAGCTATTGCCAGGTGGAAGGGAGAGGAGTGTTTAGCTAGGATCCTATCTAATAAAAGAGTAATATGCAAATTGACCATCACTCCAACACACAAGATGGCTGCCCCCATGTGGACTCAAGATGGCCAGCAGGGGAGGGCAGTTGTGGGAGATCAGGTCAGCAGGAGAGAGCAGTTGGGGGGGGGGACCAAGCCTGCAGGGAAGGGCAGTTGATGGGGGACTCAGGCCTGCAGGGGAGAGCAGTTGGGGGGGACCAGGCCTGCAGTGAAGGGCAGTTAGGGGTGACCAGGCCTACAGGGGAAGGCAGTTAGGGGCCATCAGGCTGGCAGGGGAGCAGTTAGGCATCAACCAGGCTGGCAGGGAAGTGGTTAGGGGGTGATCAGGCTGGCAGGCAGAAGCAGTTAGGGGCAATCAGGAAGGCAGGCTGGCAAGCAGTTGGGAGCCAGCAGTCCTGGATTGTGAGAGGGATGTCCGACTGCCTGTTTAGGCCCGATCCTACTGGGATCCTACTGGGATCGGGCCTAAACAGGCAGTCGGACATCGCTTGAGGGGTCCCAGATTGGAGAGGGTGTAGGCTGGGCTGAGGGCCACCTCCTCCCCCGTGCACGAATTTCGTGCACAGGGCCTCTAGTATAATATAATAGCATAGTTAAGCTAGAATCCCACCAGAATATGCCCTCCATGTGAGCAAGAACTTTAGTTTGTTTACTGCTGTATCCCAGTGCCCAGGCCCTCAGTAAATATTGGTTAAATTTAATGAATGACTCTCAAAGTATACAATTTGCATTTAGACAGACCACTTATTAGCCTCTAAGAAATACGACTCCTTTTGTAGGCTGATGTTGCTTAATGGCCAGTGAGCACTTAAAATATATTTGACTTCTCCAGTAGTCCAAGAAATGTAAAAACAAATGATCTCTTTTACTTACCTTATTGGGTATAAATGACATATGATAAACTGAATGTGTGTGAAGTATATAATTGATGAGTTTTGACATATGTATATATCTGTAAAAGAACATTATAATCAAGAAAACGATTAGAATTCAACAAAGGAAAAAAAAGAAAGAAAGAAAACATACCCATTATCCCCCAAATCTCCTCTTTGCAATTCCTTCCTAAATTTTTAAAAACCAAACTAGTGTGGCAAAAATTAGAAATAATGATAAGAACTGGTGTTTTTGAGAGTGTCAGGAAATAGGCCATTTCATATAGTATTAATGAGACTCCAAATTGACAAAACTATTTTGGAAAAAAATTCTAGAAATATTTGACAAAAGTTTTTACAGTATACATCCCTTTGATCCAGCAATTGCCAATGTAGGAATTTATTAATAAGGTACATGAGAGTATAGTAAGAATTTTTATTAAAATATTTTATAATTAGCAAAAAAATGTGTAAAGAATGTAATTAAAATATGGATTGGTTAAATAAATAAGAAAAATACATCATTGAAAATCTATATACCTGAGAGAAAATAGATTATATTTATAGATACCAAAATAGCATATTTGTAGTGTAGTAATTAAATAAGATAAGGGACATTGTTTAAAAATTATTCAGTTTTTGTAAAAAATCTGTATTTAATGTAAAGTCTGAAATAAATAAAGGAAAATATTAGTGGTTATTTCTAGGTGGAGATATTAAGGGTAACTACATATTTCTGTGTTGTATGGATATTTTAAAAAGTCAACATTTACTATTTTATAACCTGAAAGGAGATAAAATTATTTTTATATGAAAGAGATCATCTTAATAGTCAATCTAAGGATTTTGAAGGACCATTACAATCCATGAGCTATTTTAGTGTGTGTGTGTGTGTGTGTGTGTGTATACATATATATATATATATATATATATATATATATATATATTTAAAAAATATATTTTTATTGATTTCACAGAGGAAGGAAGAGGGAGAGAGAGATAGAAACATCGTTGATGAGAGAGAATCATTGATCGGCTGCCTCCTACAAGCTCCCATTGGGGACTGAGCCCACACCCGGGCATGTGCCCTTGACCAGAATCGAACCTGGGACCTTTCAGTTTACAGGCCGACACTCTATCCACTGAGCCAAACTGGCTAGGGCTATATATATTTTTTAAGTATATTTTTATTGATTTCAGAGAAGAAAGGAGAGGGAGAGATAGAAACAACAATGATGAGAGAGAACTATTGATTGGCTGCCTCCTGCTTGCCCCACACTGGGGATCGAGCCACAACCCAGGCATGTACCCTTGACTGGTATCAAACCCAGGACCCTTCAGTCTGCAGGCCTCCATTTTATCCACTGAGCCAAACCAGCTAGAGCTATTTTAGTATATTTGCATGGGCTTAAATTCCTTCTGATTTCATTGCTTAAGAGTTCTGTTGGTGGATAACCTGGTGTTAAATTATTTTGTTCCTCAACATATATATCTAATTACAAAGTTCCTGACAACCCTGATATAGCAGGCAGCCTATTTAGATTAGGCAATTACAGAATTAAAATGATTAGTTGCAATTATACCTAAATTTCCAATTTAAGGATTAATTTCCATGTAATGTGTAATGTCAGCACATACTAATATTTAACTTTAAAAGCTCCACTAAATAACTTCCAATTTACCATTATCTGCCACTTAGCATGTATTTACAGTGACCTGGAATGAAATAATACTTACTTTACATAACTTCTAGCCAATAAACTAAATACATTTTAGTTGAATTTATCATTCTTCTAAGTGGAAAAATAAATTATTCTCCTTCCACGGAGTTTCTTCTGCTGGAAATGTCTATTGCATCTGTTACCAGAATTCCACCCCAGTTAGAAGAGTCCTCCTCGACTCTTGTCACACTGGCATGAAAGAGTTCAGATGAGCGACATAAAGTAGTGTTGAAGCAAAGCAAGCAAATTTATTGCAGATATACTTGGCATAAAGCACAAGCAGGCAACTCAGCTAGTCTGAGCTCCCCACCTGGTGGGGTTTCAAGGGTGTTATACTTTTCCCCCTATAGATTTCAAGGTTCCCCTTTTACTTCGTTGTGGCTTTTCCCAAAATTTATGAGAACATCTGGTGATTTTATCTTGGCAAGTCCCAAGACTGCTGACTTCTTTGTTCAGTGGGTGAGATAAAATTCCCTCTTTCCTCCCTTTCCCTCCTCCTGCCTTAGCAGCTATCTATCTTGTCTAACATTCCCCCTTCAAGTGATACCATGTGAATGCTTTTGGGGTTTTTGTTATTTGTCCCCCAGACTTAATCTGCCCTTGGGTTACCTGGCACAAATGGCATTAATTGGGTCTTTGTTCTCTATTTTCCCAGGCCAGGATGATCATCTGCTTTCTTGTGTGATTTTCCTAATACATTGTAATTTCCATGACAATAGCAATTGCCATGGTCTTGTTTACATGGGACAGTGACGGGTATATAATAGGCTGTAAGTAAATGTGGCAGGTCTGAATAGTACCACAGATTGTGTGGGACTATTACAGTTCATTATTTTTAAAAAAAGAAAGATAACTCTGCTTTGAGTTTCTTTCCATTCTTGGTGGAAATTTAAACAAGAAATTTAATCTGAGTCATGAATGAACAGTTTCTCCCCTTTTATCTACAGTTATTCAATGATAGTAAGAATGTTAAAATTAAACCAAACATTTAGGAAGGAGCACAACATTCTCCAATCTTCACTGGTCACATTTGATACGCTCATTTTCCAAGCTCTCCAAATCCTTCAAAGGCATGAGAGTACACTACTTCTTTGGCAAACGTGGGCATGGGGTTCTTTGTGAAATCTCAGGTCCAGCATCCCTAGATGTACAACACAGGCTCCTCCCTCCCCAGTTGCTTCACCTTCTTGTGGAAGGTACAACACTAAATAAGCCTCCTTCCAGTCTCACGGGTTAGGGATGTTCCTTCAAGGACCTGAAAGCCATCTCCATGAAGTGTCATTATCAAGGAAGTTTATATCCTATCTCCCAGTCTCCTGGGAGCTTATGAGCCTAACTTCCGCTGTCACCTGACTCCAAATTGCAAACTCTACCTCCAGTCATAAAGAGAGAGGAAAGTTGGCAATTTTATCTTGAAAACATGAAGGTCACGGGTGGCATCCACTTAGCTATATAAAATACTAAGGTTATTTTCCATCTCTGCAATCTCTTTCGTGGATTGCCTGTGATGAGCATGACATGCAAGTTAAAGCTTCAGTAATAACATTCTTTTCTTTTTTGTGGAGAGATATTGTGAGTTGGGAAGATATTTTAATTATATTTATGACTCCAACTGCATGTGAGGCATTCCAACAACCAATCTTTTGCCCAGTCTCTGAGTAAATGAGAATGTTATCCTCCTTCCTACTGGCAGCTGCCAACTGCTGGGTTTTGCCAGGCAGCATAAAAGTCCCAAGGCAATGACAGTGCACATATTTGAACGGGAAGGGTTGAAGACATGTAACTTTGAGAACAAAATTTAGATTTATGTGACAATAAGAAGACTCTGGAAGCAGTTGGAGTTGTGTTGAGAACTGCTCTTTTAAGGACAAATAAAATTAAAAACAATAAGCACAATTCTATTGAAAATAGGGAAAGAAACTTCTTCCTATGTTTTCTTAGAACATTTACCTTAGAAAATTGTAATTGCACAATAAACTAGAACATTTAAATTCTTTTTCCTCTCTTTGAAATGAATATATGTCCTTTGAAGACTAGATAGGCCTTTTTTTTCCAGCTGTTACCCAAGAATGATTGTCAAGGCTCCAAGAGCCATTCCTCCTTAAAATGTGGTATCGAAGGAGATGGCTCCTCCCCAGTCTCTGGGAGAGGGTAGGAGCCAAACTTCAGCAGGCGCCTTGCCTCAAGTTGCAAAACTACTCTGATATAAAGATTTATTTTCTGGATAGTGTTTTCTTTGTGGAGACATTTCTGGGTTGGAAGATTTGGTTTTTAGTTTATTTCCCCAACATTCTCAAATATAGCCTAGAAACTCACATATGATGGACCCTGAGTAAATATCTGTTTTTTATTTTTGTAACTGCCAACTATATTCAACCTTCTAAACATCCTCTCTGGTCATTTCTACACATTTTGGGCATCTGAGTCACCTGCTTTCTAATCAACTATTTGTCTTATTCTGTAAAGTAATTATGTCACTGCTAATAATCAATCCCAAACCAGATGGTGATAGAAAATTCTTTCCTTTGGGAAAGGTCAGATTCTCTGCCTGGACAGTGTGTGCCAGGCTGCTGGAGTCTCTGTGAGCCCACTGGGATCAGAGGACAGGTGGGCTATGCAATCAACTTTCAGGGGGTTCGAAGCTACTTATTCTGCCTATAGTTAGGGTTCCTTACTCTGTTTTAACACTTCAGCCTCCTCTTCTTTAAATATGCAGTTACTGTAATGGGGTTTGTGGAAGGAACATATGGGAAGGTATTCAGGACATCTTCCACAAGAAGGCCTACACTAAAACTACAGTGACAACATTTAGTTATTACATTTAAAGAGAATACTGGTTATTTGTTACAACATCCTAATTTTACACATCAAGTAACCGAAGTGCAGAAACTTTATGATTTGCTGAGTTAAGAGAAACGCGGACTCAGAGAATTCTAGGATGTTTGTTTTATCTTATGGAATGGCAAACAGAGATGTGGCAAAGAGGCATACTCATATTGTTTATCACTCATATGATAAACAATATGAGTATGAACACTGAACTCCAGGTACATAAGCTTGAATATTTTTCATGACCTTTAGCTTTTATATTAAAGGAAACTTCTGCTCATGTGAGGCCTGAAAACAATGCCCCTATTGGTATAAGGTGATTTTATTAAAACCTTATATCTCAGAATAAAGTTAAGTACAATACAGCATTGGGAAAAAATGTTTGCAGTGTTTTTTATACTCATTTGGGCTAGTTTTAGTTACCTTACTTCATAGGTCCATACCATCGAGTTGATTTTGTGTGATGTTTCCTGGTGTATATGCAGGAAAAAAAGTGTGGCAATAAAAAGGAGTGTAGGAAAAATTGGCAACATACAGGTTTTGTGGGTGGTGTGGTCATGTTTTAAAACAGATGGAAAACTAAATATTTAAAGCCATGTTTTCCATCAAACCAAAGAACTTATATGCATACTAGTGGCCCAGTTCATGCAATTTGTGCACGGAGGGGAGGTTCCTTCAGCCCAACCTGTACCCTCTCCAATTGGGACCCCTTGGGGGATGTTCGACTGCTGGTTTACGGATCAGGCCTAAACTGGCAGTTGGACATCCCTCTCACTATCTGGGATCGCTGGCTCCTAACCACTCACCTGCCTGCCTGCCTGATCAGCCCTAACTGCCATCCCCCGCTGGCCTGATCTCGCCCCAACAGCTCTCCCCTGCCAGCCTGATCTCACCCCCAACTGCCTCTGCTTGCCTGATCACCCCTAACTGCCCTCCCCTGCCAGCCTCATCTCGCCCCCAACAGCCCACCCCTGCCGGCCTGATCTTGTCCCCAACTGCCCCCTCCTGCCAGCCAATTTGGTTCTGATTGGTCGGTTTCTATGCCAGTCAGCATCAAAGGCCCTGCCTCCTAGACAGCCATTGGCTCCTCACAGTTCACCCAGATTTGGTTCTGATTGGTCAGTTTCTATGCCAGTCAGCATCAAAAGCTCCACCTCCTAGGCAGCCATTGGTTCCTCACAGTTCACCCAGATTTGGTTCTGATTGGTTGGTTTCTATGCCAGTCAGCATCTCTGGGCCTATCTCTGGGCCTGATCAGAGAGGCGGGCTTATCAGCAGCCCCCACAGAGGCCCAGAGTGAAACAGAGGCATGACTGCTGGCAAAACCCAGAGAGAAAGAGAGAGGCAATAGCTGATCAACAGCTGCCACAGAGGCTGCAGCTCAGTCCCTGCCTCTCTTCGGGCATCTCTCTGGGCCCGATCCGCAGCCCCCTTGGCAGTCAGTGCTGGGTCGCTGCGCCCACACTGGCAGCAGTCAGGGACCCAGCACTGACTGCAAGACTAACTTGCAGTGTTCAGTCGAGCCTTCGGTCAGTTGTTACAGAACCTGGGTTTTTAGATATTAGGATATGCATAACCCTTGGACACCGACAATAGTGTGGAAGTGTGGTGAAGACCAGGGGCAGGGGAAGTGGGGTGGAGGGGGTCAATGAGGAAAAGAAGGGGGGCATCTGTAATACTTTCAACAATAAAGATAAATTAAAAAATAAAGTCATGTTTTCTAAGTCAATATTTAAGAATATGACAATTATATTTTGAAAATTATGATAAACACATTATTTCTGAAGATTTGAATTGCTCAGATAAATCTGGTTTTTGAAAACCTATGGAAAGAAATGTTCTGCAGCACAGGAAATTTTGTCACTTTGGTATCTGAATGATAGCTTCCCTGAGAGACAGTTCTTTGTACTTTTCTAAATACATAAGCATCTTGCTGACACACACTGCAGGTTCAAGGCTCTGGACATCATCAACACTAAGTAAACGTTGCCGGGCTGACATAGAATAAGAGGTGTGGTAGGGAAGTTTGAAAGGAATGTTTTAAATAGCAAATTGTTGACTTAGAAATTAGCATACAGCGTTCCTAAGTGAATGTATAAATTATAACATAGTTATGTAGAGAGATTTTTTTGTTTTGCCACTTTTCCATGTTAATTGTATCACTTCTATGGGGACACCTACACCAAACATATTTAGGGAGTTTTTCCTCTCAATTCTAAGATAGCTCAGAGTCTGCCGTCACAGCTCAGCAATTATAGTAAGAAGACACTTATGCACAATATGTCCGTGCACATTACTGCCAGCAGTCTCAGGGACCAAGAGCACGCATGTTCAGCATTGACTCAACAAAGGAATGGTTTCTCTGTGGGTAAATTTTAGCTGTAGCCAAGTTCACTTAAAGCCATTTACTATTACCAGTTTGCAGGCAGAAAGTGCTATTTTTCGTTTCATCTAGCATTCATTTAAAAAATATCTGACATATGATGGCATAAAAATGGAAGCAGCCTTAACACTCTCTGGGTACCCACGGAAGGCCTTCAGAGCTGGCACAGAGCAGAGTTGGTGGGGCCAGATCCTGTGCTTATATCTGTTGGAGGACATTCTAAACACTTGGTGACCTTCAGGCTGGAGGCAGGCTTTCATTCTCCATGTTCCACCCTTTCCTTTGGTCTTTCCGACACCTACCCTGGCCTTCCCAGTTTGTGATTTATTTGAAAAGGAATATCCTACTCTATTAATAACAATTTCTCTACTTTGTACCAAACTGTGTTCCGTGGATGGCACATGTGTCCAGAAAGATGTTAATAGGCATTCTGGGAAGGAAGGAGCTTTAGCTCAACTCTATCAGTTTGGGCATGCGCTGGCTGAGTCCCAGCTCGGAGGGTGGTGACATGAGGGCCTCTTTGCCGTGCAGCCCTCACTGCTGCATCCAGGTTGGCACAGGCATCACACTGACAGACATCCTTGCTCTCTCTGACACTTTCACATGCAATCAGAAAGGCCAGCGGGTTAGCCCCTCACAGGCCCACACGGGACCCAGAGGACAAGGGCTCTCCTCTGCGGCCTCTCGGGTGGGCTGTGTGCTGCCGAGGCACAGTCTGTGTGGCTCATCAGAGGCTTCCGGAGTGATGGAGCCCAGTTTCCCCCGTGGTTGGCCTGGAAACACACCCTTGTACTGATTTCCTCCTTTCCTGTGTTACTCTGCTCATCCCCTCCTCAGGTTCTCTGGGATCACTTCCCAAAATCAAAGCCCTTATCTCACAGATTCTGCTTTTGGTGGAGGGAGAAGAAGGCTGAAGCAGTCACTATGCATGTTAGCTTATTAAGTTTTTTGAGAGTTCCTGCATTTAAAAAAGTAAATAGCAGTGTTATTTACAATAGCGAACATCTGGAAACAGCCCAAGTGCCCCTCACTAGATAAATGGATAAAAAAGCTGCAGTATATTTACACCATGGAATACTATCCTAATAAAAGAGTAATATGCAAATTACCATCACTCCAACACAAAAGATGGCCACCCCCATGTGGTCAAAGATGGGTGCCCCCATGTGGACACAAGATGGCCACCAGAAGATGGCTGGCAGGGGAGGGCAGTTGAGGGGGAGCAGGCCTGCAGGGGAGGACATTGGGGGCGACAAGGCCAGCAGGGGAGAGCAGTTAGGGGCAACCAGGCTGGCAAGGGAGAGCAGTTATGTGTGACCAGACCAGCAGGGGAGGGCAGTTGGGGACGACCAGGCCTGCAGGGGAGGACAGTTAGGAGCAAACAGGCTGACAGGGGAGGGCAGTTAGGAGCAACCAGGCCAGCAAAGGAGGGCAGTTATGGGCAAACAGGCTGGCAGGGGAGGGCAGTTGTGGGGCGACCAGATTGGTAGGGGAGGGCAGTTAGAGGCAATCAGGCTGGCAGAGGAGGGCAGTTTGGGGCAACCAGACCAACAGGGGAGGGCAGTTAGGGGCAACCAGACCGACAGGGGAGGACAGTTAGGGGTGACCAGGCCTGCAGGGGAGGGCAGTTGGGGGTGACCAGCTGGCAAGGGAGGGCAGTTAGGGGTGACTGGGCCAGCAGGGGAGGGCAGTTTGGGGCGACCAGGCCTACAGGGGAGGGTTGTTTGGGGTGACAAGGCTGTCAAGGGAGGGCAGTTAGGGGTGACCAGGCCTGCATGGGAGGACAGTTAGGGGTGACCATGCCAGCAGGGGAAGGCGGTTATGGGCAATCGGGCCAGCAGGGGAGCAGTTAGGCATCAATCAGACTGGCAGGGGAGTGGTTAGGGAGTGATCAGACTGGCAGGCAGAAGTGGTTAGGGGAAATCAAGCAGGCAGGCAAGTGGTGGGGAGCCAGCAGTCCTGGATTGTGAGAGATATGTCCGACTGCCCATTTAGGCCTGATCCCACCAGGATCGAGCCTAAACGGGCAGTCGAACATCCCTCGAGTGGTCCCACATTGGAGAGGGTGCAGGCTGGGCTGAGGGAAACCACCCCCCCACCCATGCACGAATTTCATGCACTGGCCTCTAGTCCTATATAATAAAGAGGTAATATGCAAATTGACTATCATTCCAGCACACAAGATGGACGTCCCCATGTGGACACAAGATGGCCTGCAGGGGAGGGCAGTTGTGGGTGATCAGGCCAGCAGGGGAGGGCAGTTGGGAGGGACCAGGTCTGCAAGGGAGAGCAGTTGGGGGCAATCAGGCTTGCAGGGGAGGGCAGTTAGGGGTGACCGGGCAGGCAGAGGAGGGCAGTTGGGGGCGACCAGGCCTGAAAGGGAGGATAGTTAGGGGTGACCAGGTCTACAGGCGAGGGCAGTTGGGGGCAACCAGGCTGGCAGGGGAGGGCAGTTAGGGGTGACCAGGCCTGCAGGGAAGGACAGTTAGGGGTGACCAGGCCAGCAGGGGAGGGCAGTTAGGTGCAATCGGGCCGGCAGGGGAACAGTTAGGCATCGATCAATCTGGCAGTGGAGTGGTTAGGGGGTATCAGACTGGCAGGCAGAAGCAGTTAGGGCAAATCAGGCAGGTAGGCAGGCAAGTGGTTGGGAGCCAGCAGTCCTGGATCATGATAGGGATGTCCAACTGCCCATCGGACATCCCTAGAGGGGTCCCAGATTGGAGAGGGTGCAGCCTGGGCTGAGGGACACACACCTCCCCCACCGTGCTCGAATTTCGTGCCCTGGGCCTCTACTGCAGCTATGAAAAAGAAGGATCTCTTACCCATTGAGACAGCATGTAGGGATCTGGAAAGTATTATGGTATCCTATATAATAAAAGGCTAATATGCAAATTGTCCCCTCCACCAGGAGTTTGATGGGAAGTTCAACTGGGAGTTTGACCAGGGGGCAGGGCCCACTGGCCTACTACTCACAGCCCCTCCCCCTGACCAGCCTGGCCCTATCCACCCTGATCGGATCCCACCTGTGCATGAATTTGTGCACCGGGCTTCTAGTGTGAAATAAGCCAGGCAGAGATAGACAAGTATCACATGATTTCACTCATGTGGAATCTAATTAACAAAATAAACTGACAAACAGAATGGATCCAGAGACATTGAAGCATGGAACAGAGTGTGGAATCTCAGAGAGAAAGGGGTGGGGTGGGGAGAGATCAACCAAAGAACTTACACTGAGTGGCCAGATTATTATGATCTCTGAATGCATAATAATCTGGCCACTCAGTGTATGTCAGGGGTCCTCAAACTTTTTAAACAGGGGGCCAGTTCACTGTCCCTCAGACCGTTGGAGGGCCAGACTATAGTTTAAAAAAAAAACTATGAACAAATTCCTATGCGCACTGCAGGCCTGGGAGGAGTCGGCTGCTAAGCAGAACAGGCAGCGGCATCCGGCAGGCTGGATAAATGTCCTTGGTGGCCGCATGTGGCCCACGGGCCGTAGTTTGAGGACCCCTGGTGTATGTCCTACATAATAAAAGGTTAATATGCAAATTGTCCCCTCGACCAGGATTTTGACCAGCAAGCAGGCTGGACAACTGCCATGTCCCCTCCCCCTGGCCAGGCTGGCTGGACCCCACCCATGCACAAATTCATGCACCGGGCCTCTAATACACACACACACACACACACACACACACACACACACACACACGAGTGGCCAGATAACCCATGGACACAGACAACAGTGGAGTGAAGGCCTGGGGCAGGGATGGGGGTGGGGAGAAGGGCGTCAATGGAGAACAAGAGGGGACATCTGTAATTCTTTCAACAAATAAAGATACTGTTGTTGTTTTTTGATTTTAGAAAGGAAGGGAAAGGGAGAGAGAGATAGAGAATCATTTATTGGCTGCCTCCTGCACACCCCACACTGGGAATCGAGCCCACAACACAGGCATATGCCCTGACCAAGAATCGAACTGTGACTTTGTGTTTCATAGGTCAACGCCCAAACACTGAGCCACGCTGGTTGGGCAATAAAGATAATTTTTAAAAAAAGAAAGAAAATAAACAAGCACTGGGAAAACAAAACCAAAGACTTGTTCAGTACTGTTTCCCAATTTATCTCTGTGAAGTCTTTCAAAAAATTTTTTTAGCTAACATATTGTCCCTGAACACAGAATATCTTCAAAATCCGGGCCAAGGCCAGCCTCATGGGTATGTGTCCTGCGCAGCAACATCAGGCCTTGTCCTTAGAAGGGCCTTGCGCTTGATTTAAATCTCTGATCCAACTTTTTGAAGTTTTATGAAAAGGAGGCTTCACATTTTTATTGTGCACTGGGCCCTGCAAATTCCACGACCTGAGTCGAATTGAAAGAAATTCAGAACAGAGACTATGGCCCTCAGGAAACCTTTTGCAATCCTATAGTCCTTGTAGTTGAAAGAACTCTCCACTAAAGAATGTGGGTCTCTAACCCTTTTCTTGCTGCTTTTTGTTTTTTGCACTTGGGTTAGGGATTGAACCCATAAGACCTTCAGTATGACTGCTAATGACTGGTGGGTACGTTCCCAGCCCATTCCCGGCCTCCCCACCCCACTCCCTCTGGCTGCACAGGGAAAGGGTCTGAGGAGCTTTGAGAACTATCAGGTTGGATGGGCCTGTGTCTGCACTGATTTAAAGCTGAGCCCGGCGGTTAGGATGTTGAGCCAGGGCTGAGGGGCCAGATGGGGCGAGGCTTCCATCAAGTCAGATTCTGTGTGTAAGAAAGGAGTTATAGGCTCAGACTGCACAGGCTTCCGTAGTTCTCATTTTATAACGCAGAATAAATGATCAAGAGAACATGAAAAACGAAACCAAAGACTTGTTTACTACTGTTTCCCAATTTAGCTGGGAAGTCATTCTAAAAATATATATATTTTACTAACATATTGTAGTGCAGTAGTGTTACGTAGAAAAGTTAAAACTTTCATAGGATGTTACTATTGGAAAATATCTGGGAAGTTTACAGTCTATTCTCACACCTAATATAACAGTATTTGTAATACTTCAACTATACACACACACACACAATAGAGAGTTGTAGGAACAGGAAGCAGAGGTCAGAAGTAAGGGGAAGTCTAGACTTTGATATGAAGAATCAGTCCCACATAGTATGACAACATACAAACAAGCAAAGGAACAAAACCAATGGTTGGGCCTCTCTTCATTTCAAGGACAAAACATAGTTTCACCGAGAAGCATCACTGCATCCATCTGGAGGTTTGCAGAGCTTTGGGAGAACAGAATGTTCTTATTTGGGAGAGAATAACTCTGAAGAGAAAAGAGTAGCAACTTTGTAAAAATATTAATTAACTAGTTGCCTCCATCTAGAATGTGGCAACGCTCTAACCGATGCACAAAATAGACTCATAAATATGCTTTGATGGATAGAAAATGTACATCTGAATTCTTTCCCAGAGTTTTCGCTGGTAATGCAGAAGGAAATGATTAATAATTTGCTGTCTGGTAGAAGCTGGGTTCTTTTAAAAAGCTAGCTTTTACACATTAATATGTGCATTATTGTGTTTTTCCCCACATACCAGTTGTATTTTGGGGAAGGAGACTGTTAGTGGCCTGCCATTTTTCAAACAAAATATGTTGCTGATTTCTGCCCTGGACACTCAATGAAAGGAAAACCCCTTTTATTTATTAACATCCACTAATATTTCTCTACATAAGTTTCAAGAACATCAATGGGAAGTCATTAAAATAAGTTTCCATTTTCTTTCTTTTTAAGAATCCTAATGGACGGTCAACACTGTATCTTCACTTTCTGGTTTCTGCGTGAAGTGTGGTTGCGCAGGACGGGCGTGCCACTGTGCAGAGAAGTTTATTCAGAGTATGCAAGCCCTCACCAGCTGTCACGGGCTCCTGCCTGCACTGTTGAATATATTTTTTATGATGAAATACTTAACTAAAAAAGTACAATTATTAGTGAATTTTATACGTCTCAAAATCACTTCTGTGAAAAACTATTACCTATTAATCTTATTCCTGTGACTCTGAAACATTGATTGCTTTTTTACTTTATGGTGATGTTTTCGTGTGTAGACTCAGAAGGTTGGGTCTATTAAACAATTGAAATGAGTAAATGGATTCAATTTGCTGATGCTTTTTGGTTTTTAACCAAATTTGCATTTTCACATAATTCATACTATCTTTCACCAAGTGTCTCTCTTCCCAGGAAGTTATAATGACTCTATGATGCATAAAATGCTTATGTCTTTGAGGGCTGATAGCCATAGCTAATGAGGGGAAAAACAAACAATAACTAACAAACAAACAAAAAACCATTCCATTGATACAACAGAAGAATCTGTTAAACGTCAATCTGAAATGGTTTCTAATATCCAAACTTTTGTTTGAGAACTTGGCCTTACAATCTGCTAATAAACGGAAACTTCTTTCTGTTTTCAAAATATACATTATAATGAGCATAAGGAAGCAAGTTTAATCATTAACAGGTAGATAACCATGGCAACACCATAGTTACGCTGCTATAACCAGCATCATTTTCTATCTGAGCTAAGAATAGCATATCATGTTGGGAGTTTGCTTTAAATATGATTTCTAAGACTGGAGGTGGGTAGCTGAGAAGGATTAAATGCCATATTATAATTGTTCATCCAAAATTCTGCATTTTCTCACAGATCACGGGAGCAAGTTAATGAGATGTCAGTGATATCCATATCAAAAGTTAGTATATTTCTACCATAGCAGGTTACATCTTAAAGAGATGTGTAAAGTTTTTCATGAATAATTTTTCTACCAGTGTTTAGGGAAGTAGCCACTCAGAAAATGGAAAAAAAATGAAAAAAGATCAGAATCGGGGGAAAATAGAAACTTACTTTTTGATGTATGTGGCAGAGACTGCATCGATGGAGGTGGGACTGTGAGACTAGTTCTAGACCAGTGGAATATGAGAAAGTGCAAGTGCTAAGAGGGTGCAACCAGGTGTCCCCTTCTTTCTCTTATCACTTGTCAACTGTGTGGGTAGAGAGGATCTAACAAAAGGAAGATGGGGAGTTACCAGGATCTGCAGTCCTGGCGTCACTGCATAAAGCGGAGCCCATCACCCACCCTCCTTGCACTATTACATGAACAAGAAATACTGGGTTAAGTGCTGCAATTTAGGTGTTTGTTTCAGGGATCATCCTTAACATGGATGGAGAACTGTGAAAGTCAAGGAAATCTCACCTTTTGTTGACTCAGGAAGTAATGTTGGCACGTGCACCAGAATGTGTTCATAGGAACTCATCACTTTTTTCTTTGTCCAGGGAGCCATGGCCGGGGCTAAGGATGTCATGCCCCTCCCTGTCTCTTCATCTCTGCTTCTGCGGTGCCTGTCCTCAAAAAACCAAGGCCACACCACATGCCCTAACTTGAATGCATGACATCGAGCTGACCTTGGTTGAAGTGCATTTTCAAAACCATTACATGTTGACAAAGTAATTAAGTTTAGTTAAGCTGCTACTTAAAAAAAAAAAGAGCTCTGTATTTTTGTTAGTAAATAAAATACCAGTAAAGTAGCTTTATTTCTTAATTGAGACTGTTTGAATCCCTGTATTTCCTTTTTATATGGTGCAGAGGCATTGATAAACTTCTTTGTGAAACATGGATTGTTTTTATATAACTTCTTTTCTGGTATACCTAATATTCAAGAAGGAAAGCAATCAATAACTTTTAAATTAGAGTGCACATTTTTTGATATCTGGTAGTTCTAAGTAAACCTTAGAAGTATTTATCCTATGTGTGAATGTTTTATTAATCAAAAGATCTTTGTTTTACTGTTAAATTATTTATTTAAGAAATAGAACATGGAAAAGGGAAATCATATTGAAAGGAGTTTTTAGGAGCGAAATAGGCAGGTTTAGGAAATTTTAGGAATTAGCGGGTCCATGGGAAAACTACAGGGCTACAAAGCTGGGAGCTGCAGAAGGTATACATTTCCATAGGATAAGGGAGCTGGGAGCTGCAGAAGGTATACATTTACAGAATAAAGGGAAAGAAGCCATTCATTCAGAGAAGGAAGAGGAAGGCCAAAGGGAATAGGAAAACAATAAGGAAGAAGAAGAGAAGAACCTCAAGTGGGGTTTGAGCTCTGACGGTGCTACAGGGACCAATCAGAGGAGATATCAAGACACAAAGAACTGCAGCCTTTATAAACCTTAGAAAAAAGTCCCTAGTGGGACTCTCCCCCACTCCCCACAGGGGAGTCTGTGCTTGTTTCTCAAAAAATTTCCATCTTTTCTTATACCACCTTTTATCCGTGGTTTTATTCTTGGAACCCACATAGACAAGGACCCGAGAATCATCCTGTCTGGAGGAACACCACGCATTCCAGTTCAGTTTTTGCATTTCAATATAATCATCTGGGTTTTGGATCACCTATTTTGGGCTTAGATTAAAAAAGGAAAAATGCATTCAGCTTTCTTTTAAAAATTCATCTGTGGAGATATTGCTGAGAAAATAAGAAAGTGACCTGCAGGAAGATGACATAAGGAGGATTTAAAAGTAACCTTTCTACAGAAAAGCCATTTCCCATCTAGTTTTTGGATTTATGTATACCATCTGCTTGGTCCACAGTAAGAAGGATCTGCCCTCCAAATCCAGGCATCAGACCTGGGTGCATCCTGCCTGATGCAGCACTAGGAGTGACAGATGCTCTTTGACCAGTCAGAAGAGAGCAGGGCAAGGGTGACAGTGTGTGGGTGCCTTATCCCATCTTTTAGTGGTTTAAATTATATACTCTTTCAATTTAACCTTTGGGTATGATGATAGCAAGCCCAAAACATGTCTATTTTGAATGAATATTATATATTAGAATATTATATTACTAGAGGCCCGGTGCACAAAATTCATACACAGAGGGAGGGGTGTGTCCCTCAGCCCAGCCTGCACCCTCTCCAATCTGGAACCCCTCAAGGAATGTCCGACTACCCCACTGAGATCGGGCCTAAATGGGCAGTCATACATCCCTCTCACAATCCAGGACTGCTAGCTCCCAACTGCTTGCCTGCTTGCCTTCCTGATTGCCCCTAAATGCTTCTGCCTGCCAGCCTGATCACCCCCTAACCACTCCCCTGCCAGCCTGATTGATGCCTAATGGCTCCCCTGCCAGCCTGTTTGCCCCTAACTGCCTTGCCCTGCAGGCCTGGTCACCCCTAACTGCCCTCGCCTGCAGGCTTGATCACTCCCAACTGCCCTCCCTTGCAGGCTTGGTCCCTCCCAACGGCCCTCCCCTGCTGGCCATCTTGTGGTGGCCATCTTGTGTCCACATGGGGGCAGGATCTTTGACCACATGGAGGCAGCCATCTTGTGTGTTGGAGTGATGGTCAATCTGCATATTACTCTTTTATTAGATAGGATAGAGGCCTGGTGCATGGGTGGGGGCCATCTGGTTTTCCCTGAAGGGTGTCCCGGATCAGGATGGAGGTTCCCTTGGGGCATGGGGCGGCCTGGGCGAGGGGTCTGTGGTGGTTTGCAGGTCGGCCACGCCCCCTGGCGACCCAAGCAGAGGCCCTGGTATCTGGGATTTATTTATCTTCTACAATTGAAACTTTGTAGCCTGGAGTGGAGCCAAGCCTTCTGCTCCCTCTGTGGCAGCAGCCATTTCTGTTGGGATTTATTTATCTTCTATAATTAAAACTTTGTAGCCTTAAGCAGAGGCCAAGGCAGGCCAGGGCTGCAGAAGCTTGGCTTCCTACATTGCTGCGGGTAACCCTAGCCTCCTGCTCTCTCCAGCTCCGTGGCTGCCATCATTTCTGTTGGGATTTATTTATCTTCTATAATTGAAACTTTCTAGCCTGGAGTGGAGGCCTGGGCCGGACAGGACAGGTGGAAAGCTTGGCTTCCTCCATTGCCAGGGAAACCCAAGCCTCCCTCCTGCTCTCTGTGGCTGCAGCCATCTTGGGTTTAAACCCATGGTTGGGTTTATTTGCATATTCCCTCCTGATTGGCTGGTGGGCGTGGCTGGTGGGTGTGGCAGGCGTATGGTCAATTTGCATATTACTCTTTTATTAGATAGGATTCTAGATGCCCAGTGCACTAAATTCATGCATGGAGGTGGTCCCCTCAGCCCAGCCTGCACCCTCTCCAATCTGGGACCCCTCGGGGAATGTCTGACTGCTGGTTTAGGGATTGGGCCTAAACTAATAGTTGGACATCCCTATCACAATTCAGGACTGCTGTCTTCTAACTGCTAACCTGCCTGCCTGCCAGATCGCCCCTAACTGCACCCCCTGCCAGCCTGATCACCCCTAACTACCTCTGCCTGCTGGCCTGATTGCCCCCAACTACCCTCCCTGGTTGCTCTCAACTGCCCGCCCCCCCCCCACTGGCCTGGTCACCCCTTACTGCTCCCTCTCCCCCCACCTGCCAGCCTGGTTGCCCCTTACTGCCCTCACTGCTGGCCTGGTCCCCTCCAACTGCCCCCTCACCCCCACTGGCCTGGTTGCCCTATGCAACCTCCTGTTCAGTCGTTTGGCCTTCCCTCACTAACTTCCCTGCTGGCCTTGTTGCCCCACACAGCCTGCTGTTCGGTCATCCATTTGGTTGTTTCAATTGGCCCCTAGGTTTTTATATATTAGTATATTCGAGTATTAAATATTTTCTTTAAAAATTTTTATTTATTTATTTAAAAAAATCTTTATTGTTAAAAGTATTACATATATCCCCGTTTTTCTCCTATCAACCTCTTATAACCAGCCCCTCCCCCTGCCCAGGCCTCCACCACCCTATTGTCTGTGTCCATGAGTTATGCATATATGCATACAAGTTTTCTTAAGGGATGATTGTCCTTAAAACCCCTAAGTAGTTTCTCATAACAACAACAGCCACAGAGGAGGTGTAGAGGGTACTCAGCAAAAACAACTTTTTCTTTTATTTTCTCTTCAGAAGAACAGGCAGATAATGAATGTGCATTTGCCTGCGTGTATGTGCAGCTTGGGGAGGCGGGGTGAATAAATAGCATTTTACTACACAAGAGTATTGGGAATTGTTCCAGTTATTTCTTTTTGTATAGCAAATCACTCCAATCCCCAACTTAGTGGGATAAAGCAACCACCATTTTATTTGCTCACCCTTTCTATGGGTCAGGAATTTAAACAGGGAATTGTCTCTGTCTCTGCCCTGTATGATTGGGACCTCAGCTGGGATGACTCCAATGCAGTTTCTCTCCTGGGGTGGCTCAGCTTCTGGGTCTGTTGGCCTCTCTGTGGTGGCCTCGGGGTAGGTGGACTTCTCACCTGGCAGGACACGGCTCTCTAGTGAGGCAAACCAGGCCTAAGTGGCCTGGCCTTTTATGACTTTTCCTCAAAACCACATTGGGTCTCTTTTTACATGCTCTATTTGTCAAAGAAACCACAACCTACCAGATTCAAGGGGAGGGGCAGAGACCCTTGCCTCTTGATGGGAGAAGGATGACAGAGTCTGTGGCCATATTTTTAAATAGCCACAGGAGGATTAGATGCAGATGGAATGTGAACTCCAACAAATCCCTGATATAGATTTCCCAGTTTTCTGAAAACCTAGTGTTGGGGTATTAAGTTTTCTCCTTTTGCCACCCCAACCCCACATACCCCTATATTTTGGGTTCCTGAGAATGTAACTTTTTCCTGTAATTTTCTTAGCTTTAGCAAATATCTACAAAGTGACATTAAACATGGTTTCCTCTATGTTTAACTGGTGACAGGTATCCTTACCAAGATTAGAGGCAATCTTGCCCATGGAGTGGGTCAGAGCATTGATACAGCATTATAAATTTCCTGGAAGGAAGGGAACCACTACAGTGATCTAACTCGGGAAACCTCAGTGAGAAATAAAGTGTGACTCCTTCCCTTTACCAGCTTAGCTGCAGAGCTGACTGCTTGCTCCCTCATGATTGCTTCTGTAGGGATTGCTTCCCTTATTTAGACAGTAACACATTGGATGGTGGCTTCCAGCTGCCTCCACCTCCAAGAAATTGAGTTGATGTGCTTTTCCATTCATCCCTGTCTTTGTCTTCTTTGATTTCATACCTCCTGGTTTCTGTATAGTCTTCAAGAAATAGTCTCTAAGCCTGACCATCGGGTTACATCCTTCAGAGGCGTCAGATGTGCTTGCTTTCCTGACTGTGTTTGCACTTACAACCCTCCTTGTGCAGGAGATGAGTCGGCCACCTCCTGGATCCTGGCGTCTCTCTCTTGTCCTGTCAGGAACCATGACTTCTCCTTGTCTGACACCTACGGAGGCTAACCCTTCCTACAGTTCAACGTGACAGAAAAGAACAGAATGCTGACCTATTGGGAAAATCTTTCCACCTGAATCCTGACCAGATGTAAGGAAAACGACAGAGTAGGAGGATTTTTTGACAAGTCAAAACCATGTTTTAGTGAGTGCTTGTAAGTTTTGTTTTATTATATGAGAGGGCCACATGGTCCTGTGAGAGAAGCACCATCTTTCTAAGAAAAAAAAAGGCTCAGTCTTACTTTTTTTTATTTACATGTGAAATGTCAGATTTGTTTGATTGTTGCCATCAAATTGTTTAAATCAGTTGTACTTGTTATTGTAATTATATAATTAAATGTTATGGAAAGTGAATGAGATATGAATGCAAAAAGAGAGTTGTGGCTTTTTGGAAAAAATAAATTGAATGCATTAATTACTTTATTAAATGCTGTACTGAGTGAAAATTTTGTAAAATTAAGGGAGAAAGAGGTAAGTTTGAAAGGTTGTAAACTAATTGTGAAAATGTAGAAGCATTCTGCATTAACTTTGCTACCAGATCTGACATTCACCATATCCTTAATAAGTGATAGTTATTATGTATTGTTTTTAAGACTAAATATTCAGGTAGACAATGTTAGTACATATTAGGTTTCTTTTCTTTTGTTGTTGGACTGACAATTGAAATGAAACTTGTGTGGGAGGGAAGAGACTGTGTCTAACTTTCAAGAAATTGTGTTTAACAATCATCTTCTAATTACCTTCTTAAGAGACTGTGTTAATTCTTTTAAGCTTTGATATACATAAACTGTCAGATGGTGAGTTATATATCTACTTAAATGATGATGCATCAAAAAATTTTGGAATCTAAAATTGAACAGCAAGTTTTCACATGATACAGCTTCATTTCTGTAGGTAAAATTGTTAATCCATAGGGTATAAGTGATTAAGTGGCATGTAATGATGAGAATTGCACAGAACAGTGAGTTTTTCCCCAACCACACTACTCAAAATTGCAACCCTTAATGCACTCCTTGTCCATGATTCTCCCTACTGCCTTTCCTGATCTGTGTGGGTTTTTTTGTTTTGTTTTGTTTTTGCCATAGTAATTATTGTTGGGAAGCCCCAGGCCTCCCACGTTGGGCTGCCCTTTAAAAACAAAAACAAAACCAAAAAACACACAAAAAACGCATGCACCTCACTGTTTCTAATGGAACGATGGGACGTTGGAGGAAGAGTGAAGCTGCACTTGCCTTGTTCCTCATCTTAAACTCATCAATGGGTCATCCCTCATTCCTAGGGGTAGAGGGAGTGTGTGTGGTGTGGAGGTATTGAAGGACTAGGAGTGCTAGAGAGTGGACCTCTGTTCACAGAAGGTGCTATTGTGGTCTGAATTCAACTTGTGAAATATGTCAGAATCCTAATGTCCAAGATGCTGGCATTGCGGAGTAGGGGCTTTGGGAGATGATAAGGTCATGAGGGTGGATACCTCATGACTGAAATTAGTGCCCCTATGAAAGAGACCCCATGGAGCCCTGAGCCCCTTCTGCCATGTGAGAATGGATACAAGGAAAAGTCTAAGACCCAAAAGAGGACCCTCCTTCAACCATGCTGGTACCCTAGTCTTGGAATTCCAGCCTCCAGAGAATGGGCAACAAATTTATGTTGTTTATCAGCCACCCAGTGTGTGGTATTTGGTTCTAGCAGTCCAAATGGACTAAGACAGAAGACAGCAGGAATAAAATGGTTCATTCCTCTACTTATAATTCAATAAGGAAAACCTTAACAATAGTGCTAATTAGGCTAACAACAACAGAAAATAGATAATTTGGTATAGAAAATTAGCCAAAAGACATAGACAATTTACAGAAGAAATCCAAAGTAAAAATAAGTAGCTTAAAAACTGTCCAATTCCACCTGTAGGCAAATAATCCAAATTTAAAATAAGAATAAGATACTGTTTTTCCACCAGAGAAGTAAAAAGAAATTACAGAATTTCCAAAAAGTTTTTCAATCAAGAGCTGAATGTGTTTTGATGTAAAAATGTCAGTTCTCAAAATATAGCCTAAGTAAACAGATAAATATTTAAGCACAAAGATGTTTCTTACCATATAATTTATACAATCAAAAAATGGTATAAGAAGAACACAGGAGGAATCCAAGATGGCGGCGTAGGTAAACACCTAAACTGCTGCCTCCCACAACAATTTAAACTGCAACTAAAAGACAAAACGTCTATCACCCAGAACCACGGGAAAGCTGGCTGAGTGGAAGTTCTACAATTAGAAGGAAAGAGAAAAGAGCACTGAGACGTGCACGAGCGCTGAAAAGCTGAGGTACGGAGGCGCATGATCCGGGCTGGCGGCAGGCGACTGGGTGCGTTGCTTTTTTCAACCCGAACGGAGACAAGCCCCCGATTACTCTGAAATCCAGTCTCTGGGGAGACGCGGGGGACCCAAACTCCTACGGGGAGAAGCTGGACTGTCTGCCAGTGAGAGTGGCTTGCTTGCAGAGCTGCGCACAGGAATAATTGTTTATGGCACTGGGGCACAGGACTCCAGGACGCGGTCGGGGACACAGAGCCTGCTTACTAGCAGCCATTGCTGTTTGCCACGCCCTAACCTAGTGACGCCCTGAGACCCCGCCCCACACAACCTACAAACCCACCCAAGCTCCAAGCAGCTCAATTAGCATAAGAAAGCCTGCCCTATCGCAGCTTAACCTAGAAAACTTGCAGCCCGGGTCAGACAGCTCCAAAACCTCCAAACCCCAAGCAAAGAGGAGAAAACTGCAGCTCTCACTGTAGCTCCTGCTGAGTGGCCTCAGACAGTAGCTGATCTGCACCCCATTGGAGATCTAGAAGCCAGTGTACCTAGTGGTCAGTGTGAGACACCAGATTTCAACTCCTCACATCCATAAGTGACACATTCAAGAGGCAGACTCAGTGAGCACCAAAGCCCCACTGAAACAAGTCCTGCCCCATAAGCGTGTCTTCAGTGCAGCACTTCTTCCATTATAGACACAGGGAGTGCTCACAGCTAATTGGCCTGGAGGTCAATTCCTCCCAGCGTACCAACAGTAATTAAGGCTTAACTACACCAAGACTTTGCACTCAGCCCACAAAGGGGTGTACCAAGAGCATCCACATCAGGTGATTGGGGAGGCTGAGCTACTGCCCCCTATAGGTCACCTACCACACAAAGCCACTCCATCAACACAGGGAAGCAGCCAAAATGCAGAAACAAAGAAACATGTCACGAATGAAAGAAACGGAGGAAAGCAAACTACTGGATGACATAGAGTTCAGAATCACATTTATAAGGTTACTCAAGAATCTTTTAAAAACCGCCGAGAAACTTGATGACACTTCTGAGGAGCTTAGTGAGACCTTCAAGGACCTTAATGAGAATGCCAAAAAAATGGAAAAGGATCAGTCAGAAATGAAGCATACACTGTCTGAAATAAAGAATATACAGAAACTCAACTGTAGATCAACATACCCCAAGAATCAAACCAAAGATCTGAAATATGTGGAAACAAAAAACATCCAACCAGAGAAACAAAAAGAAAAAAGAACCCAAAAATATGAAGATAGTGTAAGGAGCCCCTGGGACAACTTTAAGCGAAACAACATCCGAATTTTTGGGGTGCCAGAAGAAGGGAGAGAGCAAAATATTGAAAACCTATTAGAAGAAATAATGACAGAAAACTTTCCCTACCTGGTGAAAGAAATAGACTTACAAGTTCAGGAAGCGCACAGAACCCCATACAAGAGGAACCCAAAGAGGACCACACCAAGACACATCATAATTAAAATGCCAAGGGCAAAAGACAAAGAGAGAATATTAAAAGCAGCAAGAGAAAAACAGTTAATTACCTACAAGGGAGTACCCATACGACTGTCAGCTGATTTCTCGGCAGAAACTATGCAGGCCAGAAGGGAGTGGCAAGAAATATTCAAAGTGATGAACAGCAAGAACCTACAACCAAGATTACTCTACCCAGCAAAACTATCATTCAGAGTTGAAGGTCAGATAAAGAGCTTCACAGACAAGAAAAAGCTAAAGGAGTTCATCGCCACCAAACCAGGATTACATGAAATGCTGAAAGGTATTCTTTAAGAAGAAGAAGAAGAAGAAAAAGGTAAAGATAAAAATTATGAACAACAAAATGACATCAAATACATACCTACCAACAAGTGAATCTAAAAATCAAGTGAATAAAAAATCTGAAGAACAGAATGGACTGGTGAATATAATAGAATCAGGGACATAGAGAGGGAGTGGACTGACGATTCTCAGGGGAAGCAAGTGTGAGGGGTGCGGGAAGAGATTGGACAAAAATCTTACTCCTATGGATGAAGATAGTGGCGGGGGGTAAGGGTATGGGGTGGGGTGGGGAATCAGGTGGAGGGGAGCTATGGGGGGGAAAAAGTGGAACACCTGTAATAATCTGAACAATAAAGATTTAATTAAGAAAAATAAAAAGAAGAATAAGAACAAAAAAAAAATGGGATAATAACCTCAATACTCATCTGTGGGAGAATGGTGAATTAATGAGGCATGATGGAATATTATGTAGGCATTAGAGGCCCGGTGCACGAAATTCGTGCACAGGAAGAGGGTGTCCCTCAGCCCAGCCTGCACTCTCTCCAATCTGGGACATCCCTCTCACAATCCAGGACTGCTGGCTCCCAACTGTTCACCTGCTTGCCTTCCTGATTGCCCCTAACTGCTTCTGCCTGCCAGCCTGATCACCCCCTAACCACTCCCCTGCCAGCCTGTTTGCCCCTAACTGCCCTCCCCTGCAGGCCTGGTCACCCCTAACTGCCCTCCCCTGCAGGCCTGCTCACCCCTAACTGCTCTCCCCTGCAGGCCTGGGTCCCCCCCAACTGCCCTTCCCTGTAGGCCCGGTCACCCCCCACTTCCCTCCTCTGGCAGGCAGATCACCCCTAACTGCCCTCCCTAGCAGGCTTGATTGCCCCCAACTGCCCTCCCTTGCAGGCCTGGTCCCTCCCAAATGGCCTCCCCTGCTGGCCATCTTGTGGTGGCCATCTTGTGTCCACATGGGGGCAGGATCTTTGACCACATGGGGGCAGTCATCTTGTGTGTTGGAGTGATGGTCAATCTGCATATTACTCTTTTATTAGATAGGATAGAGGCCTGGTGCATGGGTGGGGGCCAGCTGGTTTGCCCTGAAGGGTGTACCGGATCAGGGTGGGGGTTCCCTTGGGGCATGGGGTGGCCTGGGTGAGGAACCTGTGTTGGTTTGCAGGCCAGTCATGCCCCCCAGTGACCCAAGTAGAGGCCCTGGTATCTGGGATTTACTTATCTTCTACAATTGAAACTTTGTAGCCTGGAGCGGAGGCCAAGGCAGGCCAGGGCTGCAGAAGCTTGGCTTCCTCTATCGCCGGGGGCAACCCTAGCCTCCTGCTCTCTCCAGCTCCATGGCTGCCACCATATTTGTTGGGATTTTTTTATCTTCTATAATTGGAACTTTGTAGCCTGGAGTGGAGGCCTGGGCCAGCCAGGGTGTATGGAAAATTTGGCTTCCTCTATCGCTGGGGAAACCCAAGCCTCCTTCCTGCTCTCTCCGTGGCTGCAGCCATCTTGATTGGGTTAATTTGCACACTCGCTCCTGATTGGCTGGTGGGCATGGCTTGTGGGTATAGTGGTGTGATGGATAATTTGCATATTACTCTTTTATTAGATAGGATTAACATTAATTTTAAATAAAAATTTAAAACTTGGAGAATGCTCATGATTAAAGCTTAAATGAAAAGCAAAATGACAGCCCATTATTCTTCCTAATTAAAACAAATTAATTACAGCAACTTGCTGTCAGAAATAATACCATACAAGGCAGGTGAATATAAACTATTTAAATAGCTTATTGATTAAAAGAAATTTAGGTCACATGAGATTTCATTCAGGAGCACTACATACTTAAAGTCATTGTTACAACTGACAGTTGCATACTAATTTATGTTTTTCAAAATATTTTGCTTTAGTAAAAATTATAGGGTTTCAGTGTTATAAATGCAATCTGTGGACAAACTCTTGTACTGCATCTAACCCCCATCCACCCACCACTACCACATCCCTATTCACGGTGTGAACTCTCAGTCATTCAGAGAAAGAAAATAATTTTCATGATGCACTGGATGGTCCCCTTCCCAATCTAGTAGCCTATTATTGAATAAACAGATTATTGGGAAACTTTAATTTTGAAGATATTGTTTGAGACAACTTGCAAATGGAAATTAGGGAGGATGCAGCAGTGGGATGGATGGATTTGATTAAATATCAGCCTGGAACAAATCCATTCTACCAGACCCCAATATGGAGAGATGATGGTATTGAGGACCAGCTGGTGCCTCCCTCTCACCTCACACTCCATCAGAACACAGATGCAACTGTAGGGAAATTGAGATTAAGTTTCTGCTACTTTGAAGACTGGAGGCTAAAAAAAAGCAGTTTTAGAAAAAATAAAAGTTACATTTTTTTTGTATGTAAGTTTGCAAACAAGTAAGGGAAAGCAAGACAGTAACAGTTTTGCACATATGCGTGCACGCGCGCGCACGCACGCGCACACACACACACACACACGGGTATAATGCCTCAGAATTTCTGGAGACAACTTCAAATTACGTAAGCAAGATAGGCCTGTCAGAGAAGGTGATATTTAAACCAAAACTTGAAGAATGCATTGAAATAGATCATAAAAATATGTGGAATTATAAAGAAACAAAGTCATAGGAATGGAAAGTAGAATGGTAGTCATAAGAATGGAAAGTAAAATGGTAGTCACAGAAACGGAAAGTAGAATGGTAGTCATAGAAATGGAAAGTAGAGTGGTAGTCATAGGAATGGAAAGTAGGATGGTAGTCATAGAAACAAAAAGTAGAATGGTAGTCATAGGAATGGAAAGTGGAATGGTAGTCATAGGAATGGAAAGTAAAATGGTAGTCATAGGAACAGAAAGTAGAATGGTAGTCATAGGAATGGAAAGTAAAATGGTAGTCATAGGAACAGAAAGTAGAATGGTAGTCATAGGAATGGAAAGTAGAATGGTAGTCATAGGAATGGAAAGTAGAATGGTAGTCATAGAAACAGAAAGTAGAATGGTAGTCATAGGAATGGAAAGTAGAATGGTAGTCATAGAAACAGAAAGTAGAATGGTAGTAGATGGCCACCACAAGATGGCCACCTGCACAGTGAAGGCAGAGCCCAGCGGCCACTCCACGTGGTGAGGCCTGGGGGTCCTGCGACTCATGCGGTGTGGAGGAGACCAGTCCCAACATCTCTGCCACCTCACATGGAGGAGGCAGGTTGCGCGGGGAGGGCAGTTGGGGGCAATCAGGCCAGAAGGGGAGGGCAGTTGGGGGCCATCAGGCTGGCAGGGGAGCAGTTAGGTGTCAATCAGGCTGGTAGGGGAGCGGTTAGAGGGTGATCAGGTTGGCAGGCAGACGAGCAGCTAGGAGCCAGTGGTCCCGGATTGTGAGAGGGATGTCCCAGATTGGAGAGGGAGCAGGCCGGGCTGAGGTACTCCCCCACCCCCCATGCAGAATTTCATGAATCGAGTCTCTAGTATCTTAATCAAGCTGAGAAAAAGCAAATAAAAAACTGTGGCAAAAAGAGCATTCAAGGCAGAGGCTGCAGCACAGAAAAGCCCTGAGGCAGGAAAGAGCTTGTACTTGGAGGAAATGGAAGATGTCAAGGTGTGTGTCTGTGTATCATAGCGAAAGAGGATGTGAGTTAGTCAAGGTCATGTAGAACAAGTAGACACAGAACTCACTGCTCTCTCAAAATACATCACCCACCTACAGTGCCCCCAAAAGATGCACAACTTTGAAGTCTCAAAACATAATGAAGGGAATAAGCTACAACTCTTTCCACTAAAGTGTATGTCTGCAACCTGAATTGGGCACTCACAGAAGCACATTTGGACGCTAATGACCTCAGAGGATTCATTCTAAGCTCTCCTGTAAATGACTCACTGCATATGGGCTCAGAACAGGAAAACACTGACTTGACTGTTTCTTTAAAACAGCCTTGCAAGTAAACTTTAGTCCATTTTTTTTCTGTTATCCCTTACCCCAAACCTCCCCGAACTTCATACTCCCAACGGTATATTTGAAAAACTAATCAAAACTAAAGATCTCCTTTCTTCTGACACATATTTTCCTCATGTAAGTCAGATACTGCTTTCCTGATTGCTTCCCAGCAGTGCCACCAAATGGAGGTGAGGGGGCAGTTGCAAGCCCTGCAGAGTGAGAGGATGTGGATGTGGCAAGAAATCCCCAGAGGAGTCTTTTGGCACCTAATACAGTGTCCTGTGAGATCCAGGCTCACATTTAGGCAGCTCAGACACTTCTATTTTTATTCTTGTGCCATTCCCTAGTGAAACTTGCAAAGCCACACTTACATGCAAGCTAGGGATACAGATCCAATAAATGAGCCTCCAGACTAAAGACAAAATGTGAAATTTAGACTTGGGTTGAAACAGCTATGATGGGCCTTATAGCTGAGATATCCTGAGCTGTTCTATAGAGCAAAATTGCTATTTGCTCTGACCACTCTACAGAAGCTATAAATGTTGATGCAAGTCACTGGAAATAATTGGGGAGAAGAATGTAGTTGATTAATAGTGATAACTAGAATGGTGAGCTGAGGGTTTTTTCCTGGGGTCGTGTCTAGTGAAGCCGAAGAATGAACTCTGTGGACCACAGGATTTAAGCAGAAGTGCGGAAAATGTATTACAAGCAGATTTAGACTCCCTGCAAGGGAAGAAGGGCCCAATAATGGAGCCCATTGTAGTCCAGGGTATATATTTACTACAAGCCTGCCCTGTGCCTACCTGTGTCACCACCTCATCAATTCCCTCAATTGTTCTTGCCCAGCAACAGACCTGAACTTTCCCTGCTTCTGTGTGTCCTTTCTCTGTTCCTGTGCTGAACTTTCTGTTTCCATGTGTCAGTACACCTTATTGTTGCAGGCCTTCCCTTGGTTTCTCATTTTGAGTCCAGAAACATTTTATTATTTCTGCTTGGTTGGTTTCTGTGGTTGGCTGGCTCAAACCGCCATGTCTGCCCCTGCCTATGTTCCACCTGCCTTTGTTTCCCACTGGACCCCTCCCCTGTCTGCCCGCGTTTCAAGTTAACTTCTCTCAATAGCACTTGGGGTACAAATTTGCAGAGTCTGCAACAACCCGATATCCATAGACACCCATTCTCCAATCAAGCCTGTGAATTCTTCTCCCAGTCTTTCCCTGGATCTCACATCCTCATCATAACCAACACCTCTATCCGAAGATAGCCAAACACCTACATATTACTCCTTGATGAATCTGTCCACTGATGTGGTAGACTCGGTAGGAGGTAGATGTGACTAGACGGGATATAGTTGGATTCAATTCTTGGGAATTTATTAATAAATTAGGTAAAAGAAAACCCTTCTCCTGTTTATGAAACAGGTTTCTCAAAAGAAGTCTTTCCCAGAGCAGCATGTATTAGAATCTCTTGGGATGTGTGCTAAATGCCGAATCTGTACCAGAAACACCACATGTGCAGGGGAGGAGATATGGAAATACATTATGAGAAACTCGCTAGGCAATTTTGTTAGATGCTAGCATTTGAGAACCATTGCTAAGGAAAAGAAATAAAACTACCCTTTTTTCTCTCTCCAATTGCCTTCCAATGAACATTCTTTTTGCCCCACCAGTGTTTCCTTTGTATGTGTCTTAGTCCCTTTGGATGACTGTAACAGAATGAATGTTTATATACAGCAGACATTTATTTCTCACAGTTCTGGAGGCTGGGAAGTTCAAGAATAAGGCAAATGTAGTGTCTTGTGAATTTTTACTTCCTGATTCATAGACAGTTGGCTTCTTGCTGTGTCCTCACGTGAATGAAAAAGGGACAAGGGTGCTTTTTAAAAGGGCACTAATCCCATTCACAAAGGCTCTGTCCTCATGACCTAATCACCTCCCATAGGCTCCACCATCACAATGGGGATTGGGTTTCAATGTATAAATTTGGGGAAATACACACTTTCAATTTACAGCCAGGTGTGACTGCGGAGGAAGGTGTGTGTGTGTGTGTGTGTGTGTGTGTGTGTGTGTTGGGGGGAGGAATGTGGCAGGGAAAGAACAAGAGTTTGATGTGTTGGGGGGAGGTATGTGGCAGGGAAAGAACAAGAGTTTGATGGAAATAGAAAAAATTCAAAACCCCTTTCTCATTATATTCTGACACCTGCAACTTCAAGGATTTCGATTCTGCCATTGATATTTTTGAAATGAATACTGTTAACACAATTATATTTATCACAATTTTGATTCCTCTGATTCTGGAAATAATCATGAGCTGGGGATTATGAGTTGGGGATGAAGAAAGTGGGATGAAAGCTGTAGTTCATTAAAAACTATTATATTTCTTTCAAATAAAATTTATAGCTGATTGATTGCATGTGTTGTGTATCAGGATTCTCTGGATATATACAGTACATTAATACCCATTTTATTTGTTTATGTATCAGTTAAGTACTTATCCAATTGTGAATAACAGGTATTTAATAATTTAGTGAATGCAAGCTCTTTGTATGGTTGTCATTTATTTGATGCTGAGTGGTTGATCATGAATGTAACCTCAATTTTGTTGCTGTAAAGATAGTGTGGTATTGTTAACTTAAAAGTAAAAGGTCTTTAAAAGTGAGAGGTAACAAGCATTTATTGAGATCAGTAAGAATAGCTATTTGGGATCCTTAATTCAGGCAGAAGCCCAAATAATGTTTCAACTAGGAGACAAAAGCAATGGATATATTTGAGAAAGGGAAGGTAAACAATTATATCAATAGAAGGAAGGCATTTCTATTGGTGCAGGAACATAACATAGTGATGTTAATTCTAAACAATGCTTTTAATTTTTAGATCAGTAGTCATCAGTCCTATAGTCATGACTGCTTTCTTGTTGCCTTTGCAAAGAGTTATTTGGGGGCACAATGTGGTCCTAGGCCCAGTCCAAAGGTTATTTTGCCCTGTTTTAACATTCAAAGATTTGAAACATAAGATGTGCAAGGCAGTCCCTCTTTTAAATTTGTTCTGTTTATATTATTGTTTACAGTATAATGGGAGGGACTTAAGCTCTGTAGGTAGAGGATTGTGGTTAACAAGAAACAAGAGAGCCTTCTCTGTGTAGGACAGTGCTGGGAGCATAATCAGTGAAAAATAAAGTTTGGGTTTCTTTAGCCTAGTCAAGAAAAAATATGATTCCCATTATCACATATGTTTCTGAAAAGCATCTGATAGGAAGCAGAGAGTTTAGACAGACATTGATGAGTTGATAAAACTTCTGTGGATAATAAGACTACTACTGGATCTGGAGGCAGCATGAGGCACAAAGGCCTCTACCAACAAGTGCAAAAGAAAGCCAGCCAACCCTGAACAAAAGTTTCCACCTCTCATGGGTGCACAGAGATGAAAAATGGAACTGACCACACAAATACCGAGCAAAGGATTTGTACTTTAGAGACTATATAGTTTCCTTTTTATAAAAAAAAATATTTTTTTATTGATATCAGAGGGAAGGGAGAGGGAGAGAGAGATAGAAACATCAATTATGAGAGAGCATCATAGATTGGCTGTCTGGGTATTGAGCTCACAACCCAGGCATGTGCCCTTGACAGGAACCAAACCCAGAACCCTTCAGTCTGCAGGCTGAAGCTCTATGCTCTGAGCCAAACCAGCTAGGGTGATAGTTTTCCTTTTAATTGTTCACTCCAGATGACCTTTATGCATAATTCCTTTCCCACTGATTCTTGGATAAAAGCCAAAGTGTAAATACCTAGTAGCAAAGTTATATAGACAAACTGATAATAGCATCTAAAAATAACCTCAAAGTAAAAACCATTTAGTAAGAGAAAGAACTATTCACCTGCTATCTGACCCTAGGCAATTTACTCAGCTTTCTCTTAAGCCTTAGTTTACATATGTGTAAAAATGGGAATAATAACACCCAATGGGATTATGTAACCATTAAATAAGAAAATGTATATAAAATGCTTAACACAAAATGAATGCTCAATGAAGAGGAACTGTTTATGTTAAATGGAATAATATGGAATGACTAATGGTTAATCAGAAATGTTATTAAAACGTGGTCCTGAAAATAAAAATTGGGAGGATGTTGAGTCTAAAACTGAATTTATTTTGACAACACAGTAGATATTTCTACTGCAGTATGTGCTAATGTCAATCAATTTTCCTTCTGCTGACACACAATATTTTAAATGCTGCAGTAGATTTTAAAAATGTTTCAAGGCTGGATGCTTAGCTACTAGTATCTTTCTGAAGTTACTACAATAATACCCATGAACCCCTCCAGCCAGCAATGTTCTTCCATCTGAGGAAATTGCTTTCGTGAGTCATGTGCAAATTATCAGCAGCAAGCTGTACAGACATTCTGATCAATATATTTTATGGGAAAAAATACATTTTTAGATAATGATTTTTCCTCTCATAGGTACACAACTTGCAATCAAGTTTCGGATCATGCTTAGAACGATACAATTGCTCAGGGTCAATTAAACTAACAGAGATGAAGAAATGAGTGTTGTGGTTTTTCTTTCTTTGTTGTTTCCTTGCTTTCTTTTTCTTTTCTTAAAATGCTGTTGCTTTTTCAATGAATATAATATAAGAGTTAGGAAAAATGTTTTAAGGTTTTAGAAATTCTTATACATTCTTGCATATTATAGTTTGGAAAGGCTTAATGTGATGAAATGAGCCAACTATGTTTGCTGCATTGGCTAAGATATAAGAATAAAACCTAATTCCAATTCTCAAGGAGTTTGTATAAAGGAATGAAAGTGATATAATTAATATTTTTATTAAAAAGAAAAAGAGATGTACCAAGTGCTATGTTAAAGTACACAGACACATCTGACCTGTGCTTTGGAGGCTCAGAAGAATTTGCATTCTAGAAACGGGCATCCCACTCATCAGCAAAGGCATTGGCAAAGTCACAGAGAGAAGAAAATACATGGTAGATTAGGGGAACAAAAAAAACAGCCAGTTTTGGCTAGAGCAGTGGTTGGCAAACTGCGGTTCTGTTGACTAATGAGTTTGCCGACCACTGACCTAGACTCTCGATTCCAATAATTACAGGCTGTTGTTGTTCCTTGTGATTAAACCCCTATCCCAGTGGTCAGCGAACTCATTAGTCAACAGAGCGGCAAACTGCGGCTCGCAGTTTGCTGACCACTGGGCTAGAGCAAGGGGGGTACCAGGAATCATATGTAGTAAGTGATAATGGTAAGCTAAGGACATACATGAGGCATCATAACTTCAGGAGTTGTAAGCAAATGGATTATTGTATTGAGAGGTAATCCTGATGGAAAAATTGTTCATCTGAATAGAGGTGGAGACAATAAACAGGTTGGGAACAACTGCTCTAGTCACTGGAAATAGTTGCTTTAGTCACTGGAAATAGTTGCTTTAGTCCACAGAAAAGCTGACTGTTTCTAAGCAGAGAATTGACATGATCAGGGAGTACGGAGACTCCAGGAACTTACCAAACAAGAGGAAATGAAGGCTAATATCTAGTTACACACTGCAGTTAAACACATTAATTGAATCTCTGCTCTCTCTTCCAAACTACAATACAGTGACAGTAAAGAGATTTTAGTTTTTAATCCTAAAATGACAAAGGGCAATGGAGAGGAGCCAATAGCAACAATTTTGAAGCTGGCAAAGTAGATGGATGAACAAAAACTGAATTAGCAGACCTGAGAAATATGAAGAGGTGAAAAATAACCAAGTTACATTACACAATTCTCAAGAGAGATTGGTGGCATCAGGTGACTTTGTGAATGTAAGTGAATTGTGGGCTATAAACAGAAAAATTAATTGAAAGTTTTTTTAGGTAGAAGACAGTCCTATAGGGGAGGCAAAATATTTTACCTCTACCCATCTTAGGTTTTCAGCAGGGACTCTAACAAAAAGACAGATTAAAAAGAGAAAAACAACAGTTTATTAACACGGACTGTGCACATCACATGGGAGAAACCTAAACCAAAAGTCATTCATAGTGGCAGCTTAGAATTCCAGATCATACAGCATTTTCAACAAAGAACAATACATTTTTGGACAAAATTTAGAAGAACTGAAAATAGTTGGCTCTGGGGATCAGGAAAAGGAAGTGGGAGGAAGTCTAAAATTAGCTAAATGTGAGCTGAGGCAGGAGCAGTGAAGAAAGGAGATTTAGACTAGATGAGAGCTGTAAAATTAAATCTACAGGACTGGGCAACTGGTTGGAAAAGGAAAGAGCAGGAAAACGATGTCACGGGTTTCAGCCAGGGTAACAGAGGACAATAAAATTACCAACAGAAAATCCAGAGAGACAGGAGTTATAATGGGGGCAGATAAAGGAAGATAATGGAACATAGCAGAAATATGATGACTTGTAAAGACCCTGACTCTGCCTCTTTGTAGCTGTGGTCTTGAGCAGACCACCTAACCTTCATGGGTTTCTGTGTCCTTACCTTTAAAGTGAGGGAAGCAGTGGAGCTTAGTGGTGAAGAACCCAGACTCTAGAGCTGTATCACTCAAGTTCAAATACCAGCAAACCCCATTCTCCCAGCCCATTTACTAGCTATGTAGAGGTTGGCTGCAAAAAAGGAGGAAAACAGAAGTTCAATAAACATGTTTGTTTTGTTGAATGCCCATTCTCTCTACAAGCCAAATCATTGGTCTATATGCTTGAGGAAAGCAGGAAAATAAAATTAGATGACAAAAAATAAAAACAAATACAACAGAGTCCTTGAGATAGATTGACACAGTGATAACTAACCAGAAGTTAGACTTACACTAGTTTTATGGCATATTCGTGGTCCCATCCTAATCAACATCTTAACCATTACTTCTTTTTTGAGTATTTCATGCTTCTTTGAAATGTTATGTGTACTACTTCATCATTAAAAAATTTACATGCAAGAAATTGAGCACAATTCACAGAATATCTGTTGCACCCTCCAAAATGTCCATGTAATCAGAATTCTGGGCTTTGACATTGTGACTTTGCGGAAGTGGAAAGAACACTTCCCCTGCCCCCAAATCCTTCATGTCCTACAGATGTGTCACATTAAATGGGCCAATCTTAGAGCAAGAGAGGCAGACCAAGAGAGGCAGACAAAGTGAGGCACTTAAAGTTTTGTTGCCCACAAAAAAACTAAGTTCTGCATGTTTCTGCTTCCAGTGAACCATGGTATAATTCCAAGGTGTGGAATTTATGCTCTATTTATGCTCTAGACTTATTGCTACTGGCAAGGATTCATCTGGTTCTAGGTAAACTGTTAAACCAAGACTCCACACTAATGATTCCACACTAATCATTAAATGTTCCAAAGAGATGTGGCTCACTCTAAGTTAGTCAACAGGATAGACAATATTTTGGTCATCATGCAAAGTTTTTTTGCAGCAAAGCATGAATTCCTTAGGCCTCACAAGACTCATGCAGCATGGTGGGGTGGGAGGCATCAGTTTTGCAGGTAGAGAATTCCTCTGTGTTACGTGTTTTTGGCTCATAGTTAAATCATCAGTTCCCTCATCTGTAAAATGAGGATAATGATACTTTTCAGGGTTATTGTGAAGGCTAAATGATTAAACATAAATATGGGCCCAACTCAGGGTTTGACATATATTTAGAACGTGATATTTTTTTTAGTTATTTTGTTTATTTATCTGTGAATAAAAAAAGAAAAAGAAACACTCCTGGATAAATGACGACCAAATTAATCTTTTGCCATCAGCTCTTTTTCATTCTATTATGGCCAGAGAGGTGGATGGTCTGTTGGCCCTGCCAGCTTTAATCTCCATAATCATTTTCAGTGGGGGAGGGCTGAGAAACACAATCTTGGTAAAATGCCAGACACTCTTGGTTGTTCCATTGATATTAATTAATCCCCAGTAGCAGCATTTTGGCAACAGACTGACTCGTGTGACCTTTCATGCCGGATTATTCTGACATGATTCCTTTTCTCAGCCACGCCCTTTAAACCCTTCGCAGGCTGTTGGCCGAATTCCACAAGCACTGCAGTTTCCTGAGAAGTCTGAAGTTGGCTCCTTCAATGTGTTATTGCTAAATAAGTGAAATGTGAGACATCACAACTCTGGTGATGGAAGATGCCCCAATAATCATTGTAATATTCAAAAATTCCCACTCCGAGCTCTTTGTATTTGCGGGGGCTCAGGAGGCTGGATTCAGGAAATAGGCTCCTACCTGCTGCCTCCATCGTCCAGAAGGCCTGTGGTTGCTCAGCATGTCCACTCACCGTGAGAAGGGTGATTGCTGGCAAAACAACTGTTTCTCTCAGAGGATAAGCAGCTTACATTTATTGCCTTGGGTAGCACGGGCTTTACATTAGCTTTAGCTCCCCCTCACTTTCCCCCTGCTGTTTATGAAAAGGTTTCTTATGGGATTTTATTCTGTATTTGAAATGAAAACAGCAGGAGTCACAAAGCTGAGACAAAGAGAAGACGCTTCTAACCTTACCCAGGCCCCTTTCTGTCTGAGATGACAGTGCCCACGCACCAACCGAGGCAGGGAAGGACAGGTAATGTTCTAATCATCATTTGCATCCCTGGGACTGCATGCTCTCGTGTAAGGTATTTCATGCAACTTAAACATCTATGGTGAGGATGATTCTCCAGAACTTGATAATAATAGTTATTACTCTGTAATTGGAGATGCTGGTGCTACTATTAAGTCTATCTTTTTCTTAGAATTACACAGCACATATTACAATGGGTTGAAATGGTCATTCTACTTTGTCTCCTCCACCATATTTTAAGATTTGTTTCTTAAGTGATTTTATTCTGTATTTGAAATGAAATGTAACCCAAGCACCTGGCACTATGACACATACAGAGTGCACCATTCAATAAAGACTTGATGAATGAGTGAATGATGAGGTCTTAAGTAAGTCATGAGGTCATCTGTGGGACACCAATGACAGTGAGGTAACCAAAAATTTACAGACTTAGTCTGATGGAAATTAGTATTTTCTAAGCTCTGTGTATGTTCTCCTCACCTCCAACCTGTTCGGTTAACTCTGACTTATCCTTCAGGAAAGGGAGTTTCTCAAGGAAGCCTTTTTCATGCTACTTATGTTTTAAGCTTTATATGTGCAGAGGCCATGGTTATTTTTGCCCAATATTCAATTGAGAGCCTGGCATGTTATAGACACTCAACTATTTGTGGAAAAACTACTCTGCTCTGACTGCTCCTCTTTTTCTGCATCCTACCCCACCGTCTGAGCACTCATCACGCTTCATTTAGACCACTTCAGTCATCTTTGGCTGAACTTCCTACCTCCACCCATCACCCCCTTAGAATTGGTACTGGACACAGCTGCCAAAATAATCTTCACCAAGCTGCGCTTAGGCCGTAAACTTTCTGTTCTCAAATTGCTTTCAATTTACTTCTATTTATTAACTTGCAAACAGGTACTACGAAGTTGTACACCAGTTGCTCTTCACAATATTTTGAAATCTCATTTCTCCAGAGTTTGTTGTGTTATTCAACCCATTTTTTGCTTTGTCTTTAAATGTATACATGCTTCTCTCTCGTTATACCCAGTTTTTTTGTCTTTCCCTCAGTCATGAAGGAAAGGTCTTCTGAGTCATGTTTATATTGCGTCTCCCATGTGCCTTACTAGTACATGTGTGAAAAAGACCCAGGAAATATTTTAGCCTTGTGGAAGATGAGCTCTCAACATAGAACAGCAGATAACAGGAGAAATGAACCACATACATAGAGAGACTTTAAAGTGTTGAATAATCTGAATGAAACTATAAAATAAGTATAAGCTGATCCTAGAAATAAATAGCTTTCCCTTCCAGCAGGGGAGGGGCAGAGAAGGAAGCAGCAGGGAGTGGGGGTCCCACCATGCTCTGTCACTGCCACCTCACTGATTCTCTGAGCTGCAGGAGAGTGGGAGGAGGTGTAAGCTTTGGGAGTGAGTGGGATCACATCAGGGTGGGGATGGTAGATAGGAAGGTAAAGAAAAACTCTGCAATGTTGGCAGCAGCATCGATTGGCTGCTGGAATGAAGGGGCAATGCCAGATGAGAATATCCAACCATAGTAGAAATAAATCAGAGGTCTATCTTTGAAGTTGCGGGAAATCTCTCAGTCAGCTATCTTGCTAGGAATTGAATGCACTTAAAATATGAGCTGATGTTCATGGTCTATAAATTTTTTTACTTTTTTGGAATGTTGTACTTTGCCTTTCAAAAAGAACTACTGTTTCTTGAAACTTTAAGATGGGGAAGTACAGATTTCATTCACTGGGGACTATAAGTGTGCTATTGACCTACAAAATCAACTATCAAGATAGTTTTTTTCCCCTTAAAGGAAATTATAAGTATTAATAGGATTTATGAATTTTATGATGAATATAAAAATATAATTTCAACCATAAAAATTCTGAATAGCTGTTTTTAAGTGTAGCTAACATTAATGAGAAAAATTCCAATATTGATTTTTTAATTACCAAATATTTATAAATCTATGGAATAGATTCAACAAAATATAGATCCAACCAACTTATGTATCAGATCAAATTATTTTTAGTGTTTTTTATTGGCGATCTCTGAAAAGTTGTTAATGAACTTGGGTTTAATGGATTATTGACATTAGACACAGATGTAAGAGTCAGTTGAAAATGTGACCCACCCCTATTGCTTAGTTAAGGTTCTTGAGATATATGGCATTATTTTCCCTAACATTTCACCCCTTTTTATATCCAGGCCCTTTGCCATGTTGAGACTGGGTGAAAAGTGATGACCATTGTGGCAGGCTTTTGATTATGAAAATCAGCATCTGTTTATAGATCAAGCAATATCTGGCAGGCTACCAATATATTTCATTACCAGAGTCACACGATCTACTGGTCATCATCAAACATCCCTATGGGTCAAAATATTCTGACTATCACTAGGTGACTGAGCTTTTAAAATTTAAAGTGTCTTACCTTGTCATTGGTAATAAAATGACATTTGATCTCTGCTACTTTAGAGTCTTCCCTATAATGAGGGGACCCATCTTAATGGCATTATACCACAGTCATTACTGGCCTAGAAATTAGGGCAAACATAGATATTTTTAATGATGTTCTTACTAATATATATATATATATATATATATATATATATATATATTTTTTTTTTTTTTTTTTTTTTTTAAGGAGGGAAACATCAATTTATTGTTCCACTTATTTAGGCATTCATTGGTTGCTTCTTCTATGTGCCCTGACAGCAGATTGAACCTGCAACCTTGGCTTATGGGAGGACGCTCTACCTAACTTCTCCTACATTTGTCCCTCTAACTTATTTCTTTCTTTTTTTTTTTTTCTTAATTAAATCTTTATTGTTCAGATTATTACAGGTGTTCCACTTTTTTTTCCCCCCATAGCTCCCCTCCACCTGATTCCCCACCCCACCCCATGCCCTTACCCCCCGCCACTGTCTTCATCCATAGGAGTAAGATTTTTGTCAAATCTCTTCCCGCACCCCTCACACTTGCTTCCCCTGAGAATCGTCAGTCCACTCCCTTTCTATGTCCCTGATTCTATTATATTCACCAGTCCATTCTGTTCTTCAGATTTTTCATTCACTTGATTTTTAGATTCACTTGTTGGTAGGTATGTATTTGATGTCATTTTGTTGTTCATAATTTTTATCTTTACCTTTTTCTTCTTCTTCTTCTTCTTAAAGAATACCTTTCAGCATTTCATGTAATCCTGGTTTGGTGGCGATGAACTCCTTTAGCTTTTTCTTGTCTGTGAAGCTCTTTATCTGACCTTCAACTCTGAATGATAGTTTTGCTGGGTAGAGTAATCTTGGTTGTAGGTTCTTGCTGTTCATCACTTTGAATATTTCTTGCCACTCCCTTCTGGCCTGCATAGTTTCTGCCGAGAAATCAGCTGACAGTCGTATGGGTACTCCCTTGTAGGTAATTAACTGTTTTTCTCTTGCTGCTTTTAATATTCTCTCTTTGTCTTTTGCCCTTGGCATTTTAATTATGATGTGTCTTGGTGTGGTCCTCTTTGGGTTCCTCTTGTATGGGGTTCTGTGCGCTTCCTGAACTTGTAAGTCTATTTCTTTCACCAGGTAGGGAAAGTTTTCTGTCATTATTTCTTCTAATAGGTTTTCAATATTTTGCTCTCTCCCTTCTTCTGGCACCCCAAAAATTCGGATGTTGTTTCGCTTAAAGTTGTCCCAGAAGCTCCTTACATTATCTTCATATTTTTGGATTCTTTTTTCTTTTTGTTTTTCTGGTTGGATATTTTTTGTTTCCACATATTTCAGATCTTTGGTTTGATTCTTGGGGTATGTTGATCTACAGTTGAGTTTCTGTATATTCTTTATTTCAGACAGTGTATGCTTCATTTCTGACTGGTCCTTTTCCATTTTTTTGGCATTCTCATTAAGGTCCTTGAAGGTCTCACTAAGCTCCTCAGAAGTGTCATCAAGTTTCTCGGCAGTTTTTAGAAGATTCTTGAGTAACCTTATAAATGTGATTCTGAACTCTATGTCATCCAGTAGTTTGCTTTCCTCCGTTTCTTTCATTCGTGACATGTTTCTTTGTTTCTGCATTTTGGCTGCTTCCCTGTGTTGATGGAGTGGCTTTGTGTGGTAGGTGATCTATAGGGGGCAGTAGCTCAGCCTCCCCAATCACCTGATGTGGATGCTCTTGGTACACCCCTTTGTGGGCTGAGTGCAAAGTCTTGGTGTAGTTAAGCCTTAATTGCTGTTGGTACACTGGGAGGAATTGACCTCCAGACCAATTAGCTGTGAGCACTCCCTGTGTTTATAATGGAAGAACTGCTGCGCTGAAGACACGCTTATGATGCAGAACTTGTTTCAGTGGGGCTTTGGTGCTCACTGAGTCTGCCTCTTGAATGTGTCACTTATGGATGTGAGGAGTTGAAATCTGGTGTCTCACACTGACCACTAGGTACACTGGCTTCTGGATCTCCAATGGGGTGCAGGTCAGCTACTGTCTGAGGCCACTCAGCAGGAGCTACAGTGAGAGCTGCAGTTTTCTCCTCTTTGCTTGGGGTTTGGAGGTTTTGGAGCTGTCTGACCCGGGCTGCAAGTTTTCTAGGTTAAGCTGCGATAGGGCAGGCTTTCTTATGCTAATTGAGCTGCTTGGAGCTTGGGTGGGTTTGTAGGTTGTGTGGGGCGGGGTCTCAGGGTGTCACTAGGTTAGGGCGTGGCAAACAGCAATGGCTGCTAGTAAGCCGGCTCTGTGTCCCCGACCGCGTCCTGGAGTCCTGTGCCCCAGTGCTGTAAACAATTATTCCTGCGCGCAGCTCTGCAAGCAAGCCACTCTCACTGGCAGACAGTCCAGCTTCTCCCCGTAGGAGTTTGGGTCCCCCGCGTCTCCCCAGAGACTGGATTTCAGAGTAATCCGGGGCTTGTCTCCCTTTGGGTTGGAAAAAGCAACGCACCCAGTTGCCCGCAGCCAGCCCGGATCACGCGCCTCCGTACCTCAGCTTTTCAGCGCTTGTGCACGTCTCAATGCTCTTTTCTCTTTACTTCTAGTTGTAGAACTTCCACTCAGCCAGCTTTCTTGTGGTTCTGGGTGATAGACGTTTTGTCTTTTAGTTGCAGTTTAAATTGTTGTGGGAGGCAGCAGTTTAGGTGTTTACCTATGCCGCCATCTTGGATTCTCCCTAATATATTTCTTAGCTTCGGTTGGTATGGGTGGGTATGAAACTTATCCAGGATAAATCCATTTCAACAAACCATCCTTTTCTTAGTATTCCTTTCTCTATATTGTTCTGGGAAAATACTAGCATCTCAACTTCATTAAACTTAGGCCATCACTGAGTCCAAGTTTCAGTCATCCAATTAAACTGTTAGAGCACATTCTAGCCATGCAAGCTAACACACTGAAACCATATCAAACCAAATGCACTCATATCAAATTCTATATCAGCCTGATATAGAATTACTAGAGTCCCAGTGCACAAATTCATGCACAGGTGGGGTCTGGCTGGCCCAGCCACAATCAGAGCAGATCAGGGCAGGGCCTGTTGGGAGTAAGAGATGGTGGGAGGGGCTATGGGCAGTGGGCCGTCTAGCCCTTTTCCCAATTGGTGTGGGGGGGCAATCAGGGGTGGAGGTGTCTGGGGGAGGGGCTGTGGGCTGATTGGGGTGGTGGGGGCTGACCAGGGGCGGGGCCGGACAGGGGGAGGGACTGTGGGGGGTTGGCCGGCCAGCCCCACCCCCAGATTCAGCAGGTTCACTGGCCACAGTGGGCATCATAGCAACCTGTTATTCTGGTCATTATGGCGTTCTGGTAGCTGGCTTTTAATATATATAGATAATCTGTCCTCCTAGGTATAATAACCTAAAAAATTATTCACATACATGTTCCCTAGGATTCTCCAATATACATTAGCAAAATACTATTGCAATTCTTATGGTGTACTAATACTTTCTCTTGGACCCTCTGGAGTCTGTACGTTTATATTTTATCTTGTGGCAAGGGGGTGGTTTCAGTGCATCTTGAGCAGAATGAGCATCCATAGTAAGACATCTGTCTCAGTGAGGTTATTATAAGATTTACCAGTAGAGGAAGGACAGTCTCCTTACACAGGAGAACAAGTTCATACTCCTGATAAGAGAGGATGATTGATTCAGAATTTGGAGATTCTCAGTTTTGTCTGAATGGAGCCAGATATCCCATTAATCGGTTCAAGGTCCTATTCCTCACCAAATAGTTCCATAAATTTTACACGAGAAAGTTGGCAAAGCTTGAAGTTCCACTTTTGTAATCAGGTATTACATGTTGTATTTACTTTTAGTTAATTATTTAAATTAAAATTTTCCAGTTCAGATGATTACTGGTATGATCTCTGTCTCCTGACCAGATTCTGACTATTACAGAATATAAATTACAAAACCATTTGTTAAAACAATGACTCAAAGTTAATGTCCAGAGTTGGGGAGAATCCAAGATGGCGGCGTAGGTAAACACCTAAACTGCTGCCTCCCACAACAATTTAAACTGCAACTAAAAGACAAAACGTCTATCACCCGGAACCACGGGAAAGCTGGCTGAGTGGAAGTTCTACAACTAGAAGGAAAGAGAAAAGAGCAGTGAGACGTGCACGAGCGCTGAAAAGCTGAGGTACGGAGGCGTGTGATCCGGGCTGGCTGCGGGCGACTGGGTGCGTTGCTTTTTTCAATCTGAACTGAGACAAGCCCCCGATTACTCTGAAATCCAGTCTCTGGGGAGACGCGGGGGACCCACACTCCTACGGAGAGAAGCTGGACTGTCTGCCAGTGAGGGTGGCTTGCTTGCAGAGCTGCGCGCAGGAATAATTGTTTACTGCACTGGGGCACAGGACTCGTGGATGCCGTTGGGGATGCAGAGCTGGCTAACTAGCAGCCATTGCTGTTTGCCACGCCCTAACCTAGAGACACCCTGAGGCCCCGCCCTGCACAACCTACAAACCCACCCAAGCTCCAAGCAGAGGAGTTAGCATAAGAAAGGCCTGCCCTATCGCAGCTTAACCTAGCAAACTTGCAGCCTAGGTCAGACAGCTCCAAAACCTCCAAACCCCAAGCAAAGAGGAGAAAACTGCAGCTCTCACTGTAGCTCCTGCTGGGTGGCCTCAGACAGTAGCTGACCTGCTCCCCATTGGAGATCCAGAAGCCAGTGTACCTAGTGGTCAGTGTGAGACACCAGATTTCAACTCCTCACATCCATAAGTGACACATTCAAGAGGCAGACTCAGCGAGCACCAAAGCCCCACTGAAAGAAGTCCTGCCCCATAAGCGTGTCTTCAGCGCAGCAGTTCTTCCATTATAGACACAGGGAGTGCTCACAGCTAATTGGCCTGGAGGTCAATTCCTCCCAGCGTACCAACAGCAATTAAGGCTTAACTGCACCAAGACTTTGCACTCAGCCCACAAAGGGGTGTACCAAGAGCGTCCACATCAGGTGATTGGGGAGGTTGAGCTACTGCCCCCTATAGGTCACCTACCACACAAAGCCACTCCATCAACACAGGGAAGCAGCCAAAATGCAGAAACAAAGAAACATGTCACGAATGAAAGAAACGGAGGAAAGCAAACTACTGGATGACATAGAGTTCAGAACCACATGTATAAGGTTACTCAAGAATCTTCTAAAAACCGCTGAGAAACTTGATGACACTTCTGAGGAGCTTAGTGAGACCTTCAAGGACCTTAATGAGAATGTCAAAAAAATGGAAAAGGACCAGTCAGAAATGAAGCATACACTGTCTAAAATAAAGAATATACAGAAACTCAATTGTAGATCAATGTACCCCAAGAATCAAACCAAAGATCTGAAATATGTGGAAACAAAAAACATCCAACCAGAAAAACAAAAAGAAAAAAGAATCCAAAAATATGAAGATAGTGTAAGGAGCCTCTGGGACAACTTTAAGCGAAACAACATCCGAATTTTTGGGGTGCCAGAAGAAGGGAGAGAGCAAAATATTGAAAACCTATTAGAAGAAATAATGACAGAAAACTTTCCCTACCTGGTGAAAGAAATAGACTTAGAAGTTCAGGAAGTGCACAGAACCCCATACAAGAGGAATCCAAAGAGGACCACACCAAGACACATCATAATTAAAATGCCAAGGGCAAAAGACAAAGAGAGAATATTAAAAGCAGCAAGAGAAAAACAGTTAATTACCTACAAGGGAGTACCCATACGACTGTCAGCTGATTTCTCGGCAGAAACTATGCAGGCCAGAAGGGAGTGGCAAGAAATATTCAAAGTGATGAACAGCAAGAACCTACAACCAAGATTACTCTACCCAGCAAAGCTATCATTCAGAGTTGAAGGTCAGGTAAAGAGCTTCACAGACAAGAAAAAGTTAAAGGAGTTCATCACCACCAAACCAGGATTACACAAAATGCTGAAGGGTATCCTTTAAGAAGAGGAAGAAGAAGAAAAAGGTAAAGATAAAAATTATGAACAACAAAATGACATCAAATACATACCTACCAACAAGTGAATCTAAAAATCAAGTGAATGAAAAATCTGAAGAACAGAATGGACTGGTAAATATAATAGAATCAGGGACATAGAAAGGGAGTGGACTGACGATTCTCAGGGGAAGCAGGTGTGAGGGGTGCGGGAAGAGATTTGACAAAAATCTTACTCCTATGGATGAAGACAGTGGCGGGGGGTAAGGGCATGGGGTGGGGTGGGGAATCAGGTGGAGGGGAGCTATGGGGAACAATAAAAGAGGAACACCTGTAATAATCTGAACAACAAAGATTTATTTAAAAAGAAAAAAAATAAAGCATATTTAGTCGTATCTTAAAAAACAAAAAAAACAAAGTTAATGTCGAAGTTAAAGTAGCAATGTAAGGACATGATGGTGGTAATGATGATAAACAACATGGACTCAGGTGTGTGACAGATTCTGTTGAGTCCACTTGAGGTTTTGCATAAAGAAAATGACAACCTCAACTCAAGTCACAGACTGAGGACCAAAGAGCTCCATAGCCTTTCTAAAAAAAAATCTTTAATTTCTTGAAGTTATGTGGCAGATATTGCTGGAAAACAAGTCTTCTCTAGTCTCGTCTCCTCCAGCACCTGCTATTGGCAGAGCCTAACATGAAGTTAGCTGGCAAAGAAGAAAAGTAGTTTGCAGAGTTCTGATCCAGCATTATAAAGTAGGGAAGAGACAGGTGGATTTGGCTCTGAGAGGCAACAAGATAAAGGCTTATAAGGTGAACCAATAGCAGGCACAGATAAGCAGCTTGGAATTGAAATGAGTAAATCCGTTTCTAACTGAAAAAAAAGCATAGGTTGCTCTGTGATTCACAAGAACTTGAACATTTCTGTGGAAAGAGATAAAAAAAGAAATTCATGATTTAACCATTCATTTTATAATCATTTTTCTTAGTATAAAAATTGTACCTTTAAAGTAGCAAGGTATGCAGATCCCCACTCTTATGGAATTTCAGAAACAGAAAATGATTTTTAGTTTTCTGGTCTATTTTCTTGTCTTTGGCATGTCTGGATTACAGAGTACAGATATTAGTCCACTGCTTTAAAGCAAAAACTAGTTGCTGTTTTGAAATAATATAGCCACATGGAGTAAGGTGGAATAAGGAAGTAATAATGAAAGGTTAATTAAATCAAGGCAGTTTTTGTTAATGGCTAGCCATCTGTTTTTTGTTGGGCAAGTGTAATGACGTCTCTGGCTCTTAGTTTCTTTATCTGTGAAATGACATTTTTGCAGTCTGGTACCTTTACGACTCCATACCCATGAAAGTATCTCAGAGGATGTCCTTACTTTCCACTGGGATTAGAGGAGGCACCTATAACAATGATGAGTCAGAACCACATTCCCAGTTACCTGATTCACCAGTTATGTGGTAAAGAGGTGGAGATGCTTTCCATTCTGAGAATGAGAATGTATAGATGCACCAGTGTTGGTGGATTTTATGGTAAGGAGTCAGATGATCATGAGTTGGGAATTTTCAGCTGCCATTTTTAAAAGTATGAGAAATGTTGCTATAGCAGAATTGAAGAGTATTTAGCTCATTAAAAAACAGAAGCAGCAAAATACTAAATTTCTTTCTTTCCTTTTTTTTTTTTAAGTTTAAGGTTTGACTGTAGCACTGGTGAAATTCTAAGGTTTCAAATGTGCCTGTCCATCCATATTCATGATGCTGTCTTTTATCTGTGAATGCAACCCACTAGGTTTATTTTAGATGATCTTATTAGCACCCTGACAAGCAGTGAACCTCTAATCTTTATGATTCAGGAATGTGGAACAAACGATTTGACACCGCAGGGAGGGTGATAAAAGGAATAACTGGGATAAAAGATCTTCTATTAATGTTCAAATATCAGCATGAAAAGATTTCAGTGGTCAGAAATGAGTCTGAAATTTGGGGAGAAAAATGTATAAAATGCTATAGCAATTGGAGTACAAAATATTTATTTCAGTATGTTAAGTTATTTAGTTTTTTTAGAGTGAAGAAACATCTTCAGTTATATTTCTTATTGTTTTGTAACTTAAAGGGTTACATTTGACTATTTCAAAAGAAATAAATCTTAGCTACTGAAGCATCAGTTTCTACCCTTGGACCAAGGACTTTAGTTTTGGTTAGGTTATTTTCTACCATTCTTGTAAAAAGAAAAACATTTTAATGAAAAGATAATAATACAGAAACCATGTTTTGGTGACTTTTAAGGTAATCTCTTTAGAAATTCACAGTAATAACAAGAGGCTTGCAGCAAAGTTCCTACACTTATTTGTTTAATTTCTATTTCTGATGTCTAGTCATCTTTCCTTTTTTTCTCTTTCAAAATGCTGGATTCTGGGATAGATGTGTGTGTTGGTGTAAGGAAGAGGAGAAAAAGAAAATCCATTTTAAAATATGATCATAATCTGTAAAATAATTAGTTCCTTTTTACAATTCAATAATATTAATAATATACTTTTAAAAAATACACTAAAATGTATCTAATATGTTAGTAAAAAGCCAGTTAGGGATTATGTTATCACATTGCTTATTACCTTGAGGAAAGGAGGAGTTTGGGTCATTCGTCCACTTTTTATTATGTTTGACAGAATGAGTGCATGTGTAAACTACCTATGTTCAGTTTGAAGAGAGTTCAGTACCTGTTTGGCTGAGCTACTTCTGAGCACTTCTGGTTCCATTTTGAGAGTGAAACTGTAGAGCTCTTGAGAAAATAAATGAGTGAAAACTTGGTGTAGAGACTTCTCATTTCAATATCTGTCATTCAAAGCACCCCTTTTTATTACCAATGTAAAATAAAAAGACCATACCCTCATTTATTCTGCAAATCATTTTCTCCATTGAGCCAAAAGAATCTCACAGAAAAGAAAATATTATGGTAGCCTCCAGAGATATGGCAGTGGCAATGATACCTGCATCCTAGATAAGGACGTCTGTTCCTGGCAAAATGAATTAGTCTGACTAAAACCTCAAATGAATCTTATTTCTGCCTCCTCACTGCCTTCAGTACTTATCTCATTTATGGCTACTGCTTGTTTAATTCTCTGCCTCCAATGGGTAAGCTGAGGAGGGCAGGGCTTATATACACAAGGAGAGTAAGACACGGAGGAGAGGCAGTGCCACACGTGGTGAAGACCCTGTCTCTGGGGCTGCCGTCCAAGTTTGTCACTCCACGTTTGACTTTGGCAAGGTTCTGTAATGATGCTGTCTTCCCATTCCCCATGTGTTAAATGGGCATAATGACAGCACCTCCTTCTTAGAGCTGTAGTGAACATTATATGCAAGAGCACACAACGGAGAACTTAGCAATCTTCCCCGTGCAGACTGGAATGGAAGCTATGATGACCACTCTAGGTTGATACATTCACAGAAAAGAGGAAGATCAGGGAAAGTCTCAGAGCAGGGAGTGGGAAGATCTTACGGTCTATTCTGGAATGTGGAGTTTGAGCTACCAGCTCTAAGTAATTTGTCCAATAAAGAGGGTTCATAAGAGAGAAATTGGGCTGCAAACAGGAGTCATTGGTATCCAGGTGGAATTTGAAGCTATGGGAATTAATTAGTTCTACATGTAAGATTAATGTATTGAGACAGGAGAAAGGGGGAAAAAAAAGGAGGAACACCAATATTTATGAAAAGGGGCAGCTTCAAAAAAATTAAGACTGAGAAATCAGAAATTTGGAAAGAAAACTAGTTGGGAGCATAGGGAAGTATCTATTTTGAGGAGCGGATCCAGCATGCTCACACAGAACACAGCTGTTAGACATGCCCATTGGCTTTAGCACCTAAGGGACTGATGCTTAGTTCATGAAGCACAGGAGCCAAAGGGCCAGAAGCAGAGGGGCTGCAACATGAGGAAGCAAACTGGGCCCTTGGGTGTGGGCCACTGTTTCTAGAAGCTTGCTTGGGACTGGGGAACGGGGGGAGATTTGGGAATGTTTGTACATACACATAAATTAGGAAGAGGGATAAGATAGAGGAGAAAGAATTGATATGAAAAAGCAGGTCTCTGAGGATCTGTTCCCCTTTGATTTTTCTATTTTGATGTCTCAGATAAGTGGGAATTATAAATCCAAAAATTGTAAATCCAAATAATAATGAATTATTATTCTTGGCACTTACATAAAATCTGCTTTCATGCCTCCATGAGGGAATGTGTTTTGTCCTGCTATACACACCTTTTCTGTATTTTTTCTTAAAATAAATAATGACATATGCAAGGGAACACTGAGATAGAAACATCACATGTCTAGGGATTGTTCTCTTTGCCAAACAGAAATAGCTCTTTTTGATAGCTTTTCCTATTAACATACCACCTCTAGGAAGAACAGGAAAGTGCTGTGCCTCACAGTCAGAAAACTGTTTTCTATGTTAAAGTCTCCAAACAGAAGGTAATTGAGTGATTTCATCTGTCTGTAAAGGTAGCAGTTTCTCTCTCTCTCTCTTTCTCTCTCTCTCTCGTTCAAAGAGGCTTGGGGGTTGAAATAAAACTCAAATAATTAAAGATATACTTTTAAACTTTCAGTTTAAAAACAATCACAAATACACTAAGATGCAGCATTTGATCTGAGGATGTGACCCAGGCCTTTCTTGGAACCAGCAGTAAATGCAGGCAGCCCCTGAGAGTGGCTCCCGCACTGAGCGCTGCTCCCATAGTCCTGTTTCACAGCCTGCACTGTGCATAGGAACAGCGCCCTTGGGACAACCAATATGCTTTTCTGCTTCATCATCTGATTGATCCGAGGAAATGAACAGCCGTTAAAACTAGGACAAGAATTAGATGATTATCTTTTAATTATTTTGAATAAGTTTTCAATGCATATGTAGCTTGACAAGTAAGGAAAAGGTTATTTACATATATCACTCAGAGAGAACGAATTAAAAGGTCAATAAAAAATGGACTTCATGATTACTAAGCACATGTCCTTCTAGGCAAAAAATACTATGATTTTGGTTCCTCATGTAAATTCTGATTATTGCTCAGGCATTGTGCTACTTACTTCAAAAGCATTTAAAAATTACAATAATTACAGTAATTAAATAATTACAATCCCTTGCCATAGACACTAGTTTCTTTAGAAGAGAAGGAATTTAAGTCTCAACTAAATGACTATCCTACATCTTGAGATTTGTTGTATAGGATTTAAAGCTCCGAGTGAGAGACCAGTCTTTCTAGCAGTTTAAAAATTGTGTGGTATTTTGGAGCAACTAAGATAGGAGGAAAATATCCTCATTTAGGGGAGGCTATTTATGTCTAAGAAATTTTCATCTTATCAAAACATTATGATATACAATTTAAGAATCTTATAATTTAGTTCAATAAAATAAAAAATACTTCCTCAAAACATGGAATTTGATTATTAAATGTATACAAAATCAATAGTGACTAATCAATGTCTTGGAAGGCAGCCCAAATAAGGGATTCTGCTGCGTGGAGAAGTATTTTCTCCAGAAACGCTAAGTCCTTATTTGGTTCTGTGATAATTTTAGAAAATAGCCTTGACTCTCTATTTGAAGGAGGTTTACTTGAATCTGCAAATTGTTATTTTAGATGTTGAATGCTGCACTGATATAGAACTTCACCTTAAATATGGTGGTGAGGGGCACCTAATTTTAATCATACTTAGATCTTTCTAATGGAGAATAGTTCTTGTTTGTTTGCTTTTAATTTTAGAGGAATCTATTTGAAATGATGATGGTGTTGGAAACACAGCACCCTACAGTAGGTTCCCATTTATGTACCAGGATAACTGGTACAAAAGGTTCAATATCTGTATGCTGCCTACGGTAGTGTATAGAAAATGAGTTCAGATGACCTCCATCTGTCTCCAGATGCTACGTTTCCATTCTTCCCACATGGAGACAAACAATCTAAAAAAAAAAAATAAGTCAAGTTTCAGTAAGTGAAAGCTGCCATTCTGGGCTGAGGGTGCATAATGGCTTTCCTGTTCAGCCCGGCAAAGTTGGCTGCGGATCAGTGATTTTACAACAGCTCTGCACCAGCAGGCTTCCGGATGAGGATGACAGATCCCTGCACATTGCTCACGCTCATTTTAATGAGAGGGCTTCTGCCTGTATACCATTGCTGTCATCCTTTTTCTTTGCAAGAATTTACTCACAATGGTTTGGTCAGGGACAAAGCATGAGGTAAGTAGGCAATTGTTTTTATATTACAAGCTGTGAGTCAGTTGTTTCCTCATTTTTATGACCAATTGATGACTACTTTCAAGATAGAAGCAAGTGTTGGCTGATAATAGACATTAAACACTTGCAAATGCTAAGTGCCATCTAAAACACATGGGGGCCATGTTTCTGTCATCTAACAGCTCCCACTCCATGACAGTAAGATAGTTGTGCCCACTGACCCACTGGAGCCAATGGAGAGGGACAGTTAGGCTGTGAGCAAAACAATACATTCACTAGTCTTTCTTACGTAAGATTTAAAAAAATGGATAATACTTGAGAATGTTTTGAGGAGAAGCAATTGATTATAAATGGGCCCAAGGGGACTTTCTGGGTGTTGCAATATCCTATATGTTGATTGTGTTTGTGGCTACATGAGTGAATACATTTGTCAAAACAAATCACAGATGTGTTTTTTATATATTTAAATCATACCTTGTCCTTAATTTATAAAGACATTAATATAAAACCCAGCTAACTGATAGACTGGTCTTTAAAAAATATGAGCAATCAATTCACAAAAAAGGAAATACAAGTGATGCTGAAAAAACTATAGCAATGCTAGACTCCTTTCAAAATAAAGGAAAGGCAAATTAAAACAACTTGACATAGTTTTGTCGCCTATAAATCTGGGCCAAATAATTGATAACAAACACATTGTATGGGAAAAGCGGTACTCTCATACTTAACAGGTTGAAGTGTAAATTGGCACCATTCCTATGGAGGGTAGTTGGGCAATAACTAACAAAATTACAAATGCATAGACCCTTTGAAACTAATAATTCTACTTTTAGGGAACTTGTCCAACAGATATATGTTGTGTGCATGCAAAATAACACATGTATGATGTATTACTTGTAGAATTGTTAATGATTATAGATGATTGCTAAAAGGTTCAAAAATTAGGGCTGAATGAATTCTGGTACTCGCAAAAGAATAGCGTGTAGCTGTAAAACTGAGAAAGTCTTTATGTACTGGCATAGATATCTCTTGATATTTAAATGAGAAATTAAGGTACACTTTCCAGGAAGATAGTATAGATGTAATTTTTTCCTATTCTTCTCTTAAATACAAATAAAAATCCTGGACATTATATATGTAAGCAAACAAATACACAAGAAGAGTCTGAAGGGTGGACAGAAGGCACAGCAGACCATTGAAGAATCTATGACCTGGAAACACAAGATGGTGAGTGTCCTGTGTTTTCTTTGTGTCTCATCTATTCCAGCCTTGTGGCTGAAAAAGCTGACATACTTGAAAAGAAAAGTACAGTGCAGAACAAAGATTAAGAAAACCAGACTCCCAACATAGACAAAAAGCTGAGGAGAGAGAATTGACCGTAAATCAGTTTGATGATAGACTGATAGATTGAAATAGGTCTTTGAAAGAAAATATCAGATGTGTTTTGTATATCTTTGTGAAGAACGTTTCCCTGTGCTTGCTGAATTATATCAGTGCCTAATTTTCAGTTAATTTTAGGTTGAAAAAAATATCGCTTTCATGTAGCCTGCTCTGTTTCGCTTCTCCTCATATTTGGATTTCTGCTGAGAGTGCACTCCGGGAACCGGAGCATAATAAGTGCTAAGTCCCATTTTAACTCTAGAATAACTGTTATGGCCCTTTGGGAACCTAAAGATAGAGTCTTCAATTGTAAACAGTCTCATTTCCTTCTCGCATCTCTTCCCTTAATGAGGCCTGAATTAATACCTGGCTCTCCCAGATAAGGGTTGGGTGGCTGCCAGTCTGAGCCAGGATGATGGTTTAGAAAAAGACTCTCTCTCATTGATTTCAAGGAGTTTGAACATACCATGGGAGAAATACTCCCTGCTGTGACCCATGCTCAGGACTGTGAGGACCACGTGATTGCACATAAGAGGTTCTGTCTGGGAAGACGCTCATGTTGTCTTCAAGGGAGAAAGTCTGTGCCCAAAGGGCTGTTGTCTAGATCCATCTCCTTGTTGAGAGAGCTTCTTGTGAAGTCAGCCCCACTTCATTGCACTGTCCAGTCGTAATAGAAGTCTCTCCATGGCTTAAAAATTATCACCCAATCCTCAGTTTGGGGGACATTCAGTAGACTTCTGTGGTTTGTTAAATCACTATGTCCCAGTATTTCACACAACTTATGCTACTGATATTTAACCCATAGAAATGATTTTTTCGAGGTAATTCCATACTGCTTTCTACAGTGGCAGGTTGGAGTTACCTCAAAAAAATTAAAAATGGAACTGCCTTATGACCCAGCGATTCCATTTCTGGGAATTTATCTGAAGAAAATCGAAATACTAATTCAAAATAATATATACATCCCTATGTTCATCACAGCATTATTTATAATAGCTAAGATTTGAAAGCAGACCAGGTGTCCATCAGTAGATGAGTAGATAAAAAGCTGTAATATGTTTACACAATGGAAAAGTACTTAGCCATAAAAAGGAAGAAAATGTTACCTTTTGCAACAGCATGGATGGATCTGGAGAGTATTATATTAAATGAAATGAACCAGTCAGAGAAAGACAAGTACCATATGTTTTCACTCATATATAGAATCTAATAAACAAACTGAATTAATAAGCAGAGACAGACTCATAGATAAGAGAGCAGGCATCATCAACAAATCAACAAACGATAAGTGCTGGGAGGATGTGGAGAAAAAGGAACCCTTGTGCACTGCTGGTGGGAATGCAAACTGGTGCAACCACTATAGAAAACAGCATGGACTTTCCACAAAAAGTTAAAAATGGAACTCCCATTTGATCCAGTGATCCCACTTCTAGGACTATATCTCAGGAAACCAGAAACACCAATCAGAAAAGTTATATGCACCCCTATGTTCATACCAGCACAATTTACAATAGCTAAGATTTAAAACAACCTAAGTGCCCATCAGCAGATGAGTGGATTAAAAAACAGTGGTACATTTACACAATGGAATACTATGCCACTATAAAAAGAAGGAACTTTTACCATTTGCAACAGCATGGATGGAACTGGAGAGCATTATGCTAAGCGAAATAAGCCAGTCAGAGAAAGAGAAATATCACATGATCTCACTCATATGTGGGATATAATGATCAACATAATTTGATGAACAGGAATAGATCCAGAGACAAATGGTAGGGGAGGGGCAGTTAGAGAGCAACCAAAGGACTTGTATGCATGCATATTAGCATAACTAATGGACACAGACACTGGGATGGTGGGGGCTTGCCCAGGGTGGGAATGGCTGGGGTGGGGGGGTCAATTGGGAAAAAGGAGGCATATGTAAAACTTTAGACAATGAAAACACACACACACACACACACACACACACACAAAGAGAGCAGGCAGACAGCTCTGGTAGGGGGTGTGGGTATTGGGGGTGGGTGGAGGGATTGAGCAAAAAAGAAAAAAGGAAGAGAAAGAACCAATGGACACAGACAACAGTGTGGTGATTATGGGGTTAAGGGGTTGGTGGAGGCGGAAGAGAGTATAGGGGGAATAAGTGGTGATGGAGCCCAGCTGGTATGGCTCAGTGGTTGAGCAGAAACCTATTTACCAGGATATCATAGTTCAATTCCTGGTCAGGGTACATGTCTGGGTTTCAGCCTTCATCCCAGTGGGCACATGCAGGAGGCAGCCAATCAGTGATTCTCTTTCATCATTGATGTTTCTATCTCTCCTTCTCCCTTCCTTTCTACAATCAATAAAAATATATTTAAAAATAAATAAAATTTAAAAAAATGGTGATGGAAACAAAAGAAAAAGTGAAACAATTTTTTTCTAAAGTAAATGGTTACTAAGGAAATTACAACTATTTGAGAAGAACCAAACAGTGTAAAGTCTGAACAAAGTGCTAGCGGGAAATAAGGTAATCTTTGGTGCAGTACTGAAGCTCTTAATATTTCTCTGGGTTAAAATTGGCCCGATGAACTACTTCCTGGGAATAAAAATTTAATTCCTCAATATTCACCTACTCTCCTCGGGGCCAGGGCATTTAATAAAGAATAAAATCTAGATAAAATAGGCTCTAAAATTTAATTATTACTTTAAAGATTATATACTGGTCATGTTTTCTTTAAAACGCCCTTTTCTTTAAGAGATTCATACTAAATATTTAGAGATGAAGTATTACGGTGTCTGGGATTTGTTTCAAAATAATCCATGTGTGAGGAGAAGGGACTAGATAGAGGTACAGATAAAAGGTTGGCCGGGAGTTAATAATTGTTGAATTTGGGTGATGGGTATGTGAGTGCTTACTAGACTTTTGCATATGTTTATAATGATCACCCTTAGAGGCATTAAGTTCTTGTGAACATGATTACTCTCCTCAGAGACAAATCATCCCGAAGTTCATCGCCACTGTCCCCCAGGCTCACACTGTGCTCTGTCCCCTAGGTCTTTATTTAGCCAGCAATGCTGATAAAAAGTATTCCTGACTTTTCAGAGAGCAGCCCCAGGGAATTCAGCTTGATCTTTTGTGTGTGGAAGAATCTATACCACGTCCACCTATGTTTCTAAAGCTGTCCCTGCTGGGTCAGGAGACCTACCTGCTCAGATTCCAGAAAAAAAACAACAAACCAAAAAACGAAGTTCTAAAACAGGAGGACAGAGTGTGGACAGAATCCAGTTTTTATTAGTCTCCATGAGCCCTGGAGTTGAACCCATGTCAATCGATGCTTATAAGATTTGCTCAGTTTTCCTGAAAATTCTAATAAGTGCATTTCAAATGCTCTTCTTTTGCAAAGTTACTGAATTCAATTATAATTTCATCCAGAAAAACAACAGCTTTCCCAAAGGTACTGACTTTTTTAAAAAAGAATTGGCCTTTGCTATAGCTGTTCCCAAAATATGCTATGCTAATTTTCTAACCCAGCTGGCAGCAATGGCCTAAATAACAATGTAGAAACCATTATGTTAGTGCAGTAAAAAATTAGATATAGGTAGAAAATGAGACAGGGAGATGGATATAGTTCTTTCATTAATCAGCTATTAATGAGGGAATTATGGCATCATGTGATAGACTCAAATCAGACTCTGGATTGAGTCTCAACTTTCCTTCTTATCGGGTGGCCTTGGGCAAGTTGTGTCTCACCTTCCCCCAGCTCTGTCCTAGTGTTGTGGATTAACTAAGTGAACAGTCACAAAGGATCTAGAGCAGAATTAGCTCTTTCTCTCCTGAAGTTTATAGTAACAGGTTAGCTGTTAGACTTCAATACTAGAATGTTAGCTCTGGAAAAAAAGACTAGGATGTCCAGTCTAATCATTTTATTTTATAGTTGAGCAGGCTTGAAGAAATGCCAATGTCTAGATCCTATCATCAGAGGACTGCGGTTTGGGAGAGGGCCCCCAGGTGAGTCTAATGTGCAGCCAGGAATGAGAACTGTGACTTGAAAGTGATTGAAACCTGTTCTCCAATATCTGACATCTGAATGGAACATTTTTCCCTCTCAACCCTTCTCCCAACATGTCTGTAAAGTTGTCAAGAAAATTGTTCCTACTATGTTAAAGCAGAGCAACACAAACATATAATTAGCATACTGATATCTACTATTTATTCCTGTGAAAACCTGATTTTTATTTCCCAGCTTAAAAATAGTCATTTGTTTTAAAATGGCTTGTGGGAAAAGGCCAGCATTGCTAGAGTTTGAGGTGAAAGTAATTTGCATCAATCTGAACCTTAGAGAACTTGGACTAATCCAGTAACGTTACTTTGGACAGTAACAATTTCCTGCCATCTAGTGGAGGATTCAAAGAATAATCCATGTCTTTATTTTTAGAAAATTAACATTATCACAACACTATGACTTTTAGGTCTCCTGCTACTGAAAGGAAATGTTTTTGTGTTAGTAAGTGTCAGAGCATGCAGCAGGAGCTCTGCCAGAGCTCTGGTGCTCTGAGTTGTTCTGAGTGGCTGTGAGTCCATGTATTCTTCTAAATTCTCCCATTTGATGACACCAGGGCTGGTTCCTGCTGAACCCTGCCCACTGTATTAACTGTGGGAACTTAGTCCAAGTTCCTCCTTTATCCTCTGCTCACTAGTAACAGGTAACTATTGGCACAAAGCCTTCTTTGTCTAGATGGTTCGAGCCCCCTGCCTGGGGCTGGACCTCCTAGGATGCCGGGTCTTAGATGGAGAAGCCATGAGAGGTTATGGGTGTATAAGAATGAGTCTTTATTGCGGAAGTGGTCACATAGCCACAAGAACAGTCCTCACAGCAAAGTCCATGCAGGCAGGCAGCTGGACACCAGCTGGTGAACATATATCTTTCTCATAAAGCAGCATCAGTCTCTGTACCCACAGCTATTATCTGAGCAGCCACATGTTGCCTCCTTGACTCACTGCCTCACATTGTAGCAGTACCTAAGCTCTCCGGCCCAGCTGCTTTCTATAGCAGACTTCCTAACACACTCCATCCTAGCTTCTCTTTCTCCATACTCCAGCAGACTTCTTCTCACTCCCGCCTCAGCCAACTAGACTGGTCAGTAACCTGCTTTTGTACCATCTAGACAAAGAAGGCTTTGTGGCAATAGTTACATCAATCATACTGGCTACAGAAGGGCACAGCGTACCATGTGTCCTTGCACCCACTCATGGTATCTTGGCCTGATTAGGATTCCCAGGCTCATAGTCCTTAAACATCCCATTTAGGTACTTACCCAGAGCGGCCTTTGGCCACTCTGGTGTATTGATAACAAGGCCTCTGTGCTCCCACCGGCCTTGACTATCCAGGGACCTGGCATAGTTCCCACAGTAACACAACTAGTATTCCACAAGCTATGTCTCAAATGTACTCTTCCTTTTATTTCTTTTTGATTCATCATTGTTGAAAGTATTATAGATGTCCCCTTTTTCCTCCATTGACTCCCTTCACGTCCCCACTCCCCCAGGCCTTCACTGCACTGTTGTCTGTGTCCATAGGCTATGTATATATGCATATAAATTCTTTGGTTAATCTCTTCCCACTGTCCTTCCCCGCTTCCCTCTCAGATTTATCAGTCTGTTCCATGTTTCTATGTCTTTGAATCTATTTTGTTTGTTTACTTTGTTCATTAGATTCCACGTATGAGTGAGATCATGTGATACTTGTCTTTCTCTGACCGGCCTTTTTTGCTTAGCGTAATACTCTCCAGGTCCTTCCATGCTGTCTCAAAGGGTGAAAGATCATTCTTTTCAAATGTACTCTTCCTTTTTTGATTTGACTTATTTTTTTGTAAAAATCATTGTATTCTGTTATTTTTCTTAAAGTTGTCAAGAAATTTGTGAATCCACAAAGTATAAATGCAAATGTGGTCAATTCCTAAAAGTTTGCATACATATAGGTCTGTGACATACATAAATGTGTTTATATTTGGCTCTTTTAAAAATGTTTTATTTGAAACGCTAGTATCCAAGGTTAAGAGCCTGAACAGCAAAGCCAAACCTTGGATTTTTCCTTGTACAATGTGTGGGAACTTGGCGAACTTAGCCTTTTCCCCCATTTGATAATGATAAAACCTGCCTCATAGGGGTGTTGGAGGGATTAAATTCTGGCAAAGCACTTAGTGTTTAATGTATTATTATTTTTATCATTGTTGTTGTTTACATGTATATTAGTATATACTAATTATGAGGAAGGAGTTCAGAAGTGGCTTCTGAGATTCAATTCAATTTAATAATTAACAAGCATTTATTAAGCTAATTTTATACTCAACATCATGGGAAATTCAAAGCAGAATAAGACATTGCCCTGTTTTTGAGTAACTGTTCTCATAAACTAATGGGAGAGAATTCACTCTAATTCAAAGCAAAGATAATGTGTGAGGCCAGAGTTATCATAAACAAAGTGCAGATAAGGGCAAGGCTGTTTTTAGCTGGAGTAATTGACTTATGAGTTGGAACTGAAATAATGGATAAATTTTCATGGAAATTAAATTGCATAAGTGGAGATGGTAGGGAGAACTCCACCAGGAGGTATTTTAAGCAAAGAAAATCAGGTTGGAAAAAATCTAGGATTTATTTATTTTGGATGCAATGAGTAATAAGATTTTGCTAAAGCATACAATTTCTTCATTCTTTCACCTAACATTTATCTGAACATCTGCTCTGTACCAGGCTCTGTTCTATGTAGTACATATATGATGGTGAGTAGAATAGACAAAGACTCTGCTCCCAAGGATGTGTATTCCAGTGTGGGAGGAATATGGAGAGAGATGACTGGGAAGAGAGGGCAGGGCTAGATTTTGGAGGGAACTTAATGGAGAACCCACAGAGGCTGCTGACTAAGATGGAGCTATGATCAGGCACTACCTAAGAAATATTTATCTGGTGGAGGTAGTGTGAAGGATAGATGAAAGGATCCTGGGCCTTGGAGGGATAGAAAATATTTCAGTAGGGGGCAATGAATCCAGGTGAGAGGTAATGAAGCCTTAAACTGTGAAAGTGAAAAGGGAGAAACAGACTTAAAAAACATCCAACAGGTGTAGAGCAGTGCTTGGTGCCAGCAGGAAGTGGGCATGTGGGAAATGATGGTGCTAGGCTTGCTGCACAGACAGGAAGCAAGTGGATCCAGTGACTTGTTAGCAAAGCTGGCAGCATAGACTCCCGAGTCAGACCCACCTGTATGGTAACAACTCAAAGCAGCCATTTTATCTCTTTAAACCTCAATTTCATCATTAGTACAATGGGAATAATTAAAAGTACCACTTTACTAGGCTGGTGTGGAAAATAAGGACAGATGCTAGTTCTTATATTACTAAAGACATGGTGAGCTCTCATCCCTTGAGGCTGAGCTTTAAGGCTGTATTGGGGAATGTAAAGAAGGTAAGACAGAGTCACATACACTACCTGCATTTAGAGTTAGATGTATTTGGAGGAGAGGTGGCTCCCACCTTAAGGTTGGCAATTATTCACAATCAGATAATTAGCTGAGAATTTTTCAACAATAACTTCACATTAGAAAATTAACCACAAGTCCTAGCTGGTTTGGCTCAGTGGCTAGAATGTTGGCCTGTGGACTGAAGGGTCCCAGGTTCAATTCCAGTCAAGGGCACAAGCCTGGGTTGTGAGCTCAGTCCCCAATGGGATGCATGCAAGAGGCAGCTGATCAATGATTCTCTCATCATTGATGTTTCTATCTCTCCTTTCCTCTCCCTTCTTCTCTGAAATCAAAAAGAATATATTTTAAAAAAGAAAATGAACCAAAAATTGCCAGTTATAAAAATAGTCATGGGGATATAAAGTACAGCATAGTGAATATAGTCAATAATACTGTAATAACTATGTATGGTGGCAGATGGGTACTAGACTTATTGAAATGATCACTTCGTAAGGTATATAAATGTCTAATGACTGTGTTGTACACCAGAGACTAATAAACTATTATATGCCAACTGTAATTGAAAAATAAATTAAAAAATATTTACAATTTTTAAAAAAAGAAAAGAAACCACAAATTAAAGAACCATATTTTGCATTTGGGAGTCAAACTAGTTCTGTGTTTTGCTATTATTCTCCTCATAAACTGGCAAAGGCTTCATTTCAGCAGATAGAAATGTACCTCTTAGGAGGGATAAAGAGAGATTTTATGAAGAATCTAAAAATGTGAATTAGACTGATGTTCAATACCTGAGTGCTTTATTTCCCCCGATCTCAGGACCTGTCTCTGAATATATGCTAGCTATAGACATTTATCCCATCTGGAGAAGCCACATAGCGAGTTCAGTATAGAGTCACCAGGCAGCAGAATTGTGGGTACTGGTTAAGGACCAGGCTATGTAGATTTAAAACATGTGCCTAGATATTTACTTTTTGGAATTCCTTCTAAAGTAATTATGTGAATAGTCTGAATTTATGTCCAGAGGGAATTAATGCAAATTAAGAGAAAGAGGACACTGAAGTAGGAGAGGTGAAATTATCAAGAAAAGGGGAAGCTTAATAAGGAGAAACAGAGAAATGCTGTACCCTGGAAGGACTGAGGCAGCCCATGAATGCTGTTCTGGTATGATAAGAGAATTTAAGATGCCCAAAGCTACACATACTCAGCGATAGGTTAAAGGAAAATTGTCTGCATTTTTGAGAGACAGAGAGGATGTATTTTGCAGTTTAAGGAAAGTAAGTACAATTACATTTCTAATGTAAGTAAAGGATAAAACATTGGTAGGACAGATTGGCTCCAAATTTGGCAGGCAGATTTGAGATGACCTGGCTTAACCCAAGAGGTACTGGTATGAATGCATGCAAAAATCTACTTTGGGGGCCCAAGAGGAGAAACTTCAGTATAGGCAATTATTCCCCAGAGAACCTGAAAATCAAGTGTCTCAAGACATCCATGTGAATGCTGGTTGAGAGAAGCACACTCTACAGATTAGTAATCTATGGACAGAGAAAACAGTGATTTCAAATTCAAAACTTCAAAGCAGATGCTTGAAATTGCAGGTGTTGATTTGCCATCTAGTTGCTTCTTGCATGGGCAATTCCATATAACATGGTCAAGGTGAGTAGCAAAAGGGACTTATGTATTTATCATGGTTATCGGCAACCAGTATAGGGAGGGTATTATTATAGCAAGAATACTTTCACAACGAGAATTTAATTCAGCAAGTATTTACTGGTTGTCTACCAAGTGCCAGACATTTTGGTAGGAGTTGGATTTATAAAAGATGAATAAATGCATTATCTAGAGGTTGAGTATGGGTGGGAAAAAAGGGTAAGGTAATTGACATTTAATAACTTTTTAATAAGTTAATATGTTCTACGTAGATGTGAGGCAAATTGCTTTTATTTCATTTACTATTCACAGAAGCTTTTTGAAATTTATATTATAGACCCCAATTAAAGGTTGGAACACTGAGGCTCAGATAGTTTAGTAACCACCAAATGTCACACACCAAAAAAAGTGGCACACCTTGGAACTGAACCCAGTTTTTCTGGCTCTAAATACCATCATCCTCTAATTAGATTGCCTCCCCAATCCCAGCTGTAATAGACATCAAGTTGTTTAAACTGCTCACAGAATTGTTAAAAAAGTTGAAGAAAATGACCAACTTTTTTCTAAGGGATATTAGTAAAGATTTCACACAGAAGGTAACTTTGATCTGGACTTTAGAGGTTGATTAAAAACTTGACAGGCAAGTAAGAGGAGAATCCTAGTTATAGAAAAATAAAAAGGAATGGTATTTTCGGGAAACAAAAGAAGCTTTCCAGGCAAAATTTTTAAATTACGGCTTTTAGAATGGTATTTAGATATAAGGGATTGGGGAGAAGGGGGAACCAGAACAGATTAAAAACACACTCAACTTTATTAAGATTCACTTTACGTACCATGATTCACTAATCTCAATTTATACAATGCAACGATTTTTAGTAATTTTACCTAGTCGTGCGACCATCACCATCAACCAGTTGCAGACTATTGTCATCCCCTCCATAAAGAGCCCTCATGCCCATTTACAATGCATCCCCATTTCCACTCAGCCCCAGGAAACCACAAATCTTCCTGTTTCTATAAATTTGCCTCTTTTGAACATTTCAGGTAAGTGTAATTATACAAGATGTGGCCTTTTTTGTCTGGCTTTTTTTAATTAGCATGTTTTTAAAGTTTATCCATGTGGTAGCAAACAGCAGTACTTCATTCTTTTATGAGTGAATCATATTCCATTGTGTGTTTTGTTTTTTTGTTTTTCTTAATTAAATCTTTATTGTTCAGATTATTACAGGTGTTCCACTTTTTTTTTCCCCCCATAGCTCCCCTCCACCTGATTCCCCACCCCACCCCATGCCCTTACCCCCCGCCACTGTCTTCATCCATAGGAGTAAGATTTTTGTCCAATCTCTTCCCGCACCCCTCACACTTGCTTCCCCTGAGAATCGTCAGTCCACTCCCTTTCTATGTCCCTGATTCTATTATATTCACCAGTCCATTCTGTTCTTCAGATTTTTCATTCACTTGATTTTTAGATTCACTTGTTGGTAGGTATGTATTTGATGTCATTTTGTTGTTCATAATTTTTATCTTTACCTTTTTCTTCTTCTTCTTCTTCTTAAAGAATACCCTTCAGCATTTCATGTAATCCTGGTTTGGTGGCGATGAACTCCTTTAGCTTTTTCTTGTTTGTGAAGCTCTTTATCTGACCTTCAACTCTGAATGATAGCTTTGCTGGGTAGAGTAATCTTGGTTGTAGGTTCTTGCTGTTCATCACTTTGAATATTTCTTGCCACTCCCTTCTGGCCTGCATAGTTTCTGCCGAGAAATCAGCTGACAGTCGTATGGGTACTCCCTTGTAGGTAATTAACTGTTTTTCTCTTGCTGCTTTTAATATTCTCTCTTTGTCTTTTGCCCTTGGCATTTTAATTATGATGTGTCTTGGTGTGGTCCCCTTTGGGTTCCTCTTGTATGGGGTTCTGTGCGCTTCCTGAACTTGTAAGTCTATTTCTTTCACCAGGTAGGGAAAGTTTTCTGTCATTATTTCTTCTAATAGGTTTTCAATATTTTGCTCTCTCCCTTCTTCTGGCACCCCAAAAATTCGCATGTTGTTTCGCTTAAAGTTGTCCCAGAGGCTCCTTACATTATCTTCATATTTTTGGATTCTTTTTTCTTTTTGTTTTTCTGGTTGGATGTTTTTTGTTTCCACATATTTCAGATCTTTGGTTTGATTCTTGGGGTATGTTGATCTACAGTTGAGTTTCTGTATATTCTTTATTTCAGACAGTGTATGCTTCATTTCTGACTGATCCTTTTCCATTTTTTTGGCATTCTCATTAAGGTCCTTGAAGGTCTCACTAAGCTCCTCAGAAGTGTCATCAAGTTTCTCGGCGGTTTTTAGAAGATTCTTGAGTAACCTTATAAATGTGATTCTGAACTCTATGTCATCCAGTAGTTTGCTTTCCTCCGTTTCTTTCATTCGTGACATGTTTCTTTGTTTCTGCATTTTGGCTGCTTCCCTGTGTTGATGGAGTGGCTTTGTGTGGTAGGTGATCTATAGGGGGCAGTAGCTCAGCCTCCCGAATCCATGATGTGGATGCTCTTGGTACACCCCTTTGTGGGCTGAGTGCAAAGTCTTGGTGTAGTTAAGCCTGAATTGCTGTTGGTACGCTGGGAGGAATTGATCTCCAGGCCAACCAATTAGCTGTGAGCACTCCCTGTGTCTATAATGGAAGAAGTGCTGCACTGAAGACACGCTTATGATGCAGGACTTGTTTCAGTGGGGCTTTGGTGCTCACTGAGTCTGCCTCTTGAATGTGTCACTTATGGATGTGAGGAGTTGAAATCTGGTGTCTCACACTGACCACTAGGTACACTGGCTTCTGGATCTCCAATGGGGTGGAGGTCAGCTACTGTCTGAGGCCACTCAGCAGGAGCTACAGTGAGAGCTGCAGTTTTCTCCTCTTTGCTTGGGGTTTGGAGGTTTTGGAGCTGTCTGACCCGGGCTGCAAGTTTTCTAGGTTAAGCTGCGATAGGGCAGGCTTTCTTATGCTAATTGAGCTGCTTGGAGCTTGGGTGGGTTTGTAGGTTGTGTGGGGCGGGGTCTCAGGGTGTCACTAGGTTAGGGCGTGGCAAACAGCAATGGCTGCTAGTAAGCAGGCTCTGTGTCCCCGACCGCGTCCTGGAGTCCTGTGCCCCAGTGCCATAAACAATTATTCCTGCGCGCAGCTCTGCAAGCAAGCCACTCTCACTGGCAGACAGTCCAGCTTCTCCCCTTAGGAGTTTGGGTCCCCCGCGTCTCCCCAGAGACTGGATTTCAGAGTAATCGGGGGCTTGTCTCAGTTCAGGTTGAAAAAAGCAACACACCCAGTCGCCCGCCGCCAGCCCGGATCACGTGCCTCCGTACCTCAGCTTTTCAGCGCTCGTGCACGTCTCAATGCTCTTTTCTCTTTCCTTCTAGTTGTAGAACTTCCACTCAGCCAGCTTTCCCGTGGTTCTGGGTGATAGACGTTTTGTCTTTTAATTGCAGTTTAAATTGTTGTGGGAGGCAGCAGTTTAGGTGTTTACCTACGCCGCCATCTTGGATTCCTCCCATTGTGTGTTTTGTATACCGGTTCATCAACTGATCACTTGGGTTGTCCATTTGAATAATGCTGACATGAATATTTATGTGGACATGTGTTTTCATTTCACTCCATTGGGTAGATACCTAGGAGTTGGAAATGCTGGGTTGCATGGTAGTTTTATATTTAACTTTTTGAGAAACTGCCAAACTGTTTTCTAAAGTAGAGGCCCCATGCTAGCAATTTATGAGGGTTACTACTTCGCTACATCTAACAGCATTTGTTATTGCTTGCCTTATATATTATAGCCGTTATAATTGGTGTGAAATGCTATCTTGTTGTGGTGGTAATTTGCATTCCCCTAATAACTAATGGACAGTGTTGAGCATCTTTTTATGTGCCCAGGACATAAATTCTAAAGGCTCCGTTTGGATCATGCTTTAACTACGATGGAGGACATAAGGAGATAAGTGGAATTCGTAGGGAAAATAATAGAGTCGTTGTGAGCTGTCCACATTATTCTGAGTTGCAGTTGTCCAGGAAACAGAGAGAAACTTGCATCTGGAACTCAGAAAAGAATTTAAGGCAGAACACAAAGATTTAGGCCCAGCTACATAAAAAGGCAGTTGAAATCATGAAACTAGATGAGTTCACTGGCAGGGAAAATGTAGAGCAAGAAGCTTGAGGAGAGAATATTTAGGAATATCTGTTTCAAAGAAATAGGTAAAGGATGGTGTACTTCAGGAGACAAAGAGAGACTGGTATTATGGATGCCATTGGGGGAAAATTTTTTTGTTTAGCTAATGCTAATATTTTATTGTACTTTTTTGCAGTTTTTCTTCACACACAAATTATTGTAATAAATTTAGCCACATTGGATATCATACATGTTGTTTTCTAACATTATATTTCCACTCAACCTTATATCATTTATATTTTTTTATGTCACTAAGTAGTCTTAAAATTTTTTAAAAATATATTTTTATTAATTTCAGAGAAGAAGAGAGAGGAAGATAGAGATAGAAACATCAATGATGAGAGAGAATCATTGATTGGCTGCCTCTTACACACCCTACACTGGGGATGGAACCTGCAACCCGGGAATGTGCCCTTGACTGGAATCGAATCTGGCACCCTTCAGTCTGCAGGCCAACGCTCCATCCACTGAGTAAAACCGAGTAAGGTCAAAAAAATTTAATGGCTGTTTTAAAAGTATTCCATTGTAAATAGGTACCAGAATAAATTTATTTTCTTTTATTTTGGATCTTTAAGTTGGTTTCTTGTTTGGGGCTTTAAGAACACACACAATACTTCAATAAACATTCCAGTACTGATATAAGTTATATCGCTTACCAATGATTTTCCCAGTATAAATTCCTAGAAATTGAATTTTCTTGGTCAAAGTGTAGGAAAAAAATTTAAGGCTCTCAAATTGCCTTTTAGAAATACTTTTCTCTACCCAGCAGTGTATGAAAATAATGAGACATATATATTGAACATAATTTTTTATAAATGTAAGGAAAATATTGAACATCATAACTGTCAGAGAGGATCTGTTTTTTAAGATTGCTCTGACTACCACCTGATGGCAATTGCCTGTGAGCATTTTGCTATTTTTAATTTTAAAATTATTTTATTTTTAAAAATGAAAATTGTCTATACTTAAGGTGTACAACATGATGATTTGATATATGTGTCCATAGTAAAATGATTACTATAGTCAAATTTTGAAGGAATGAGGGAAAGTCAACAATAGCAAAATACCTCACAGCAGCATAGGAAGTTGGAGATTATTGACCCTGGTGACTACATATCCATTGGTGGTTGAAAAGTAATTTTCCTTGAGGGGAGGAAACAGATACCGAGTTATAGTTCTTAAATCCAGAATTTTATCAAATTTTTTCTTTTGTCCATATATTTTGCTTCCTTTGAAAAATCCTGTAGTTTTGAAAAAAATATATAGGGAAAAATTTTTAAAAATCAATTTGTTTCTACTTTTTCAGCAATGTCAATTTTTGTTATCACCACTCTTTTAATTTTTAGAAAATTTATTTGAAAGAGTGAAAAAGAGAGATGGACTTGTTGTCCCACTTGTTTCTGCATTCTTTGGTTGATTCTTGTATGTGCCCTGACCAATGACTAAACCCATGCTCTAACAAACTATCTATCCAGGGCTTAACACCACTCTTTTTTTCTTCCATTTTTTCCTTTATCCATCCTCCCTCAATTATTTCCTGTTTGAAAGCTTGGGTTGGAATTTTTAGATAGACAGCTTCATAAATGATGCTACAGAGACAAATCAGGGATAAGCTGTCATTTGTATAAAGAAAGAATAAGCCTTTGGATTCAGTGTGTGGACTTCCATAAATATCAAAGTTGATTTTTTGTTTTTGCGTGAGGTGGGAATAGCATTTAACGTCACTGTTTGAGTCATTGAATGGATGTCTGCTGAGCTCATTCATGTCTCTCATTCAGAGAACCCTTTATGGACATCTACTTCATAAGTTTATTACCATTCGTGGGAAAATATTTGACCCAAATACTCTCTGCTCCCTGTGACATGGATCATAATTCTATCACAGTGAGCTGTTCCTTTTCTCAACCACAGAGATATATAATCCAGTCATTCCAAAGACACATAAATCCTATTATTTCTTTTATAGACTCAAACTTGAGCATGAATCTTTTTTGTTTCTTTTTCCTCTTTTTTATTTCCCCATTTGAGAAACATTTTTCCCAACCCCATTTTTAACAGGATATGTGGTCCTAAAGCTTAGTCATCTGGGAAAGTTTAGATTGTTCATAATTCTGAAAAAGAACTCCTCTAATTCTCTCGGGATGATGCATTTTTAGGAACATCTAGGAAGCCACATGGGTGACTGAGTGGATGGGCTGATTTTTTAAGTTCTCTTGAATTGGATGGTTCAAAGGAAGACTCCTGGTATCCTTGTACTTTGTGATGTTGGGATAATAAAGTCCATATACACTGACTTTGGAGAAGTTGTAAGGTAAATTTACCTTATGACATTTCCCCAAATACTAATAGATCTCCTTTATCTCTCCCTGGAAGGAGGATCTCAAGTTCCTCCAATGTTTCTTTACACTTATCCCCGGTGACTCTTGAAATGTTTCTGGTAGAATCATGATCCAAAAGTCTGATGCTTCCAGTGGAAAAGGTTCAGGATAAAAGTACTATCTTTGCAAGTATAATTTCTATTGATTTTCTGACTCCTTCATTGAAGAAACATAATTCCAAGACATAAAGTTTACCTTTTGAGTACCCATTAGAATTTCATTATATGTCAAAGCCATGTGATTTTAAAAATGAACTAGAAATGTTTGGTGAGATATGTTCTTCCAAATATTTCTTCATGAAACATGTTCTGACCTTCAATGAATTCATAATCTATGCAACTCTGTAGAGAACCTACCGAATGTGGATTAGCTAAAGTTTTACAAAGACTTGTGTTGCAGACACAAATTTTACTTTAAATTAAATAAGACTTTTAACAATTCCCCCAATATAGAAATAATAAGAAATTAGCTAAGACTATCTCAGTCAAAAGAGGAAAATTCAACTGAAGTGAGCTACTTGTGATGTATTTAGAATCATAGGGATGATAATGAGGAATAAAATAATTCTTCTTAGTTTAGAATATCTAGAAAGTTGATTGCTGTAAGAAAGGGCACAGATGAGGTTCACAGGACAAGCATTACTGTTTGGGTCAGACAGAATTCAATTATGTCTTTTTTTTAAATTAATGTCCTGAAATAATATCTAAACAGGTAGTTAATCTGGGTGTTGTAAAAATGGCTCAGTGATTGAGCAGAACCTATGAACCAGGAGGTTATGGTTTGATTCATGGTCAGGGCACATGCCGGGGTTGTGGGCTTGATCCCTGGTGAGGGGGGTGGGGGCGTGCAGGAGGCAGCTGATCAATGATTCTCTCTCATCATTGATGTTTCTATCTTTCTCTCCCTCTCCCTTCCTCTCTGAAATCAATAAAAAATTATATTTAAAAAAAATGGCTGGAACAAGAAGATAAAAGTCATCATGCTCCCTTATGTAAGAGAAGTAAAAACACTATAAGTTATTTCATAACTTTCCTGTTTACTGCACAGATAATATAAAAAATATAGATGAAAAAACAACTTGAGAAATATGTATTATGCAAATTTATTTAGCATTGTCTGAAAACCACAATATGTAAAATAGGTAAAAACTGTATTATTGCAATAACAAACATCTGTTGATTATTTGAGAATAATTTACGTGCTCAATTAAATATATCTAAAACATACTGTAACAATCATTTTCTTATTTAAAATGTGAAGTATTATTACTATGCCAGTTAGAATAATAAGTATTTTTTGCTTAAATTAAAAAATGGTGTCACTAACATCAGATATATCTTTGGGTTGATTTTTCATTTGTGGTACTAAATTTTGTGATGATTTTTAACCAAGACCATTGTGATCAGTATCTCCAATGCACAACAGAGTTTGAACGTTTTTTTACAGCTATAGTGACTATGTAAGTTTTGAACTAATGACGGTAGCATTATCATACTTCATTTAACCAATGGGCCTGGATTGTTCCAATGTCCATTGTTGAGTGAAAATTGAACCCGTGGGTACCCAATCTGTTATCATGGAAGCAGAAATTTTTTTCTGCATTTTTTGTCATCTTTAATCTCAACATGACAACATAAAATATTTTGACTTGTTGTCTTGCATACATATTTATATTGACAGAGAGAGCCCTTGGCCTGCATTACTTACTGTTTTTATCTTTTCACTTCTTTTGCCACTAACCACACATATTATTGCATTAAGAGGCCTAGCCTTTGGACCTTGTCCTCTTCAGTTCAGGCCACACAGAATCATCAGCATGATCTTTCTCAAATACTGTTGTGATGCTTTTTCCTCTATTTAAGAATAGTTAGTAACTCTCTATTGCATGTTATATCCGAACTCAACGATAGTACAAAGTTTTTACTGTTACCATTGTATGCATGTCAGTCTAATGAGGCCTTCTTTCTTGGTTGTTTTGCATATATGTGTGTTGTGTCTACATTGGCACCTTTTATAAGCTGTAGGGAAGGATCTTTATATCTGACATTCCCACAGTTCCATAACCTGACCTTCCCACCCCTCATCCCAGAACCACAACAGCTCAAACTCTACCTTTGTGCACAGACATGCCTAATACATATTTGATGACTAAACTACATTCTAAATATGGGATTATTTATATGCAGAAGTTTATACACCAGAGAATGATAACATCTCTGCCTCAGCAATGGTTCTGTGAATTTTAATTGTATGGATAGAATACAAGCCTGCTCACGTGCACTCACCAATCCCGTACACACCCAGCAAAATGCCTTCATATTACCAATTGTTTAACCAAGAAAACATTACATTTTGTATATTTATATGTAATTGGTTAACTGAGACAATATTACAATGCTGTATATCTCTCCAGACTTAGAATGACTTGGTTTTCTAAATATGTAATGTACTATTATTTTCTAGATCCTAGAACAAATTGGCATATTTGGTTCCTTACCTGTTATGTGAAATTTTAAGCAAATCAGGAAAAATATGGATGGGTTTTTCTACATTTTATAAAGTAAAAGTAAGCAAATATCTTGGCATTGTTAATATAAAAGGAGACAATTATTACTTTTATATAGCCTATGCAGCTTGACCTTTTATTAGTATCTCTAAGTTGTTAGCATCTCAAATGTCCTTGCATTTTAAACTATTTCAAAACTTGTTTCCATAACAATTTTAATTGAATCTCCTGGGATGCTATTTTAATCATGGTAATCAGCCACAGCATATAATTAGATTTCAATCAGAAACGTTAATGCTATGTAATAATCTGAGAGTAGATGCATAAAAGTTACATTTGGGTGGGTTTCTTCTCCTAACCTCCCCCTTTCCCATGCAAGTGCACTTAAAAAGGTTGGTAATTAATCACAGAGAGCAGAGATTGCTTTCACTTGTCCCACACAATGTGGAAAGTGTTGTCCAGGGCAGCAAGACTTTTCACTAAGGCCGTTACTTCCCTTATGACCGATAAAAACAGACCTATTTGTCAAATAACTGCTTAGGGGTGAGAGTGCACCCCTGGGTCATGCCAGAGACTGAAGCTCTGGGTGTGGTTGGTATGGGTGAGGTGGGGGGCACAGGTGAGGAGGAACAGTGAAAGGGCTCATCTATAGCTCACATTGCTCTACTCTACTGTGTTATAGGTCCTAAATTACCAGCAGTGAATTATTCTTTTTCGGTTATTAATATTAGATTTCTTTAAAGCCTGCTTTTATGTCTTTCCATTAATCATCTATGTAATTTTAGAAGTCAAAATGCATGCGGCTCAGAGCTAATTATGCATTCTCTTATGCCTTTAGATATCTGGATGAAAGTCATGTTCCAACACTCAATCCCTTCCCTAAAACTAATTTCCACACATGATGATTTAATGATCTATTTACTTTAAAGGTTTGCCTTGGGGACAATGATTATTCTGGTTAGCTAGCTTGAAAGAATAGACATTTTCTCTCATGAAATATGTAAGTCTTTAGAAAAATTATGTGGGCTTTGAAAATACATTTAATAAAACATGTTTTGACTATCCCCAGGTAGAGAAAACCCATTATACTTATATAGCGTATCAGAGCCATTGATTAACCATGGGAACCACTGAGCTGTGGAAGCAGTGTGGATGAGGGCAAATTGCAGTTTTGTTTTTCAAAGCCAGTATGTGTGAGTGAAAAAGAATGATAAAATGACAGTTCTTAAATGTGCTGATTGCTGATCAGTTTTCCCGGATCACTATTTTATTATTCATATCACCATATGTATCACTAGCTTACTAGGAGCACAAACATTAGTCTTACGTATGTCTTTTAATTTGATGTCTTAATTTCCTTTTTATTCTGCAGTTTTGAACGACATCTATCTTCAGTACTAACATCCATGACTTCTATGTGCAGGTGCTCTACTTGGTTACAATGAAGAGATATTCTCCTATTACTTCTAACAGCAGAGTGCAGTATTTTGCAAGCAGAGGTTCCTTTGTGATTTAGTATATATTCATTTCTGTTAGACTGTGCTTTTTTTGAGCTCTTATAATACAGTTCAATCAGAATGTGTGCAAATCCCTTCTGCTATGAAGTTTACATTAATATTTTCTAAAACTCAAGTCAGAAATACGACTTCAACCAAGTTCTGGATTTAGTGAGAACAAAAGCAAGGTGGATGTTAGGTAGGGAAGGACTGTCCCCATCTAGATGTCAGTCTCCACTCCGGAGCCACATTTGCGGCAGAAGATTTCCTTGTCCTGGGTCAGGAAGCCTTGCCCCACCAAGGAGACTGAGCACTTCCCACAGTTAAAGCATTCGCTGTGCCACTGACGGTCTTGAAAGCAGATAAACTTGGCACCTCTGAGGCCTGTAAAAAGTAGGAGAAAAAGAATAATCTATTCTTTCAATGAATAGATTGAGCATGTAATCGGGATCTCTTTTAGGAACTGGAGATGCAGAAAGATTACACTGAGGCAAGTAACCTCAAAAGGAATGCTGCCCCCATTGCTCTGTATCCATCTGGGAATGTCACCCATACAACAAATTCCTCTGATGAGATCCAGTCTGATTCCCAGTGAAAAATTTCCATTATCTACACAAGTAGGTAGGATTTGGATATAAAAAGCACATAATTTTGGAAGCAGATAAGGACTGCTAAGACAGATAAGGAAATACAGTGTAGTGCCCTGGGAATACATATTCAATTAGAGATATCTTGCTCTTTTCTCTTGTGCCCTTGTTTTCTTAGAGGCAATATTTGTATGAAATAAAATAAATTGTACTTCATAGCCTGATATCTGGTGTTTTGATGACTTTTAGTTCTCTTTCTTTTCCACGTTTAAATTTTACTTGGGATAAAGTTCTATGCTTATATTGTGGTTTGGGATACAATTTCCAAACGCCCCAAGTCTAGAACTTTATCCAGATGTAAAGCCTAACAGGTAGCTAGCCTAACATGATGACCTCATTACCTTGCCCAGAGACAACTTCAGCTTGTGACAAAGACCTGTGGATCTGATCACTCTGAAACCATGCTATCCCATGATTAGCTTCTAAGAAGTGCCTTGTCAGCCTTCACCACTTGGGCCTCACTTGAGCCATAGTGTTTGAACAAAGGTAGAATTTGAGTCTTTAGTGGACACTATCTCTATATCCCTAATATGAATCCAAGGCACAGTTCAAGGAATTGGTTTTGAGAAGTTGTAGAAAAGGAGAAAGGTCTAAGAATTGGACTATCCCTAAGCTTGGGTCTTTATTTATTTGCCAAGTTTCTTTCAAGTGACCTTAGTACTGTGAACTTCCTGTGATTTGTACTATAAAATGAGGCTAAAACAGTTCCATGTGCTTATTCACATATAATTTCCAAATAGTCCATTTGGGATGATGAAGCATAAAGAGTGAATAAGCATTCTATTTCAGATAAACTCTCCTTAATATTATAATGAACTTCTATTTCCACCCTAGAAACATTATTTGATGTCTTTACATATAATTTACTAATTCATAGATAATTTATATAAAATTATTCTACTTTCCTTGATTAAATAAATTTATAGCTTGCTATTTATGGTGCTATCATCACTTTCTAATAAGAGTAAATCAATAATGAACCAATTAATTCCTTTAATGTTATTCAAAACATTGATAAGCTGATTGCAAAAATGATGTTCTTTATAAATGTAAATCATCTCTCTTCATAAAAGTAATTATTACTCATCTAGAATTGTGATGCTCATGAGGTTTTCTTGAGTTTATTAGTAAGCCTGTACAGTGGCAAATGTAAAAACAATTCTAGAATTTTACAGAGGGAAAAAACAGGAGCATCTGGTGGCAGGAATTTAAGAAAGGCCTGACTGATCTTGTGATGTTTATAAATTGTTTCAATTTTAGATATGCTTACGCCCTCAGGTCATGTGGGTCGTCTGCAGTAAGAGTCATACAGGAAACAGGTCTCCAGCACTTGTTTTTATCTGGCTTCATTTACTCCCAAAAATTCAGTAAAATAAGAACTAACATTGATTGAACACTTAAAGAGGAACCCATCAATATTCTAAGGCCTTTACATGTATTACTTCATATAACTCTCACCTCACCTTCATGGAGAAGATGTTATCACCAACCCTATTTTGCATACAGAAATTGACAGAGAGGTTCAACTCTTTGCCCAAATCACCCAGCTGATCTGGATTTAATCTGAGGCCCTCTGGTTTCAGAGCCTATGCATGCTCTTACCCCCACTAAATTAAGCCTGAATTTATCTTTTGTAAAAAAACATAACCTGAAACATTAGCATCCCTTTCTGAAGAAATCATAATATTTGAAACCCTTTTTAGTTAAAATAAAAAGAAATGAAAGAAAGCTAAAATGTAATCCTGCTCAACTCCTTATTTTGAAAATAAGGCCAATGAGCACCTCAGAGGTGAATTGTTTACCCACTTTCACACAATAGTCAGGAGCAGAGGCAAGACTAAGGTATGTAATTTACTCTCTAGTCCAAAGTACTTTGCACTACATCAAGCTGCTTCATTTATCCCCAAAAGTTTGAAAGGTTAGTCTTATCTTAGAGGAGGGAAAAATGTATTTTTACATTGAGTTTTTTCAGATGACTCAAATTCATTGTGATGGGATTAAAAATTTTTACCAGATGCCTTAGAGATTTAGTTAATATAAAATAGTATTTTAAAAACATTCTAACATAGTTCCTTACAGTGACATATTGTTTGCTTGAATGTGCAACTTTCAGAAGACATGACAGTATAAGAATTCTCTATGGAATGTTAGTTCAAATAGCTCAATTTAAAAGAAGCACTACTGTAGGACATATATAATAAGTATAAGAATTAGATAAAATTGGAAGTTTAGTACCTAGTATCTCTCAGTCACAGAGCCAAAAGGAGATTAAGATAATTATCAAAAGATGAATTATTCTAAATTAAATAGATAATTGGATTACTTTTGGGTCAAATCTCTGGTTCCTGATCATCCTTATGTGATATCCAGAACACTGTGGTTTTTCTGTCTGAACCTTAAAAAGCTGAGCTCAGTGATCAACTTGCTACAATTCATCAGAAAAAAATTTCCTAGACACATGAATCCGTTATGGATCAGAACTGAAACTCATCAAGTTCAGGGCTTGTGTAGGCTCTTTACAAACTAGTATTGGCCAGTTGGGTTCCCCAAAAGTTTTCAAATCTATTTTGAGTCGTGTAATTTTCTAATTTTCTCATGGAAGCCCCTCTCCCCCCCTTTTTTTTTCTGACTAGTTCAAGAAAAGTGTTCTAGAATAAGTCAACTGAATCTGTTGGGTTGTGATGGCAGACTCCACTAAGGAGATTTTGAAGCTCCAGGTACTATTGCATTTCTGGAAGACCCATTTTCTAGATAAAATCAGGGAAGACAATGGCTTTTTCTCTTGACTTCAGGAGTTGTTAGATGTGTAAAAGGCAGGAAAGTAGAGTGGTTAAGAGTCCAAGCTTTGGAGCCTGATTGTATGGAATTGCCAAAGCAAGGCCTTGAAAGGGCTGACAGGTGACGTAGATGATTGATGAAAACAAGGTGTGAGGAACAGAGAGGACATGGCCTGACACAATGAGTCAGCCGCTTAGTTCCATGTGACAGTGACATAGCTCCAGAATGTAAAGGCAGTCAGCTCACCCGGGCAGGATTTTACATTACACATTACACATCACATCACATTACCTTACCTTACCTTACCTTACCTTACCTTACCTTACATTACATTACATTACATTACATTACATTACATTACATTACATTGTTTCCAAACATGTGCAGGCCAGACAAAACATGGCTGCTGGCCAGATGGAGCCAGAGGGCCAGTGTGAGATTGTGAAAAGCCTGGTGCCCCATATAGATGGGCAGGACTGTGCTTTGAGTACCAGGTAACTCTCTCTGTCTCTCTGCTTGCAAGTCAGTGAAAGCCTGCTACACTGGGTGTGCAGCAAAACTGTTTTGTTTCTTTAAAGATTCATGAAGATTCAGCTTTTATTTTGTGAAACATTTGAAGATGGAGGAGGAGAGGGATACAATAATCTTTAATTCCATGTTACATAAACTGAGCTAAAATATGAAATATTATCTAAGAATACTAGGCATGGGGAGTTCTGCCACATCATTCAGTGCCTATAAATTGCCTAGCAGAGTGATGGTGGGGCTTCTCAGGGGCCATGCTAGCTTTAGTTCTTTTACTGCAGGGTGAGCATTTTAGAAGGGTCTCTGAGGAAAAGGCAATGCTTTGTTTGTTTGTTGCCTTGGAAATCTATTTAACACAGATTGATTTACCACTTATGTTATTTTCAAATCATGCCATGTATACTTTGTTAGAACACTATCTCGTTTTATTTCATCTATTCATAATTAAAACTTAATGCATGGGAAAAGAGAATAATATACTTGTTAGAAACATTTTAAAATGAAGTATAATTAATTCGTAACCTATGCTACCCTAATTAGTACAGCTTTGGATTTTGGTACAATACTTACATTTAATTTAAAACTTTTTCCATTTCTAAGGCCCTTTCATCCTTGTTTGGAATTAAGCAGGATTTTTATTTTCAAATATCCCTCCCTTCCACTCGAATCCTTAAAGGTCCAGCTCAGACCAGGCCTCCTCATGAAAGTCTCTATGTCTCAGCTCACCCTGTTCTCCTCTTCCTCTGAACTTTTCTTTTATTGAGAGTTAGTACCATTACATTTAACATTAATAAACCTCTAGAGCAGGGGTGGGGAACCTTTTTTCTGCCAAGAGCCATTTGGATATTTATAACATCATTCACAGGCCATACAAAATTATCAACTTAAAAATTAGCCTGCTGTATTTGGTCAAACATATACTTAACTCACCCCTAATGCCTTGACAGGGCCAAACCAAATGATTTCATTGGCTTTATACCAAATAATTTCACAGGGCTCTAGAGCATAGCTACCCTAATTATAATCTATATTTGCGTGGAAGGGTCTGTGTAATAATTATGCTTATATATTTTATATTTATCTAGGAAAAAAAAACATAAGGAAAAGATTACCCTCCCTCCTTTTTTTCCAGAGTGAACTATATAGCATTTACATAGCCATAACTGTCTCATGGAAGGACTCTATTCAACTAAAGAACTCACCAGTAATGGGTTTGGCGCAGGCTACACACTTTTTGGCATAAAGATGGTTGTAGCAGTCCAAGCAGAATGGATAATCATCTCTGGACATAAACTCTTCATCACAGAGCTCTTTCCTGCAGCCGCTACACAGAAAACACTCTTTATGCCATGGCTGGTCATGAAATGTTATCCAACCTGAAGTTATCACCTGCCAAAGGATCACAAAAAAAGGTAATGACAGTGGGATCTGTAAGAATTCAGACCTTTTGTGATTCTCTTCTATGTCCACAGGTGATTCTTTGGGCTACTTGGTCATGTTGTGTCAGGCTGTCCTTTTTCTAAGATTTTTTTGAATGGATATGAGAAACAAAAGGCTATAGAGATATGAACTGGGGATACACATCCTAATTTTTCTCCCATAATGGAACAGAAAGGAAACAGGGCTATAATGGATCCATAAAAAATAAAAAGAAGTTGGCTGTTGATTTCTTTATCTTTCTATGACTTTTCATGTTGGTCTTCAAAGATCTGCCATTAGATCTAAAATATTTTCTATGCTCTCTTCTTATTTCCACTTTTGCCTTTTAAGGATGCTGAATAGAAAGCTTTTTTCCTGAAGGCTTTCCTCCAGGCTCAAGAATATTCAGCAGTAACAGCCCTGAATGGAATGGATACGTACTATCATCTGTTAGTTCTTAAGTGTTTTTTTGGTCTTCAGCCCTGTGCAAAGGGATGGCCTCTTCTTACTATTCTCAACATACCTATGCAGTAGGGACTATTATCTTCCCCCTTTATGAGATGAGTAAGTATTTGGGGTTAGAGTGGTTGTCCCTTGCCAGGGTCACACAGAACTAGAGCTAGCATTCAAACCTGCACAGTCTGATCCCAGAACCCATGTGCTTAAACACTAATACTATACTGAGGCAAGACAACTTTGCAATGGTAAATAGTTGATAAGTCCTTGTTGAATGAATGAATACACACCAAGGGGAAGAGTGTTTGGAAAGCAATTCTAATGTTGTATCTAGCACAAATGGGATACTGTGGGCAACAATGTAAGTTTTCAGCTTTAAGACTCTAAGAGCACTGGTTGTACATTGACGTGTGATGTGCTCAAGTTTTGTCGGAGATGGTTATTATTCCTCCATGATGTCTTTTTTTTTTTTCTATATCAGTTTAATCCTTGGGTTCTACTTTTTAAAAGGCAGAGACATCTTCCTTTGGGATAATAGAGGTAAAAACTTGTGTAACAATTTTTAAGTCATAGCACCTTTCAGAACCATGTCTATCGACCTGCAGTAGCTATGGAACTTGGCATGTGTTCATGTAAATGTCTTAAAATGACTGAAGCAATGTTGTAGCTGAGATGGTTCTTGTAACCTTTGTATTTCAATGAAGTAGATAAGCCATTAAAATGTTATTTGCCTGTGATATAGGGTTTTAAAATGATTATTCTAAAGATATTTTTAAAAATAACAAAAATATCTTAAAAATTAAAGGTATTATAAAAAAAGTTATTTTTCCTAAGGGGAAAAAAAGTACACTATTCTAAATAAGTAAATGGGAAACATGATGGCATGTGTGAACACAAACTATTTAAAATACTCCCTATTGACTTTAAATGCCTTAGAGCAGGCACAGCAGAATTCAAGATTCCTTTGATTTGTTTGGTCAAATGATTAGCAGGCAATGCTTAAAAGATTCAGACTTGAAAAAAATGTGTTCACAGCAAAGTAAAACTTGATATGTATAGCAAAGTCTGTTTAATTAGGGAGAAGACACTCTGGGACATTAAAACAGATTGCTTGTGATCATGCTCCTTTTGAAGAGGCAGGTGGGCTAAGATGAAGTCTAATATCTAAGCTCAGTTTTTGCCACTGATTGATGCCAGGATTCAGATCATGTTTCTTCTCTGACAGAGTGGAGGCAATAATGATTTTACATTTAGTAGATGATAGCTGATAAATTGCAGAATACTCTATTTGAACCTTGAGAAGTTTGAATTCAAAGCACTTGTAGTTTGAGGTTACTTGCTGTTGGGTAGAAGATAAAATTTAGTTTCACAAAATAAAATTTCTGAAAAAAACTTCTAAGTGCCTGATTGCCAAGTAGTTTTGCCTAATTTTTTAAAAAAATACTTGAAATTTGGTTAGATTGAAACAAATTGTTTTTCTTCAGATTGGATCATTTTGATGAGAAATGTTTATATCCAGCTTTCCTTAAAGGATTTATGGCTTAAAAAATTAAATAGAAAATAATGTGGCGTGTCATGATCTGTCTACTATCCAATATAAACATTTCATAAATTTTTAGTGACTTCAAGCCATGTCCTACATATAGGATAGGTTCCTATAACCTGGGAAATGCCAGAGGTTTGGCCCCAAACAGTGCTCAGCAGCTGATGTACTAGAGTAGTTCCCTTCTTGAATCTTTACAGTATTCGAATAAACTTTATATTGTGTGCCAAATAGATGACATTAAGATAATTCCCATAAGTCTCATTACTATTTTAAAGTAAATCTTTATGAAACAGTAAAACAATGGCCAACTTCATTGCCCCTCAAAATAGTGAGATAAATCTATTCATTTTTATTTCCAGCATCTGAATATATGTCATTGACTTTGATAATTCTTTGGAGCTTCACATGTTACAGGGTCATAGGGTCTGACTATTGCTTTTGAAGTCATTTTCCAAGTCAGTGTTTCTGGTAGGGTAATGGAAGTCTCCAGGTATGAGATATCATGTTCTATCATTTGTAAGTTTCAGACATCATTATAGTGTAATTTAAAAATGATAACTTAGGGTTTATTGATGCCACCACAAATGCAGTAGTAGTATGTTAAATATGCCTAGAAAATTACTGTTTGTGTTTGTATGCATGTGTGTTTATTTATGCATTTGTAGAAAGTGGTAATGGGACTTCTAGCTTTCCAGATGCAAGAATACAAAAGGTCTTAAGAGATCTGCCAAAGTAGCCCATGTATCAAAAGTGTTGAGAAATCACTGTAATAATCCAATGTATTTTCATGATTCAGCTTTCTCATCACAATTTATAGTGCTATTTTAAACTTATGATGCCTCAGGGTCAAGGATTTCTTCGAGAACATCAATATATATTTTATAGACTAAGACAGGTTTTGTAAAGGTGACAAAGATGAGAAACTTTTTCACAAAATAAGCTTAGAGAATAAAAAAGATTGGGCAAAGTTTACTTGAAAAAAATGACTTTCTTTTTTTCTATTGGAAAATATGTTTGGAATGAATATCAAAGTTAAAGGAAGTGAAGGAAGCCACTCAAAGATCTTAGTCTTCTGTCTTTGTGTTTAATGAATTTCCCTAATGATCTCCCTCGAGCCTCCCTATCTACTCTTTAGAAACATAAAAGCTTCAAGCCAGAAGACATTTGTATTGCTGAGACATAATGTGAGGAGTTAAACATCTTGTTTAAAATGGTTCACTTTATCACTCTGTGAGACAAATTCATATTTCTCTGAAATGAAGTGGATCAAAAATTATTTTCTTTGCAATATTTTCTTCAAGGGGAGGTGTGTGTTCTCTATTAGGATACATGAAATTAGTGAAAAGCAGTGAATGGAACCGGAATATCAAGTCATTTGAGATGTTGGAATATTAAATTAATGTTCTGGGTGGAATTTTATGGTGAGAAAAATAGATGGCCATCCTCAATGTGACAGGGAGTGCTTTGGACATGTTGGAATTCACACTAAAGACAAATGTAACCTGATAGTAAAAGTTCACTTCCACTAGATAGTACAGCTAAAAGGCAGTGGTCTGGAAGATTCCACAAACTTTATCCTCTTTAGATAATTACCTTCTTACAAAAGTTGCAGTAGTGAGCAAACTCCTTCTGAAAACACCGCACACAGTAATTGCCACTCTCTTTGGAAATCAAAGGTTTAGTTCCTATTGGCTGTCGGCAGTGCTCACACACAAAACAGGTTTCATGCCAGTAGTTTCCCTTAAATTCCATTTTGCGGGACCCTGTACCCCAAAAGTAATAACCTGTTAGTACAACTCAAGCATAACTTTATAGCCTTTTAAGAGAAGATATGTCAAATTACTTAAAAAATATATTTTAAAGTTAAGGTGATAGATTAATTATCCTTATAAAATAATGTTTTGTTGGCTTCCAAAATATTTATCTGGGGGAAAAAAAGTAGAGTTCAGACATCATGACAGTTCACCACTCTTTCACTGAAAAGTGTTGGGCATTGGAGGCTACAATTTTGAAATGTGCAAGTGTTATAAGTAGAGATTCTGAAAGGCTGCACGTAGTTTAGATAAATTGGGCCATAATCATCATTACAGGACTATTAGGAATGCCAAGGGTACAAACTCATAAGATTAATGCTGTGAAGTTATGATCAACTAGAAAATACTGAATCCGTAATAAGAAAGTAAGAGAGTCATGTTCTTATGCTGCTGTCTATACAGATTGAGAAGAGGATCAAAATCATAGAGAATTAGTGTTTGCCTGAAAGTGTAATGATTACATGGATCCTTGTCTTCCCTAAGAGAGAACAAAACTGCCACTGGTTATATGTAGGACAGGGTGTGTAATGCAATGTTAGCATTATTGGTATAGATTTTATCTTTAATCTATGGCTCACATTCTCATTCAACATGTTTTATGACCTAGGTTTAATTTACCCATTCAAGACAGAATAATAATGACTTATTTCTACAGTACACTCAGTGAGATCAAGGGATAGCAAGACAGGCATTTTTCTCAGAAGCACGTTTTTGTTGTTAGCCCGTATACACTTCTGTGCTTGGGCTTCATTGAAAGCACGGTGACTTGGGTTAGTGACCAGCACTCCCCGTTGATCTTACCGGGCATGATGGTCTTCTTGCAGTGGAAGCACTTGGAGGAGCACTCATTAGAATAGCACTCGGAGCACAGCAGGCGTTCATCCTTGGCAGCAAAAGGCTTTTCCACCAAAGAGTGATTGCATTTGGCACAGTTGAAGCATATTTCATGCCAGTGCCGGCCTTTGTAACAAAGATCCTCAGAGACAGTGAATAAAAGTTAATTAAATGTGTTTCAACAAAACAAGCCATTTTATAAGACAAAACTAAACACTCCTGGGACTCTGGTGCCGGTAGTTTGTGTTGGTAGCTTGAGGGAACGTTGTTACTGATACTATTACCCACTGAGAGGAGACTGGGGCAATTCAGAGCTAGAGCCTGCGGCTTTGCTGGTTGGAAAATAAGTGGACCCTCTCCTATTTCTTCAAATTTCCTCTACCTTCCTTTTATAAACGAGAGGCTTGTCATGGAATAATCTTTACTTTTATTTTATTTTTAAATATTGTTATCATTTTTTAGAGAGAGAAGAAGGGAGAAAAAGAGAAACATCGATGTGAGAGTGAAACATGGATCACTGCCTCCTGCACACCCCCTACCAGAGATCAAGCCCAAAACCTGGGCATGTGCCCTGAACCGGCATCAAACCAGCAACCTCGAGCTCGGTGCATAGATGATGCCCAACCATTGAGCTACACTGGCTGGAGACAGTCTTTACATTTAGGGTGTTATATCTTACTAGAGGCCCAATGCATGAAATTTGTGCAAGAGTAGGCCTTCCTTCCTGTGGCTGCCGGCACCGGCTTCCCTCTGGCACACGGACCGGGGCATCCCTTGCAGCACCGGCTTCATCCAGAAGGATGTCTGGTCTAATTAGCATATTATGCTTTTATTATTATAGATTATTATTTGAGATTTAACTAAACAAAATCTCAACACCACCTAGCTAAAATAAAGGCAAAATAAAAAAGAAAAAATGCAATAATTTGCTTTGTAGGAGGAATGAACTATACATGAGAAAGGCATCGACACAAAATGGGTGTGGAGATGAGGCTGATTTGAAGCCAGAAAATAGATTCTTGAATCTTTACACATCCTATTATCTATGTATTTATTCATTTATACTCTTGTGATTTCAGAAATAACACAACGTTTTATTGGTGTAACTTTGGACAAATAGCCTCTTTAATATTTAGCACCCTAAACTATCTCCTAAAATCATTGCAAGGATTAAAGTATGTTATATTTAATAGTGCTAAGCATGGTGCCTGGAACTTGATTGATAGTAACTTTGAAGATCCTTATACCGAGTAGCAGAGTAGTAGAGTATTAACAGTTAACTAAAGGAAAAGAGGCATTCCAAAGCATTTGTCTGCTCATATGCAATAATTCTGTGAACTGACAGAAGACCTACCTTGGAACCTGATTCAATTGCTTCTTTGCACTCCTCACAATAGTTACAAAAGACGCGATCATAACATTTGATGCAGTATGGATTGCCATCCTTCAGCATAAATTTCTTCCCAAGAAGTGATACTGAGCAGTATTGACAGTCAAATTGAGAAGCTGTCATTTTGCTTCAATCCTGTAAATAAGAAAATGATCCATGTATATAAAAGCAATTTTGTTGATGAGAGAGATTATAAAGCCTCAATACAATGTGAGTCTAGCACTGAAATGAATTTGTGTTTTCTTAAGAGAAAATTCACCAATTTAGGAATATATGTGGTAGCCATGCTGACACTTGGAGGGATTTAGGAAAGGCTACTCTCCGATCCTGGCAGTTCCTGTGTGTTTTGCTAACAAAGTGCATCAAGCGGGCAGCCAGTTTGTGGAAAACCTCTTGCATTCAGCATTCACTAAAGGTGAAATCCAATAAGAATGTGCTATGTGTTGAAATGAGATGGTTCCACCTCAGGGATATAAATATAAACTGTTGATAGGGCTTTCACTAGCTGTCATCACTTACTTTTTTGCTGGAGAGGTCTGGAGGCGGAATTCCGTGGAAATAAGAAGTCTTTTTTACTCAAACTGCAATAGAAGTTATTAATAAAGTACAGGACATTTTCTAGACCATTCTTTTAGTTCTTAAATCTTTGTTGGGTACCTAATGATTTGGACACATTAGTCCTAAGATCTTCCTGTACCATATACTCTCCTTTGGGACATGCTACCTACTTGTGGCTTCAAATATTCCATTGACTCCAAAATCTATACCGTTAGCCTGTTTATGACTTGCTTCCTGGACATCTCATTTAAATGGCCCACCCCAATACCAAGATGACCAAATGAAACTCCTCAGCTGGTAGGATGCAGTCCAAGCACCATGCCTTTGTGACTGTAGCTGAGCAATTGCCCAGACACAGAAGTGCAGATAAAAGCATCAATGATAGAAAGAGCGATAGCCTTCTTTAGGCTTTAGGGCTAAACTAACATGTATATAGGACAAATACCAGCAGCAGCAGCAGCAGCATCTTACAGGATGAAACACTGATATGAAATATAAAGCCAAAGCCAGAATAAGAATTTGAGTTATTTTATAAATCTAGGAAAACATTAAAGAACAAAACATAAAGATGGCAAAAGATTTAATCAGGCATTGAACATGTGTTTTTTTCATTGTCATCAAAAGCAGTAGCACTGATTTTATTCTTAAGTGAGATTTGTCATTTCTGGATTTACTGGAACATATTAAGAGATATGAATATTTTTTAAATTTCCATCTCAGAATTTTTTTTAAATTCTAGCTAAATCAGAAAGTAAATTAATTAGTATAATGCGTTTTACAGCATTATACATGCTAGTTTTTATTTGCTACATTTGAATTGTATTCCCATACATTTTGCCCTCTTTCATTTTAATGATGACATTTCCAGCAGGGTGTCTTGCTGCATATACATTGATTCTGAATATAGTAGTTTTGCTATAGTGTTCTTCACTAATAGAGGAAACACCGAGGATTTGGAACATGTGAGTCTTTCCCCAAGGAATATGAAAATTCAGACTAAAAAGTTCCCAATGGAACATCCCAAAATTATCTATCTGTAAGGAACATTGAATTCTGTATTTGATTAATTTCCCAGAAATGCCCCTTCCTCGTGACTACAAGTACATTCAATGTGTTACTGAGGGAGTGGCGACAGGAGGAAAGAGAGCTGATTCCCGTGGAAGACTTTAAAATGCAAGTTTTATTCTCATTTACAGTGATGAAGTGTTTATTTCTTAAGAGTGAAATAAAGCATATACTTCTAACTTTTATCACTTAGTATGAAACATGTCATTTTCACCATGATGCTTATTTAACCTTAGATGTTTAGAACAGCACCCTGAAGCATAGCCCCTCAGAACTGGGAGCTCCCAAAGTACTTCCACTTTGCGAGGCTTTTAGTATATTATAAAATGAAGAAACAACAAAAAAGATTACAAAATTGGCAGATAGTTTCAAATATATAGGAAGTGTTTAATTTCTTAAGTCAAATTGTAATTTCTTATATTTTACATATATTAGAGATATTCTTTTCTGCATGTCATACTTTAATTTCTAAAGGGTTTTTAAAATAAGAGGATGATAAATAAGTAGAAGTAATATGTCCTTTCCTTATGTTTGTCAACAGAGAAATAATCCAGATGGGTGTAGCATAACCAGAGAAGGGTTTTGGGAGCTGATGGTAGGCATGGAAATTGTCCAGACAAGGACGATCCAGGACGCTGAAGGCTGATGCAAAGGTTCAACTGCTGAGGGGGACCATTTGAGATGCAAGAGAGGGGAGGAGTCAATAAAATTCTCCCTCTCTGTCTCTCAGTACTCAGTTACCATAGAAATGTGCAAAGCAAGGACATGGTTCCAATATACACGAGCTTCATACATGAGAATTGCACAAGTTAAGAACAACCTGTACACGTCCTATCACTTTCCTGTTGTAGATTGCAAGTTTCAAAAATGAGAAGGCTCTACCATCTTATGATGGAGTTGAAATGTACTAGATAATAATGTGGGCATTCTGATTTCCAATGTGTCTATGTAGATGTGCTTTAGAGGGATTTTATTTACTTGAGGGAATTAAATGACCATATATTTTTTATTATAAATATTAATTATAAATTATTACATTGATTTGATTACAGTCTTTTGTTTCCCATTAAGGCAGATAATACTATGTAAAATCATCACATTGTTTACATGTATTAAAATAGAGGATATACAGTGAGTGATAACTAAGATTACTTCTATCTCTGTAAGTTTTGCTAAATAGATGCAAGTGATGCCATAACCACTACTTTTGCACATATGCCAAAGTGCACTGTTTTGTACAGTTTCAACTTCTGGCTTAATTTTCATCTGGTTATTCACAGTAGCCTCACTCTGCCTGCATAAATACAGCTATGCTCATCCAAAAGTGCCACAGGACTATTTCAATTGCCCATTCAGGTCTTTCCTTGATTTTGTAAAGCAAATTTGATTCTGTTTTTCTTTAGGAAAGAACTTGAAAGAATTTAAATATAAATGGCATAAGGAATATTAAATTGCTCTTGGGAAATGTTACTACAAAATGTTAAAGTCTTTGAAACGTATCTGATTGATATACCAAACTTGGATGGAGACAGAAACTGGATGCAGAATCTTAATTTGAACTATACTTAACTGAATTTACCCGTGGTCATTTTCCCATTTAGGATTATAATTAGGATTGCTGCTCTGAGGGTAAGGCAGGGGGTTGATGGCCAGTCAAGAGCATTTTGGAAGCCTCACTGAACAAGGTATAGTGCTCTATGCTTTATACAGAGTTACAGAAACCATTGATAGTGCTTAGTTATCCAAGCCATCTAGTCTCCTAAGGCAACTGTTCAATCATTCTCTTCTCCTCCTTCACTGCCTGCACCCCTACATGTTTATTGGGTATTACATATCCCATTGATTCCACTTCAGAAGCATTTTTTAAATCTTTTCTTTTTTTATCTTAACATTTGTTACTGATTTCAGAGAGGAAGGGAGAGAGAGAGAGAGGTAGAAACATCAATGATGAGAGAGAACCATTGATCGGCTGCTTCCTACATGTCCCACACTGGGGATCAAGCTTAAAACCCAAGTATGTGCACTGACTGGAAATTGAACTGTGACCTCCTGGTTCATAGGTCGATGCTCAACCACTGAGCCACGCCAGCAGGGCAGCACACTTAAATCTTAATTTAGGCTCTTCACAAATCTCTGATGGATTACAGTGATTTATATCAAACTGAAGATATTATTAAAGATATCTTACTCTCTTGAGTGGAACCAAGCACATTACTACATGACTTCTGTTCTCTGATGATAAGCTCAATATCCCCAGGGAGTTCCAGAATGTCCTCCACAATGCTCAAGAAAAATCTTTCTCAGACTCATTTGGTCTCTCTTCCCTGGTGGAAAACCTCCCAATGGCTCTTCTTTGTGAAAGTCTGAACCCTATTACTTAGCTTAAAGACCCTGTACTAGCTTTTCTCCTTTTCCTACTATTTCTCTATCCCTTTCTTAATCCTACACTGTGCAGCACATTCACACACCCCACCTATGCTTTAGCCACTTCTCATGACTTCTTATTCTTTAAAAACATTATGTCCTTTTACACCTTCGAGCCTTCGCACGTGACTTTTCTTTGATCTCTAATGCCCTCCTCCTTGTCCTCCACTGAGTTTGTCCACCTGATGATTTTCCTCATTAGTCAAAGTCGTTAAAAATCCTTCTCTCAGTAACTTTCTCAGATCTCCCAGGATGGAGTAGCTGTTCTCATTAGTTTATACAGATGCCCATTTTCTCTGGCATCAGGCTTTGTGTTGGTTGCTTTGCCCTGTGTGTGTCTTCCTCACTTGTTAGCTCCTCGAGACTAAGGATGTTGTTTATTCCATCCATGTGTCTCAGGTCTGAGCATAGCAGGTCTTTAGAACATGCTTGATGAATGAGGAAACAAATGAATATAATAACTAGTTAAGAAGTCCTACTTTTACTACATGTTTCTTTCATCTCTTTTCCTAATGAAAACACATGCAAAGAAGATTCAATCAACAGAATGAAGGATAAAGGCTCAAGTATAAGTGAGTTAAGGCTGTGTATGCTATATGATTTCTTGAGTTGTGAATTGATTTGTATCTATTGTATCTGTGGCAGATATGTTAAAGGACTGAGAATAAAGATTAGGGGACTGAGGGTAAGGAAGGTACTAAGGGCTTGTCCATGGCAAGGAGAATCCTTTTACTTTCCTTGTGAGAACAGCTGTAGAAGACAGCTAGAATGCCTTTGAAAGCCAGCTGAGGAGGATATCAAAGAAACAGCAGAGGTAGATGCTTAATCTGTTGACATTATTAAAGGATTTTACTTGAAACTAGTGGCACCAAAAAGCTTTCACTAACAGTTTTGCAACTGTTTGATCACATACTTCAGTTCTCTGCGGGAAGCTATACCAGCCCTTCTGGGTCTGTGTACATGACACTTTGAGACAAACCATTTCTTCACCAAGATTACAAGGTCTTTGTCTGCTGAGATCTATGATCTTACCTGAAGTGTTGTTTGACTGAAGTTTTGTTTGATTGACTGAATTTGACAAAATGTAGAGGAGTTAAGGTATATGAAAAAGTAAGTTGTTCAAGTCTCTATAAACTAGACCAGATGGGCTAAGTATATGTTCAATAGCATAAACATTTAAAATTCACATATTTTGAAAATATCAAAGAGTTAGAATAACTAGTAAAGAAGTTCTACTTTTATTACATTTTCTTTCATTTCTTTCCCTGGTTCTGAGGGTGGAGTTGAGCAGACCTGTGTGTACTTCCTTATCTGTTGTTTGCTTGTAACCCAAGACATAACAGATGAGAAAAGTGTTGGGTTAGAAATCAGAGCTGTAGATTGTTGCCCTGGTCACTTTAGCACCAGTTAGCATATAACAAAGCCACTATTATAGAACCTGTTTAACCTGTACGGTCCTTACTTTCCTTAACTGTGAAATGAGAACAATATCAGCTGCTTCTAACCCTACTCTAGGATCAAGTGAGATGCACAGATGGAAAAGTCGGCTGTTGGTGTACTGGACTTGAGGAGGGCCATGTGCAATTAAAACGGTAGTTCCCATTGTAAAGAAGGAGGCTATTCTCTACCCCCGCACCCCCTCCAAAAAACAACAACAACAACAAAAAACACCCACAAACAAACCCACACATGATATTTTAAAAACTCAACAATGTTAAAAATAACTAAAGACATAACTTCAGGCCATCAATCAAAAATAACCGAAAACAAGCACTGTAGAATTGCGATGGAATGTTTGGTATTCATCTCTAGGGACACATTCATAAGCCCTGTTTGTTGGAAGCTGAATGTCTTGTGTGGAGAGGTCAAATATGAATCCTCCTGAGAGCTGATGAATTATTCTCCCATGAAGCAGAAACAGCTGACTAGAGCTTTCCATGTGGTTAATTTGTTCTGTAGATGCTGAGCAAAGAAAGAAGTGCTTTGTATGATTTTCTTGGAGGGATTACATTCAGAACCATGTACTTTTGGCAGCTAGTACTGAAATAGGTATGGTTCATGGTAATGTGTAAGTATAACCATATTTTATTAAACATGGTATACTTTATGACATTTTTAAAAAGCAGGACTCTTAAAATATATGTAGGTTTAATACCATCCTGTTTTTTTCATCATTGGTACATATGAAAATGTACAAGACAAAAAGAGTATTGCCTTTTAATATAAAATTAGATTACTCAGCTCTCAGTCTAGCCAGATCCCAACTTTCTGCTTTTAAATCAATTTTTTGGCTTGCCTCTACACCTTGATTCCAAAAGAACCACCCTCATTTCAGTAGGTATAAGTCGAATCTTCCCTTATATCCTTGAAAACTTCTTATTTCTGTAAAAGGTACCCTGGAAGAGCAAATATAGTTCCTATGTTGCCTCAGGGTCTCCTCTAGGTCTTGTTTGAGGCTCTGATTTAGTACTAGGGCTTGGTACATATAAGGACTGAACTAAAAGAGAAAACTTATCTAAAACTATTTAGCATATAGGTTCACCTCATGGTAAGGGCAGGGTAAGTGTTTCTTGTATATGAATACCCCAAAGCCATCCCATTTCCTAGAGATGGAGTCTATGAGGTCACTGGAGATTTAATATAAATATCAAAAAGTATTTCCCCTGACTCTGGATTCTTGGGAAATCCAACAAGTGCCCTATGGAATTTCTTAGGGGTAGTAATTGTGTAATTTGTTGCTTGTTTTTAGTTTTCCTTTGTATTTGAAGATCACCTTATTCATCATGCTCCTTAACTACTATCAGTATTTGAATCCTAGTAGTTTCCTTAACAGGGAGAGGGAGCTCCATGGACCCATCTGTGTAACACTGTTTCAACCTGCTTTCCCTCATGTCTAATAGCAAACTCAAGCTTATTTAGTCATTGTAAAAACTAAGTCTAGTGAGGAAGGACTAAATCTGCAACCTGGGCCACATCTATAACACATGCTAATCAGCTGAAAACCCCCAACAGTCAGGTATCTGGGTGCACAAGATCATAAGAAAAATATGCCGTCTGGGAGAATATTCTACGCAGATATACTTTATCAGAGAGGAAAGACAATATCTTTTGTAATTTTTTTTCATTTTTGAGTTCAATATCCTGCGATATGAGATTATAACTTGATCACTGTAATGACCATATTTTTTTCCCAATTTTCTTCCATAAGGAGGGATTAGAAAACTCAACCCTTAATTAATTTACTTTAAGAGGATGACAAACATTTTCAAACAGTGGCTTGAGAGCATGTCAGGTTAACCATGGGTCTGGGAATTTAGAGGTGCTGTGCTCCAACCATCATGGTACCGTTGATTTATCTTAACCCTACATAATCGTGAAATACTAAAAGTACATGCTCTTTATAATGCAAGAAAATCAAGCAAAAATTATTTTCTATAATTTTCTCTTAAACAAGCACATTTTCAAATATAAGGAACAAATCAATTGCATTCTAAAAACACATAGATTGTATTAGAAACTGTCCAACAAAATGAAGAGTGTGCTTTATTTGGCAGGTAACCAATATAAACTGATAGATATACTCTTTATCTAATGGAATCTATCCAGTAGTTTTTTAAATCCATGACTAGCCTAATGACAACTCCAGTTAAACAAATTCATTAGAAAGACCTTTCAAGCATTCAACTTAGAGCAATAAATAAGATTCCACAGTCAACCACATCCTCTTTTCCTGAGATGAAGCCAAGTCTAACCATGTAATATATTGACTTTCCTGTGTTCTGACATTAATGGGTATTATAGATTCTGTTGGTTTATAATCTTCAAAGTCATAAAACACAATAATGAAAGAAGAGCTCATTTCTAGGCTTTCTGAACTAAGGCGAATCTGTCAACAAGTTCTATTTCGCCTTTAAATTTTTTTTTTTTAATTTTAAGGTATCTGAGGGTATGTTTATAAGTTGTGTTATGATGTATTATAAATGTTTTGGGGATTTGTTGTATTCATTATAATCATAATGTAAGCTCACTGAGAGCCACCTTTGTGTCTTACTTCTGTACTTCAATTGAAGCCTAAAAGTGCCCAACACTTACTGGGTGACCTTGAAAAATGGCTCAAATAAAACTGATGATAATTTTCAAATGATTTATATTTCATTGAAAATGATGATGGCTCAAGACCAGGAAAATAAGTGGAAGCAACTCTAGTCTTGGGATTTCCTGTTGGGATGCATCATTATGGTTCCCTACATGACTGGAAGCCACTTAGCATGCTTCAGGTGACCATTCTTTCCTTGATTTCTAGGGAGGATGCTCCAGATCCTTTCTTTTCCTCTGAACTGGAAGGCCAAGTCAAATGATAACAAGTATCCTTTCTCTTTGCAAGTTTACCAGCAGAGTGCATTTGGATGCAGGTGTGAAGTGGGTATTTGCTACCTAGCTCTTTGGACCTTTCTATTTTATTTTCAAAACTAGTTGTCATTGGTCCTGGCCAGGTAGCTCAGTTGGTTAGATGTGGTCCCCATATACCAAGGTTGTGGGTTTGATCCCGGTCAGGGCACATACAGGAATCAACCAATGAATGCATAAATAAGTGGAACAACAAACCAACTTCCCTCTCTCTCTCTCTCTCTCTCTCTCTCTCTCTCTCTCTCTCTCTGTTTCTCCCCCTCTCTAAAATCAATTAAAAAATATTAGTGTTCATTGCAGCTCTTAGATATCTGCAGAGCCTGTAGAGGGCTAGAGAGGGAAGAGCTTGACCTTTAAAAAATATATCAAATATATATAATTGATTTCAGAGAGGAAGGGAGAGGGAGAGAGAGAGAAACATCAAGGATGTTGATCATTGATCAACAATCCCCCACATGATCCCCACTGGGGATCAAGCCCGCAACTCAGGCATATACCTGGACCAGGAATCAAACTGAGACCTTTGGTTCACAGGCTGATGTTCCACCACTGAGCCACACTGGCTGAGTTGGACTTTTGATAGAAGGAGCACTCCTTGGAGCATCACAGACCTGGGGGTGGGGAGGGCAATCCTAGGAACTTCTGTGAGGTCTAGCAGCTTATCACTAATGGCTGGTCATAAGGCATATGTACCCCTGTCATATGCATCAATTTATAATCAGTCTCCAAATTCTTATGTCTGTTGGTCATTTTCATGCTTTTTGGGGACAGGTCACAGTAACACTTTATAAAACCACTCCATTATCAGCATCCCATTAAGCATTTTGGCAGCATCTAAATATGTATATTATAAAACAAAACAAAACAAAAAACAAACAAAAAAACCCCATGACATTTATATTCTGCCTTGCAAGGTAGAATATTTTAAATTATCTCTATAGATGGTGCTTTAGAGCAAATGACATGATGCATATCGAAATACCTTAAAAACTATTATGAGTTGCTTAAATATAAACATTGCTGAGGAGGAGAGTATACAGGAATTAAAGTAATGGTACATGGATAGTGATGAAAATATTAAAAAATATATAATTTTTATCTTAGCAGTGCTGTAATATTTGGTACTGATCAAAACTAAACTGGGCTTCTCATGAACTGACATTGAGCTTAAAATCTCCTGGTCCCTCTTGCAGAACGTGTGAAGGGATAGGGAAGGGAGTGGGACTGTGTGTCCTTTTATAGCTTTTGAATTTTGCACGAAATGAGTACATGGCCTATTTTTTAAGTTAATCAAAATCAACACAAACAAAAGACTAAATTTATTTCTCCTGAATCTCTTGTTCTTGATCACAGCACATAAGAAATAGAAGAGATGTATCAGTGTCAACTCTTCATTTTACACAGATTGAAACTAAATTCCCAAGAGGGTATTAATCAGCTAATATTCCTTTCCTAAAAAATTCAGAAAAGTGGAATCTATTTTCTAAATAAAATTTTGTAAATACTTAATAGAAAATACCCACATTGGTAATCAAAAGAAACTGTGACAAGCTCTTTTTAGAGAGCTTGTCTTTTTAGACTAGATTACTAGTTTGTAAATGGTGATCTATTTAGGACCAGAATGTTAAATAAAAGTGAGCTTTTCTTTAAGATTGGCCAAAGTGGATGCCAGTTTGGTGATTCATTGAAAGAATCTTACATTTACCATAATTTTAAATAATTTGTTTCTTAGTTTTGCTCTGTGTGACCTCATTTTCTCAAGGAGAAAGAAAGAACTGACTTCTGCACTTCAATATATTGGTGGCACAGTCAGTCTTTTCTGTAACAGGTTACTAAAAAAATTAAATCTTAAGGAAGATGAGAGAAAAGAGGTAGAAGGGGAAGCACAGAAGAAACTTGTAGGGAAAATCAGAAAAAGGAATCTCCTATGAATACAGGAAGCTATTTAGAAATAAAGCCTCCTGGTCCCGCTGTCATTTGGATCATTTTTCTTTGCTATAAAAGGATGCTTCTGCCCAGCTGGGCTGGAATGGTTCAGTGGTTGAGTGGCAACCTATGAACCAGGAGGTCATGGTTCAGTTTCCAGTCAAGGCACGTGCCCTGGTTGCAGGCTTGATCCCTAGTATGGGGCGTGCAGGAGGCAGCTGATCAATGATTCTCTCTCATCATTGATGTTTCTACCTCTCTCTCCCTCTCCCTTTCTCTTTGAAATCAATAAAAATATACTTTAAAAAATAAAACATGCTTCTGATCTAGGCCCACTCTCACAATCTCTAAATGTAGGAGCTGGGAGGGACTTTTGAAATTGTCTTGTTTGTTGCTCTCATCTAAGAAGTGAGAAAAACTGAAGGGCAAATTGAGTTGTTGCTTTTCTTTTAAGCTGATAAAGTGGTTAGTGAAAAAGCTTCACCTCGAATTCAGATTTCCCTGTTAGGAGCCTTTTCTTGATGTTGTTTTCATACATAAATGGGCAAAAAACTTGTATGGGATGACCGCTTAAGTTCCTGCTGTGATTTTTAAAGAAAAAGATAGAAACCCTCTCCTTATTGTTATCTGGCACTCCAGGTTTTAATTGCTGACCAGGTAACAGCCTCACATACATGAACAGAGAAATTCCTTCCATCTGAAGCCGGGATGCCGCTAGCTGTAAAAATGAACCAAGTATCCTCAAAAGCAAGAACATGGCCCCTGCGACATTCAAAGCTACTCAATTTCTATAGGATTTTGTTTACTGTAGTTATTCTTGGTTTACTGTGGATTGGGGAAGAAAAGCCTCATGTGAAACACAATACTTTTACCTGTCAGAGCTTTCAAAACTCAGCTACACATTGCTATGGATATATTTAGACCACATTTGTTGTGATGGAGAGTGACCATTTAAAGCGTCACATGGTGATATTTAAAGTCAGCTTTAATTTAATTTTTATCAGTTCCCAGTCTCAGAGATTCAGAAAAGGTGGTTCTCAGCATCCTTCAAAGGAAAGTGATTGCAGGGAGTACTCACAGCTTTCACTCAGCAGTTGTGTTTCACAGCTGTGTTTTACTGGGAAACACAATGTGTTGATCTCGGGTTGTTTGTGCTAGGTTGGCATGTAAAAGAAGGGGACAATCTGTTATTCTCTTGGAAACCAAATGTTCACAGTGTGCGCTGACAAATACGTTTTAGTGTTTTTTAAATGTTCACCCTAAGCATCACTCCGTGTGTGGATTTTTAAGGCATAGGAACATGTCATACACACGGGAGCAGAGACCTTTCCGGCCTTGTTCAGGGCTGTGTCCCTGACACCTAAAACAGAGCCTGGCACAAGTGAATATTGAGTGAATTCAGGAAGAAGAAGGTCAGATGTCTGGTGATAGGATATTAAAGGTTTGGAGCCAAACAGTCGCTTTCTTTCCATTCTATAAATAGAGGCCCACCCAGCCTTTGAGTCATACTACTTCTGTGACGCACCTGCTCCAAGCTCTTTAGCTTTCACAAGCTGTCATCGGCCTTGGTCTGGCTCTTTTTTACCTTTAATCTTAACAGCATAAGCAGCTAGCTCTCTGAACACAGTGGACTGTGGTTCTGTGGGTTTCACAAAGAGCTCTCAAATGGCAGCTTTGGGCCATCCACGGAGCTTGGCAGGTGAGACCAGTTATCTACCCATGGGAAGCTCTCATGCCAGCACGGGAGAGACTCATAAGTAATTTCTTCACTCAGTTGCTCTTCCACCAGGTTAGTACCCTGGCTGTAAACTCTTGTGGCCCTTGGTACTTGAGCACACATACGGCCCATCAGCCCTAACCATCGTTCCTGCTCAACAATAAGCTTCCACAGGGCAGGTGCTGTTACCTCCAGGCTGCTGGTGTCTTGAGTATTACTAGCATATGTTGAGCACTCAGTAAGTATTGTGGATAGAAGGGGGTGAGGGAAGAAAGGGAGAGGATATACGGACATGCTTGAACATATGCATAGGGTGCTCTGGAAATTTTAGGAAATTTATAGAAAACTTCAGGTAAAGCTTCCTCTGGAGCTATAACTTGGAAAAAAGTCTCTAAGGAAGGTGGTGGGAGGTTCCTAAGCATTGGGGAGTCCACAGTAGAGAGCATTGCTGGTGGGGTTGGAGGGGCCACACCAGGAGGGCAGTGTTTCGTACATGGATAATAGGAAGGCCACATCTGAAACATAATACTTTTACCTGTCTGAGCCTTAAAAACTCAGCTATATATTGCTATGGATATATTTAGTTCACTGTGTTTTCTTCCTGGCCAATTGAAGGGCACACTGTAAAAGTAGGTCTGTGATGTACACTGTCAGCTAAAATCTCTACTATTTGGCATTTCAACAATTTATACCGATGATAAATTTATAAGAAACCAGCAATTTTTTAAATTAAATATTATATGAAATAGCAGGGGAAACACTTTGTAAAGTGTGTGATTGTCTAACCACTAAGCTGTACACAGAAACTAATACAAAATAATATTGACTGTAAACTGTAATTGAAAAAAATAATTTAAAAAAATTTGAAAGATGAATACTTAAAACAATTATATGAGAGAACCTTTCATTTCCCCCAGATTTCTTATTTGTCATTAAAAAAAATTCTCTCTCTTTTGAAAATATTGGAGATACAATGTCCCTCCCTTGGGCTCACTGGTTCTACTCCACCGAGGAGTGCTAAGTAACTGGGCAAAGTGTTACTCCCCCTCACTTTAGTGGCAATGCTAGTACAGGGGCCCAAAACTCTGCTCTCCTCCCTGGAGGGAGCCCCCTGCAGCTGCCCACCCCCGCAAGGAGTGCTGCAGGGGCCCAAGTTGTTCTAAATGCCCCCCCACCCCCCGCCCACACACACACCTGGGAATAAGCTGCTGGGATCAGGCTGGGTGGTGCAGTCTTTAGAAAAAGCTTTGTTTTCCAATCCAGCTTTAACAATAATACAATAGATGACAAATTGATCCATATATGACACCTGTGTCTATTTTGCAATTGTCTTAGAACTCTGAAAGGAGGGGGCCCGTGGTTAACTGGAACTTTCAAAACCACATGCCTGTTCCAATAAAGGTGGTTTTATTCTTTAGTCTGTTGTACTGTATAAGTGGGGGGAGGGAGAAGAAAGAGAGACTGATGTATATAGATAGATAAGCTTTTATTAACCATGATTTTAAATGATTCTCTGATTGTGCTAGCTCTGTAGTTTACAATGAAGGAATGAACAGCATTGTTTTTAAGCTCTTGGTTAATAAAACAAACAAGACAATAAATATTCTAATTATGTTGATCAGAATAACTACTAATTCTTGTTTTAAATGCTTTTGGGAATTTATCTTGTTATCTATTTTTTTCTTTAGGTTATAGTTGATAAGATTTTTGGACTTCATGTATCAGTTTCCCAGGTGGATTTTTTATAATGGCATGCATTTATTTCTTTTAATTAGTAGACTGTGTGTGTGTGGCTTGGAGAAGGATGTAGAGGCTAATTATTCAAGATCTTAACTAGTAATAATAAGTAGCACTTAACACTTATTCTGTTGCAAGTAATCCTAATAAATCTAATAAAAGAGTAATATGCAAATTGACCATCACTCCAACACACAAGATGGCCACTCCCATGTGGTCAAAGATAGCTGCCCCCATGTGGACACAAAATGGCTGGCAAGGGAGGGAAGTTGTGGGCAATCAGGCCTGCAGGGGAGGGCAGTTAAGGGTGACCGGGCCAGCAGAGGACTGGACCAACAGAGTTGGGGGCGATCAGGTCTGCAGGGGAGAACAGTTAGGGGTGAACAGGCCTTCAGGGGAGGGCAGTTAGGGGGAACCAAGCCAGCAGGGGAGGGCAGTTAGGGGTGACTGGGCCGGCAGGGGAGGGAAGTTGGGGGGAACCAGGCCAGCAGGGGAGAACAGTTAGGGGCAAACAGGCTGGCATGGGAGGGCAGTTAGGGGCAACCAGGCCTGCAGGAGAGGGCATTTGGGGGTGACCAGTCCAGCAGGAGAGTGGTTAGGGGGTGATCAGGCTGGCAGGCAGAAGCAGTTAGGGGCCATCAGGCAGGCAGGCAGGTGAGCAGTTGGGAACCAGCAGTCCTGGATTGTGAGAGGGATCCCAGATTGGAGAGGGTGCAGGCTGGGCTGAAGGATATCCCGCACGAATTTCGTGCACCGGGCCTCTAGTTTTAATATAACATGTTTATTTTTCAAAACAAACCTAAGAAGAAGGTACACCATTATGATCACTTTATATACAAGGAAAACTAGACACAGAGGCTAGTGACCTTTCTAAGTTCCCAGACCTAGTGAATGACACAACTGAGATCTGAGCTTCAGCAAATTTGGCATAAAAAATATGGTCCATGTCCACTATTATCAGCATCATCTGGGAGCTTATTAAAATTTAAAAACACAGGCGTCAGCCCAACCCAGATCTATAGAACCAGAATCTGCATTTTTACAAAGACCCAGAGCTGATTCCTGAGCACCTTCAAGGTAGAAGAGACCGGCTATAACTCACTATGCTACTTCTCCTTAACCTGGAGAAGGAATCTGGTTATTATCCGAAGGCCTGTGGAGAGTCAAGGAAAGATCTGAAGTAAATGGTTGGCAAAATCAAGTGTTTTTAGACCATTTGTTTTAGGTCAATCACTCTGGCTTTAATATGCGGAATGCAAAAGAGGACAATTCTGGATGCAGGGAGGCCAGTGAAAAGCTACTCTTAGACAAGTAAAGGGAGATGGCAGCCCGAAATAGGGCAGTGGCAGTGACAAAGGAGAGAAGTAGGTGAATGTACAAGGGTGCCCACAGAACTTAGATATTCTTTGGATATATGATTGAAGGAGAAGAATTATTCACCCTAAGTTTCTGGTTGCATTGTGGTGTCATTTACTATACAAGAATATACTTGAAAGAAGTAGGGTGGGGAATAGGAGAGGGAAATAATAAAATTACTTTTAGATTTAAAAAAGGATAACATTTGAGAGGACTGAGGGATAGCCAAGTAGAGCTGATCAGCTGGGAGTTAAAGAGATGGGGCAGAGAAACCATATAAGTTACTTGGGCATTTTGGAAGGGGTCCTATGGCAATTTCCATGTCAAAAATTTTACCTGGCCCTATACACCAGAAGGTCATGGTTCGATTCCCAGTCAGGGCATATGCCTGTGTTGTGGGCTTGATCCCCATTGTGGGGTCAATACCCAGTGTAGGACATTCAGGAGGTAGCTGATGGATGATTCTCTCTCATCATTGATGTTTCTATCTCTCTCTCTCCCTCTCCCTTCCTTTCTGAAATCAATAAAAGCTTTTTTCTGGCTTGTCTCTGCATGTTTCCCCCCCCCCCACCCCCCACCCCTTCCTCATTGTATTCACTGGGGTCCAAGCCTGCTCTGGGCAGTCCTGTATTCAGCAGAATTAGATCTGTAGCGCAGAAAAGATAGAGATAAAAAGTTTGGATTCATAAGCATATGGAATGGATGATAAGTGAAGCAATGCAATTGCCAAGAAAGAGAAAGGGAGTCTAGAAAGTAGGGGAGAAGGGGACTCTGCAAAACAGACTGAGAATAGTGGTCCAAGAGGTGGAGGAAACCTGGGAGTTTGTTATCATGGAAATCCTGGGTAAAGGGTGTTTCAAGATGGGGAAAGTAGAGAATAGGGTAAAATGCTTTTGAGACACCAAATAGAGAGTGAGAAATGGCTGCTGGACTTAGCAATGCACTAGTAATTGATGACCTCAGTGAGCACCGAGGGAAACTGATGAGGACTAAAGCCAGAGTGCAATAGATTGAGAAGTGCAGGCTGAGGAAGTGGAGGTTCTTCAAGAGATTCATCTGTGAGGCTGAGGAATGAGGGTCACTGGAGAAGCTCAATAATGGAGACGCTTTTCAAGATAGGAAATTTTGAACACGGTTAAATGCTGATGGAAGGAGACAATACAGAAGGAAAAATGAGAGATTGCAATCCCTGAAGTGGAGGGTATAAGATAATGGGCATTAGTTTAGATCTTCCCTTTTGTCTTCCACTATTCGGTGGGTACAGGGATTCAGGAGGATGGCCAGAGAAACAGGGAGGTCCGCTGCAGCCTCCTTTCCACATTCTGGGGTCTTTAGAGGCACAACACTCTCACCTTCCATTCTAAGCCTTATTTCCACAAAAGAAACTGTTCTGCTACTTGAATCTTCCACTGTTCTTTCCATGACATGCCCAGAACAAGGGTGACCATGAATTAAATAAGGAACTGCTTTGAAAGTTAACCTTTGAACTTCATCTTCAGCTATAATTCTTGCCTAAACCTTACCTGTCCTCAGGTGAGGGAAGTTTAGAGAAACAGTTTAGGCATACTTTCCTCGCCAAGCCTTTTGGTAAGTTGGTGAACCCACTGCCCCAGGATTTGAAGCTGAGTTGTATGGCTTCATGGAGAAGAGTGGTTCATGATAAGGACTGCAGAGAATACTCAAGGACATATTTCAGGAGTCTCTCAATCCCAGAAATGTCAATGAAATATCTATTTGCAATGGGCTTTTCTGAGAAGAGGGTCCATTGATCCTATTATATTATGGAGCTCTATAATCCCAAAGATGTAGGATAGATAAAATGCTCAAGCTGATCATTTTGGAGGAATTCAAGGTATTATGGCAGGAAGAGGTTTCCCCCCTCTTTCCTCTTCCCCCTCCTCCAGCCCTCTGAGGGTACCAAAAGGTAAAGAAAAATGATGACAATAGGACAGGAAAAAGACAATTTACAAGAACATGGAAATGGAAGATTGTTTAACTGACATCTGACTCAGAGCTTCCCATGTGAACCCAAGTATCTGGTTTTCAATTCTAAAGAGATCACATTTCCTAGATTGAAAACAAAAAAACAAATCAAGGTTTCTCTAATATATTCTAGAAAACCATTTATTTTCAATATTATATAGTAGAAAGTTATTAGGCTTGTCTAAGGAACCCAAATTAATCCAGCTTTACTCAAAATGTTGTTGGCAAGTATAATAAAAATAAGAAGTAAACTTGTCAGTGAGGTGATGTTACATTAAAACACAAGTCTACTGCTCTTGTTTAGGTAGAACGGCCCCAGAATTGGCAACTAATGATAACATGTGGGAATAAATAGAACAAGTGTAGAAAACAGACATCAGAGTTTACCTTCCCCATCAAGCAATTTGGATTATGGATTTAGGCATAAATCACAATAAATATGTTAAGAACTCTCTTGTATGACATATGTTTGCAATATTTGTGTTGTATTTTAATCCATATACTTGGCTAATAAAAATGCTAGAATGCCATATTATGGATGTGAAATGAAGGCTAAAATGACTTGAAGGTTTTCTTACACATTTTACTTAAGAGAATTAAACATTTTATTAATGACTCTTTTTTTTATAGTTTCCACAATCCTGAAACCCAAATTGATAACTGAGAAGTTGCATTTGGTTTTCAAATGGGTGATAGACACGAAAGAGGGTCTGACTAAAATAGTGAAGGAAGCATAAACATGGGATACATGCTTTTGCTTAAGTAACGCTATCTCAGTTTCAAGAAGCAGTGCTTTAGATACATGAAGCATATTATATATGTGTGGGATAGACACACAGACATTTTAATTTAATCTTAGGAACTGTCTCTATGCCTGCTACTGGAAAGTAGGCAGATTTTTCTTAGAAAATAGGAATAGCACTTAAAATATGTAAATGACTTCAAAGTATGCTCTAGATACATAAACCCACCATAAAACTCAGTGATAAAGAGTCATTCAAGTAAATTAAGTCAAATGAAACCTGCCACTCCTTTATGACAATGAAACTATGCCTTGTGAATAAAGACTATTTTCAGAACTCAGGAGGCAGCTCCAAAGAGTTAGCTGGACACTATATTGCTTCCACATGCATATCATCAAAATGAGAAATCTGAACAGCTCAGCATATAAAGTTTTATAACTGTGGGCTCAAATGGCTTTTAAAAAGTTTCTAAGAAACTTCAAGATCTTACTTATCTGCCAAGTATAAGTTTTCTCTTATGCCGTCACTAGAAAGTCTACAGGAATTTCTTGTACTTAAGAAGCCAAAACACCACATAAAAAACATGTAGGAAACATTAAGGGAAAGAAAACAAAACTTACTTTCTCTTAAAGCTGCTTCTTCCTGTAATTTAAACAGTCTGAAAGGAGACAATATGATGATTTTTTTTTCTTCCAACACATTCATAGGTCAACTCCAAAAGGAACAGAACAAGACACCAGAGCTATCTGAGGGTCCCTCCCAACTGCAGCTTTTTCAGCTTGGTAGAAGAAAATAGGAGGGTTAAATGGGTTTCCTCCAAGTCTGGTGACGTGCACATAGCTGACTCCTACTGGGCTGAAAAAGCATTCCTTGTCAATTTTTACTTAAAATTACGAGTAGTAAGTTCTGTGCAGGACATCCTTAAAGGGCAATCCTGGATTTGTATGTGAAGTAGGATCTGGATAAGCTCCAAAAAGTTTAAAATATAAACCACACATACACACTCAAATTCTCACTGCCTAGGCTAAATTAAGGGCACATTCAAAATCTAAAAATTTCTAAAAGGATAATGTATTTTCTGTTTCTTTGATTAATCTGTTTTGTTGGTTCTGTTTCCTGGTGACTAACAGAACCCTTGTTTTACCACATGAAATGGCTGAAGCACAGAGCTTTCCTGTTCTCACCTGCAGAGTTGGTAACTTGAGATGAGCCTTTGGTTGTGGCCTCTATCACTGTCTTCTTGGGAAATCTGGGAACTCCAAGCCTTGAATTTGATAGAGTAACTCAAGGTTGTTACCTGCTTCCTGCACCTGCAGCGTGGACTGAGCTTTCCCTGTTTCTGCCTATGTCCCTATGAGCTGGCAGCGATTGTTATGTCACGTCCATTTAAGCACAGGCTCATTTGGCTTTTTGAAATCTTCAATTCAAAACACGAAAAGTGGCAAGAAATTTCAAGAATCGAATTTAAAGAAAGGTTTGAATATTGAAGTAATCCATAACAGGAATTCTTAGTGGGTCAAACTGACCCACAAAGCAAGTGGCATTTGCTCCTAGAATCTCCATTGGAGGCCATTTCTTTAGTTTGTAAGGTGGGGTAAGAAATATTTTGCCTTCATTACATTAATTCCCATACCAAACTTAAACTGTCCTTGTTCTAAGTGCTAAAGGAATGGTTAGTATTTCCTGAGGTCAAACTCAGGTATGTACAAAAACAAAACAAAATAGAAAAACATAAAAAAAAAAAAACACACCAAAAAACGTGAGCTAGGAAAAGGACACAAGAGCATTCAATTAGTAATAGATTTTAATCCTCATGATAATACTAACCAGGCATTATTTTTCTCCTTTCATAAATGAGGAAGTGGAGTCTGGGATATAAAAAATGCCATAGTCCCCATCTAGTTATGGGGTCATCACCCTCTTTGTTTACACTATGCTTTCCGGGAGGGTAATCTACATTCACTGATTCCACTTCTGATCTTCCTGTTGCTCCTCAAGCTATTGCAATCTATCTTCCAATTGAACCACTTCACAGACACACACAGACACAAATGCTTCATTAAGCTCATAAATGATATTAACAACCCCAAAGAGCACTGTTTTTCATCTTGCCAGAAATTTCTCATCTCTGGCTATGTTTATTTTTTTGTAATTCTCTTCCCTTGGTTTACTAAGTTATATATTTTTTATTTCCTCCTAGCTCTTAGATACTCAGGCTCCTCCCCCTTTATTCACCTCATCATTGCCCAGAGCTTCATCCTCAGTTCAGAATGCTTCTTTGTACAGCCTCCATGGGTTGTAACAAAAACAAACAATTATGTATTATGACTCCCAAACTGTTATTACTCTTTGTTCTCAACTGTTGCCACTCTCAAAGATTCTAGGCCTGTATCCTGTTGTCTATTGGACATCTTTGTTTAGAGATTCCCAGGCATCTCAAACTCAGTCCCAGATAAACCCCTTCATCTTCTCCCCACTTGTAACCTGTTAGTCTGATGCTGAAATCTAGCTCAATGAAAAGGCTTACTAAAGTGAAATAGTTCATGAATGGCAAAGTTTCAAGGAATGAAGGACATTGAGGACTATGAAACTATATTTATGTAAGAAAAATAGAGTAAACTACTTTTAAAATGTTCAGAATAACAGTTAAAAATATAAATACATATAATATATGCATTAATTAAACTAGTAATAATGAAAATAATAGAAGCTTCAAAGTGCCATAATATTTAATAGAAACAACAGGCAACTTTATTTTAAATAAGATTCTTCAATTTCCCCATGAAGATCATAGTAAACATTTAACGATTTAATTTTATTAACAAATTAGATTTTTACATAAAAAAATCAGCCATGTAATTTATTTACAAAAACAAAGCTGTTCTTATTTACTATGAAAAAATAAGAACTATTTTGATAAATGAAAAATATTTAATGCCAACAAAATAAAAATGATTTTTTTATTTGCTTCATTATCTCTTTCATTTTTATTTTCACAAATTAAGATATTTTATTTTCACAAACTCCTCTCTGGTTTGACAAAAACAAAGATTACTTTGGTATCTGTTGAAACAAATGATAAAGTCCTTAAGCAAAGCCTGAATAAAAAATTATGTTGTGTGTTCAATATTTTGAAAGCTGAATAAGCACATAAAACTAGAGTTTGTGGTGAGAGGGTTTTCATTTTTCTGAAAATACATCAATAAAAAAATGCTAATGGAAAAACATTTTAAAATTTCCATTACATTCCTATCGATTTTAATAATAATTAGTCTGTAAATATATAATTCCTTTCACTCAGTTACTATTACTTTATCTAGAATTAGAGTAGAGGTAGGTAGAATGATCTTTGTATTCAAACATTTTAAAACATAGAATTTTAAATGCCACACAAGGAATTATATACAACAGTATTTTTAATAGTTGAGATTTAACTTACTATTATATTCAAAATAAATTCCTTTTGATATATAATAAATTGTTGCTTAGATTGAAATGATTACTCCAAGGAACTATTTTAGTTTTAATTAGCTTGATTAATTTAATTAGTTTTAACTACTAATAATCTTTAGAAAAACAAGAATACCTACTTTTTTATAAGGGCTTTTATATTTATTTTTTAGAAAGCTTGCAATGATGTAAATGCACTTAGAAATCTCTCCACAACAAAGTATTAGTTGCTAGAGTGACTACTGATTAAATAAATGACATTTAGAAATGCAAAAAGGATTAATGCCATATGAAAAAATATCTGCATAACACTTTCAGTTATTCCATTGGTAAATTATGACATACCTATTAGCAGCAAATTTTATTCTTTCTTACTCTTGTTAGCATCTTGTTTTAGAATAGAACACAGGAACGCATGGGTCACTCAGATGTTCTGCAGCCGTAAAAGCATCCCTAAAGATTCCAACCGCATAATAGTTCACTCCTGTGGGGAAGATGGAAGAACCTCTATCTGCCAGAAATATGAGCAAGGGCTCAGCAATAAAAAAAATATTTTGCAAATTTCTGTATGTTAGTTTTGAAGCATTTTATATTGACTTTAAAATAAAACACACAATTTTCATTTGTGAAAGCAGAGGGATATTTTTCTTTTTTTAAAAAACATGACCACATTTTAAATTTCTGCCTATAATGTAAAAATATGATGATGTCACTCAAACTATAATTAACACAACAAAATGAGCCCTTTCCTAGAAATGAAAGACATTAGAAAATTTATTCTTCATTCAGTACATGGAAAGAAAATGTATAATTTTTAGAATTATAATGTCTAAAGAAATCTTCCATGGAGAACTCAATTTACAAAAATTCACATATTTATAAAATTTACAATGGATACAACACTACTGTTTTAACTAAATTGTGGGCTAATGGGAGGTGGATGATTGTGAAATAAACATTATTTATAACAGCAATAACTTGGGGAAAAATGTTTACTACATGGCAAAAGTAAATTAAGTTCATTACTCTTCTGTTATAGATGATTTCCTGGATTTGAGAACAAGGTCTTTAATGGATGAAGAAAGTTCTTGAAGCTCTTTACGAGTAGTACTGGTGCCATCTTCTTCTTCATTGTCTAATTCATCACTCAAGGGATCCTCTTCCTGCCCAGTCTTCTTATTCTGATAAACTAAATGTTTTACAACCAATCCTTGATACTTTACCAAGAGTGTATGCTGGTCCTGTGAAAAGAGAAATGAGAAGAAAATTTAACAAACATGATTTAATTTTTGTGGAACAATGTAGGATTTGTTCAACCAATACACACTGAAGGTCTTCATCTTTACAAATCACTGGCCATGTAAATAGAAAGCTGAATGTATCAAGGTCCTTGCTCTCAAGTTTATATTTTAGGAGACAGAAAACATGAATGCAGGTTATTTTAATAGTTGATTTGGCTACGTTCTATCACCAAAGATATAATCAAAGTGATATGGAAGTTCAAAGAAGCCAAAATTACTTTTAGTTGAGGAATTTCTCAGAAGAATTTATGAAGAATTTTAAGCCCTAACCAGTTTGGCTCAGTGGATAGAGCATCGGCCTGCAGACTGAAGGGTCCCAGGTTCAATTCCGGTCAAGGGCATGTACCTTGGTTGCGAGCACATACCCAACAGGAAGTGTGCAGGAGGCAGCTGATTGATGTTTCTCTCTCATTGATGTTTCTAGTTCTCTATCCCTCTCCCTTCCTCTCTGTAAAAAAATCAATAAAATATATACAAAAAATAAATAAAGAAAGAATTTTAAGGGGCCCTTGAAGGACAGGTTAAACCTGTATAAGCTGAGATGAAAGACTGAACATTATTATAATTTTTCCAAAAGCTTAATTTCCAAATTCAGAATATTCTTTACCATGGATCAGATAGGATCCTAAAAGTATCCTTAAAATCAATCCCCTAATTCATTGTTTGCATTTGTGGAAATAGGAAGATGATGTTAATATGCCTTGGTGTTCACAATGATTCACATCTATCCATTAAAAATATTTGCAATCTAAAAGCTTTAAAAGTTCCAAGGACACTGAAAATGTAATACCTCTGGAATTTTACTCTTAAGAAGAGCGATGACCTGTGGGACACATCTTCCAGGTGCATGGAGCATACTGTGGGTTGAGGACTGAAACAACAGGACTGATGTGAGGTGCAGGATAAGAGCAGGGTCTTCTGTGACTTTTAGCTGTTCAGCCAGTGCTTGTCGATGCTGGAACAGAATCTGTCTAAACAAAAATAAAAACACACAAATTCTCACCAATTTCAGTTCTTCCCTTCTGTATTTGTTTTTAACTTCTCTAGTTTAATGATCTAGTTAAATAAATATTTGAAGGGACCTTTTAAATGTGGGATTCAGATACTCATAACTCTAAATGGCATGAATAAACTAATGTGCTAGAAAAAGATAGAAAAAAACAATATAGCAGGGATATTCAAAGTATGCCTTTTGAGTTGTAGGGGATCAAATAGAAGAGCACTGATTTAAATAGGTTTCCTGTAAAGAAAGTCACAAAGCTAATAAAAAGTTGCCAGGCTTGATCAACTATGGGATTTCTGATACCTTATCAAGATGAGTCAGAGAGGAACACTGAAGTTTATTAAGACCAAAATGCTTCAAGGTGTACAACGATTTAGACACAACAGTTCTCAATATAAGACTCAGATAGTCAAATTCCAATTTCAGATATAACACATCTAAGAATCATATATAATAAAAGCCTAATATGCTAAGTGTCTGGCCATCCGGTGACCGGTCAACTGTTCAACCAATCAAAGTGTAATATGCTAATGACATGCTAAGGCCACTCAACCACTCCTTTGATGTGCACTGACCACCCAGGGGGCAGACAGTCAACCAGTCGACCAGTTGCTATAATGGGCACTGATCACCAGGGGGCAGTCAACCGGTAGACCAGTCGCTATGACATGCACTGACCATCAGGGGGCAAATGCTCCGACCAGTAAGTTAGCTTGCTGCTGGGGTCTGGCTGATTGGGACTGAGCGAGATGGGCCCGACACGCTCTGGAGTCCTCCCTTGGTCCCTCCCCGGCTGGCCAACCTCCTGTGTCCCTCCCGGGCCAGCTGGCCCTAATCGGCCCTGATCAGGAGTGGGCAAGGCGGGGCAGGACATGCCCTGGAGCAGTTCCGCAGTCCCTCCCCAGCCCTGATCGTGCACTGATGGGGTCCCTCAGACTGGTCTGTACCTTCTTGCAATACAGGACCCCTTGGGGAATGTCGGAGAGCCAGTTTCGGCCTGATCCTGCAGGCTACTCCCCTTGGGAGGATGTCAAATATAGGGCTCATGGCTGGCCCCATGAGACTGATTGGGTACGAGCCCACAGCAGGCGCAGTGCAGCTGGGATGAGCGGGAGCAGCAGGTAGGAGCTGCAGGTGGTGTTGGACTGCAGATTTCGGCCCCATCCCTGCAGGCCACTCAGAGGACCCCACCCATGCACAAATTTGTGCACCAGGCCTCTAGTTTATTAATAAGAGATTAATTCAGTGTTACCTTTCCCTTTTTTTGTCTCCTCTTTTCACCATAATATCACAAGTTTCTGCTGCAGAATCCAGACAAGAAAGAAAGTCTTCTATGCTCTGAAAAGGTATTAAGTAACCACAATTAACTTTCATATAAAGTTACCTAAAGAAAATACAGCCATTTAATACTGTTTTATAATTTTATACCCTAAATACAATTTTTAAAAAAGGTTATTTTTTTATTAAATGTGAAATTGTGATTTAGCACTTTAAAGAGGGTAAATCGCCCCTAGCTTGGTCTCCCCCTTCACCTCCCAAAAAGGTATCTGAATGCAAAATAATAGTTTCAGACTTAATTCACAATTATTTTTATAAAAATCTACTCAGGATCACAAATGCTAGCTCCAATATATATCTAAATAAAATCAAACCTTACTTACCTTTTCATTCAAGGAGCTATGGAGTTTTGTGAGGACTACTTTAGTTTCTTCTGACAATTTACTCAAAATTTTTCTTCTTACCTATGGGGGAAAAATTATTTCAGCATTTGTTTTTAACAAGTGGTAGATATAAGATCAAACAAAATGAATTAAAAAAGTACATTTATTACTATAACAGAATGTTAAAAGGAATTTATCTTCGTTCTTGAATTTTATAGCTCAAACTAGGGACAATAATATGCTCAAAACATTCTCAAATCAGAGAGCTAGCCAATAGTGGTCAGCCAAAGAGAATAGCTACAGCCTTACTCTCACATCTGTCAGCAGTATAAGAGAAAGGAGAGAAAGACAGAGAGAGATTTGGGGTAGGGGGGTGAGTGAGTACACACACTCTCTTTAGAGACTCTAATATTCTCTTTAGAATTAGTATAAATATTGAAATAAGTGGTGTTCCCAAATGAAAATGATTGCAAATTTATGGAATTTAATATAAACATTATTAAGAAACTTGTAACTCAGCAGGAAAAAGGGATGTGACATAACAATAACTAGGAAAAAATAAAATGCTGGTTCCCAAGTAAATAAGCAGCATTACTTTCAATAGACTGGTTATATTGCCAATCCTGAACTGTATATACCCTGTACTGAACTTGATCTAAAAACCTCATCGATTTTTTTTCTAAAAATTTTTCCTGTATTTTATTATCTTTTTAAGTTATTTCAGATATGAGAAAATAAAATATGCTTAGATTTCAAAACAAAACACATCAAGAGTAGCAAGAAAATCACTAACATACTTCACTTGTAATGGCTGCAGGATCGTCAACTGCCATCATTAAATCCGATGCTAAGAAGTTGAAAATGAGATTAGTGACATCAGTACAGACTGTCTTTAGCAAGTGCTTGGTAAGGGCAATCTGGGTATCATCTGAAAAATAAAGGTGTTTTATTAAAATGAATGTACAAGAAAAATTATGAGAATCAATGAATGAAAAAATAGCATTACGTATACCTGTAAAGAACTTCATCCCTTTTTCAAATAATCGAATATTATTGTATAGGTTTGAAACCTCTTCTTGTAAGTCCTTGATTGTGCGCTTTCTACCAGTTCCAGAGGCAGAAGTTGTTGAAGACATGAATACTGAACGTACCACCTCAAGGTAAATTTTATTAAGAGGTCTGTGAATTTAAGATAAATATATTTAGTTTCTTAAAAATGTACTGAGTTTACATGGATACCAATTTTTGATTCTATGGAAATAAGGTTTATGAAAACATCTCTATTTTTTTTTAAACAAGTAAGATTAATTTGGAGAATAGTTCGTAAGAATCTGTCCTCCATCCCAGAAATTATAACTTAAATGGCTTATTTTTCTCAGTTTTTAAGTACTCAAAGTTATTGTGTTAAGGACCACAAAAACAAAAGCTTTTTTTTTTCTATTCTGATAACTGTGTCTTTTTTTAAATTTATTTTATTTTTTTATTGTTTTAAGTATTACAAATAGTAGTACATATGTCTTTTTTCCCCCCATTGACCTCCCCACCCGACCTTCCCTACCCCCCAGTACATGCCTTCACCTGCCCGCCCTCCCCCCCCCAGTGTCTTGTATCCATTGGTTGTGCTTATATGCATGCGTACAAAAACAAAAGCTTCAATTCAAATTAAATTCAGAGCAGCTTCTCAAATTTAATTTGGAGAATAGTAGACTCTAAATCTGTTCCCCATCCTCAGAGATAATACCTTAAAGTCTCCAATTTATTAGTGTACTAAAAAAAACTTTTGATGTTCAATTCAGAAAAGATTATTTAAAGAATGGGAAATAATTAGTAACTATTTCAGCTTTTTGCATATAAAAATAAGATTATGTAATAAATTCATGAACAAAAAAAATTAATTACAAAAGCTAAATTTCTAAATTCAAAAAGTTAGATGCACTGGGCTCCTGGATTGTATTTATACAACCTTACACATTGGGACTACCAATTTGAGGAAAGATCACATTAGTTATTAATGGTCAAGCAGGCCTCAATTTCTTTGACTTCTATAACAATATAAATTTAGCCTGGTTCGTTTTAAGTTAGTGTGGTCAAATTTATTCTTTTTTAAAAATATGTTTTTATTGATTTTAGAGAGAGGAAAGAAGGGAGAGGGAGAGAAACATCAATATGAGAAAGATTGGCTGTTCGAACCAGTGACCCTTCACAGCACGGGACAACGCTCAACCAATGGAGCCACATCAACCAGAGCTAAATTTATTCTCTTTGAAGGCAGTTTGTTACTTTATTTTCTCCCTTATAGTGCACTGTGTACTTCCTGTCAAATCTAGATAGGAAATGGTCCTTTCTTCCTTTTAGATGTTACCTTTCATGCTATGGAAGAGACCAGACAACGACTAGTGCTGGTGGTTTCCACCCAAATAGGACTGTAAGATCAGTGCATAAGGACACCTCCACGTTCTTGTCTTTTATTTCCCACTGCCTTGCCCAAAGCATTTAAATGTTTATTGAATTGCCTCTGCAGGCAAAGTCTGTAATTTGGTGACTAGATTAAATTCTAAGCTTTGGGGAAAAAACCCCACCCAAAATATATGTTTTCTATCATCTTGGTAAAAATTTAATTTAATAACTCAGTTTCTATCATCAAACAGAAAAAATGTTTTATACTTGCTTTATTAAGTACTCAGCTAGTTCAGAAAGAAACTCCTCAGGTGCATCTTGTATGCGTTTTCTTAAAAAATCTTCAATCTCATCTTGGAACATAAAAGTGATCTCTGGCTTCTTCTTTCCTATAAAGAAATGAGCAATAAGGAAAAGAATAACAACAAACCAAACAAATGAGCAACATAAAGGAAATTATTTTCATTAACATATTTAATAAGGTGGTAATTAATTCATTACCCACTACAGACTCTGATATTAATTTTTTGTCACCAATTGCCAATTTCGAATACAATAACTTACAAAAGTAACTTTAGAAATAGGATATACAGTGGCATTTCTTTTGAATTATATTTTACTAACTTCATTTAATGACTGTTTTCTACAAGTCAGTCAGAAAATAATAAAGATAATTTCACCTTGACCTAAAAAATAGTTAGAAATCCAATTAATAAATGGATGGAAATCTTTTAGGAAAGGATAAATTCTCTTTGTTGAACAATGGATACGAGCAAAATTTCCTTCTTTGTAAAAATGAGTATTTACTAAAAGTCAAATCATCCTTATAATTTACCTAAGATCTTCAGGAAAAACTCTTTTAATCATGTGAACCACAACTGAAGTAGAATTAAGCTAAAAATTGTCTTTTTTTGCAAAAGGCATAGATTAAAAAGAAACCTCATAACTTTACACCCATAATTTATTTTTGATCTCAAAAATAATTATTTGCCAAGGAAAATTTGTATGTAGCAACTATAATGGAAATCATTGTTAATTGTGGAAATGTCAAGCTTATTCATTTACTTGGAAAAGTATAGGCTGTAGACAAAGAAAGCTAATGATATTTCCCTTATTAATTAAAAATGTATAAAAGTGACTTCTTTCAGATAAATTAGGTACTGATTCTAAAAATAAAATCTTAGCAAAAAATAAAATAGCTCAAAAGTCAATTTTTACTATGCATCAAGATATAAGTAGTTGAGATCACAACTTTAAAATAGATGAGTACTATCCTTTCTTTCTAAGATCTGCTATTTGTTTTTTCACACCAAATAGTGTCTAATTTCTTCATTTGCTTCCTGCAGGCATTTAAAGTTATTAAATTGTATTTCCTTCTAATAATCTTACACATTGAATTGACTCTATATATTAGCTGAGAACCTAATCATATCCTGATTTCAGAGATTACAATATAACCCTTTTCCAAAAGCAATAAAAGTACTTCTTTTTTTTTTTAGGTAGAATGATTTATCTATACTTTTATAGCCCCTCTTCATAATCTACATATAAAAGGCGTATCACATGCCTCATTTAATAATTACTTCATGCCACAGATATTAGATAAATTTTTTTCTTAAATGCACTTTCACTCCTACTCCTACTGCATCTGGGGAAAAGGGAAATCTATTTACCAATGAAAATTAAAAATCCACATAGGACAGTCTCAATAACATCTAAAATAAGGGTAGAGCTAGTAGTTTCTACGAAGATACTTTTCCTTTAATTAACATTATTTTATGCAACAAGGCCAGCAGCTATTTTTTACCTATCTTAGAATACTTTAAAGACAGAGTTTAAGCAACTGTTTATTACAAGTAGTAGCACATTAATAGCTGACCCCATGTCACTTGATGTCTACATCTCCCAGCTCTAGCCCATACGTAATGAACTCTGTGGAAGAGGTAAAATAAAAATCTCAAATTATTTCAATTTTTTTCTCTTTTTACGTGGAAAGAGAAGATGTTCGGTATCATAGTGTTTTTTTTTTTTTTAAACAGAAACAAAGTATCTTAATTTTATTTAGAAAATTCTTGCTAACTTAACCACATCAAACACTAACAAGTGTAGGGAAAGAAAGATGCATATACTTAATTCTCCCCCTTAGGTAGAAGCAACTAACCAATTAGATTCTTACTTAAATTTGCAGAAATACATTTTCCACAAAATAGCATAATTTGTTTTGCAAAGCAGTGCAAGACCATAAAAATGACTATGCAAGCCGAAACTATGCAAAGTGTTCTTAATAAAAAATGGGAAAATTTACAATTGTTCTGTGACCTTTTAAAAATGTTTGTGAAAACATTAAAAGTTCTTACTGGTGTATAGGGAAGAGAAAAACAAAACTAATATTTATAATTTAGTACACTGTAATTTAAGTCATCACAAACATTGAGAATGAAAGTTTTATTCCTCCGCAAAAAAACCAAAACAAATCAAGAATAGTTTAAACATTTGCTCCCTCTCATCTGTAATTTATAATACCAAGCAAATATCTTTACTATGCCTTGGCAAGTTGCTCTACTCCATTTTTAACTCTACAACATTTTATCCTTTGCCCTTTCAACATTGTGAAACATCTCTGAGAATTCCTTTAATGTAAAGTTTTTTCCACTTTCCTCATTTATGTCAAGTGCACCTTTGTGTCACTTCCCACAGTCAGCTACTTTTTCTAAAAATCCATTTATTCTTGATTCACAGTTTATTTCCAGTGTTATCACTTTTTATTTATTTGCTGCACTTTGACGGCCAATTCTCTTTTGATTATCCATTTTTGAAAAATGTCACATGGATTTATCACTGGGAAACAATGAGGCAACACAACTACATGCTTTGTGCATAAAGTGAATAGAGATGCATAGTAATCAATTGCTGACAAACTGAAATGTGATGTGATTGTCATAGACCATGACACATCTGCTATTTATGTGCTGATGTGTGGGTTCAGGAGCTAGTGGTAAAGTTAGTACTTTATGCAATTACTCACAGTTAATATACCTTGGCCACTGAACCATGTTGATTTTTCATACCTTAAACCATGTTGTTGGGGGACTAATGTCATTTTACTAAACTGTGGTAACTGAAATTTATGAGCACTGACATTGTGCATAGCAAGGACTTCCTGTATAAGCATATATACCTAACTGTATGCACCTTAAGAAAATGTTAAAAAAGCATGCATATACAAAGAAAGAGTGAAACAATGCTACAAACCAGTATGAGATGACTCATCATCACTATCATCATCTTTTCTTCCTTTCTTCTTGGTTTTTTTAATTTTGTACTCTCTGGCATTGCTCCCACCTCCTCCTCTCACACTTCCACTGCCCTCTGGTGGAAAATGACATTAGTTAGTATTCCCTAATAATTACCATTTTAAGAAAATAATGACACTATGTTGTCATATTTTACAGCAGAAAAATAAAAGTCAAATAATTAAACTTTTAGTCACTTTTTAACGTCCAAGTATCTTTATTAAAACTAAAGTTTTATAAATTCAATAAAATGTAAAATTTCTTGCATTTGAGCAATTCAGATATCAGATAGTCCCCATGCTCTAAATGTAGTCTCTTCCTCCTTCTCTAATGACACTTTTCTGTAGCTTTTCCTTTGCCAAACCCATTCATTTACCTCCTTTCTTATCCCCAAAAGAAATGTACCCTCATTTTGACCTTCTGTTACCACAGCTTCATGAATATTCCCTATTCCAGTACTTCACAAATTTAATTATACTTGGTTTTCTCAGTTGAAAACAGAGAAAATCCAACAAGATAACCTTCTTGAAGTATCTCTCACTAATATTTGTATCTTGGGGTTAAAGCAATATTTCACATATAACTACTCAATAAAACAGCAGTTGGAAAACGCAGGTTTACAACTGTGAGTATGCAAACTGCAGAGTGTACTCTTATATTATTATTAGAGGCTCAGTGCATGAAATTCATGCACTCAGAGCGGGGAAGGTCCCTCAGCCCAGACTGCACCCTCTCGCAGTCTGGGAGCTATCAGTTGGATATCCTTAGTGCTGCTACAGAGACGGGAGAGGCTCCCATCACTGCTGCTGTGCTAGCCACCTATGAGCCCACTTTTGGCTGAGCGGCACTCTTGCATTGAGCATCTGCCACCTGGTGGTCAGTGAGTGTCATAGTGACCGGTCGTTCTGCTGTTCGGTAGATTTGCATATTAGCCTTTTATTATATAGGATTTATCATTGTATTATTTATATTTAGTATATCTGTAAACCTACTTTTACCCACGCCTGTATTTATAGAGCACCTAAAAATGTGGACCATTAATATTAAATTGGTTTAGTAGAAAAATATAGATTCCAATCACCTACTGGTTAAATGAAGACTAAAAAAACACACAAATTATGAAACAAACTAAAACACTGTAAATAAAAGTAAAAAATGTTATTGAGGTGTTTCTCTATTAGGTATTTACACTTAAAATATGTATTCAACAAAATGTAATACTTATATAATAGTGGGACTGAAACATTGAAAACAATGGAAAATATATTTCTTCATAAAAATTCATTTTTCAATAAAATTAAATAATTTATATATATTTTTAATTCTAAGTAAAATTACCTTAAATTTCATCATATCAGATACTTCTAAGTTGTAATTTATTTTTCCTTACTTTTATGATAGAAAAATACAATTTTTTTAAAAAGCACTAGTCTAAAGTGAATGTACTTTTTATTGCATTGGTAATAAGTTTTTTTATGGGAACACATTCATATATCTAGCATTATTCCATGCACTGTAATTCAACTATTACAATACAATAGTACTACCATAGAGAAAACACCAAAAGACTCTTGAGTTTCTAGAATAAAAATAGGCTACTTATATTGACATAGTGCAACCAATTAAGGTGAATTTATAACTATGTCTTCAAATATGATAAAATATCCATGACTGTGAATACTACTATGATTTATTGGAGTAATTTACTATATATAGTTTTCCTAGAAGAATAGAGAAAGATTTCAAAATATCATTATTGAAAGACTGTAGAAAAAGGCTTTTGAAGAAGAAAGAAAACAACCTCAAAGAAATACGAGTGAATTTCCACAGCAAATAAAAGTTGTTCCTACTATAAAAATTATAGAAAATACATGTTAGTTTCCGAAAGCAAGTTACTAGTGTAACAGTACTACCTATTATAATTTCCAGTGACTCTAAATTAAAAAAAAAAAAATCTAAAAAAGTAGTATCTCCTTGGGAAATTCATTCAATAAGTATTTACAGACCACCTAAAATATGTCAAGGAGGGCTCTAAGTACTAGGAATAAAAACAAAAAAATGAGATGGACAAGTTTCCCAAACAATAAAACATATCACAATGATAAAAGTGATAGGGGGAAAAAATGGCAAGATAATAGGACTGTGTCCACTATTCTGGGTGATTAGGGAGGCCTCTCTCAGGAACTGACATTTAAAGTTGATCTCTAAATGACAAAAAGGAACCTGTTATTTAAAATTCAGGAGAGAACATTCCTGATAGAAAGAATAACTAGTGTAAAGGCCTTGAGCTTGAGGTAAACACGAACTTGTCAACTCAGAATAAAAAGAAAGGCTACTGGGCTGGAACATAAAAGATGAGGGGAGAACAGGAGATGGGCCAAGCATAAAATAACTTAGCTCTCACAAATAAAGCACAGAATAAATCAGCACCAATATTTCCATTTTTATAATCAATATTTAATTCATTAGCAAAAGACTTGGTTAGTATTAGCAATCAAAAGTGAATTGAACAAATAAAAGGCATTTCAAATGTGCCTAGTAAATGCAGAGTTTACTGCAACAAATAAAACCTCATCTTTGAATCTTCTGTTAATAATTTATTACCTGTTGCTTTCCTTCTTCGTTCATCTTTTTTATCCTTTTTACTTGTATTACTTTCTAAAATGGAGACTTGTTTCATATCTTCTTCAGTGATTAAATGAACTGGATTATTTTTCATTTCCTAAAATAAAACATGTTTTTGGTAGGCAAAAATATACAGTATAGCATTACAAAAAGCACAAAATAAAAGTTTTTTATATACTCATATTATAATTATTCTTGTTTGGTTTCATTTCTATGGACTACAGAGATCTGTCTAACAGTTGCCACTAAGACTGTTTCTCTTTGTCAAAAATCAGTCTCTTTCTTCGCTATTCTTGGATTTTTATATCTATTACTAGCTCATGAGAAATCCTATCTGGTCTGAATAACTGATCACACTGCATCAAATACAATCTTCTTCAGCTGTTATTGACTCTTACTACCTTTCTTTTTGAGACTCCCAAGTCCAATCCCTTACTTGGAGACCTAGGATTACTAGAAAGATTTAAAAAATCTCCTCCTATCCCCCTCTACTATAATGAATGAGCATATATAAATGAATTGCACACTTAGCATATAAACTCCTCTTGGACTCATTCTTGATTTCTGCTTTTAAAATTTTTATGTTAAGAACAATGAACTATTCCAATGAAATGATTCTTTATTATGGAAAAGGATTGTAAATCTGTAGTGACAAAAGTCCATTTTCATGTTAAAAATATTTCCCTTTTGGTTTTCCAAAGAAAAATGTCTAGATGCTGACAGTTCAAATGATAGAATCACCATTTTTTCTGAATTTGTGTTTAGAGGCAGGAACACAAGGAAAACAGTGATGACCACATTAAATTCTTATTTTAGCAAAAGTTCATAAATAAAAATAATAATATAGGCATTTAGTAGCTGGTAGCTAACATGTAACAAACATTTTATATAGCATCTTTCCTTTATTTACATTTATCCCTTTTTTTAAAATTCTCACCCAAGGATATGTTTTTATTGATGAGAGAGAGAGAGAGAGAGAGAGGGAGAGGGAGAGGGAGAGAGAGAGAGACATCGATGTGAGAGAAACACTGATCAGTTGCCTCCTGTACATGCCCTAACCGGGGACTGAACTCCTAACCTAGGTATGCACCCTGACTGGGAATTGAACCCACAACCTTCTGATGCATGGGATACTCCAACTGATTCAGCCACCCAGCACATTTATCCTTTTGAGAGTAGGTATCACCATCCTTACTTTGAAAATAAGGAAACTGGAGGTCTATTGTTCCAAAGTCAAAGAGAGAGTAATAAGTTGAGAACAGACCTCAGGTTTACTGATATCAATCCTGTGTTATTTTTACTCCTCTCTAATGCTTAGCAGGCCAAATGTAGAAAATTATCTCATTTTTTTAGATTATTAAAGAGTTTAAAAGGAATATAGATAAATACAAATTATTTAAATATTTAATAAGCTCTCATAAATTTATTAACATCTAAGATAAATGGACTTGTTCTACCTATTTGTGAGTAGGTTTTATAGGTAGATGGTGCTGCTAACTAGAAACATGAATATCCTTAAAACATCCTTGGCATGACCTCTACTTCTAAACACTTTGACAGCAATTGCTCTGAGGAACTAATCAATTTTGATAGTAACAAACACTTTCTTTCCTCAGTTAACTTATCCAGTTTGTGCACCCAAATAGGTAAAATTAATGAGGCTCTAACAGATTTAGTAAATATATTGTGTAGTAATAGATAAAAACCACTATATATTTATGGATTCTAATGTTGGACCAGTACTCTCATATAACTTAATTGTGAAGTGTATAATTACATTTATATGATTTTAATTCATAAAATCAGCTCCCTAAGTTCTAATTTCTATGTGCTGATGGGAATAGAGAAGGAGAAAAACAAATCCAGGAGAGAAAATAAAAAGAAATGATGCAGTAAGAGGAAATTCTAATAAAGAGGCGATATGCTAATTGACCCTCCTGCTGTCACAAAGATGGTGGTGCCCTCAGCCAATAAGGAGGGAATATGCTAATTGACTGTCCCACCCTCAAAGATGGTGATGCCCACAGCCAATAAGGAGGGAATATGCTAATTACTGCCACGCCCTCAGAGATGGCAGCAGCCACAAGATGGCAGCACCCAGTCTCCTCGGCCCCACCAGAGTGCCTGCCTCCAGAGTCCCCCAGTCGCCTCAGCGCTCCCAGCCACCCAGGGCCAGCCCGAGGTGCAGGCAAGCATCGAATGGCGGCTGCCCAGCTGCCCAGGAATGCTGGAGGCTCAGGTAACCAGGGCTGGCCAAGGCTTGCACTGCCGGCAGTGGCAGCAGCAGAAGTGATGGGGGCGTTGCCTTCCTGACTGCCAGGTTGCCTCCTGCCCCTGAAGGCTCCAAGACTGTGAGAGGGGGCAGGCCGGGCTGAGGGACACCACCCCCCTCCAGTGCATGAAATTTCATGCACCGGGCTTCTAGTAATGTATAAAACAGTGTTCTTTTTTGGGTATACAACTTACTCCACTTTTTAAAAAGATAACCAGATGATTCTAATGTGAAATACTATTAAGACTAGTAGGTGAAAGAAAACCTGGCATACCTTTTCAGCTTTTTGGTGCATCAGTTCACTGAAGAGTTCTGTACAGTCATTTATAAATTTTTCACTGACTGCCACAGTGTCGCTAAAGACTACAGCTGAAGGCTGTTTGCTGAATCTTCTCATCACTTGTTGAAGCAACATTGCAACATCTTCAACTGATAAAGAACTGGGTAGCAGAGGCTGGAATTACAAACAAAATGAACAATGTATAAATGTAATATAATACAGATAAACCATTTGTTTTATATGTGCTCTCCCTAGATCTCATTAAGTGCAATGGCTTTTGGAACCATCTATATGATGATAACCTCCCAAATTACATTTCTGCTTTCATCATCCCTCTGAGTTCTGAATTGTATATCCTACCGCTTCCCTAACCTTCCCATTCCTATGCCTAAAAGGCATCGCAAATTTCACACTGACTTGCAGCGCCGGTTCCCAGACTCCCAGTTCCATCTACCCCTCGCCACTGCTTCCCCAAATTAATGAATGGCACCGTTCTCCACTCAGTTGATCAGGTCCCAAACCTACAAGTCACACTCAGTTCCTCTCATAAACCTACAAACAATCCTCTATCAAGTCTTGATAACTTTACCTCCAAAATATATTTCTTTTTAGTATCTGAAAATATCATTTTCATTAACTATTTACCCCCAATGAAAGTACCCCTCCCTGAGAGCAGGAAACTTATATGAATACCACATTCCCAGCAAGTAAAATGGTGCCTGGCACAGAGAAGGCACTTAATAAAATTTGTTCAATAAACAAATACTTATATCTAGAATCTCTGGGAGCTCATTTATCTAAAACAAGGAATTTTCTGCTGTATAATGGATTGGCCTTATGTTTCATTCTTTACACCCACACTCACCTTCTTGGCATAATAAAGGCAAGTCAATACTGAAAATTTAAGTAAAAGACTATCAGTGCTAAAGCAGCTTGTGTTAACATATTAGCAGAGATTAACGGATAAGGGATAAACAAAAGCAACATGATTCCTGATGCCAGTGAAGTTGTAAATGCTCAGATAAGAGTGTGAGAAGTCTTATTCGTTTCTGTATGGCAGGACTTATATGAGGATTATATTGTTTGTTTGAGATTTACAGAATTCTGGATGTTGACTATCCATATAAAAAAGTTACCTTACTTCAAAAGCTAGAAAATCTTTAAGCATAAAATAATTAAGATTATTTTTATTGAAACAATGATTGTTATAATTTGGCTCTAAAGCCAAGACCTTTATGTATCCTAATTCTTAAAATGGCCATATAGTAGTGAAATATCAGCGTCACTGGGTTAAAGAAAAATTAAGACGAAAAAAACATACTGCAATATCAACCCAAGTTCCAGAGCTGATGGCTTCCTCTACCGATGCTTCCACCTGATCCACAAGTCCTTGACCAACACAAGCTGCTTTCAAAAATAAGAGTTGTGTAGTCTTGTATCTTTTCCTTATGTAGCTCACAGCATCTGGGATTCCCAGTCTGGACAAAGCATCGAATTCTAGAAATACATCCCAAAGTTGGAACAGAACCGTCAATCTTCACACTTTTCAGAAATTTTAGAAAAAGTTAACTTCTACCAAACCCTATTCTTTGTGAATGCACTGTATTCTTATATCTTTTTTTGTAAAGAAGAAAGCACAAATATGTACCACAGCCTATTCCCTGCTTATGTCACTTTCCCAAATTTTTACTACTAAACATATTTGTAGAAAAATGAGTTCAAGTACTTCCCCAATGCCAGCTGCTTTACTCCCTCTTCAACTGAGGGGGTCAAAGGGAAACATGAGAACTATAGAGAAATTAAAGTAGAAAGGATAAAGGAAAATGTAATGATTTAAGTAAAGAAACAAACACTGGAATGTTTCAAATGTTTCATTAGACAAATTAGGAGAGAGTAACTCTCCAGTCTAATTTAAACTAGTATGAGAGTTAGCATATAAAACAAAAGTAAAAAATGAAGACTTAAACCATTAAGGTTAGTGAGAGTATCTACCATCCTTTCTCCATCTCCAAGTAATGATGTTTAAGAAAACTAATTATAACAAAGTTCTAATCCAAGTCCATGGTTGAAGAAACTGGGAAGTATATTACAGAAAGTCAAGAAAACATAAGCTAAACCCTATTTCTAGAATGCATTTAAAGTGTTTGAAAACTAATGACTTACATATAAGTTTATTACTGAGAAAGAAACTGATCTCTTACGTGGTTTGACTTGGGTTATAAAATTAAAGTAAGTGAGATATATATATATATATACACATATTTTTGTTAATTGCTTTAATGACTAAATTCAATCAATCTACTTTATCAAAATGACATAACCTCAGAAACCAAATTTAGAATAACGTCTATGTTTCTGAAGTATTAACAAACTAATAAAAATGAAATTATAAAGTTAATAGCCAATGAAAATATTTCTAATATTATCAGGTATAATAACCTGAAAAATTGGGCAACTTCATACAAAATAATAAATATAATTCCTTTTTATGTATTAAAAAATATTTGAAGCTATAATAATATATCACTGGAAGGTTGATAATAAGAAGTGCCAGCTTTTGGTCTTTCTACAATAGTTCAATACTATGGAATTAAACTCAGTTTCTAAGACCCACAAAAACCTGCAGTGTGGCTACTTTTCACACTCAAAGAGAACCATTACAATTTGCTGGTCAACAGTAAAGTATGTGTGTACTCCCAGAGCTAATACAAAAAAGTTCTAAGAATGTGGACTGTGGAGAGCACCTGGGTAGGCACATTGGGCATTTCTCAATTATTGTCAGCTGAATCCAGTGATGGCGGCAGAGCCTCATCCAGGAGACACATTTTGCCAAAAGGCAAGGGTGTTGTCAGCTCTACCTTCAGCCCAGGTGCGTGAAGTGGGTTTTATTATGTAAATCCAGCCAAATACCAGAAATGAATAGACTCTGGCCACCCAGAAAAGAGGATTAACAAAGAAGCCCAAAAACTGTTGCATAATCTCCTTGTCTTGACCTTTGATAAAACTTCCTGGTATTTTGGGGTATAAAATAAACACACTCTGTTGGCTCTGGGTCCCTGTCTCTCCATCAGGGGACAGTGGTCCCACCTGGTCCCATCTTTCCCTACTGTATCTGTCTGTCTCTTTCTTTCATTTTCTCAATCCCCCATTGCCCCTACTCAGGAACCGGATCGCCTTCTATCCATGCTGGACTCGGAAAAGGGATCCCCCTCTACAGTGGATAGTATTAGAAAGAAGTTTCAGTTTCAAAGAAAAAAAATGTTACCTAGATAGCCATTCTGTCTGAAAAAGGAATCCACCCAAGTACTCTGTGTTCTGGAATAAATGTCAGGTAGAAACACTGCCTTATCTTGTCTCCCACCAACCACAGTGCCTCGTAAGCGTCCACTATTAACAAGTTCTTCAAGGACAGCTTAAAACAAAACAAAACAAAACAAATAGGAATAAATGAGAGCAGGTATAAATCTCAATAAAACCCCAAAACTTTACTATTTTACAATTTAGTTATTCTTACCCTTTAAAAACGCAACTTAAAGTTTAAATTGACTAAATGAAGACATGCCTCAGACAAAATTTTTCTAACCTTTATGAGACTACTCAGGTCATAAATTCAGAAAATTTTGCAGCTAGGTAAAGATGCACAACTTGTAAAAACTAGTTAATAACACTAAGTTTTTAGTTTGAGTAATTGGGGAAAAACATGCCATTATTTAATCTCATGATTTGCTTAAAAGGAGATGACTAAATACTTTGAGAAAAGATGTTACCAAATTCAATTTTCTCATATTTAGAAAAGTCAAGATACCTAGATCATATTAGAAACAACAGTGGAAAATTAAGCCATAAACATTTTTATCAGTGCCCTGGCCAGTGTGGCTCAGGTGGTTGAGGTGTTGTTCTCTCCCTCAAGGAGAGCTTGGATTCCCAGGTGGGTGTATCAGCTCCAAGGTGGGTGTATCAGCTCCCTGGTGTGGAGTGTGCAGGAGACAGCCAATTTGTGTTTTGCTATCACATCAATGTTTCTCTCCCTCTCTCTCTCTCCCTTCCACTCTCGTAAAAAAACATACACACATACACACACACAGAATTTTTTTCATCCCACTCTCCTGGTGGTAGCCAACAAAAAATGTTTCGTGGATATAACAGACACATACATGAAAACTGGTATAAAGAAATTTTTCAATCAGATATAGTATTTTAGTTACCTAAGTTTTAAGATTAAAAGAGGTAAAATTATAATTAGTAAGTTTTATATTAAGTCTACTCAGCAGCTAATTTAGTGACAAAATTTAAATGAAACTTACAGTAAAGAAGCTGCTCCTGAAATCCATATTTTGATATCAAAGAATTCACTGCTGTAGGCCTTTAGGGAAAGAAAGCAAACAAAAAAAAAGGTCTTATTTGATATACATATTTATAAGTTAAAAATTACTAGGATAGTTTATGAAAAATACCAATTAATTTAAATAAATGAGGGCAAAAACTGCATCAAGTTGTATACCCTTAATAAGAATTATACTACTGAAATACCAGGGGAATGGATCTGCCTCCCCAATCCAGGATCAATTTACTTTCCCACCAAAATTCTTACCTCAGATTTAGTGATACTTACTATCTGCCCTGTCTGTATTGTGTTTGATGCAAACCATGATTTAAGAAATATTCAGACTTTATACATGCTTACCGGGTAATAGCACTGAACAGTCCACGGATGCGTGCTTTATGTCGAGCTACAAAAGCTTCAGTAAATATTACTCCTCTGTTATCAAGATCAATATGTCCATTAATAATTCTACCTAGTCGCTGAGTTAGTGCCTGAGGATAAAAATGCAAATTTTTATAAATTTGAAAGAAAAAAATCACACATACACATTTTTATAGTCTTACCAAAGTCATGCTGCATGCTGATGTTGTATTAATCATATAACTGAGAAATTCCAACAAGCATAAATAGATATATAAGTCAAAGTCAAGATTTAGGCTCTAGGAAATATCATAATTTCATGGCAGAGCCAAGAACTGAATGAGTCAAATAGCTGATATGTTGAAAGGCTTAGTTATCTGCTAATAAGGGCTATTTTTAATGTAACATAAAAATAACCACTTTTTCTAGATATAGGCAATGTAAAACATACAGACAGCCAAGACAAATACACGAGTCTTAGAAAAGACCCTCTCTGCCGCTTCTAACACTAACAGAGAAAGAGAGAGAGAAATATTATTACAAAAATTTACAAGCTAGGCAAACACAAGACCTGAAAAGTTATCTTCTTTCACGCATTAACAACTTATCTGCGCCCAGAAATCTCCACTGGCAGGAACCCTGATTTCTTAGTAGCCTTCAGAGAATATTTTTCCACAACTAACATATGACTGGAGTCTGGAAATAAGTCTGGATATATTTCACATCCCAAGATAAGTTAAATCTACTCTAGTCAGCCTAGCCAATACTTTTATGGTATAGAAAAATGCTTTTCAATCAACTTCTTAACGAGCTTTCATAATACTGTTTGTGATATTCAGAAAAATTAGAACTGAAAAACATTAAGATTCTTTGTTTATTTTTCTAAAGACACATTTTACTATTAAGAAAAAAATACCTGTGTGAGAAAGTTTCCAGGAAGATCGTAGGTTTTACACAGTTCTGATATGGTTATCTGACCACTTTCTTGCAGTTTATCATTTACCTCTTCTGCTAACCGATCCAAATAGTTTCTAAGCAATAAAAACAAACAAGCAAAAAAACAAACAATTAGGAATAATGAAATGGTTTTCCTCTATCTTTTATGTTTAATTTCTGTTGCAATAATGTATGCACCAAATTAACAGAGTATGTTTAGGTAAACACTATTCATTACTCACATTTGGAAATTCTTTTTTTTTCTTCTTATCAATGTAGCTAAATATAAGGTTAATCAAATGATAAATGCTGGGATTTCTTTAAACAATGGAAATTCTGCAGTCATTTTTCATTAATATTTTTGGAACAAATTTGCTTTACATACAGTAAGATTGTAAACATTATGTTTTGTGTTGCTTTAATAGGAAAAAAAATTAAGGTTTATTTTATTTCCAAGTACTCCACACTATTAAGCACTTACTTTTTAAGAACAATGATCCTTACAGTGAAAATTAGCATTATAAGAGTTCTAAACAAAATACTGAATTAGCCACAATTGTTCTAAATTTAAATATTAACACTATTAAACACACACACACACACACACACACACACACACACACACAGCAGAGTGCTCTTAAATATTGTACTTACTCATCTATCAGCTGACCCAACACTAGCTGAACATGCTTTTCTGATTTAACAATGTCACTAATTCTATTTTCAATATGAGTCAGATCCACATTAATTACCTGGAAAATATAAATTCTATTAGTGATAAGTTCATATTGTTTCTTAAGTTCAAAATTATATATTTAGAACTACCTTTTTAAAAACTTAGTCTTAGCTAGATTTTAAACTAATTTGAAATATTGTAAAAGTCTTAGTCAAATAAAAAAGCAGAGGCTTATGGCTTATTTATTTTCATTTCTGAACAACGATACTTATACTTGCTAGGAAAGTCTGTGTTAAGAAGTAACATTTTTCATATAATAGGCACCATTTCACACAAGATTCACCAGCTTTTTCTATACAGTATATACCTTGGTGGTGACGTGTGCACTTACATTTTCTAAAAATATCTTCACTTTTTTATAAATGTCTATTACTTCCACATACTATAAACAAGTGAAAATGAAACTGGTGAGTTTTTCTCCCCGAATTACATAAATCCTATAATTACATAAAATGACAATTTTGAGTTTATTTGGTAAAAATAAGGAATAAGAAAGTCAACTGAGAAAGAACTTATTAAATTGATTAAATATATCTGGACTTATTAAACGGATTCCATGTATTAGTGAGAAATATAATTACTTCTTCACAAACATTATACAAAATCTGATACCTGTAACTAGTAAATACTTTAGACATTGAAAAAATTCCCAGTATCAAAAAATGGACAAATCATAGGAAAAAAATTTATGAATTAAAAATTTACCTGTTGCAGATCAACAATGTTTACCCGACCTTTGAAAAAAACACACATTCATTTATTTTTAATTATGTATAAGTATATACTAGCCAGAAACTGTAAATTCTAACAGATTTACATTTTGGACAGTTGAAGTCCTCCTTCTACAAAAGACATATGGCTGCAATAATAATAAACCATTTCTTCATGCTTATAATTTATTTCAATGTATCATTTGTCACATGAGGCCAATTACCAGCACAACTGATACACAAGTTGACCAGACCTATGGAGGCTATTTATCTCCCTTCACAATTATCTACCGTGACCAAAAAGATATTGACAACTAAATTCAGATCAACTTTTTTCAATTATTTAAAATTGGTAGACTTCAACCCATCAGAAAAAGAAAATCTGTTAAGTATCTATAATAATAAAAGGGTAATATGCTAATTAGATGGGATGTCTTCTGGACGTCATTCCAGATGTCCTCCCTGACCAAGCTGGGGCCAGCGGGAAGCCAGCCTGGCTCCCAGGGTCCTGCAGGCGGCTGGAGGAGGGAACCAGCCTGGGTCCTGAGTGCCTGCGGGCGGACAGAGGAGGGGAGGAGGGAAGCAGCCCAGGTCCCGGGTGCCTGCTGGAGGAGGGAAGCCAGGGTCCTGGGTTCCGGAGGGAAGTCAGTGCTGGCAGCCTGGTGAAGGAAGGCCTACTCTTGCAGAAATTTTCGTGCATCAGCCTCTAGTTCTAAATCATAGCTAATACTTGATGAGTACTATGCAGGAAAATAAAGAAAACAAACAAGGAGGGTATATCTTATAATATCTAATTAATAGTTTTTAGCTTTTTTCTATTTTAATCAGCATTCAAATTAGCTCTGTAGTTTGTTCAAATTTTTAAAAGACAAAGGAAAACAAAAACTTTCTGTGTGTGCTTATAAAAGCATTTCCTACAATACAATATGTGTAGCATCATATTGAATTGTTTCCTAATTTGCAACTACTTAAAAGGTAAGTTTTAATAAAAAGGCATGGTAGCACAGCTTTGGTTTTCAATAATCTATAATCCTTTAAAATCTGTTTCCCCTTCATAATTACCACTCTACTAGGCAGCTAAGTACCCTCCCCTGAGTTATGCAATAAATTCAGGAACTGTGAAAAGAAACAACTGATTAAGTCACATACAGACATATAACTCAAAATATTGTTACTTTGTAAAATGACAATATCTGACTTATTTAAATTATATGATCATGTTTACTTGAATCAGTTAAAATATTAAGGATGTTACCATATTGATTATTGAGATGGGTGTCTTAAAACCTAGGAATAATTTATTATTCATGGTTTTAAGGTGTGTGTTTTTTTCTCTTCCAAAAAACCAGAAGGAAAAAAACAACAAAACTAAAGAATTACTTACCACCTCGGATATGTAGCTCATCTCTCATTTCTTTACTAATTTGGGCTGGAGTAACATATTCCTTCCCATCTAGTGTATGAACTACTTCTAGCTGTTTCTGAGCAACCAATTTAGTCACAATCTCAATGCAGTTCCGCTCTGACAACCTGAGGGAAACAAGAAGTTTTTAAAATTCACTTGTCACAGTTGGTGTGCAATAAAATTAAAATAATGTATGAAGAGGGGCTTTTTAAAAGTAAAAAAACAACAACTAACATTTGGGTAAAGAATCATTAGGCTCTATATTATAATATCTTTACCTTTTATTAGTATAACAATGCTAATTCAATGAGCTAAAAACAACACTTGGAAGTAAGCAGGTTCACATGCACTTAAATCATGTACTTAATTGGTACAAATCACTCTATTATGGATTTCAAGTTTGCTCTCTCCTAGGCCAGCTTCTAATGTTCAAATCTGAATTGGAAGGTGAGTACACATAATTTAGGTAGAAAAAGACCCTGGCACTTCAAACAATTAATTGGTCTGCAGGCAGATCTGGCCTAGGGAAACCACAACTGCAACTCTTTGTTACCCACGCACTGAAGCACAGTAGGTGCACTCATTTGCTTTGTGCTACAAAATACAGCATCAAGGGATTTTGTTCCCCAGAAGGAACAAAAACATCAATGGCAAGCAACAATGGATAAACAAGGATTCTATTAGCATTATATGTGTTCTGTTAAACAAGCAGAGTTAGGGAGCTCTGGACATATCCCCCCAAATTAGTGGCTTGGTAGGAAATGTCAGTATCCAGGAGTTCCTAAAAATGACAGATGGGGCCATGGGTCTGGCCTAGCACGTCTGTTCTGGTGCACAGAAAAGCAAAATGTTTTTTTAAGAGTCAACACAGTATTTGCAAAGTACTGTACGAGGGGGTTACCCTCGCCTCTCACGCTCATTCTAGGTGGGGGACTGCACAAAAGGCAATGAGGCCACAGTGACCGGATGACGGGGAAGGGAAAGGGACACGAAGAAAGCTCCCAGTCAGCAGCCAGGCCACCGGAGGGCGTGGGGGGGGGGGGGGGGGCGGGGAGGAGGAGACGCGCTAGCACGAGGCTGGGGTATGTATGGGGGATTCCGGATCACAGGTTTTGGGTTTTCGGGCCAAGAACTGCCCTCGGAACCACAATCCTGGCTCGAGGAGTGGGGGTGAGACAGGGATGGCGACAGAGACTGGGAAAAGTCCGGGACCAGCGGCCTCGGATCTTGGGGGTGGCCGCCCAGGGGCTATTTTGGACGCCCCAAAGGAGAGGGAGGGTCGGGCACCTCTGCGTGGCTTCGGCGAACTGCGCCCGCTGGAAGTCGGCTGCCAACCGCCTGATCTCTTCCCAGGCATCCGCCATCACGGCCCTACTAGTCGAGCCGCCAAGAAACAGCAGACACGTCAGCCGCGGCGGGAGCCAGTCAGAACGGGCCGCGCGCAGGGACAACAGACTCCACCGCCCAAGCAATTACCGAACGCGCGCACCGGCGAGGGCGGGACTGACCAGGAGCCGCAGCCCCGCCCACCCCGCGCTGGAGGTGCCCGCCGGGGGAGCCGGGCCAGGAGTTCTGCGCAGGGCAGAAACGGGATGAAGGAGGGGCCAAGGTAGTTAGGTGTTACGTTAGTCTGTTTGCATTATCCCTAATATTCCCGCGCAATGATAGTCAAATTAACCACTTTTCTTTTTCTTCTGCCCGGCGCCCATATTAGCATCCCCTTTATAGGGAGTCGTGTCTAATTTTCACATGGGCTCAGAGAAGATATATATTTTTAGGAGACACTACTGAAGGTAATTTGTTTGCACAAGGATGAATAATTGGGATGCCATAAAGGCTGGGAATTACTTTCATGCGTTCTAGAGCCTTTCCTATTTCTCCTATAGAGTTGATTAGTCCCATCAAATGATGAAGAAATGTAAACATAAGGTAATAAGTGTAAATGGCCCTAGCTGGTTTGGCTCAGTGGATAGAGCCTCCGCTTGTGCCCTGAAGGGACTCAGGTTTGATTAGGGTCAAGGCACATGTCCAGGTTGTGGGCTCATCCCTAGTAGTTCAGGAGGCAGCTGATAAATGATTCTCATCACTGATGTTTCTATCTCTACCTCTCCCTTCCTCTCTGATATAAATAAAAATGTATTAAACATTTCTAAGAATTAAAAAAAAATAAGTGTATATGGCTATGGATGAAATGGAGGAAGCAAAGGGCATGTTTTATGTGCTTTCCTTTACACCGAAATCAATAAATAGATACTTACTCCGCAATACCTTTCTCATTCTCTTACTTTTAAACCTGACTCTTCACTGAAAAAAAAAAAAATCCTTTTAATCCTATGCTCTATAGAGTTCGTGAAGAGGGTTATTTCAGGTCCTTTTCCATCTAAATATCTTATTCTGGATGGCTGTAATCCAATACCACAAATGCACTTTCCAGGTAAAGTTCCCAGCTTTATTTGAAATGCAAAGAACATAGTCATAAAACCTGTAACTAAGGACTGCTACCAAACAGGAACACTGTTAGGCAATGTGATTGCCAACCAGGAGGGGGAACACCGGAAATCAAGTCAAAGAGGTAATTTGGTTGAAGGCAGGTGGTGTGGTTCCAAAGGGTATCCGTAGGTATATTTTAAATTCAAAGGTTAATATTCTAACATCTATAATATGGATTGATGGTTTCACTGATATAAGCTGTGTGATCCTGTAAAGTTCCTCCAAGATAAACCGTTCTTTTAATAAAATTTGAAGCATTTTCTCTTGTTTACCAGGAAAATTAAACAATAAAATTTGAAGTACTTTTTTTCAACTCAACTGGGAATATAAAACTAAACGACTGTAAAATGGGTATTGTCCAACAAGTCAGTACGGTAGTCCTCCTTATCTGCAGTTTTGCTTTCTGTGGTTTCAGTTCCAGAAGTCATCTGCGGACCGAAAATATTAAATGGGAAAGCCCAGAAATAAACGATTTATAAGTTTTAAATTGTGGGTTGTTATGAGGAAGTAGCGTGATGAAATCTTGCATTTTCCCGCCATCTCGAGATGGAGCTTGCATCCCTTAATAGCCTTCAGGTCACCTGATGCACGGTTGGGTTATCACAGTGCTTGTGTTCAGGTAACCTTACTTTACTTAAAATGGCCCCAAAGCACAAGAGTGGTTGTGCTGCAGTTCAGATATGTCAAAGAGAAGCCATAAATTCTTTCTTCAAGTGAAAAGATGGAATGTTCTCAACTTGATGTGGAAAATAAATTTATGCTGAGGTTGCTAAGAGCTAAGGTAAGAAAGAATCCTTTATCCGTGAAATTGTTAAAAAGGAAAAATAAATTCAGTTTTGCTGTTTCACTTCAACCTGCAAAAATTATAGCCACAGTGCATGATAAGTACTTAGTTAAAATGGAAAAGGCATTATATTTGTGGGTGGAAAACATGAACAGAAAATGTGTCCTGATTGATGGCAATGTGTTGGACCAGAAAGCATTGAGTATATACAGAAGACTTTGGCAAGAGATTTTCTGAAACGAGTGACACCAAACCATTTACTGCAAGTAAGGGATGGTTACACAGATTAAGGAATAGGTTTGGACTAAAAAATATAAAAATTACTGAAGAACTGCATCTGCTAATGAAGAAGCTGCCACATTTCCAGGAGAGTTGAAGTTGATCAAGGAGAAAAGACACCATTCAAAGCAAGTCTTCATTTACAAGGAAACCAGGCTCTTCTGGAAGAAGATGCCCAATAGAACCTACACTTGTAAGTGCAAAGGAGGCACCAGGGCATAAAACGTGGAAGGACAGATAAATTCTGGCACTATGTGGAAATGCTGTAGGGCACATAATAAAGCCAAGTGTAGTGCACAGAATGAGGAGACCATGTGCTCTCAAAAATAAAAACAAAATTATTTGCCTGTGCTCTGGCAACATAGTAAGAAAACATGGAGGACAGCCATCTTATTTATGGGATGGTTCCACCAACACACTACAAGAAGAAAGGTGAGTACAGTATATAGATACTTTTAGAAAGAAATCACATTCATAACTTTTATTACAGTAAGTTATTATTGGTCTATTTTATCCTTTGTTATTGTTATTAATCTCTTACTGTGCATTGTTTATAAATTAAACTTTGTCATAGGTATGCATGTATGGGAAAAAACATAGTATATGTAAGGTCAGGTACTATCCATGGTTTCAAGCATCAACTGGGAGTATTGGAACATATACACCCCAGATAAGTGGGGGAACTCTTTACTATTTGCAATTGTATTTACTATTTGTCATTGTAGAGAAATTACAAATCAGAGACTGTGTAAATTATATTGCTCATATTATCTTATTGTGGTAAGAGATTTAACAGTACCTTAATCCCACCACCAACAAAAAAATGGCAGTAAATCCTATACATAGAAAACATCAATTCCTTAAAATCACTATTATTCCTGGGTGGAAGAAGAGAAAAAAAAGAACGCTAAAGAAGATGATGAAATTTAAAAAATAGAAATAAGGAATGCAAGAAGGTATAGAGGATGGAATAGTTAACAATACTTCAACAGAGTCAAAGAGAATGAAAATAAATGTAAGCCCACTGGCTATTAGAGCAAAGATGTTGTGATTTTAAGAAGTGATTTCTCCTCTATCTTTGCAAAGGAAGTCAGATTGTAAGACTACCTTCTGAATAAGTAAGAATAATGATAAATGGTACAAAGAGAGACCTGATAAGGTATTAAATAAAAGGAAGGTAATCAGTGAAAAGGGAGATTATGATAATATTGAAGAGGTAGACAGCAAATCACACAGAACATCAACTCAGAAAAGCCTCTTCAGATCATTCATGCTAATATCCATCCGCAGCAATAATTTTTCTGCAAGGTCCTGGTAGACTATACTTTTTGCTTGAACACTTAAAATGATGAAGTGCTCCCTTCCGTGCAAGGTAGATTAATTTGTTTTTGGACAGATCTGTTAGAAATTTCTTCTTTATACCAAAGCAAGATCTGGCTCCCTGTGGCTTTCCTATTCTTTCCTTGGGTGATCCACAGAATGGCTCTAATAGATCTTCCTCATGACAACTCTCCAAATATTCAAAGCATATCTCTCCTGTTTTCCTTTTCCACATTAAACATCACAGATCCTTCAATTATATCTTCTGACAAGTTCCTGGACCTCTAAAGAGCCTGGCTATCCTCTCTCATTGAACTCTAGTTTGCCAAGGTCAGCCTTAGAAAGGGACGCCCAGAAGGAATTTATTATTTTACAGATAGCCTGACTAGGGCAGATGACAGAGAGATTAATTTCCCTAGGCATTACACTTCTGTTAATTGGACTCTCGGCTTAAATTGAGCTGGTAATGAACTGTATCTGACTGGTATGTATCTAAATTGCTATCAAACCAGGTTTAGTCTACCCTGTACCTGAACAAATTAATTTTGTTTGATAAATTTCACCTTGTTATTTTGACCCGTTTATTCATTATTCTTTTAGCAAATAGTGTTTGAGGTCTGCTATATGCCAGCCTTTGTGATATGCCCTGAGGATACCAAGAAGAACAAACTGTCCTAACCAGTTGAGATTATTTAAAAAATTAAATGTGTCATTCAACAATGTTATTTCTGCCATTACCTGTCATCTATCAGTTTGAAAAATATGGTTAAGACTTTATTGCTCTAACCAGTTTGGCTCAGTGGGTAGAGGGGCCACCCATGGACTGAAGGGTCCCAGGTTTGATTCCAGTCAAAAGCATGTGGCAGGAGTGTGTGCAGGAGGCAGCCAATCAATGTCTCTCTCTCTCTCTCTCTCTCTCTCTCTCTCTCTCCCCTTCCCTCTCTCCCTCCCTCCCTTCCATTCTCTCTAAAACTCAATGGAAAAATATTCTCAGGTGAGGATTAACAAAACAAAACAAGAAAGATTTTATTCAAGTTAACAAAATTGATTGAGAATAAAGGATGTATTCCTCTGATAAACTGGTGACAATGATCCATTAGGATCCTAGATTTAAAATATTTTAGAGCTAGAGGGGACTTTAGGGACATCTATGTCAAATTCACTTATTTTATAAAAGAGGCTTAACATGTACCTTTGAATATGATTGGCTTAAATACCGTATTTCTCCACTTGTTTAAGAGGAAGATCATGGAATGCTACCTTATCTATGGAATTTCAGAATTCAAATTTATTGCTCTTAGAAGAAGTAAATTTTTTCAAGACTTACTCTTAAGGAACTCATGCTATTTCCTAATAATTACCATCTTCTTTATTTAAATCCTGCAGGTCCATCTATTTATTATCTATTTTGTAAAGTTCCCATTTTGATATTATTTGTAGGTTTTGTTGGGAGTTGAGGAAGCAAATTTCTGCTCATTGTGACCTTCCACATTCATCAGTAAAGTAATAACTGGCATTGCTTCTGGTTCACATCACTTTATCTTTGGTACATAATCTCTGTAGTCTGACCTATGGAGTCAATGCATACAAATGTAAACTATAAAATTATGTATATGTTTATGCCCCCAATTTATTTCTCACTGGTGTTCTTTGTGATTATATTGTCAGAAATTCATTATAGAGCCTCATCATTGGGAAAATTGTGCTACAAATATATTTGTTTCTAAAGCAATAAGTATTCTTGTTTCCAAGGGAACAAATTCTACCCTAGTCTTTTCAGGTTTTGCGCCCCCCCCCCCACCTTAATTTCTTCACTATGCTATATTTAGAGCCAGATTCATTAACTCCAGGCTTCACTTGCTTCCCTGTGTATACTTCTTCACAGTACAATCCCCAGGCAAAATGACAAAAAGGCAAATCCGCAAAGGAATAAGTTAGTGTTCTTGTCGGTGGTTGGGCCTTGTTCTCAAAGAAGCTGAAAATTCTATTTTATCAACAGAATGTGATTTAAAAGAATATATTGCCAGCTTGTATCACCTGCTAAGGCAGTGGTGCGTAGAGTTAATACTCGGAACATATTCTAAAGAAATATATAGTTATCTGAGCTTCGTTCCAAGCAAGGAAAAAGTCAGACTGGCTCAAATCTCTTATGTCTTTCTTTTTCATCTTCTTTTGTTTTCTTTTTGTATCTTTCACCTACCTTCACCCATTTTGCCCACCCACACCCCCTCACCTCTGGTCACCACCAGCCTGTTCTCTGTAAGTATGAGGTTTTTGTTCCCCATGTATTAATTATTAATTACACCAACAAGATGATACAGTGTAAAGAAAGGAAGAACTTGTAGCAGGTGCCACACTATAGCAACAGTCACAACATCTGGAAGTTATAAAGAGCCACAGCTGGCATCTCTAAAATTCACCTTCTGAAATTTCATTCTGAGGAGATTGTTTCTGAATGTAAGTCCTGGTCAAAGTTGTAAAAGTGCCAAACTCAAGGGTAGTTGGCATCTATCCTAATAGAAAGGTAAAAAAAAAATTCTGTTATATAGATGCACAGGGGGTATTATTGCAAACCTTTAAGGCAATTCTTGTGTTCCTTTAAATTAATTTGTTTCTTTGAATCTTAAAATCTATGCTTATATTTTAAGTGGATTGAGTTTGTTTATGAAGATGATATTATTGGTTTTACCCGGTCATAGTAACTATATTTCTGTGTAATTTTTACTTGGACTAAAAATGTCTCACTCTACATCTGTTTGACCATAGCAATTCCAATTGATTTCACACGGTAAGTAAATGCACAACACATAAGTTAACACTCTTTTTTCTAGCACCCACAGTCTATCCAGAGTAATCAATTATGGTATTTGTCTTGCTAAGCCTGGAAATGCCTCAGAATCCTTTTCAAACAATGTTTCAGCTAACCACTAATAATATATCAGAGTTGGCATTTCTAGAAAATATATTTGTCATTCCAGAGAAAGGCCATACCGTTAAGAAATAAGCCATTTGTAAAAAGATCTCTGGGCCTGGCCACAGTGGCTCAGTGGCTGAGCATCGACTTCTGAACCAGAAGGTCATAGTTCCATTCCTGGTCAGGGCTCATGGCCAGGTTGCAGGCTCGATCCCCAGGGGGGTGGTGTGCAGGAGGCAGTCGATCAATAATTCTTTCTCATCATTGATGTTTTTTTCTCTCTACCTCTCCCTTCTTCTCTAAAATCAATAAAAATATATTAAAAATAAAAAATATCTCTGGGTAGTGGCATCAAAAATATAAGGTTCACAAAGGAGTATGTCAGAAACCTTTTTGAATAGGGAATTGTACCAGGAGAATCAGGTAAATATTTTAATTTCTCAGGAATTGAGAGAAGATAATTCTGGTTTAAATTTGGAGTAAATGTAGGGTGAAAGTGAAAATAAGAAACACTTTGGGGTGTATCTGTAGACCCATCTATTGTCTATTGTGTAGCCCTCACTTAGATTCTGCTCATTTCAAGATGTTGCCCTTTTGTGACATCATAGGTGTTCCGTGGAAGTAGTGGTCCAAAGGAGTAGTGAAAGAGGAAACTTGTTTTTTGTTTTGTTTTCCTACAACATCGAGGAAGGAGCTCCTTCTTGGTGGTCCTCACGTCTCGGTCTCAGGAAACTTTGTGGTCTTAAACATTTTGAGGATCTCTGAAAGAGCTTTTGCATATAGGTTATATCTATCAATATTTACCATGTTCAAAATTAAAACGAATAAATTAAAATAGCTATTGAAAATGACTATAGTGAAAGCCTGTTAACATAAATAACATATTTTTTGTTAAATTAATCTCCAACAAAAGTAATTTAGTGAGAAGACTGGCATTGTTTCAGGCTTTTGCAAATCTTTTTAAGAATAGGTTTGTCTAAAGGAAACGCAGAGAACTTTCCTTGATATGAATATTTTATTCAGCAAGAAAGAAACTATTCATGAACAGGGAGACTTCAAAACTAAAAGTGTAGAAGTTAGGCTTTCAGTAGCTAAGGCTTAGCTTATACAGCATGAATGCAGAAGTACATTGCTTCTATTGTGATTGTTACAGCAGTGGCACTGTGTAAACTGAATTGTTTGTAAATACCTGTACTTGATTGGCAAGGAAACTATAAGGTCATGCTAATATGGAAAAAGCTTAAGTTTTGTTTAAGGACAGAGCATTTCATGGAAATCAGGACAATTTTAAAATGTAATTATGTGTCTCTAAGTGTTTGGTTTAGGGGCACATTCAAATTGTGCGTTTCATCTTGATTTCCCCCCCACAGGCTTAATAGAATAGAGTTACCTTCTTGCTTCAACTTATTATGATATCACACATAATGTAGTCTCTGGAAAACTTCACTATATACTCAGGAGAAAATAAGTGTGAAAAAGGCAAATAATGTCTTAGTACTATTTTAAAAATAGTTTTAATCTCACAGTCCCCCTTGGAAGATTTTGGGGAGGTTTCTGACACTTTCAGAACCTTTTCCTTAACCCATTCTGGGATGTCTGCTGTAAAATGAATGTAGAAAGTCTCTTCCTAGACTATCCTCAGCATTGCATCATTCAAAAAGTATCCAATTTGTGTAAATAATATATATCAAACAATTAAATGTTTCAGTCAATTAACTGTTTATTAAATATATTTTATAACATTTGCAATAAATACATTCATAATTGAAAGAAAGTACATGTCAGAATTATTGATACAGAAAGCATTATTGTATCAAGGATAAACAAAATAATTATGTGCTGAGAAATACAAGTAAGAATAGAAAGTGCACATCTGGCCTGGCCACGGTTGCTTAGTGGTTGAGCGTCAACCTATGAACCAGGAGGTCAGGGTTCTATTCCTGGTCAGGGCTTATGCCCAGGTTGTGGCTCAATCCCCTCCGTCCCCAGTATGGGGAGTGCAGGAGGCAGCTGATCAATGATTCTCTCTCATCATTGATGTTTCTATCTCTCTCTCCTTCTCCTTTCCTCTCTGAAATCAATAAAAAGATATTTCAAAAAAGAATCTCTCTAACAAAAAAGTGCAGATTTGGGGACAAAATAACTGTAGATATTTAGACCACATTGCCTTATAAAGTTGGCTCGTTCATTTACTTAATGTTTATTGAGCACCTGTCCAGGCATTGGGAATGCATGAATGGCCAAGACAGTTGTTACCCTCATTGAGCTTACATTCTATAACTGGCATCCCAAATATGGCTTTTACGCAAAACAAAAACAAACAAACATACAAACAAAAAATAAACAAATACCCCATTTACAAAGACTACCATTGACCAAAAGATGAAAAGGGACCCTCAGGGGCAGCAAAGAATTTTGCAGATGCACTAGTTTTCCCATAGTAAATGGCACAATGGATGTCATAAGACTGTTTCTTATAGCCTCCATTGATAAAAAACTGAAGACATGAGAACAAAATGCAACTGAGAATATCACAGAAATGGTTTTTGTGAAGCAAACATTAGAATCCATTTGCTGCCAGTCTTACAAGACTGTGACTCTGGAATGAAATTACTTTTCTTTTTTATAGCCACATTTTCATAGTTCAAGCCCCTATGGTCCATTAGAACTGTAGTATTGCCTCCTGAAAATTAGTCCCAAGGCGGCTCCTGACAGCAGGAGGAACAGGGAGTGTGAGGAGCATAGCAGATTTGATGGGAAGTAAATGCCTGCTACAGCTGGTACTTAGAGGGAGTAGTTCTTTAGGTGGAAGATTTTTGGTTTTCTCAGAAAGGGAAAGGATGGTCTGTGTCTGGGGTAAATTGTGTTCCTCAAATTTATGTGTGGAAGTTCCAATCCCCAGGACCTCAGAATGTGACTGTCCTTGGAGGTAGGGTCTTTAAAGAGGTAGTTAAGATAAAATGAGGTCAGTAGGGTGAACCTTCATCCAGTATAACCGATGTCCTTATAAGAAAAGGAAATTGGGGGCAAACATGTGCAGAGAGAAGACCATATGAGTGCAGAGAAAAGCCAGCCATCCACAAGCCAAAGGGAGAGGCTGCGAAAGAACCAAGCCTGCCAACACTTTGCTCTCAGACTTTTAGCCTCCAGAATTGTGAGAAAATAAATATCTTTTTTTTAAAACCACCCAAATCTCTGGTACTGTGTTATGGCAACTCTGGCAAATGAATACATTATGATTATAGGATGAGAGGAAGGAATCATTGAATAAGGCGTAATAAAAGAAGGAGAGGCTAGGAGGCAGGGGGAAGGATGGGTATCAGGGAGAAAAATCTCAGAAGTGGCAGAAAAGTATGAGATTAAAATCACATGTATGCTGAGCTGAAAAATAGCACCAAAGATAGACATGTCAGTTTCCTGGAACCTGTGAATATTAATTTACATGATAAAAGATGTTATAAAAATAAAGCTCTTGAGATGAAAAGTTTACATTGGGGAGCCCTAACCACAATCCCATGTATCCTTATTAAGAGAGAGGTAGAAGCAAGTTTTGGGACAGACTCAAAGAAAAGAAGGTAATGTGATATAGCCTCAAGTCAACGGATGCCTGGAGCTACCAGACCTTGGAAGAGGCTGGGGAAAACAAATTTCTGTTCCTGTAAGCCACAAATTAGTGCTGGCTTGTTAAAGCAGTCACAGAAAACTAATAAAGATGGTAAACTTGGATGTCAAAGGGGATGTTTTCAGACATGAGTTACAAAAGTAAGGTTGTTTACGCACTGATTATCTTGGAGGTGTTGGTGATGCAGTATGTGAAGCAATTAGAGACTCTCCAGTTTGTACTGATTTTTTTTTTTTATTTGGTAGAGAACCCAGAAATTAGATCAAACCCCAAATATAGTGGAAAATATCGAGGCTTTTTTCAAATGTTTTAATCTTTTACACTGACAAACAGTAAAGCTTAATTTTCTTCTGTAAGTACTTAATTATAAGTAAACAAAAGCAAACAATAAACCAAGGGTCAGAAATGAAATACCCAACTCCACAAGGTGTGCATAATGTTTCATAAGTTAAGTTAGACATTTCCTATTGATTCCCTGAGGCCAAAACAACTTTCATAACAAGAATCCTTCTTTGAAATACTGTAGCAGTACAATGTTCTAGATTAGGAGATACTGCAACATATTAAAGTAATGGATTTTCCTCATAAAAAATCTATAGTATTGCTATGATTGAACATTGCTCCAGAACTTGGTAAATAGATGTTTTTCTAAAATATTTGTTACAATTTGTGTTCTGGCACATGGGGAAAAATTTGGGTGAATGTTTGTTGTTCACGGAAGAATACATTAGTTTTTCAGTATGAGTTGGTATTCTGTAAAATCCATTCCCAAACTGATTGCTTACTGGACTTTTTCATCATTATATCCTAGAAGGAGAGGCACATCTGTGCTCCTTGCAATATGAGATATTTATCTTTCACACAAATGATACACACTAGAATAGATGGAGATATGGGAGAAAAAAAGATTCAGTAGTTCTTCTCGAGACCATGATTCTAACACTAAAGGCAGAATTGAGATCCAACTCTATAGCTATACTTTGAAAAGCCAGAATAGCCATATGGAGGCATCACGCATTTTACTTCTGTCTATGATAGCTTTCTTTTGGATAATTGGTAGAGAAAAACAACATAAAAAACATGTTAAGAAGTCCATAAGGTATTACTAGTTATGTATGGGGCTTGGTTTCAGAAATTTCATATGTTGCCATCTTAAACAAGTAAATATTCTAAACATACACTGTGACATCATGTTCTAAACCCATCAAGGCAAAGTGGCCCCAAATGCAGAGTTCTTCTTGTCTATGTCATTCTAGGTCTTGTCATTTAAGTCATTCCTGTCTCTTTAATCCTCAAATGAAATCAAGCAGATTTAAAAAAATATTTGCCAGCTTTAAAAGTTATTTTTAGAATGAGGTTAGAACTTTGCTTGGAGTTATTGGATATGAAAACCAGAAGCAATTACAGGGTTTTTCATTTTTATGAGTTCTGTTTTATTCTTTGTAAAATTTGGCTACATTTAAAATTTTTCTATAAAGACGTTTTAGTATGTCATATTCCTTTTATTTTTATTCTAGAGATAGATTTACAGTGTTTACTCAATTACTGCATTATTAGAAGTTCTTATGATGTAATCTTTTTGCTCATTATGTGTTTTTAAAAGAGGAGCTCTGGATTGGCATACTAGATTTATTTCTTAATTGTTGTGTGACCTGAGGCACTTCGCTAATTTTTAAGGTTTCATTTTCTCTTATCTGTTTGAGGTGGAAATTATGTCAAATACAATTTCCATGGTTAGCAGTGCAATGTAGATTTTTAGTTTTACCTGTCCTGGTAATATAAAGGTGAGGAAACTTGGACTAATTTTTTGCTTTCTATTAAAAAATGTTATAAGAGTTTTGTTTTGTATGTATATCAAATTTGGTATTTTGGAGCTTCCTGTGTTCACAGTGATTCAGTCTAGCAGCACCTTGACAAACAGGACTCAAATCTTTATTGCTATAGAAACTTGAGAATTTTTGCTTCCAGAGAAGTAGAGGGCTAGATCACCACTAACAGCAGGAGCCGGATATAATGTAACAACTTTTAAAAGTTCACAAGAAGGAATTCCTCATTTTCCAAAGATAAAGAAATACCAGGAATCTTGTGTGGTAAGCCAACACCAGATTTGTGGGTGGGTGAAGGTATTTTCTGATACAAGGAGACTTGTATTTTCATGGCTCAATTATACCTTGTTTCCGTGCAAAGTGATTCCTACTACCAGTTTCTTCAGTGGTATGTTTTCTCAGTGAAAAGACATGCTAAGCGGAAAAAAAAGGCTTCCCGCCAGCAAAGATACATGCCGAGGTTACTTGTTTGTCCTTGGCTTTGACCCCAGGCAAGGCAAAAATAATGTATTTCTGAAGAATTCCTAAATATAACCCTGGCCTCATATGGAATCGGTACTTGGATTTATATAATCCAAATTTTAGAGATTAAAATAATGCTCAGGGGTGTGTGGCAGAAGCAAATAAAATTACTCTAGAAAAACCCATATTCAACTCAGATCCTCTTACTATTTTCATAAATTTAAATTAACTGGGATCAAAATTCAAAATTACAGAATACTCAAGAAATAAGCCACCATGAGTGAGTCAGTATGAACACCAAACAATAGAATTTAAAATGTGGTACAGCATCAATGGGAGTTTTTGTTTTGCTTTGTTGGTTTGTTTTATTCTTTTTCAATTATGTTTCTAGGTCAAGAGGAAAAGCAGATCTAAGTTGGAAGGGTAAGGGAATGTAATTGATGGAAATTCTGGAGTATATCAGAAGGAAGATCAAGAGCAGAGGTTGAGCCTGGCATGGCCCAGTGGTTGAGAGTTGACCTATGAACCAGGAGGTCACGGCTCAATTCCTGGTCAGGACACATGCCTGGGTTTCAGGCTCGATACCCAGTGTGGGGCATGCAGGAGGCAGCTAATCAATGATTCTCTCTCATCATTGATAGATCCTCCCTTCCCCCAACTGATGGACGGAGAATGACATAAACCCACCTGCAGCCCGAACATTCCTGAACACCTAACCAGGCACCTTATATGGACTGTACATTGAACCACCAATCAGCACCTGCCAAATACCCAAAGCCCCCGATTCCTAAGTCCCTAATTATATGCTTACGAAACCACCAGTCAGCGTGTGCCTAGTACCCTAAGCCCCATCCCTTCCCTCTCCTCCCCTCAAAAGGCACCTTCACCCCTGCACATGTGCTCTTTCTCCATTTGAAAGGTAGCCTGGCAGGGGTCTTCTCCTCTAATAAAGCCTGTGTCCTGGTCTCCGGCCCTCTTGTCTCATCTTTCAATCATTAATGTTTCTGTCTCTTTCCATCTCCCTCTCCTTTCCTCTGAAATCAATAAAAAATATTTTAACAACAAAACAACAAAAAAGAGCAGAGGTGGAGAGAAAAGGCCCATTTATCCCCTGAGGAAGGAAAGCTGATGTTGAAATGTTGAATTAGGAATGGACAAGATTGTGACAAATTCGTGATTCAATTTTTTTATTGTAATAGGAAGACCAAAGAGGTAAGAAGAGTAGGTAGTGAAATTGGAAGTTGAGGACATGGGTAAAACTTTAGATTCTGCATGGAAAAAGAGAGGAAGGTGATCAAGAAAAACAAGGACTGCTGATCAGTGTTGAGAGCCTTAGTGTGGATGCCAATGTGAATCATATTTATTTTGTGGGGTTGTGGCATTTTCTTTCAGCCATAGAAAGATGGAAAAACTGTAAAAATCACAATTAAAACTAAAGACACATTTAGAGCACGGGCAAATGAATAATTGGAATCTTGCATCAAGAAAAAGATGAAATTCGATTCAATATTCAAATCTTAAGAAAGAAAGGAATTGTGTATATAGGCATTTTGAAAGCTTTCATTGAAGTTGAAATGATTATAAATTTTAAAGTTTTTGTGCTAGAAAGAGTAAACATTAGCTACGTAGAAAATTTCCTTACATAGACAAATACTGGACAAATAACTCTATTGAATTTCTTTGCCTTTTTACCTAATTAAATTGATTGCCAAAATATTGAAATAGCTTTCCCTCTTTCTGTAAATGTGTATAGCAAGGCATGGGACACGAAAATCAACATTAAAACTCCTTCAAATAATATATGCAGAAATGGCATGCTAAGTTTGAAATCTTGACAACCAAAGAACAGTGCCTGTGTGAATTTTAGGTGGTTTCCTGTATCATCGTTTCTGTGCTGCCACTGGAGTCATTTACTGTGCTAGATGTTCCAATCATTTATTGACCTTGTGGTAACTAGCATGGCAGCTGCCACAAAAGCCTTACCACACTGCTATGCAGAATACTCTCCACCACAGCACCTTCTGTGAAGAAAATGAGGCATGGATGACAGATCCTTGTTGATTTCACTCCTAGCATGTTCTGCATGAAAAACAACAACAAAACAAAAAACAACACAACAAAAACAGAAACAAAACTTTGGTTCAGGAGATTCTGAAATAACATAAAATAAGGAAAAATGAGGGGATCTGAAACAATAAAAGGAAAAATGAGTTGAAAAAAGTGAACGAGATAAAACAGTTATTTTAAATATGTAAAATTCAAAGACAGTAAGAAGAAAGAGCCTCTCCAATATGGTTTGGCAAAGGTGTTAGACATAGGAAGTACCCAGAGGGAAAGGAAGGAAGGAAGGAATTGTTCTAATACCAGTGGCTTTGGCAACTCACAGCTCTTGGCAAGCAAGTCTCTGGAGGTTCATGAAAAACATTAGGTAATGCAGAGAGTCCTGTATAACTTAGTAGCTACAATCAGTTTTGGTACTAGGGATTTCATAGGTTGCCAATATTTTCTTTTTGTTATTTTAACATTGCGATGTTTGTTTTAAAAGACAGGGAGAATTAGAATGAGATGTATTTCAGGCCTGACTAAACTATTTTCAGGATTAATACACTTCTTACCAAAAATATCTGAAACTCATTATTTTGACTCAACCTAGGAAGCTCAAGGAAGGTAGTAATTCCAACCCACCCAGTTGTTACATACATGCTAATCCCTTGAACGCATGCTGCTTCAGTTCATCCATCCCCTGCTTCTGTTTCTGCCTTGGGCAAAGGAAGCACCTAGGGCCAGGTAACAAAACCAACAGAAACCCGCTCGCTGAAAATATGGCTAAAGAAAGTTTTTAATTTATGAATGTGACAAATGTTACTGCTTCTTACAAAATGATAATGGTATAAAATAAAAATAGAGAATCTGAAGAGAAAAAAAATAAGCACTTCAGGGTTTAAACTTTATGTCATAAAGCTCATGTGCTTTATTTCCTAGGAAATCCTCTGGGGCTCTCATTCAGAAGCTACTTGCTCCATTTTATATAACATTCCTACATGCCTGACTATCTACTTTTTCAACTTACAAGTGGTATTTGGAATAGGTAAACCTAGATAACCCTGAGAAATCCACTAGACTGCAATCTCCACAAGGACAGAGACCATACTGATCTTTTAAATTTTTCATTCCCAGTGCCCAGGATATGCTGCCATATGGGCAAAGCACAAGAAATGTTTGTTGAGTAAATGAGTGAGTGAAAATTAATTAGAGTTATCAGAAATCCTGTATTTTTTTCCTAGGAACCAGATGTGTAATATCCTGAGAAACCTGAAAATCCTAGTTGTGATGTGTTGTCTTTTAGAGGTAATTGAAGTTAGAAACTATTTCACTTTTATTCTGAGGTCTGTTAGCTTTGTCTTGAATGACTTGAACTGTGAAATTTATTACTGAGAAAGTTATCAACTACTTGGATTGAAAACAAACTCAGCCATATTAAAAATATGAACTCCAAGTAGAAAATTGATATCCTTTATTTGCTTGCTTTTTTTTTAAAGCCAGGCTTATTTTTAATGTGTTCACATGTTTAAAGCACAGCACTTATTAAACTTAACTCTAAATTATTATGCATATAATCTAAATATTGTCTCAACCAAGAAACTTATGATCAAAGTAACAAAGTACTTATTGGCTTAATTCAACATAGGGAAGCTGGTCTTTCTGCACTCCAGTGGCTAATCCCACACAGCAATAGTCCTTGAGAAGATTCCTCTGCTTCTATTTCTGAAGAAAAATGAAAAAATATCAAGGCAACTGAAAACAATAGAAACCTATTCCCTTAAAATGTGGTTTAAAATGAATTTGAAAACATGTCAGAATATTATTTTTGCATGTGTTATAATAGAATGTGACAGGGAATAATCCATTTACCTAGAATGAGAGGGCTATCCATCAAACATATCGATTAGGAGCACAAACTCTGGAGCCAGACTAAGGTGCTTAATGCCAGGCTATTTAGCATCTGTATGAGTTTAGTAATACTTAATCTTTCTTGGCTTTAGATTGTTCATCTGTAAAATGGTGGTAATAATATTATCTATTTAATACAGTTGTTGGGAAGATCAAATGAATTAATATAAAGTTCATAAAAAAGTGCTTGGGATATAATTAGTGCTATCCTTTCTAATACTAGTTAAGTAACACAGAACTTTAATCATTACAAACTGCAGAGTCCCTAATTGCTTCAAATACTGCATCACAACACATCCAAGATTACCAGCACCTTGGCTGTATTTTCTGTGTAATTGGCAATTGTTTTACTGCTGGTCCTGTCCTAAGTGGACCTGGATGATATTTAATGTTGCTTCCTCCAACACACCCAATAGTTTAATGGATTCTTTGAAGACAAAGTTTTTGGTGTGGCTCTCTCTTGGTTTAAATTAATTAATATAGAGCTGTCACACCCTTAAATAAAACAGTCAACCTCTAGGAGTTTAACTCTCCATCCCCAACTTCTCTTCTGCTGAGGCCTGTTTTTCCTTTTAGACACCATTTTTGTACAGCACCTAGGATAGCTCCTAAGCTTGTTTTTTCTAATATGTGGCCACGTCTGTCCAAAGAAATCAGACACGATCTTTGTGAAGCTAAGCCTAAAGCAGTTGTATTTCTCCTTCTTGTCACCTCCAAAGCAACCTGCCAGCATGCCCTGGCCCCAGAGTTCCTGGGCAAGAGTCAGTCAAGAGCCACTGGGTCCTCCTATATCTGGGACAGAGATCAGGTTTTCTTAATACTTCTCCTGAAGATCCTCTGTATCCCCAGCTACTATCCCCAGAGTAACCCTCCTTCCAAATCCTTTCTCTGTTAACCTATTAATACTCTCTGTGTGGATTGTAGAGTTGTCTAGTTCTCAACCACACCACTTTAAAATGTTTACATTTTACTGGATGTTGTCTTTCAACTCATTTTAATATTCAGTATTCACCCTGTATTTGTGCCTCAGTTAAAATTTCTATTAAATACTGTTATAGAAGTGTAGCTTAGATCTATGAAGCTATTAATTATAGAGGTTTTAAAAAGTTTCTTTTTCTTTTTTTTTTAGCTCCACATTTTTTTTATTTTCTATTTATTTTTTTAAATTTTATTTTATTTTTATTGTTTTAAGTATTACAAATAGTAGTACATATGTCTCCTTTTTTTTCCCCCTTGATCTTCCCCCAACCTCCCCTACACCCCAGGACATGCCTTCACCTGCCCACCCTGCCCCCCCCGCCCCAGTGTCTTATATCCGTTGGTTGTGCTTACATGCAAGCGTACAAGTCCTTCGGTTGGTCTCTTACAGCCCTCCTCACCCAACCTCCCCTGTCTTCCCAATGTAGTTTGACAGTCTGTTCAATGCTTCTTTGCCTCTGTATCTTTTTCCCACCATTTCTTTCCTTTAAAAAGTTTTGCCTTTGCAGACTGGAAATAAACATATAATAACAAAACAAAAAAATGTTTGAGTCCCAATTTCAATGTCCAACAGTTCCTTATGTGTACATCTCAGCAGTGATAGCTGGATGGTGGGCACATGGTGGCAATGCAGGTCCGACCTTCTCTGGTTTGGTCCTAGGCAACCTGCAGTGGTGCACAGCTGCTGACTGCTCCCATGGCAAGGCGTTGTCAGCGTCTTCCATCTCTGGACTGTTTTTTCCTCTTGTCTTCGTGGTTGGAGCACTCCTGTCAATTCCTCTCTGTTGCAGGAATCCATCTGGTCTTGGGGTTGTTTTCTGAAAATATACAAATATATTCTCGACCACAAGTTAATAAAGGAATCTTTTCTATATAATTGATTTGGGATCCTTTTTATTTTTGTTCAAACGATTTTCCTTTGTCTTATTTAGACACCATGTGTGTTTTTAATGGACGTCTTGCTGTTAGCATTGCAAATGAACCTTAATTTGGTAAAGTAAAAATTTTCTAGATGTAATTTACTTATAGGATATTTTTCCTTACATGATATTGCCCTACTATCCCCCCCCTTTTTTTTTTATTAATGGAGGTTTTTGTAAATTTTATAATGCAGTCTTGATAACTTTAAATTTAGACATTTTTTTTTTTTCCCCCCACACATATGACTGCTTTAGGTTCATTGCATATTCAGGAATTTTACCATGAGATGAACTACCAATAGAAATTTTAGTTATTACTTTAAGAACAGCTTTTTGTCCAGTACTTGAATATTCACTTATTTCAATTAGGCTATTTAAATTAATCTGAAAACTCGATTACTATTTTACTGTCAAATTTAATACTCTACCAACAATCTTAGTTTACCCTGTAAATATTAGTGGGAAGGATTATTTGCATTCTTAAGTGGGCCCTGAGCATTCCAAATGCTCGCTGAATTTAGATATAGGGCAACTGCTGTTGGCCAAGTCTCTTGTCTGTTACCTGGGTCCCGATCTGAGCTGGGCCAAGTCTCTGTCTGTCCCCTGTATCTCGATGTGAGCTGGGCCAGGTCTTTTTCTGTTGCCGGGGTCCCGATCTGAGCTGGGTGTGGGAAGCGCGAAGCAGCCATGGGGGCAGGAGACCTCCTTTAGAAGGGGGTGAGGGTTCAAGCCCCTGCAATGTTGGGGGGGTGAGGGTCTGTGCCCCACTTCTGTTGCCCCCCCAAGTTCTCTCCTGATGGCCCCTCTGCGACTGTGCCTGTCTTAGGTTGTTCCTTCCTTGAGGAATCTTACCCGTCTCTGGCTAACCAGCCATCCTCCGGGGCCAAGCAGGGTGCTGTGAGGTTCAGTTCTGTCTCCTTGGTAGCCTATGACCCCGTGGCCTCCACACCCAGCACATGCCTTGGGAACCCCTGGCCTGCTGGCAGGGTCCCGGTGCTGATCACATATCTCGGGGAACTCGGGTTTCTTCTCCAGTGAGGGCCCAGCTCACACAATTGGATGTGAGACAGATCCCTGGTACCAGCCCCCACGAGGCTTCAAGCTCAGCATGAACAGAAAGCTCAGGTAACAGCTGAGGGCAATTGGATTGTGAGAAGAGGGTCTGTCTTGGCACAAAGGGCAAGAGGGGCCAATATAGGATGCTCAAGTGCCTTCCCAGTGCCTTAATTCCTTCTGCAAGGGATTAAATCCTTTCATGTCCCTTTTTTTTTTTTTTTAAATTGCTGCCCACCATTCAAAGAATTAGTTTGTAAGTTTGTTTGGGATAATTGTAAAGTATGCTGTTGTAAAATATCTAAGATTATAATGAGATTGTAGAATAATATCATGTAAGGATATTCTTTGCCCTAGGCCCTGGCAATTCCATTTCAAACTGGCTGTCAATTTCTTTTTGTAGCTTTATATAAACTTTGTCAGGGAGGCAAAAACACAAATTACTTACTTTAGTTCAAGCAGCCAAATATATTGACTTTCAATTACAATCCTTATGACTTTTGAAGGAAACTTCTCTTTGTTTCCTTCCAAATTAATTTTTAGTCTACAGAGAGTTTCATTTAAAAATTTTTGTCACATGAAACAATTTCTCTTAATGCCCCGCCCCCTTGTTGTCTGTGTCCATTGATTAGGTTCATATGCATGCATACAAGTCCCTTGGTTGATCTCTCCACCTTACCCCCACCCTCCCTTACCTTACCTGAGGTATGATGTTCTGATTGACGTTTCTCAGCCTCTGGATCTGTTCTTGTTCATCAGTCTATGTCGTTCATTATATTCCACAAATGAGCGAGATCATGTGATATTTATCTTTCTCTGCCTGGCTTATTTCACTCAACATAATATTCTCCATCTCCATCCATATTGTTGCAAATGGTAGGAACTCCTTCTTTTTTACCACAGCGTAGTATTCCATTGTATAGATATACCACAGTTTTTTAATCCATTCATCTGCTGATGGGCATTTAGGTTGTTTCCAAATCTTGGCTATGGTGAATTGTGCTGCTATGAACATAGGGGTGCATATTTCCTTTCTGATGCCTGTTTCTAGATTCTTGGGATATATTCCTAGAAGTGGGATCACTGGGTCAAATGGGAGTTCCATTTTTATTTTTTTGAGGAAACTCCATACTGTTCTCCACAGTGGCTGCACCAGTCTGCATTCCCACCAGCAGTGCAAAAGAGTTCCTTTTTCTCTGCATCCTCGCCAACACTTGTTGTTTGTTGATTTGTTGATAAAAGCCATTCTGACAGGTGTGAGATGGTACCTCATTGTTGTTTTGATTTGCATCTCTCTGATGATTAGTGACTGTGAGCAGGTTTTCATATGTCTCTTGGCCTGCCTTCTGTCTTCTTTCGAAAAGTGTCTGCTTAGATCAGTTGCCCATTTTTTGATTGGGTTGTTTATCTTCTTTTTGTTAAGTTGTATGAGTTCTCTGTATATGTTGGAGATTAAACCCTTATCATTGATATCATTGGCAAATATGTTCTCCCATGCAGTGGGCTTTCTTGTTGTTTTATTGATGGTTTTCTTTGCTGTGCAAAAGCTTTTTATTTTGATGTAGTCCCATTTGTTTATTTTCTCTTTAGCTTCCATTGCCCTAGGAGTAGTATCAGTGAAGAAGTTCTTACGGCATATGTCCGAGATTTTGCTGCCTGTGGATTCCTCTAGTATTTTCATGGATTCCCGTCTTATGTTTAAGTCCTTTATCCATTTTGAATTTATTTTTGTGTATGGTGTAAGTTGGTGATCTAGCTTCATTCTTTTGCATGTATCTGTCCAATTTTCCCAACACCATTTGTTGAAGAGACTGTCTTGACTCCATTGAATGTTCATGCCTCCTTTGTCAAATATTAATTGAGCATATTGATTTGGGTCAATTTCTGCATTCTCTATTCTATTCCATTGATCTATATGTCTGTTCTTGTGCCAGTACCAGGCTGTTTTGAGAACAGTAGCTTTGTAATACAACTTGATATCTGGTATTGAGATCCCACCTACTTTGTTCTTCTTTCTCAGGATTGCTGTAGCTAATCGGGTTCTTTTTTTATTCCAGATAAATTTTTGGAAATTTCGTTCTAGGTCTGTGAAATATGTTGTTGGTATTTTAATGGGAAGTGCATTGAATTTATAGATTGCTTTGGGTAGTATGGACATTTTGATGATGTTGATTCTACCAATCCATGAACATGGTATGTTCTTCCATCTGTTTATGTCTTCCTCTATCTCTTTTTTCAGTGTCGTGTAGTTTTCTACATATAGGTCTTTTACCTCTTTAGTTAAGTTTATTCCTAAGTATCTTAATTTTTTTGGTGCGATGGTAAATGGGATTGCTTTTTTAGTCTCTCTTTCTGTAAGTTCATTCTTGGTGTATAGAAATGCCATAGATTTCTTGGCATTAATTTTGTATCCTGCTACATTACCGAATTCAGTTATTAAGTCTAATAATTTTTTTTATGGAGTCTTTAGGGTTTTCTATGTACAGTATCATGTCATCTGCGAATAAGGACATTTTTACTTCTTCTTTTCCAATTTGGATGCCTTTTATTTCTTCTTCTTGTCTGATCGCAATGGCTAGTACTTCCAGCACTATATTAAACAGGAGTGGTGAGAGTGGGCATCCCTGTCTTGTTCCTGTTCTTAGGGGAAATGGTTTTAGTTTTTGCCCATTGAGTATGATGTTGGCTGTGGGTTTGTCGTATATGGCTTTTATTATGTTCAGGTATGATCCTTCTATTCCCACCTTGCTGAGAGTTTTTATCAAGAAAGGGTGTTGGATTTTATCAAATGCTTTTTCTGCATCAATTGATATGACTATATGATTTTTATGTCTCAATTTGTTTATGTGATGTATCACGTTTATTGATTTGCGAATATTGTACCATCCTTGCATCCCTGGGATAAATCCTACTTGGTCATGGTGTATAATCTTTCTGATGTACTGCTGGATTCGATTTGCTAGAATTTTGTTGAGGATTTTGGCATCTATGTTCATGAGGGATATTGGCCTGTAATTCTCTTTCATTGTGTTGTCTTTGTCTGGTTTTGGTATTAGGGTGATGCTGGCCTAATAAAAGGAGTTTGGAAGTGTTCCTTCTTCTTGAATTTTCTGGAATAGTCTGAGGAGGATAGGTTTTAGTTCTTCCTTGAATGTTTGGTAAAACTCCCCTGTGAAGCCATCAGGCCCTGGGCTTTTGTTTGCTGGAAGCTTTTTGATGACTGCTTCAATTTCTTCCATAGTTATCAGCCTATTGATATTCTTAGAATCTTCCTGTGTGAGTTTTGGAAGGTTGTATTTTTCTAGGAATGTGTCCATTTCCTCCAGATTGTGTAGTTTGTTAGAATAGAGTTGTTCATAGTATTTTTTAACAATCCTTTGTATTTCTGTGGGGTCTGTTGTTATTTCACCTCTTTCATTTCTGATTTTGTTTATTTGGGTCCTCTCTCTTTGCTTCTTGGTGAGCCTGGCTAGAGGTTCATCAATCTTGTTTATCCTTTCAAAGAACCAGCTCTTGGTTTTGTTGATCCTGTGTATTGTTTTTTTGGTCTCTATGTCATTCATTTCTGCTCTGATCTTTATTATGTCCTTCCTTCTGCTCACTGTGGGCTTTTCTTGTTGCTCTCTTTCTAATTCTTTGAGTTGTTGAGTTAGAAGATTTATTACCATTTTTTCTTGTTTTTTGAGGTAGGCCTGTAGAGCTATAAACTTCCCTCTCAAGACTGCTTTCATTGTGTCCCATAGCATTTGCATTGTTGTGTTTTTATTGTCATTATTCTCCAGGATGTTTTTAATTTCTTCTTTGATCTCGTTGATCACCCAATCATTGTTTAATAGCATGCTATTCAGTTTCCACGTGTTTGAATTTTTTGGAATGTTTTTATTATAGTTTATTTCTAATATTATGCCATTGTGGTCTGAGAAAATGCTTGATAGGATTTCACTCTTTTTGAATTTAGGGAGGCTTTGTTTGTGACCCAATATGTGGTCTATTTTTGTAAATGTCCCATGGGCACTTGAGAAGAACGTATATTCCGAGGCTTTGAGGTGAAATGCTCTGAAGATGTCAATTAGGTCCATCTGATCTAGTGTGTCATTTAGAATTGCTATTTCTTTGCTGATTTTTTGTCTGGAGGATTTATCCAGTGATGTCAGTGGTGTATTAAAGTCTCCTACTATGATTGTATTGTTGTCGATCTCTCCCTTGATCTCTTCCAGGAGTTTTTTTATGTATTTGGGTGCTCCTGCGTTGGGTGCATATATGTTTACCAGAGTTATATCTTCTTGTTGAATTGCTCCCTTTAGTATTATGTAGTGGCCTTCCTTATCTCTTGTTATGCCCTTTACTTTGAGGTCTATTTTATCAGATATAAGTATTGCTACCCCAGCTTTTTTCTCATTTCCATTTGCTTGAAAAATATTTTTCCATCCCTTCACTCTCAGTCTGTGTGAATCCTTTGCTCTGAGGTGAGTCTCTTGTAGGCAGCAAATATATGGGTCATGTTTTCTTATCCATTCAGCTACCCTATGTCTTTTGATTGGTGCATTTAATCCATTTACATTTAATGTTATTATTGACAAGTACATGTTTGTTGTCATATTTTCCCCCTTAGTGTTTGTGTTTCTTTTTGCCTTTCTCTTTCTTCTTTTTACAGCAGTCCCTTCAGCATTTCTTGCATTGCTGGCTTGGTAGTGATAAACTCTCTTAGCCCTTTTTTGTCTGTGAAGTTCCTGATTCCCCCTTCAATTTTGAATGATAACCTTGCTGGGTATAGTATTCTTGGATTCAGACCCTTGCTTTGCATCACTTTGAATATTTCATTCCATTCCCTTCTGGCCTGGTGGGTTTCTGTTGAGAAATCAGTTGATATTCTAATAGGAGATCCCTTGTAGGTAACTTTCTGTCTCTCTCTGGCAGCCTTTAAGATTCTTACTTTGTCATTGGTATTCGCCAATTTAATTATGATGTGTCTTGGTGTTGGTCTTTTGGGGTTCAACTTGTTTGGGACTCTATGTACTTCTTGGACTTGCATAGTTTTTTTCTTGCCAATATCAGGGAAGTTCTCCGTCATTATTTCTTCAAACAGGTTTTCTATTCCTTGCTTCTCTTCCTCACCTTCTGGTATCCCTATTATTCTAATATTGTTTCGTTTTGTGTTGTCCCAAAGCTCCCTTAGGCTCTCCTCTTGCTTTTTAAGTCTTCTTTCCATTTGCTGCTGTGTTTGTGTGTGTTTTCCTACCTTGTCTTCTAATTCACTGATGCGGTCCTCAGCCTCTTCTAGTCTACTGTTTAAGCCTTCCAATGTGTTCTTTATTGCAGCTGTGTCGTTCTTCATCTCCTCTTGGTTTCTTTTCATGTTGGTGACATTTTCATTCAGCTCCTTGTAGTTCTCATTGAGTTGTGTGTATTTGTCATTGAGTTGTGTGTATTTGTCATCCATCCGTTTAAACATCCTTATCATCATTACTCTGAATTCTCTCTCAGTTAAGCTGCTAGCCTCAGTTTCATTTAACTCCCTTTCTGGTGATTCCTCTTTTTCTTTCCTTTGGGTATTGCTTTTTTGTCTACCCATGTTTTCCTGAAATGTTTTAATTGTAGATCCAATTGCTTTGCTACCCAGGTTCTTTTGGCAATGGTGCTACTGGTGAAATCTTTCTGTTCTCCTGGGCTTGGTTATCTAGTGTAATTGAGGTGCTTAGCTTCTAAAGATTTCTCTTTAAAGTAGATCCTATGGCCTCAGGGAGTATTCAGATTCCTTGGTGTTAATCAGGGTGGAATCTGGGTGTGGCTATATTGGTTGCCTGGAGACTGGGGGGAGGGGCTATCTCTCAGGAGAAAATGGATTCTGTGGGCTTAGATATGACTCAGCACCAGACTTGCTACCACTTCTCCTGGACCGTCCGTTGCCCACTCTGCCCAGGTTCCACAACTCTACCCCTTCTCCCGCACTTCTGTTACAGGTAAGCGCCTGTCTCCAAAAGGTCCCAGGAACTAGGTTCAGTGGGGAAAGGCGCAGGCCCCAGTGCGAGGAAGGACCGAGTCTCTGCCAGTTCCTCTCTTGCCGGCACTCTGTGGTCCGGCAGCTCTTAAAGGCTGCCTTTGAGCTCAGATCCCAAATCCAGACTCTATGGTCTAAAATCCTTCAGACCTTGCCTGTCCTCAGGGACGCGGCTTGGCACTGTGTAGTTTCTCCCTGACCTTCTGGGCACAGAGGTCTGGGAGATTCTACTGCCTAGATCTTTGATTTTACCTTTATCCGGGGGATCCCTGCTCTTCCCAGCTGCAAAGTGTCTCACCAGCTGTGCCTCCTTCGCCAATTCGGGCTGGATTCCGCTCGTCTCAGCTGCCCCCTCTATTTGCTCTGGGAGAAGACTCAGGACACGTCCTTCTATTCCGCCGCCATTTTGTCTCTCTCCAAAAGTGTTTTTTTTTTAAATAAATCTAGAATTCTTGTTTTCCTGCAAATTCCTTTTTTACAGGGTGTGTTCCTCTCTTTCCTTCATTCCAGGCCCCTTTGTCAACACTCTGGTGATCCCTGATCATCTGCTCACATTTCAGAGTAAGATGTTGAAAGCTGACTAAAAGTCAGAATCTTATTGGCTTGAGAAATGAGAGGATGGAGTTCAAAGATGCCAGAGTGATTGAAAATTTAGGACACCCCATAAAGAAGGATCCATAGAAAGAGACTTGCAAACCAAGAATCAAAATATGAAGATGAATTCTTTTCAAATCCTTGGCTGACTTCTTATTATGTATGGGGGAAACTCCAATAAGTCCTTTAAAAAGTAATAATTGAAAGGATGGAAAATTGAATAGGGTTTTAGATGCTTCACAAAGCAAAGAAGGCTGTTTGGAATTTGAGTCCTTTTAAATTGGGGAGCTTGGTAAACCTCATGGGTTTTCCACTCATGCACTCTATCAAGCCTCCATAAGTTATAGGTGATTTAACTCCCTTCCAGAACAAAAATCACCACTTTTATGGGGACGATAATAGATTCCAGCATTTCTACAATAAAACACAGTATCTGACATATAATACAAATTTCTAGACATGCAAAATCAAAAGAATGTGGTCCATAATTAAGACAAAAAAGATGAATCAGATATCAAAAATAGCATATAAGAACTTTAAATTTAATTTTATAAATATGTAAATGACTTAAATGAAATAATGGTTATAAAGAGTAAACAGATGAGAAAGCTCAGTAAATGTTAGTTCTCAACCTAGCAAGTTCCCCAGATGAAATTCAAAATGGGCTCTTGTCTGTGGAAGGCAAGGTGAGTCCAAAGTAAGAGGCAGACCACTCTGGATTGGTAGGTGTCAGTTTTAATAAGCAAGGAAAATTACCTATGAGTTGATAAGTGTTGGGTGGCCGCAACACACGTAGATTTATATACCTACTTGCCAGAATCTTACATGGAGGCCTTAATGGAATTCAGTCACACACACTGAGTGGCCAGATTATTATGATCTCTGAACACATAATAATCTGGCCACTCAGTGTATATCCTATATAATAAAAGGCTAATATGCAAATTGTCCCCTCGACCAGCAGGCAGGCCAGGTAACCGCCCATGTCCCCTCCCCCTGGCCAGGCTGGCCAGACCCCACCCATGCACAAATTCATGCACTGGGCCTCTAATACACACACACACACACACACACTCACACACACACTGAGTGGCCAGATTATTATGCATTCAGAGATCATAATAATCTGGCCACTCAGTGTATACAGTTCAGATGGTCTCAACAACACATTGCTCTCTGAAGGCTGCATCCTTGAAAGGGCTCCTAGTGCAGAATGGTGGGTGGAACATGTATTCTAAGGACAGGGAAAATCAAAAGAATGTGGACGCAAGAACCACTGATTGTTTGTGTCCAGTTGGCAGGTCAACTGGCAGTCATGTCCTCTTGGTAACCTCCTGCAATAGTAAAGAAAGGAAATCTACAAAAAAACTAGAAATTGTAGAATTGAAAAGTGCAGTGTCTCAAATGATAAAAATCACTGAGTGGGCTAAATAGCAGATTAAATGAAGCAGGAGACAGGGCAATGAAAATTATCCAGTCTGAAGGAGAGAGGAAAATTAAGACTGGGGGAAAAAATTAGCACAGCTTCAATGGCGTTTGGGATGATATCAAGTGGTGTAACATATGTCTAATTTAAATTTTAAAAAAAAGGCAGAATGGGAAATAAAAATATTTAAAGAAGCAATGGCCTAAATTAAGTGGAAAGCATCAATTTACAGATCCAGCAAGCTCAGTATATTCCAAACAGGATAAATAGGAAGAGAACCACACCTTTGGCACCTCTCTGTGATGTTGGAAAGGAAACATAAGTTTAAATTTTGAAAGTAGTCAGAGAAACAAGACATATGACAAAAACGGGACTAGGGATATGAAATGTTCATCAGAAACATGGGAGGACTGAAGACAGTAGAATGGCATCATCAAGGTATTGAAAAAAGTCCCCAAACAATCGTAAATCTGGGATTATATATTCAGTGAAAATATTCTTTAAAAATGAAGGCAAAAGAAAGATAATTTCAGATAAATGGAAGCTGAGAGTATTAGTTATCATCAAACCTGTGCTTTCAAGAAATACTACAGGGTGTTCTTCAGGCCAGAGAGAAATAGCACCTGCTGAAAATTGGAGCTACTGAAAAAAAAACACAGGAATGGCAAAACATGTACATAAACATAAAATGTTATTTTTCTTTCTTGTCTTTTTTTTTTAAAACAAAGCAACTGAGTAAGGTTTATAGAACATTTATAACACAAGTAAAATATATGATAATAATAGCAAATGAATAAGAGGTAGTTAAATGGAATTTTACTATTGCAAGATTCTTGATTTTACATGAATTAATACATTATTAAGTCTAACTACACTGTGGTAAATTAATCCATAGGATGGCCACCCAAAACAATTCAAAAAAGTATAGCTCAAAAGGAAACATATAAATTAAAATGAAATTCTAAAACTTATTTGGTTAACCTTCTCCCCCCAAGTAAAGGCAAGGAAGGAGGAAGTGAGAATGAAAAAACAGGACAAATAAATCCAAGCAGCAAACTGATGTATTTAAAAGGACCCTAATCAATAATGACATTAAATTTAAATGGTCTAGCTGACCAATCAAAAGGCAAGGTTGATGACGCAGAGACGGATTTAAAAGGATGAAACAGAGATGTGTTGATAGTAGATTCTGACTAATGTTAATTCAGTAGAAGCTCTATATTGTGAAAATTATCTGAGATAATGTGATATTGCTACATGGCGTATTCTATAACTTTCATAGATTTATCAGGCTTAACTTTAGAATCAAAAATAGGACTCACCATCAAAGAGTTACTGCATTTTCCCCATCCACTGGGGACTATAGCACCTATCTAGGTACTAAATTATCTCTTTTGGATGTTTACAGTCTGGAAGGCAATGAAATATCTAAAAAATAATGAAACAAGAGAACTGGGGCTGATACACCCTAGTTATTTTTTTTCCAAGTTATTACTTTCCTCTATATCATTCAGCACAATAGTGTGCATCTATTTTTAATGACACCCAGGAGATAAGATTCTTCTTGGCAACTTAGAGCAATGTTTAGCAGGTTTCTTTGGAAAGAAATGTTATTTATGTAGCATGACTCACTTGTGTTGCTTTTAGTGTTTATCTAAATAAATTCAAAATTTGTTGGACACTTGCTATGTGCAGTACACTGGAGGAGGACAATTAAAGGCAAAACAATATTAAAGAAGTGTCTGTCCTTATTAAATTTAAACGTGTGGAGAGAGATAAATAACAATTCAAGTAGTTAATAAACAACACAGGGACTATGATACATATTAATTAACTAGCAAAGACCATAAATGCAATACAAGCCCCTAAGATGTATAGACAACTGTGAGATGGACTGATTAAGAACAACTCTACAGAGAACGTGAGACTTTCCCTCACCCTGTAATCATGGCTAAGGCTCAGACTGGTCGAAAAATGGATGAGAGCTCCTTCCAAGTGAAGAAAAACAGGCGGGGCCAAGATTATGGGAGGCAGTGAATGCAGGGTTATTTCAGCTATCATCAAGAAGCCCTTGATGTGATTGGGGAGAAAAGCAACATGGTGAGGATATGCTACAAAAATTAAACTGGCTTTAAAGAGTTCCCTGAATTGGAAGAGTGTGCCATGCCAGCACAGCCAAGGGTTCTGTGAGCCTGAGGATGGGCGGAGGAGGGTAGGGGGGCAGGGCAGGGGTGGCGGTGAAGGATTGAAGAAAAGACAAAGAGAATAAGCTGGTTCTAGATAGATCTCCTGTGCCTGACTGAGGCCACAGAGGAAGATCCAGATGGCAAGCTGAGCCTTTATTTTATAGTCAGAGGTAAACAAGGTAGTGGTCTCCATAGTTACAATGTTCTTGTGAGTTTCACTTGTTTTGGCAGCACTTGCTGCACCTCCCACAGCCCATTAGCTACCCAGGAAGGATCTAGTGGGCATCATAAGGTCAAGCTTAATTATGCTAAGAGGGCTGTGCCCTCTAAACTGGGACTTTTTTGTGTCTTTGCCAGCAGGTCAGTCTGAGGCTTCACCCTATAACTGCTCCATACAGAAGAGAGACAGTTCCTCTCATTTTGCCTTTAGAACAGTCAGAGAAGGGCTTGAGGAAAGCAGAGTTGTATGTGAGAAAGAATAAGCATATTTACTTTAATCCACCTTTATAAAGCAGATAAATGCTAATCTTGTTAATTGTGAAACTGTTTCAAGGAGAACGTTACACATTACTGAGCATCTGTGAAATTTTGTTCAAGAAAATGTATGTGACCCCAGTTTTGACATTTTAGTAATCATATAGTTATATTTCCTAATAGCTTAGAACTCAAATTGGATGAACAGCGGTGGGTCCCCAGGAGGAGTGGCTCAGAACTTAAAAGTGAATATTGGCATGCATTTATTAGCTCTCCTTTGCTCTTGGGGATAGAAGCTTTCTATAAAAACTTACTCTTTTATTAATAAAAATGAATTAATAATGCATCCATAGAGGCTTTCATTCTGCATTTCATTTTAGCTTCAGGCTTATTTCAATCCTCTTTCTGATAAAGTGGAAGCACATTTTTATCTTTACTTATTTGCTATGAAAGATGTATGTAACTCAGGCACCAAAATATCTAGAGCACCTGCATGAGTCTGGAAACTTTATATACTAGTTGGCAAAATGGTACACCACCAGATAAGCACATCAGGTGGAACCCTTATAAAAAAGCATCTCAGGTGCTTTTCTTTCTTTATTATAAAATGTTGGGAATTGAGTTAGGGACTGAATTGGGAGGGAATTGGAGAAGGTATTTTAATGTGGAAAAAAACTTTAGAGAAAAATTTATTCTTTTGATCTATTTTTGTGTGATACTAGCATCTGCACCCATGATGTTGGTGGGCAGCAAAGTCAATGAAATTTCCTTCAATTCTACTCTGCCTTGTTTATGTCACCCTAGTATAGAAAGGAAGCTACATGCCGAAACCGGTTTGGCTCAGTGGATAGAGCGTCAGCCTAAGGACTGAAAGGTCCCAGGTTCGATTCCGGTCAAGGGCATGTACCTGGGTTGTGGGCACATCCCCAGTAGGGAGTGTGCAGGAGGCAGCCGATCGATGTTTCTAACTCTCTATCTCTCTCCTTTCCTCTCTGTAAAAAATCAATAAAATATATTTAAAAAAAAAAAGAAAGGAAGCTATATTTATCAAAGGAGGGCCTGGGGGCAAGATGAAATAGGACTTCTCGATTTGATAACATAATGACACTACACATTGGGTTATTTCAGGAAAAATTTGGTAATAATTAGGCTGGATATGATTTGTTGTTTATTATGGAAGAAAATACTAGGAAAACAGTGAATTCTGACTTATTTTAATTTTTAGCATTTATATATTGTTTTGAATCACATGTGTCATTAGGATTTGGTGAATGTGGAGATCATTTAATATTGCCCAGAATTCTACAAACCCAATATATTAGATTCATCGTAGATGGTCAGAATCCCTGACTGTTAAATGAACAAATCATTGTATGCTTCAAAGTGCTTTTACCTGAATCACTAATTTTCAAGCATAGCTTTTGAATTATTTTCCAGCTCCTAAGACCTAGTTTTAAATGAACAGTTAAAATAAATCAGGAAAAAAAATCTGTCACAAGAGTATCCTTCTTGTTAGAATATGGACAAATACTTGGCCAGGCCATTCTCACTATTAATAAACTCTGGGATAATTAATATCTACTAACCTTTAAGGAGTGTGGAGAGGAAAAAGTTTTACTCCATCCTCTAATCTCTTCTTGTTCTGATATTTCACATCAATAAAGTATTAATTTCCACCAAATAGAAGCCTTTCACTTAGGAATATGAGGAATTAATATGCCAAGTAACACATGTTGACTTCTATCTGTATTTCTCAGTGGCTTAGAGATGTCTTACTCTCATACCTCTCTATTTCTGATTATTTTCACTTGTATTTTTGGGAGTTGAGTTAGAGTGAGAGTAAGAGAAAGAGAGAGTATATATGTATCTGGGTTTTTTATCTCAGGAATGCTTTGCTGTGCTTTCATATGTTTTCTACCTTTTTGTAATTTCCATGGCTTACACATCCTTTCCTCACGCATTTTGTCTACATATTAGAAGTAGAATATTAACAAAAGGCATTCAAAAGCATAACTTATAAAAGATATTATAAAGTAGCTTCAAATACTCAATTCAGCATGGAGTTTGCAGGGAAACCAGAACTTAATTTGCATTCTCTTCAAAAGAGTGGAATAGTCTCAAGATTGACTGTAACAAGCAAAACTATGATAAGATTGGTAGAAAAAAAAATTAGGCGAACCTCTCATTACATACATTTTTTTAATCCTTGATCTAGGATTCCAGACAAATGTGATATAGCATTATCTTATTGTGATGCCTGTTACCAACTGAAATCTATTTTTATTGTGGCTGCATTAAGATGTGTAATCAAATCCCATCCTGTTGTGCACAGTGAAATCTAAGTTTATATCTCACATCTATCTGAATGCATTATATATTATATGAGATTTTAGCCACTAAGCAATGGGTATGGGTAATTGGGAAATTTGGTTGCTACTTGGCCAAGTGTCTAATAAAAGGCATGCTGGCTTTTATTCTTTCATTATCTGTTGGACTATAGCTAGAACATTGCTTGGGAATTCAAATTAGTCATATATTTTTCTAACTGTGACATTTTTCTATCTAATTATCGAAAAATACCTCTGATATCTCCATGATACTGTTTTATTCCATTCTTATTATGGGGTGAACATTTGTGGGTGGTTGTGGAATGATTCTACTTCTGGAGTTTGTGCATGAATGCCAAGTGAAGAAAAATAGAAAATAAAAGGTTAATGACAAGAATAATTTTTAAAAATGAAGTCTGCTTAACAACAATCAAAGACAGTAATACTTTACAAAAGCATCATGTCAGCAAGAGAGATTTGAGGCTGGAAAGGAGGCACTGGACATATAGAAATGAAAAATGTGGAAAACTTTTATATATTTATGGTTGCATTTTTTTCCTTTGCGTAATGGCTACTTTTTGCAAAACATTCTTTTGGGATTGAAATTTCTGATCCTCATGAAATTTCTAATTGTAACCAAAGAACTTAACTAGTTACTTAGGTCCTATCTTCCACTGTGCAATTTCAATCCCAGAAGTCTAAAAATGGTTCACTCAAAGGTGTGTGCACCCAGAGACTTGTAGAGAGATGTAGAAAACTGTAAATGAGGCTCTAGGCAATAGCCCATGCACACAACATCTGGTTCCTGTTCTCCTGACAAAGTGTACGGTCTATCAGGGCACAACAGGTGGGACTTCGACACCCAGGCATGGGTGATAGGCTGGAAGGCAAAATGTTTTAACTCCATGCATTCCCATTATGCTCTGAGTGAGGGATTATTTCAGTCATACATAAAAAAATAGTATAGTGCTGGTAAGACAACTGGTTTAAAAATCTTAGTTATGAAGGATGCTATTTATTTCTACTTTAATATATTTTTATTGATTTCAGAGAGAAAGGGAGAGGGAGAGATAGAAACATCAATGATGAGAGAAAATTATTGATTGGCTGCCTCCCACATGCCCTTGCTGGGGATCGAGCCCACAGCCAGGGCATATGCCCTTGACCAGAATCGAATCTGGGACCCTTCACTCTGCAGGCCAACATTCAATCCACTGAGCTAAACCAGCTAGGGCCCTACTTTAAATTATTTTCACTTGATCATATTTATTGATTTATTAAATTTTATTTTTAATTATAGTTTGACATACAATATTGTCTTAGTTTCAGGTATACAGCATGGTGACCCAACGTGTACATACCTTATAAAATAATTATCACAATAGGTGTAGTAACCATCTGACTGGATCCTATTTATTTTATATAAAACAGGTAAATTACCAGTTTACATTATAGAATTTTAAAATGACAGTCACAATGCATGTCTAAGTTCTATTTTAGCAGTCTTTCACTGCCTTGATTTTCTTTTTGAAATAGTTGTCTGTAGGTGGCAGCATTTCAAGCCTTTATGATATGTACAAAAATACACAAAACAAGGTGTCTTGAATGTGACTAGCAATGATTTGGGGGAAGCTTGATAAGACTCCCTAATATGCTGAGAAAAATCAAGGACTTGTTGAATTTTCAAGACATATTTGGCATTAATTGAAATAGTACAGGAAGGAAAGTATCTGCTCACAAAATAAAATAAGACTGTGTTTTTACTCATAGCTGGGCTTTCCAAGGGTCATCAGTGTGCTTCTCCATCCATCATGCTCACTAGAGCTCTGGTGGGAAGAAAATTCTCCCTAGCCATCCTTCTCAGAATGTGGGAGTGCAAAGAGCAGTCTCTGCTGCAGCATCTGTGTGGCTCCCTGACCAGTCTAGCAAAGGGGAGGAATTAGGGCGTGCACCAGACAATACCAGATTGGATGCCTATTGTTACAACGAACATTTATTGACTATTTATGTACCAGTTTAAATCTGTTTACATAACATATGCTTATGGATTTATTCCTCACAACAACCCTAAAAGATAGGCACTGCTATTCTCCATTTTGCATATGAAGTACTGATTCAGAGAGGGTAAGTGACGTGGTGCAAGGTAACAGAACTAGAAAAGTGGCAGAACTGTGATTTGAACTCACCCATCATGCTCCAGAAATTTTGCACTTGTCTACTAGTCTATAGTGTATAGACCTAGCCAGAGAAAAGGCTGGAGAGAGTGAGATAAGTACAGCAGAAGGTCTAGTGTAGCTTTATGGGGCTTAAGGGGAAACATCATTTCTTTATGCTTAAGACTTTGTAGGGTATTCTTCTGAAGCTTTTGAGTCTACTCTTTGCCTGGTACTTGAATTCAGGTCAGCAACATTTGCTGAGTACTTCTTATTATCTAGATATCATATAAGGTGTAGGGACAGAAAGACAGGCAGGAGACAGTAACACTCTACACTAAATCGTAGAAAGATGTTCTTTATTTTATAAATGTCCTCAGAGAGCAAGTCCTTGCTGCTGATGTCCTTGAAGAAGTGGAATGACAGTTTAGACCATCTTTGTTTAGGCTCCTGACTTCACTTGTTCTCTCAAATAGCATATATAACTAGCATGTAGAGAAAGGCATCACCTGATAAAATAGTCATGCAAACACTGATGTGGCAATACTGCCTCTCTAGCAATGAAGGCATCATCTGAAGTTATATTTACTACCATCTAATTCCATAAATTACATACAATAAATATGTGGAAACCTCATTCTTCAACTGTTTAGCAACAACTGCAATTCTTGATTCCATGATTATTTTGTACAAGTGACTTTGAACAATTAATTAAGAATTAGAAAATGTGAAGATTCTTAAACTAACAAATAATATGTCCAGAAAGACTTCAGAGAGTTATTATTTCCATGTCTCTGAAATCCATCGGTTACTTAGCAACTTTATAGGTAGAGATCATTTGGGGCCATGCTATTGGTGGCACCCCAAGTATTTCATGATATTAACAAAAATAACTAACATTAATTAAGTCTGGTACTATGCTAAGTTTTTAACACGCATCACCTCAGTAGGTCCTCTAAAATACCCATTTTTTCACACATGGAAACAGATTCAGAGAGATTACCTGTCCAAGTTCTCATAGCGAATTGTGGTGGAATGGGAATACCAACCTGGGAGATTTGTCTAATAAGTGCATGTTCATGGCTACCTTCACGAGCTCTCTAACAAAGTCACTTTACTTAATGAATTCAGTTGGTGCCCAGTCATTCAGCATATCACAGATGTAAGCCCTTCCTGACTCCCTGAGTTTTTTAAATTTATTGTGAGAAATAAATTCATCCTCCAATCATATACTTTCACCTTTTCATTTTACAACTTGCCATAGTCCATAGTCATCACTTTGCACTCATTTGTGTTGTGGTTTAATTAGTGTCAGTGTTAGCTATCTATTGATGTAACAAATTACTTCAAAGCTCTGTGGCTTAATGCGGCTATCGTAACTTAGTATCTCTCATGGTTTCCTCAAAGCTCTGTGGCTTAATGCGGCAATTGTAACTTATTATCTCTCATGGTTTCCGTAGGTCAGGAATTAAGACAGGGCTCTAGGTTGCCTTAAGCCTCGGTTGGGCTGCAATTATTGGCCGGTTTGCTCATTCTCTGGCAGTTGACGTTGGCTGTAAGCTGCGGGCCTAGCTGGGGCTGTGGTTGGGCCATCTATATGTAGCCTCTCCATCAGTCCAGGCTTTCTTACAATATGATGGCTGGCTCCAAGGGCACATATTCCAAAGAGAGACACCAACACAAATACTACATTTCCTTTTTAGAGGGTGGGAGGTACAGTTTTATAAAGTTATAACTTACACACCATATAATTCGCTCATTGCAAGTGTATTAAATATTTTTCAAAGTATATACCTTTAGCACTCATGTGAATGGATGCACAGTTAAATAAAATATATACTAATGGTTAATGATACAGTAAAGGTAATTAGGTATTTTTGAATTGGTAAGTTATCTCAACATCTCTGACTATGGTGCTTTATTTAAAAACTAGAGGCCCGGTGCATGAAATGTGTGTGTGTGGGGGTGGGGGGGTGTGTCCCTCAGCCCAGCCTACACCCTTTCCAATCTGGGACATCCCTCTCACAAGCTGGGATAGCTGACTCCCAACAGCTCGCCTGCCTGCCTGCCTGATTGCCCCTAATTGCTTCTGCCTGCCAGCCTGATCATCCCCTAACCACTCCCCTGCCAACCTGATCAATGCCTAACTGCTCTCCTGCTGGCCCGATTGCCCTTAACTGCCCTCCTCTGCAGGCCTGGTCCCTCCCAACTGCCCTCCCCTGCTGGCCTGATTGCCCACAACTGCCCCCCCCCCCCGCCAGCCATCTTGTGGCCACATGGGGCGGTCATCTTTGACCACATGGTGGTGGCCATCTTGTATGTTGGAGTGATGGTCAATTTGCATATTACCTCTTTATTATATAGGATGGGGACCTTGATTGGCAAAAAAGTATGTTGAGTGCCTGAGCACCACACCACTATACATATACTGTATACTCTGTATGTTAATGGGAACTTTCTGTACATATATGAGTACCCCAAGAGAATTCACACATTAACTAATAATGTGGCATTAGAGCAAGAAGTTCTAGTTATAGACATTACAGACTAACTGTCCTATGTTCCTTCTTCCCACTTCATTGAAAGCAAACCTATGAGTTAGTTTTGGTATATGACTAAAATGCGAGCAGGTAAGATGAAATTTTATTCATGCTCATTTAGCTCTGGGAAATAAATTATAATATGAAGCCCACAATCTTCTTTCTTGCATTGGGAGGCGTGGTGTGAGAGCAAGAGGCTTGAAGGTGCTGCAGCCATTTGTCACCATGAGGAAAGTGCCAACCCAGATCCCTGACATGTTTGAGCATCTAAAATAGCTAACTTTGAAATTTCAAGGAGTCTTGGTAAGTGAGATACTAAAATGTCCTTAAAGTACAAGCCATATTAATTCATATATTTTGTTACTTGAAGCAGAACTTTTGCCAAATGACAAATTTCCGTGAAAAGAAAAAATGTTTATTCCTATTGGTAACAAAATAAAAATATACAGCTGCTCATTATTGGTAGTGCTATAAACTAAATTAGTCTTAAGATTATTATAATTGACTAGAGGCCCGGTGCACAAAATTCGTGCACAGAGGGGGCGGTTCCCTCAAGCCCAGCCTGCACCTTCTTCAATCGGGGACCCCTTGGGGGATGTCCAGCTGCCGGTTTAGGCCCGATCCCTGTGGGAACAGGCCTAAACCGGCAGCCGAGCATCCCTCTCACAATCTGGAACCACTGGCTCCTAACTGCTCACCTGCTTGCCTGCCTAATCACCCCAAACTGCCCTCCCCTGCCAGCCTGGTTGCCCCCAATGGCCCTCCCCTGCCGACCTGATCTTCCCTCCAACTGCCCTCCTCTATTGGCCAATTTGGTTTTGATTGGTCAGTTTCTATGCCAGTCAGCATCAAAAGCTCCACCTCCTAGGCAGCCACTGGCTCCCCACAGCACCCAGATTTGGTTCTTATTGGTTGGTTTCTATGCTAGTCAGCGTCAAAAGCTCTGCCTCCTAGGCAGCCATTGGTTCTTCACAGCACCCACATTTGGTTCTGATTGGTCGGTTCCTATGCCAGTCAGCGTCTCTGGGCCTATCAATGGGGCCTAATCAGAAAGGCGGAGCTGATCAACAGCCCAGGTGGAGGCCTGGAGAGAAATGGAGGTATGGCTGCTGGCCAGACTGGGAGAAAAAGAGAGAGGCAAGTGCTGATCAAAAGCTGCCTAAGAGGCAACGGATCAGTCCCTGCCTCTCTCTTCAGGCCTCTCTCTGGCCCTGATTCGCAGCCCCCTCAGCAGTCATTGGCAACCCAGCACTGACTGCAGGACTGAGTTCAGTTGGCCGAGCCTTGGTTGTTACTGGTTGTTATGACCCAGGGTTTTTATACATTAGGATAATTTTTCTTTTGGAAAGATAGTGCTAGTAACAGTGTTTGAACTTTGTAGGCACTTGAGGCCATGGAGACTGTGTAGTAAATTTTACATTAAGATTAAACTAAAAGTGGTTTGCCCAAGTTTTGAACTTTATGCTTTATGATATTAGAGGAGTTAGGGAGAAAACTCTGAAGATCTGAGCAAATGATTCAGAAAATAAAAACTTAGGAATGGAAACTATAAAAATATCTCTATGGGAGAGACTGCTAAGTGAGGGATCATGTTATACCACTGCATTGTGTGCAGGACTCCAACTGGAGTCAATCAGAGTTACACACAAAATCGATGCCAGGATCTTTCCCTGAAACCGTAAATGAGGCAAGCTGAAAAATCTGAATCATTTCTTAGTACATGTCTGGGAGTGCACCAGCCCTTTAGGGAGGTTAGGCATTTGATGGGAATGAATGTGCCTGAAACTCTAATATTGCTGGATAAATTAACAAAAAAGAGATAATTTTGTTTACTATCTTTCTATAAACATGAAATATTTTTTAATTGCCCTCAGAACTTGTTCAGTTATTATTTTTCCAGATGGTTGAGTATTTTAATGAAACATACTCACTTTTTGAAAAAAATGGTATCAGACTGGACTCTTTTATTTCCAACAATTTTAGAAAAAAAAAATCTTTCCTGTTAGGCTTACTTTTAACCTTTGTGTCAGAGGTTAACTTCTGGGCACTCCTGTTTCTGGAGTATGAGGAGTAGTTTAACAAGCACTACACTAACCACTGTACTACTCTCCATGACTCTCAGAAAGAGGGTGAGGAAGGGAGGTGAAACATTTGGCAATGTCAAGCCACTGAAAACCATTTACAAAGTATTTTTACATGAAGGGACAAGGAGTAATTAAAAATCATCTTCTAAGTCTTGAGATAGTCATAGAATTTAAGCAGAAGTGTGATTTTAAAGAAATGCTTTAATTGACTGGATATTTGAAGAACCAGTACATAGTATTTGCTTGAAGTTAGTGTTGATTTAGAAGCTTTTCTTATCAGTTATAATTACAGAGAGAATTACTATTTTATTATTTTTAATCTTTAGTTATGAAAATTTTCATAGGCTTTATTAGGCCAGTTCTATAATTTATAAGCTCATCATTCATGAGGATATGTGGTTATTGTATTTTTGTTGTTGTTCCTTTTTTGTGGGACACATTATATTATTTTTCTTAGAATTTTATCATTCTAGTATTTATTAAGTTGGTGTCAGATATTTGCACTATGCATAGTTTTAGGATATGCTATAGGAGATCAAGGCAATTTTAATAAAAAGGAATAGCACTGATCCATTGATTGAATGATATGTTTTTTGTTTATGTGGGATTCATAAGAAATTCATAGTGAATAAAAGACAGAGTCTTCAAGAAATTTTCAGAAGGTGTGATTTTCATAGTATTGTGTGGAATTTGGGCTTTACAGATCATGTATTCCTGCCTCTCTCTTACTCTTGAGTGACTGGAGGAGCCCCTAAGAGGTACATTATCTTGTTGAGGACCATATAGTGGGTGAGTGGAATAGGTAGAGAGTGCATATCTTCTCACCTCTGTCCAGAGGTCTTTAGACTATCAGTGGTCGGCAAACTCATTAGTCAACAGAGCCAAATATCAACAGTACAATGATTGGAATTTCTTTTGAGAGCTAAATTTTTAAAACTTAAACTTCTTCTAACGCCACTTCTTCAAAATAGACTTGTCCAGGCCATAGTATTTTGTGGAAGCGCCACACTCAAGGGGCCAAAGAGCTGCATGTGGCTCACGAGCCGCAGTTTGCCACCACGGGACTATATCATAATAGCACCAAAGTTCCCTAATAATCTGCTGGAGATCTATTCTTTTATAGTTATGTAAACCCTGTTTTCCAAAGACATTTGCATGATTACAGGTTCAATTAAATTAATGTACCACTACACAAAATTTACATTTTTGTTTTTGTCTTAGAACAATCTCTTTAACATTTCAAGCTTATTTCTAGTTCCAGTGGTTTGGAATTTACTACATTATTGTGAGATCTACTTATACTGTTCATAATATAACTTCTCTGAGTTCCAGTAGGCTCATTATACAATGAGGATGTTGCTATAATTAATCTCTGTGGTCCGGCCTTAAAATGTTATTAATCTACATACAATTTCCACTTATTCTTCTGATGAACTCTTCTGGGCATTTGTATTTCACTGTGTTTCTCTCATTGTGGAATAAAGGCTTTCTCTGTGTATGTAAAATAATACTGGGCATGAGCGGTTAGAAATATTTTTTGGCAAGTGGCCTCTTTATCCTTAAATTAAATTGTGTTTAAGAATGACCCTGAAGGTAAAGCCTCTGTCATCTTTTAGAACGCCCTAGAGTCTGCATTAGAAGTAAGGTTCCTGGGCTAGCCTCTGTCTTTCATGTTCTTTAATGCAAGTCTCTTGTTTCTGATCTCTCAGTCTTCAAATTTGCAGGTGCCAGAGATGGAGAGCTATTCCTCATTCTATCTTCTCCACCACACACACCTCCCTGAACTGATACTCTGGATAATTTACAGGCTCATTCTTCAACTTTGGTGCCATTATGATTTAAGCAGAAGTGGTTAGATAATCTACAGGCTCAAAGTTCCTAGGGCCTTAAAGTTCCACATTGTGCTTGGGTATGTCAGGGGCGGTCCAGTTCCTAGCTGCCCAAAGACTTCTCAGACTGTGGTGATGAGCCTGGGAGTGCACTGATGAGGTTTGAGATGGGAGCCAGTGGGGCTGGATTCCTAGGTCCAGGCTTTCCTAATATGTCATGTTAGTGCAGTGTAAGGGTAATCATACTGACGATGATGGTGAAGAAAACTAAATAGTAAATGCCATTGGGGAAAACTGTAAATCTGTACTCATAGAGACATCATACGGAGGGAAATTTCAAATTTTAGTTGGTCTATGAAAAAAAAAAACAAACACCAACCTGATTTACAATACTTTAGTGATCTAATTTTAACTGAGGTTTACTTATTGAGCACCAAAATAATAATTATGCCCATAGGTAAATGCATCACATAAACTCTATTCTAAGTTTTATTGATTCTAGTATTTCATTTTACTAATGTACTCACCATTGTTCATATAATCTAGTCCTATACTCATGTGATGGGATTGTTGCGTCAGATGTAAAATAAATAAGTAAATAAATAAATAAATAAATAGCATCCTGACCAAGGTGATTCTGAGCTTAAAGAATTTGTGACTGCTAATGAATACCCACCTGAAAATTGTCAGGTCTCCATAGGCAGATCTTGAGAAGTTTGGCGCAGAGGGCTTTTAATCACACATTAGTTCTTTGGAGAACATTTTAAAAATAACATTTCTTGTTTGTTCCTACTTATTCATTGTGAAAGTAATGAAAATAGAGGAAAACTTAATATATGAAATAATTATTTGCCTATACTTATACCACAGGTAGATAAATTTCAGTAACATTTTGGCATACACTTTCATAATTCTTTTATACACACAAACATTTTTTTAATTCAAAATTGCTCTCATCTATTTCTTTTGTTTCTACTGTAAAATATTAACTTTTGGGGGGTTTCAGTAGATTCATAAAAAATGGGGGTGTTGCTGTAATTGATCTCTGAGGTCTGGCTCCCTTAAATCTTAATTTTAATAAAATTTCACTTATCTTTGTATGAAAATTCATGCATACCAATATAAAAATTATTTTGAAACCCCTATTTCATACTTAACAATGTTTTGTGAACATTTCTATGTCATTTGAATATTATTCAATAATATATTTTTAATGGCATATATTATTCTATTACATGATTATATCAAAGATTTTACCAATTTTTTAAAAATTAAGGCTTTTTACCTAATTTTATGTTATTTTCATGCTCATTTATTGTCTTTGTAAATAAACCCTTCTTCCTATGTCTGATGGTGCATGTATAATAAATTTCCTAAATGTGTAATTAATAGGGCAAATGATTCTCCAAATTTAACTGTTTTATAAATGCAGTAAAAATTACCTCCAGACATGATTGTGGCAGTTTATATACTCCTGAATTTTAGCTAAGCATATTATTATTTTCAATATATATTGATCAAGTTTAATATGATGGCACATTGTTTTCATTTGTTCCTTTGTTTACTAAATTTTTCATATATTTATTAATCACCTCTATTCCTTTGCACATTTTTGCATGCATATTCATATACTTTATTAATTCCTTCTACATAATAACATTTTGCCACAGATATTACAAATATATTTTCCTGAGTTTATTGCTTGACACTAGATGTGTGATCTTGGACAAGATGTTTATCTTGCCTGTGTCTCAGTTTCTTTAAAGTTGAAGTGACCCAGTTCATCTGTTTAGTTAATATGTTCTGAGTCTGAAAAATGGCTTATATTTGGCGACTGAGTGGGATTGTGACTTCTTATTGAAGTAACCACCATCACCTTCCTGCTTTTTGCTTCTTGAGTTATTACCTGGTTGTACAGGTTAAGTAGCATCATAGTTGGCTGCATGTCTGTTTGACCCCTAGAAGTGTCAAGCTCTATTAACTCCAAGCAAGTCAAAGCTCTTGGGTTGCCCATCTGGCCTTGCCAGTTGTTGAGGTAATGTTGGCTCTTGGCTTCTGGTGCTAAGCAACACCACCAGCACTCTCATCTCCGTTGATATTAACACACTCAGCACTGTGGTCACCTCTCCCGTAGTCAGCCCTGGTCTGAGAAAAAGGTCACTATAGAACTTCTCAGTGATGCTAGCGCTCCTCTCTCATGACCATGCTGAATGGGACCGTAATTGTTGCCCTCTTCTTCCGGTGGAGCATAACCTGATGGGTATTCCAGCCTAGGTCAATAAATTCTTGTTCATCAAATTGTATATTCTTGTCTCTTTGATGAAGTTCTCTCTTAATCTAGTACACTTTCCTAGCTCCTGCTGGTGTGAGGTAGCTATTTGTGCAACTTCTTGGTTATTTAGTCTCCTTCCTCCTTGGTTGGGCATAGCACAGCTCCATGCAGTTTCTGCTGGGATTTAATCCTGGTCATCAGGCTGATAACCAGGAGAGGAACTGCAGCAGCTTCTGAGAGGGGTGTCTTGCTTTCATGGGAAAGGCCTCTGCAACATCTTCCCGCACGGGAATGTATGGGTCAGCGTCCCTGGGTTTTCCTCCCAGGGCTCTGACCTTAGGACAACAGACCTTCCTTGACTAAGTATTGAATCATCTGTAACTCTGCAACTTTAACTTTCAGGTCTTTCATTTGCTGCTCAGCTGTGTCTTTTCCACTTTCTAAGCTATTAAACTTCCCAATGCTCTCACACTGAACCTTTAATAGCTTTTTAGTAGCACTGGGTTTCTTGTTATTCCTTTGTAGTTAGCAATACAATTTATTGGTAACAAGCCAACTCTGCTGTCTTTGTAGGTATTGTTCATTTTTGTCTTCCAAATGCTTTCCAGGTCACCATTGATGACCTTAGCAAGTGCGCTGCCTTGTGATGTATGGAGCAAGGACTATCCATGCCCCATACACCACTCAGAATGGGATCATCCTGGTCTGCCGGAGTGAACGCATTCCCAAACCTATCTCATTGCCTCTTTTCTTAGGCAAGTGTCACCATTTGTGTTACTTCAGGTCCTAAGTCTGCTCTAACAAATTACCATAAATTTAGTAGTTTCAAACAGCAACACATATTTTTTTTCTCTTGAAGATCTAGAGGCCAGTAGTTCCAAAATTGGTTTCAATGGGCTGAAATCAAGCTGTTGGCAGAACCTCACTCCTTCCGGATGATTTAGGGTAGAATCTGTTATTTGCCTCTTCCAGCTTCTGGGGGCTGCTGGCATACCTTCACATCACCATCTTCAAATGTCTCTCTCACTGCTAGTTTTCATACTGCCCTCTCCTCTGCTTGTGTTTATGTCAGCCTCTCATAAGGGCATTAATGATAGCATTTTGGGCAAGCCTAGGTAATCCAGGATAATCTCTTCATCCCCATATCCTTAACCAATTACAGCTGAAAAGACCCTTTGTCCAAATAAGGTACATTTATAGATTTTAGGGATTATGACCTGATATCATTGTATATTAAAATATAGCCTCCCACAACATGTACAAGATTTATTGGGGGAATACCTGTGAAGAAAAATGGGAAGTGAACGAGAGATGGTGAGGAAAGACTTCAATGTAGTTCTGACATCTCTGAAAGAGAGTGAGAGAGAAGGGTAATGTATGAAGTGTTTCAGGCTGCAATGCAATTACAGGATAGTTTGCCCAGGCTGATGGGAAGTCCTCAAGTCAAAATTTTCTACTGAAAAAGTCTGTGTCTGCAGGAATGGATCTGCATCCATAAATTCATTTGCAAAGTCATTGGCTTGGTGCAGCCAATTGGACGTGAGGCCTGAACAAAAATATGGTGGTGGATCCAGAAGACCAATAGCTTGACTGCTCAGTCAACTATGTTTCCTAAAGCAGGAGAGCTGAGGAATGCATTTTCATGGCCACCACATCCATCCGTGTACCTTTTCCTCAGATATTGTTGTCAATCTTTACATCTCTAAAGGTCCCTGACTAGATAGGCAGTCCATTAACCATTAACCAATAATTAATTTAGACTTGTGCCAAACTCTCCTTTTACAAAGAGTGGAGCGAATATTATTTCATAAATTTCTGCTCAGAGGGAGCATTTCCCTTCACTACTCTCTTTCAGGGACACCTTAAGTGGGTTGTAATAAAGCAGCGATCTCCCATCAATCTTCAGAAGGAAGGCAGGGGAAGGTGGGGTGGGGGGTAAGAGATCAACCAAAGGACTTGTATACATGCATATATGCATAACCAATGGACACAGACATTAGGGATGTGGGGGCATGTGCTGGGGGAGGAAGTGGCCAACGGGGGAAAAAGGAGACATATGTAATACTATATGTAATATTTTAAACAATAAAGAATTTTTAAAAAGAAAAGAAAAAAAATCTTGGCTAATGACATAATACCTTTTTCACATATTCCTAAAAAAAATCTGTGCTTTTCCTCCTCTATCAGCTAGTCATAAAGCATGGCTTATGTGTTAACAAGTGTACTAGTAGGTGAGGGAGAGGCACCAAGGCAGTGGGGTAGGTCCTGTGCAGTCTGATTTACCAATGCATAAAATTTACTTATGCTATCTAGATGGTCTAGACTAGACCATCTTGAGTGTACCATTTTAATTTTAGTGTGGAATACTGTTGCACATGCCTAAATTCATAATTTGGCACATCAAATAAAGCCTCATTCATGATGGACAGCTCTGATCAAGATGTACTTTACAAATGAAGACTGGTACTTGGAAAGTAATAGCATATTCTTAGTCTCAAACCCTAAAATCCATGTTGTGATTCTTCTATTGAGCCTTCTGTCTGCTAGTCACTGCAAGAATCATTTATTATGCTTGGACATAAAACATAGATGGCAGGGCCACTCACACCACACCTTGTACCCAATGTTGAGGCTTTTCTTACACTGGAACCCACTTAAAATGGGCAGCTCTATGTATTACCTTGTAAATGAGTTGGGAAGCACATCTAAATATGGTTTATATTCTCTCCAAAATCTAAAAAAAAAAGGCCTACTAAGCACTGTGCCTCTTTCTTCATAGTAGGAATGCTAACGTTAGGCAATTTTTCTCATTTTAGAGAGGCTATCTTGACCTGCCACAGGCCACCACTCCTCTAGAAATTTCATCTATGTGGCAGGTCTCTGAATTTTCCAGGTGTTTATCTCACCTTCATCTGGCATACACATGCCTTTCAAAAAACATCTTCTATTACCACTTCCTGATCATCTGATCTAATTAACACATTGCCATCAATGTAATGGACTAGCATGAAATTCTGTGGAATATCAAGGGAATCAAGGTTCCTCTAGGACAGTGGTCAGCAAACTCATTAGTCAACAGAGCCAAATATCAACAGTACAACAATTGAAATTTCTTTTGAGAGCCAATTTCTTTAAACTTAAACTTCTTCTAATGCCACTTCTTCAAAATAGACTCGCCCAGGCCGTGGTATTTTGTGGAAGAGCCACACTCAAGGGGCCAAAAAGCCGCATGTGGCTCGTGAGCCGCGGTTTGCCAACCACTGCTCTAGTACATAAGACAAAGAGTCAGAGCTGGCATAGCCTTAAAGTAAAAGAGTGAAGGTTAATCATGTCTAATTTTCTCTATTACCTGGGATAGAAAAGAAAATGTTTGCTGGGTCAATGATTGCATAAAAGTTGCCAAGAGTTGTGATAATTTGCTCCATTGATAATACCACATTGGGAACAGCAGCTGCAGTTGGTGTCACGACCTGATTAATTTAATGACAATACATTGGTATCCCTGAATATACATGAGGCTTTTGCACCAAATAAATAAGGGAGTAAAAAGAGGATATGCTAGGAATCATCACCTCTGCAGCTTTCATGTCTTTGATCATGGCACCAATCTCCACAACACGAAAGGATATACTATTCTTTCAATAACAGAGTAGAAAGTGAAGGAGGCTTCTTCTTCTTCTTCTTCTTCTTCTTCTTCTTCTTCTTCTTCTTCTTCTTCTTCTTCTTCTTCCTCTTCTTCCTCTTCTTCATATTTTATTGATTTCAGAGAGGAAGGGAGAGGGAGAGAGAGAGAGAGAGAGAAACATCAATGATGAGAAAGAATCATTGATTGCCTCCTGCATGCCCCCTACTGGGGATTAAGCCCACAATCCAGGCATGTGCCCTTGATCAGAATTGAACCCGGGACTCTTCAGTCCACAGGCTGATGCTCTATACACTGAGCCAAACCAGCTAGAGCGAAAGGAGGCATCTTACATAATGACCCTTGCACCACGAATTACAGAACCAATGTGCAGACACCTCCAGTTTGGGTGGGAGATAAATAAAAAACGAGTCTGTAGTCACAGTGGATCCACTATGAGGAAGGCTTGGGCCAAGATTCCCTCTACCACCTTACCCCCACAAGTGTCTTTGACAATCTGACTTTGGTAGCATTTCAGCTCTTTGGGGCTGAGCATCAGTTCAGTGTAGTACCTGTTAACCTCTGAATGAGTGTTTCCCTTTTTTCAGTGCACAGTCAACCTGATGCTTGGAGGAAGGGTTTTAGTAAACATTTGTGGCTATGTGAAGGGTCCGCTCTAGCCCCCAATCATAGGACTGTGGATTTCAGAATTGGCTTCAGTTGAAGATCCAGGTAAGTTCTCTTTTATCACAATGATTTGCATCAAATTTCTGCCACTAAATCTAGAATACTATTATGTTTATGTGTCCAGGAGTATTTTAATGGCTGCCCATTTTTTCATTCCTCAGCATTTTCATACTCTATTAGCCACCACCAGAGATCATTTTACGTTAAAAGACTTTGATTACTGCTTCACCCCATTGACTTATTAGGGTAATTGCACACAGCAAGTCTCTAATGATTACACAGTGCCACCTGGTCTCTATCCATCTGCAAATGAAGCAGGGAGCCCAATGTTAGGATGGCAGCTGCAACCATCATCTCTAGCCTATAGAGAACAGCTACTGTAGAGTTTTTCCAGGGCATTGGTTTTCTCCACATCAATGCATTTGTTAATACCTTTGTGGAGGAGATGTCCTCTGGGTCCTACCAAGAGGAATGGTTAGAGGTGGCTAAGCAGATTACACATAGCAGCTATATTCCAATGTTATCTCCCTAAATCTTCATACTCCTTCTATTTGATGCCACATGTGACATCTTATGCTCATTGTCTTTAGGCCACTAATGAACCCGTACTTTAAATTTTATATATTTCTTGTTGATTTGTATTTGGAATTTTTTATGGTGATATAGTGTGCTAGATTGTAAGAAATGTGTTAGTTTATGGTGTAAGATTAATATCTGTATTAATTAGAATGTCATCTACATTTATTCATTCTTTTATATTTCTTTTGACTACAAAATCTTTTTATGCTTTAATTATTAGTTAAATACTTCTTATATTATTAACTAGAGGCCCGGTGCACAAAATTCATGCATGGGGGTTGTCTCTCTAGAAATCTGGGACCCCTCGGGGGATGTTGGGCCTAAACTGGCAGTCAGACATCCCTCTCACAATCCGGGATGCTGCATGCACCAGTGACCATACTTTTCATATAGGTGAAAGGCATCTTGCTGTTGTATGGGCAGCTACATTTTTTTTGCCCTGATTATAAAAAGTAGTACATAACATGATCCTTCTGAGGCAGTAGTACCATTTTCCCCATCTTATGGGTGGATAAACTAAAGCAGAGAAAAGTTAAGTAATTGGCTTGGTCACACAGTTATAAGTGTCAGAATCAGGGCTGAACACAAAATGTGCAAGTCAGAGTCTATGCATGTCATCCTGTCTTTTCAGTGTTAGAGTAGCCTTGCCAGGTTTTAATTTTTAAATCTAAGAGACTGTTCCCAATATATAGGGTAGGGTCCCTAGGCCTGGCTGGTGATCAAGGCCATCTGCAGGGCGACTGGTGGGCGGGGCAATTGGGAGGCCCCTGTTGGCACCAACTTGGCTGGTGGCCTGGCACTGCCCACTGGCAGGCCCTGCCCCCTGATTGCTGCCACTAGTCACCTCCCACTGCGGGGGGAGGGGGAGGGAGGTGGCAGATGCTCAATGCAGGAGCTGCCCCAACCGGCATCTGCCTGGTGCTCAGTGCACGTTATAACGACCAGCCATTCCACAGGTTGTTCTGCTGTTCAGTCAATTTGCGTATTAGGGTTTTATTATATAGGATATTATTTAATGTTTTTTAGTATAAGCCTCTATTAGCAACTCACAACTAAGTTTTCATCTTAAGTTTCTTTCGTGTTTTTATAAATCTCTGTGATTATCCTCTGCATTCTAGTGAGTTTCTTAGTACTGTCTTCCTACTTATTAATTCTCAGTTTGACTGTGTACATGATATAGTTTATCTGCTTCATTTCATTTCTCATTTTAATTGCTTTATTTTATATTTCCAACTTCTTAACTTAAAAACTTGTCTCTTTTTCTTTTTACTATGTCTCATTCTTTTCTTATTTATTTTTCAAATTGAAGTGATACCTTTGTTTTTCTCATTGGAAATTTGTAATACATTTATTTTAAAGTTTTTATAGATGTTTTTATGAGATAGATTTAATCTGGAGTGAATTGCTTTGCCAATTATTAATTTTGTTGCTTGCCTTTCTTAGCACTGGAATTTCTATTAGCATTTTAATTGCTGTATAACAATTCCCCACAAACTTAGTTGCTTAAAACAACATCCATTTATTATCTTTTCATATTTCTGAAGTCTAGGGACAGCTTAGATGAGTCCTAAAATCTAGGGCTAACAGGCTGCAATTAAGATGTCAGCCAGGGCTGAGGCTTCATCTGAGGCATGAAGTCTTCTCTCAAGTTATGTGGTTGCTAGCATAATTTATTTCCTTGCAGTGGTAGAACTCATGGTGGCTTGCTTCAAGGCCAATAGGAGGAAATATCTCTGACCTTTTTTGTAGAGCTCACTTAATTAAGGTAGGCCCATTTAGGATAATCTCACTTCTTATTATCTCAAAGTCAATTAATTAGGAACCTAATTACATCTCCAAAATCCCTTCTCTTTTGCCATATAAGGTAACATAATCCCTGGAGTGACATTCATTATAGTCACAAGTTCTGCCCACTCTGAAGGCGAGAGGATTGCACAGGGCATGTACACCAATGGATGGGAATCTTGAGGGTCATTTTAGAATTCTGCTCATCACTTGTTTTATAGATTATTTGGGTGAGGAAGGTGCATCCACTCTCAGTGGGAGTTTTATACCCTACTTGTTTTACTCATCTCTGAGGAGTGGTTTTACTGCCTCCCTTCAGCCCAATGGTCCCCAATTCAAAATCAGGTCTTACAATTTTTTAAATGCTTGTTTCCCACAATGATGCTGGGGATGCTGAATACAGACTCTGGCTAGTGGGAAAGAGAAATGTTGCTGGCCTTAGGTCCTGGTTGAGAGACTGTTTTAAGTCTTCCGCCTCCCTAATTTGGACTATAATCTTAGGCAACATTCTACAAGAATATATATTTTAAATTATTTATTATTTTTTAAGTTTCATTTTAGGACTTGGAATGGCCAGAACCTAGACCCAGACTTCAAAAAGTGAACATGGTACTGGCTTTATGTGAAACTCTGAGTTTCCTTTGTCCCCACTGTCAGCTTTTGGCCCAAAGCCCAGCTATTCTATGGTTCTAGTTCCCACTGACTGTTTTGCTTTTCTGCCCCTTTCTAGTCCATCATGACATTTAACTCTTAAGTTCTTTGGTATTCTCATTTTATATTACTTTTTTTTGTCATTTATTTATCTCTAAAACAGAGAAATTTTTCAAGAATAAATTGATTAGGCCATTTTTTATTTATAAATTTTATATATTAAATTTATTGTTTCTAATCTCAAATTAAGCATTTTTGTGATTTAATGAGAGAACTTAACCCATTTACATTTATTGCTTTGCAAATAGATTTAGTCTTTCTGTTATGTTGGCCATGCCTGAGAGTCCTGTTAGTGGGCATGAAATGACAAGTCCATTCATGAACAGAATCTGGTGAGTAGTTCTGTCCCTTTGGATCACTGTGTTGATTTGTCTCATTAAAAATATTTGAATATAATTTAAAATATTGTAATAGTCTCTATTACTAGAAGAAAGTTGATTAATTTTATAAACCCGTTATAAATAAGATGTCAGAGATTTAAGTGCAGACTAAGTCTTGGTCTTCCTCACAAGAGCTTGCCTGAAGAGCTGCTGCTGCTGCTGGCTGCAGTCTTTCCTCCAAAGGCTTTCGGTGTACATAATGCAGTGGCTTATTTCAGCTATTTTCTCCAGTTGCTATGAAGGGCATCAACTACTTACTTCTTGGACCTCGTGAGTGAAACATAATTTTTTGAATAAATTTTTAATTTAAAATAATTTCAAATTTACAGAAAAATTAAATGTCAGATGATGCAGAGAGTTCCTGTATACTCCTCACCCAGTTTCCCCTAAGGTTAACACCTGGTATAAAACATGGTACACTTATCAAAAGACTAATGGTAATTCACTTTGACTGAATTCTAGACTTCATTCAGATTTTACCAACATTTTCACTAATGTCCTTTATCTATTTCAGGATCCACTCCAGAATAACAGATTGCATTTAGTCATGATGATCAGATTTTTAGTAACTAAATAACATAGATCCAAAAACATTTGATTTGACAACTCTAGAACAAACTGTAGCTGTGTCTAGGATATGAGTTTTGAAGCTAAGATTCATAGGGTCTACTGGTATTGCCTTCTGTGAAGAGCCTTACAATTAGGGCCCAAGACAGCATCACACATAAGGAGGCATTTTTTTTTATTGGTTGCCTTGACAATGTGGAGAGGAATGAAAGTGGAGAAAAGTAAAAACATCAAGGTATTGATGTCATGTTTAGTTGCGCCTTCTTATGGATAGGAATTTGTCACTAATACAGAAAAAAAAAGTCAGAAATTCAAAACAGGTCAAGCTGAACCAAAGGAGAGTCTCAAAATGGATAGTTGGCCATTTAGCACCCCAGAGAGCTGGACTCGCTAAGCTGGTCTCCCTGGGTACTGGAATACTCCCTACCCAGTGGAGTTGAATGACCAATTGTTGAACATTTGAATAAGTGTTCAGGGAATGTACTGTGTGTCTTATAGGGGTGTAGAGTTACTACGAAGGCAAACTGTCTTTAGAGGTAATTGGAAGAAGATATTCTTTACAAAGATACAGACTTATTATCAGGAAAAACTTACCTTTTTGCACTTTTGATACGCTTGTACTCCTACTAGTAGCGAGGAGGGGTGAAATATTGCAATATAAATGCCCTACTCTTGACTATAATATTGACTATATTCAATAATATTGTAATCACCATGCATGGTGCCCAATTGGTATGTGAAATATTAGAAGGATCACTTTGTAAAGTATAGGGTTGTCTAACTACTATGTAGTACACCTAAAACTAATGCAAAATAATATTGATATAAAGTGTAATTGAAAAATAAAATTGTATATATATATTTCAGAGAGGAAGGGAGAGAGAGAGAGGGATAGAAATATCAATGATGAGAGAGAATCATTGATCAGTTGCCTCCTGGATGCCCCCAACTAGAGATCAAGCCCGCGACCTAGGCATGTGCCCTGACTAGGAATTGAACCGTGATGTCCTGATTCATAAGTCAATGCTCAGCCACTGAGCCACACTGGCTGGGCAGAAAAATAAAAAATAAAATAAATGCCCTACTCTTAGATGATCAAAGGCTCAAAGGATTCAGGGGAATGCAAAAGTAACATCTCAGCCTTGAGTCAGATGCTCCCACCACACAGTGTCCAGTGGAATTTAGAAATGCCTTCTCTGCCCTACTCACCTCAGGCTTCCAGATCTTCAGGCTCAGTTCTTGAGCTGCCTTACAAAGCCTCTCACAGTTAGGAAACTCAAAATCCCTGCATCTTTTGACTTCTCTGCTTTCTCTTCACACCTCCCAGCTACAACTGGCCCCAGTTTCTCCTCAGCCTCAGGAGAATTATTATTCATTTCCACCTGTTTCTATTTTAGATAGGGTTGGAATTGTGCGGGGTGGCTGCATTTTGGATTGTGTGGGAGGGGAAGTTGCAAAGCAATCACACACATTACTCAGACAAATTACAGTGCAGATATCCTGTGCACTGTTATGCTAAGAGGCTTCTTTCTCTAGCTTTAGTTGCAATGCCAAATGTCTACTTTTTCTCTCCTTGCTTAGGTGTGTAACAGGAAACCAGAAGGGAGTTGGTGTTTTCAGGAATCAGGAAGGGAAGGTGGGAGAGTGGGACAAAGATGAGGAAATAACTATTCTGCTTTACTTTTTATATGCTTTTGAGTTCTTTAGATTTGCCAGTTTCTCTCTCTCCTTCTCCTGCATTTCTATTTGGACTCAGTGTGTGGGCTTGTTTTTCTCCTCTGGTGCATTGGGAAGTCTACATTCTATTTTTATTGTACTAGAGGTTATTTTTTCCTTCGTGTACCAAATTTGAAGCTCTTTCTCTCTACTGAGCAATGCCAAAAGTGAGAGAATGTTTATTGCAAAGCTGAAATTCAAACCTAAGCAGTTTTATTCCAGCATTGTTATTCTTCATTAATAAGCTCTTAAACTATACAAAGATGTTTCAATCATCTTCTCATTTAGTCTTTATTTTTAGCATTATTTCCTAGTCTTTTTAACAAAAAAATATTTAGAGCAAGAGTTTTTGAACTAGGGTTACATACTTCAGGGTTATTCCTTGTCTAAGTTGATCTCAGCCGGTAAAGCATGGATTATTTTACTAGAATGGCATTTATCTGAAGACTTGGGAGAGCATTGTTGACTCTTTGTCATCATATATATTTACAAAGGAATCTAGTTTTGTATGTATTTTCTGTATACACTGTGTGTGTGTGTGTGTGTGTGTGTGTGTGTGTGTGTGTGTGAGAGAGAGAGAGAGAGAGAGAGAGAGAACCTAGAAAAAAGAAAATATGCAGAGTATATGGAAAATTCAACATATTATGTACTCCATGAAACAATTAGTATTAGATTAGTATGGTAGATGAAGCAAAGTGGAGTATGCCATGATGTTAAAATATATGCTCATGTCATCCACCCCAGGCTCTTACAAGTCTGTCAGATAGAGGAGCAGGGCTGTGTGATTATTTACTAAGTCTCTGGGGGACCATGTAGCTTTTTTTATTACCACTTTATAAATCATTGTTTTATTTTTCAACTTTAATAAATTACTAACCATCCAAACTAAGTTCCATCAGTTCAATCAATTCAAATTTGTACCGTAAATGTGCTTTATTAATTGTTAATTTTATAGACATATGACTTTGCTTCCTTCCATTTCCAATCAAAGTGATTCTTTTTTTCACAAAAATATCCTCAGATGTTTCCTTTTATTATTTGTTTGTCCTCAACTACCTTACTTAAATGTCCTCATTTACCTTTTTAAAGATTTAAAAATTACATTTCTCTTTGGAACCTGGATCTGTGAAGCATAATCATGAACAGAATAAAGTACTAAGTATGAAAAGGAAATTGAGAACAATAGGAAATCATCATAGATTTCAGTAGATAAAGGCATTATGCCTAAGCTTCCCACAATGGACTTGACAACAAAGAAGATGATAGCTCTTCCGAACCACACCACTAAATTGACACCAAGCAGTACTTACCAATCTAGAGAAACTTTGAGTGTACTTAAATGACAATTTGAAAGTACAAGCTTTATTATTGTAGAGATGTAAATGAACCTAGATTTTTGGTGTGTTTTATGTAAGAAAACAATGAGGAATAACTTCATGAAAAAAATATTCTTTCCATACTATTTAAAAGGAACTGTGTTCACTCTCTGTACATATAAAGTTATTATTCTTCTTTGCTTCCAATTCCCAAGTTCAGACATAGCTCAGGTTCTTCTTCAGTGGAAAAAATAAAAATTAAATTAAAAAACTCCCCTTGATTAACTTTTAGCTTTTTAACTCTTCCTCTTTCATTCATCTTATTTTGGAACTCCTATTATGTATAGGTTGAATATTTCATATTTGTCTTTTAAGTATCACTTTTGGGTCTCTTAAACTTCTCTTCCTTTTATATGTAATTTTCTTAACTTTTTATCTTCTCCTTAATATATTGAGGTATTTTTAGAAAACACTTACTGCATTTTTTTTGGGGGGGGGGGGAGAGAAACAAAGATAATTTTTTTTTGTTTCCTTTGAACAGTTTCCTGTTTGAGATTCCAGAAATAGTGAGCTTGCTATTTGAATAACTGAAGAGCAATTAAACAGAGTTGTGAAAATCTGATTGAAGATATCACAGAACTACTTAGATAGAGAAGACTTACAAGACAAAAATGTGATGAGAAGGAAAGATCAGGGAAGTGTTTGTCAGATATTTGGTCCTGTGTTGTTGTTTTTTAAACCAGAAATTACATTTATCTCCTGATAAATGGAGAGCACTTCCCACTAGCCAGAATTTCTTCCATTTTGATATATTATGACTTATTCTATGGGAATCTGGGAAAGGAGGGTTTGATTTTTGGGATAGCACTAACAACTTCCCTCTGGATATCCCAGTAGATGATTATGAGTTTCACAGGATTAAGAGGGCACAAAGAAGAAAAGATATGGCTCCCTCTGACTCCCACGAGCTCACAATAGTTGTCTCCTGAAACAATCCTTTACACAATTCTGCCTGTAGAAAGCAGATTATTAACATTTGACATATGAAGAATTGGGCTAAGAGTAGAAATATATTTAACAACACATATTCTTTGCCTTTTAGTATTTTAGAGTCTAGATATATGGGGCCAGTAGAACTATTTGGATTCTCCCAGAAGCAGACTTGAGACAAGGATTTGACAACTCATTTATTTGTGTTTCTATTTTTAGAAATTTTAGTTTCTATGGAGAAGAAAATTTAGTTTCATTGACATTCAATCCTCTGATTTTATACTTGAAAATAGATAATTTAAATATATAATATTTCATCAGGTATGGGTAGTTACTGTGTGTGTGTGTGTGTGTGTGTGTGTGTGTGTGTGTGTGTGTGTGTAAAAGTGGATGTATTGCTATCATATGTCACTTCTGCTAGAGTAAACTTTTGGTAGATTTAGCTTCAGAAATATTATTGGCTATTATCATCTTCTTTTCAATAGTAGGGGCCAAAATAGGATTGTATACTGTGGAAGATGTTTTGAATCAGTGTAGGGAGAGTTGCAGCATTCCTTTATAATTAATGCTTTTTCTGGTCATTGAATTAAGAGGCATTTATTGCCCTCTGCTATAAGCTGGCATCCTCAATGATGAATTCACTTTGAACTGTAAAACAAAGAGATTTTTTAAAATATAGATTACAAAGAGATCACAGTCTCTCAGGGGTGACCACTATGAGAGAAATATTTCTATTCATCATGTAGATTTATATTTTATCCTGTGGGATTAAGAAAGAGAAAGGTACTCTTTTTGCACAAGGATCAGTGAAATAAATCTTAGTAATAAATGCAAAGTTCAATTTTATAATCCCAAATTATTTAATACTGAAATAATAAAAAGTAGCTCAAAGTCTATATTGATCAAATATGTAAAGTAATTTAAACTGTGACTACAGTAATGCCATCATATGGAGCTTGCCAGAACTATTTAAGAGATTCTTAGTGGGCCAGGTGATAGGTGGGTCAGGAAACAGCAGGATTTGTAAGAGATGACAACCCCAGAAACCATGCTTGAGTACTGGTCACTATGGGGTTCCTCAGTCTTATGGTTTTATCCAGTCAGTTCCAGCATCTTTACTTGTAAATACTAAAGAGATTTCTTTATCTTGGAATTTTTTGAGATGCACTGAGTCCACAATATGGCATAAAATATATAGAGTTCACCAAAAGTTAAATGAAAAGTAAAACAACAGCATATTCAAGGCTTAGATAGGAAATCCTTCTCTTATTGATTTATCCATCCTGGCATGAGGCATAAACATTTTGAAATCATGGAAATGGAGGGAAGACAGAGAAGCCTGGTATTGAATAATATATAGTATTAGAAGCCTAGGGTATGCATGTGTGGGAAGGAGCCAAGGTTGACTGCCAGGAATAAATGTTTAGTAAAGAGCTGAGCCAGGGCAGCACTGAAGATTTTGCCAAAATAGAAACATGGAAAGCAGGTAAGATAGCAGGAGGCAGAGTCACTGAGTCATCTAAGTGTATCAGATAACTTGCATCTCTTTCTGGCCTGGGACTGTTTACAATAGACTGGTTGGATGTGTGTCAGGAAAAGTGCTGACTAGTACCCAAATACTAGAATACTGCCTAGACCACAAATAGGGTTGAGGCCAACAGTGCCTCTGAGGCAATTCTTTCTGCATTTATCTTCTGGCTTACCTTCTTCTCAGCTAGTGCCTCTACTCCTAAGGTTCATAGGCCATGCTCATCTGGTGCCTCTGATATCTGCATGAACTGATATATATATATATATCAGTTCATGCAGATATCAGATATCATATATATATATCAGTTCATGCAGATATCATGCAGATATATATATAGTACAGAGGTTGAGGTTTGCTTTAGAATTGGCAAATTTTGAAAGGGTAAAAATTAAGTGGAGCTCAAGAGAAAACACCCAGAATATGAGTCCTATTAGTTAAGTGTCTTGTGGGAACAATAGCATTCTGATTGACTGAGGACATAAAGAGAGGGAGATCCTAAAGCTGGATAGAGTGAATGCCAAGGCAAACTCCCTATTCCTTAGTGTTCCTCAAGACATAATTGTTCAATATTATGTGAGTCCTTGGAATCACATAATAGAATGTGTGAAAAGTGTATTGAAGATGCATTATGGTTTAGAAATGTTTCCCAATGCTGGGATTTGCAAGTTCATATTTTGGCTGGGAAATAGTAATTTTGTTTACTAGTGTGTATATGAAGAGCTCATGAGGGAGGGAGAGGGAGGGGAGGGCATGTAGAAACAGAGAGAGAGAGAAGACTTCAAAGATAATAATGAAGAAAATCAGATGAGAGTTCACAAAAGGGTTGTTGCCAGGTGGAGTCCTGACAGCTGAGTGGGAGGTAGCCAGGGAGAAAAGGTGTGAGTGGGTAGAGATGTGCAGAGAGGGCTTTCCAAGCAGAGGGAAAAGCCTGCAGATGAGAAAGTGGGAGACATTAAAGAAACTGCAAATAGTTTGATGTGGTGCAAGTGGGAGAAGGAGGACAGACGTGAGAGATAAAGTGGGAGGCATAAGAAAGGATGACATATGAAGGACTTTTTTTTATTGCCCTGCTAGGGAATTTGAACTTTTTCCTAATAAGCATGGGGGAGCCCAAAAATATTTAAGTGGTAAATATCATGATCAGATTTGTGTCTAGAAGTCCTTCTGATAGCACTTTGAAGGATTGATTAGAGGTAGGTAAAACTGGAGAGAGGAAAGCCATGTAAGAGGCATTTGAGAAGTCTAGGTCCTCAAATACGGTAGTGAGGTCTTCGCTGGTATACTCAGTGGTTAGCACATTGGTCCACAGACTGAAGGGTCGCGGATTCAATTCCAGTTGCAGGCTCAGTTGCAGGCTCCATCCTTGGCCCCAGTCAGTGCTCATGAGGGAAGCAACCAATCCATGTGTCTGTCTCACATTCTCTCTCTCTCTCTCTCTCTCTCTCTCTCTCTCTCTCTCCTGTTTTCTTTTACTCTCTCTAAAAATCAATGGAAAAATATCCTCAGGTGAGGATTAAAAAAATATGGTAATGAGAGCAGAACTCAAGGTAAGTGAGTAGAGTGGAGAAATATGAAAAAGGTAGAATCAGTTTTCAACTGCTCTGGTTATTACTTCTTTTTTGAAATTTTAAATTAAAACATCAGCTTTTCTGAGGTATATTTGACAAATAAAACTGTACAAAGTGATGAATTGATATACAAATTCATTGTGAAAAAATTCCTCCCATCAACTTAACAAATTAATTCACACTTCTACCACCTCACATATTTTCCTCCCCTCCTCCTCCGCCTCCTCCTTTCTTCTTGGTGAAAACTTATAAGTTCTAATCTCTAAGCAAATTTCAATTATGTAATACAGTTTTATCAACTATGCTCACTACATTATACATTAGATCCTCAGACCTTATTCATTTTATAACTGAATTTTGCACCCTTTTACCAAACTCTCCCTCTTTCCCCTACCTCCCAGACCCTGTCAACCACTTTTCTATGTTTATTTTTTGTTTTGTTTTTAGATGACACATATAAGTGATACCATGAAGTATTTGCTTTTCTCTGTCTGGCTTATTTCACCTAGCATTATACCCTCCAGATTCATCCATGTTGTAGCAAAGGGCAGAATTTTCTTGTTTTTTTTTTAAGACTGAACAATATTCCATTTGATATATATTCGGTATTATATACCCACATCACATATTCTTTATTCATCTGTTGACAGACACTCAGGTTGTTTCTATACCTTGGTTGTTATGCATAAAGCTGTAAAGAACATTGGAGTACAGATATCTCTTCAAGATAATAATTTTGCTTCCTTCGGACATATACCCAGAAGTGGGTTTACTGGATCATATGGTAGTTTCTGTTTTAATTTTTTGAGGAAACTCCATACTGTTTTCCATAGTAGTTATACCAACATCCCCATCAACAATGCATTTGGGTTATCTTTTCTCCACTTCTTGCCAATGTTTTTTATCTTTAGTCGTTTTAATAATAGACATCCTAACAAGTGTGAGGTGGTATCTCATTGTGGTTTTGATTAGCATTTCTCTGATTATGAGTGATATTGAGCACCCTTTCAGTACTTGCTGGCCATTTGTATGTCTTATTTCTTAACTATATGCTACTGCTTAGGTCTGTAATGCTGAAAAAAAAAAGGATGTGACTTTATTGGTTTCCTCTCAATATGAACATCTCTGCTAGTCCCTTCTGCAAAAGGCTTCCTATAAAACAGTGCCTTTTATAACTACATGGATGAATTTATATACTTGCCAGAATTTGGGTGGGAAAACAGCTTTCAAACACGGTGTTCAATAGGAGGATTCCATTATTTAGATTCTTTTTCTGGGGGCAATTAATTTTTGCTATCTCATGCCATTAACGATCCCCTGGTAACTACAAGTGGATTTCAAGCTTTTGTCTGCAGTATTAAGGAGGTCGTTCCAGCTCTCTGTTTCATGACAGTCATGCTGAAAAATACCTTCCTTTGTCTGAGCTAGTGTCTCTGAAGACACTTCAACAAGATCAATGATTAACAAACATTTAAATTCATAAGAATCCCTTGGGGAGCTGGTTAAATAATAGGAGTCCTAGGTCATGCCTTCAGGTACACTGACTCAGTGCATATTGGATGGGACCCAGAATCTCCATTTTTAATATGTGCTCTAGGCGATTCTGAAGAAAAAAAAAAACACAAAAAATCAGGTAATTATATTGCCCCCCCCTCCCCCCCTTTATCTATAGGGATAAAGCCCTTTTCTATAATTTGGTTGTTTATGTTGTACTTGATCTGAAGTGGAACTTGAAATAAATCCATTATAGTAAGTGATAAAAACATGATTCTGCTTTATATTCATTTCACTATTTTAATAAGCTATAATCAATTGAAAATAATGAAGCTTGTTAGGTGAATGGTAAGGTATTCCAGAATGTTAAAAGTGACATTTAGAAATGAGGCTAACCTGATGATAGGACAAGGGCAGTTGTATCCTGCTGTGGGGCTTACAGAATATGCATGTGTTAGAAGTACAGGTGTGTCCTGGGGGGGTCTGTTCTGTAGTCAGGCAGCATCAGCATCAGAAATGCAAATTCTCAGCCCCACCGTGACCTGCTGAATCGGATATTTTGGTTTGGAGTCCAGCAGCCTGTGTTTTAACAAGCCCTCGGGTGATTCTGTGTACATGAAAGTTGGGGATAATTGGTCTAGTGCACTTATGTCCTTCTGGAGATTGTACGTTTGGGTTTTTAAAGTTTAGTAGTTTCTCTTAAACAGTGGAGATGTTGCTCTTCTCATTTCTCTTGAATAAATTCACATTTTAGAGAGTGTACTTAATTGGGATTTAGTTTACCCTAAAGGGATAACCAAACCAAACCAAATAACAGTAGCTTAAACCGTAAAATTGCTTTCTCCCTTAAAGTACAAATTAAGCAGAACAATCCGGGACTGGTTTGACCCGCCACAGTATTAGAGACCCAGGCTCCTTTTATTTTTATTGGTCAGTATTGCAGGTTCTGCATCCTCTGACTCCCCCATTATCTCAAAAGGCTGCTGGTCAGAGCACATACATCTACATTCCAGTCCATAGAAAGGAGAGAGGAGAGGATGCATACTTCTCAGATGTCACTGCCCCTTACATTCCACCGACCAGGGCCAAGCTATTGGTCAGTATTAGGATATGTAGTCTTGATGCTAAAAGGTGATATGCCCAGCTAAAATTCAAGGGTTTTATTATTAAGGAGAAAAAAATAAATTGGATAAGGAGTAGAGGGAGAATCAGTTGTTTCCGTTGCAGTGGGAATATACAATTATCTGGGAAATATACATTTCTGACATGTTCCTTTTTAAAACATCTTTACTTTCTTTACAGATAGCTTTTTATTCATGTTTCCATCTTTCCACTTCAGATTTTAATCCAGTTTTTATTCATTCTCAATGAGTTGGGGAAAATAATAATTAATTCTACTGAAGTTAAAGTGATGAAATTATTCTTATTATATCTATTCCTCTATGTTTCTATTTCTATGTCTGTCTGAATGTGTACATAATGTTCCCATGACAAACTTCTGCTTTTCTTAAACATCATTATTTGCCCCTGTGTGTTATGTATGTGAATATAAAAGGGAATTCCCATGTTTTAGGATAATGGCCCACTTTAACAGAGTTTATGAGTAATGCCATGTCAGAGAATGATTCCAGAACCTTAAGGGAAATATAAAATGTATATGATAATATCAGTGACTTATTTTAGACAACTTTAAATAATTCCATTTTCCAACTTAATATTTCCTGAAGTTTGAACTAGACAATGGCTGAATACAAATGTTTTATATGCTATTTAGTGGAGACATCTACTGTAAAATGCTTATTGAAAATCTCTTTCTGTAAAATATTCAGTTCTCCAAGCTGATTGCTATTAGCTGTTCATATCATTTTAATTAGAAGAAAACATGGCTGCTGAAAATCAGCCCAAGGTTCTATAAATACACACATCCATCCTGCAGAGTCCAATTTTAATTAACCTTTTATCATGCCAACCTTCCACTAGAATCTTTCAGGGCTTCCAGCCATTCATTTTGTTCAAAAGCCACCTGGGCTATTTTTCATCCGTATGCAATCCAGAGCTATGAGAAAGTGCTCATGGAATACAAGCACACTGTTCATCAGCTGTCACCTACATACCTTTATCTAAATGAAAAGATGCCAGATGCAATACAGTGGGATATGGTGGAGGGGGGAAATCAACAAGATAGAATTAACTCCCTCTTCTTTTTTCTCCATTTATCTCCTTGTTTGAGCCACAGTTTGTATCATGATCTGCTTTGGGCATGTTAGGTTTCTTAACAATAGACTACTTATTGGTAATTAAAGCAACACCCTGCTGTAAAGACCGGAAATCAGTCTATTTTTTACATCTAGTCGTTAGCCACCTGAAAGGTGTTTGCATAAGCTATTTGTTGCAAAATCCATATTTTATATAAAAACGCATATCCGGCAGATTGATTTTTGTATGTTACTATGGCCCTGTCTGTGGAAGAAATGGCCAGATCAAAGTACAAAAGGTGGCTGGACCTGCGTTTACTTCAGTCCCTGGTTACCGGAAAAATCAGTTTTCAGGAAAATGTTTCTCATTGTTATGCAGTCAATGGAAACCATCAAGCACAACCATAGCAACCATTGCTGGAAACTGACCTTAATAAGCAGAGAGGCCTGATATTAATTCAGTTTCTATGGTTATATTCAAATTTATGGGGGTTTTTGTACTTAAAATTTACAACTCTCACAAATCAACATGCTTAATACTGTAATCAAACATCAACTATATTAAATTTACTAAGCTTTCTAAAATAACTAAATGATAAAACTCTGTCATTTGCAGATAATACCCTAGATCTATAGTGGTGATTCAGGGAATCTAGTTTTAAGTGGGAAACACAAGCCTCTTAATGGCTGACGGTTGAAAACTTGAAACTCCTCGTTGCTATGATCCTGCACTATCTGATTGTTTCTACTTATCTGACCACATTTTCTGCCTTTCTGTTATATCTTTTCCTGAAACTCAATTCCTTAGGAAAATACTTTGTAATCTATATGCATATTAATATATAAATGTTAGTTATTGCTATTGGGCAGGACAGAAATTTAGGCAACCAAGAAAATGGTTAAAACCAAGGGTTCAGACTTTAGGATAAGGACAAAGTCAGATGGGTACTGGGTCAAAGAAAGAAAAAGGCAGATATGGATCTGGAATGGGTGAACTACCCAGCGAGGGCACCAGGCAGCTATGACATGACCCCATACCTCAGCCTTCTCCTCCGTCCTGTCCAAACACTCCCCTCACTCTACTCATGCTTGGTAGGCCATGTCTGAATTGGCCCCCAGTGAGCCCCACTTCTTGGTATTCTCATCTGTAGATAATCTCTTCTCCTCGAATAGAGTTAGTGATTTGCATTCGATGAATTAATTACAACAAAGTTAACTGGATGTCACTTATGTGATTTCATCACAAAAGACAATGACTTCATCTTGCTGGCACTATCTCTCTTGCTGGCTCTCTCTCACTTTAAAGCTTTTTCACTCTCACGGAGCAAGCTGCAGTGTTGTGAGCTGTTCTATAGAGAGATCCACATAGTTGAGCTGGGAGTTAAGCCATGCCTGGAATACTGCCTGACCCACAGAAACTGTAAAATTGTTGTTGTTATTTTAAGCCACCAAGTTTAGGATAATTTGTTCCACAGCAATAGATAAATAATGGAGCCAGATTGTGAAACAGCTATCCAGAGGGCAGGGAAAAGAATTGGAGTGTGGAAGGGAAGGGTCCTGCCAGCATGCAGACGGGTCAGTATCCAAAGACACAGATCAGAAAGAGTGGAAGGGGCAGTGAGGGAGACGCAAAAAATATAACCTCCCCCAAAGGTTTGTGTTTAAACTGGAAACAAGACAAGAGCAACATGAACATTTAATAGTAAAAGGGCAGAAGTGTTGTAGCACAGTGCAACCAGAGAAACCCTTGGCTCTCAGAGTACAGCACATTGCATGACCCCCTGCTCCTCCTCACAGGTCACTACACAACCAGTTAGAGAAATCAGTGGCAGCTCCATGGCAGCTCCTCGCAAAAGCCTTGGTTAAAGAACTTACACTGTGTATACTGTCACAGGAAAGCATAACTCAGACTTCTGGATCACAAATTATGGACCGTATATCATACCATATCATATTTTATATTTCATGTTGGATTATGGAGTGGCCTATCCCTCTGATTCATGCAGATGTTATGGTGTGTGTGTGTGTGTGTGTGGGACAGAGAGAGAGAGAGAGAGAGAGAGAGAGAGAGAGAGAGAGAGAGAGAGAGAGAGAGAGAGAGAGAGAGATAGAATCTGAGGAAAAATACACTTGATGTGCTATCCGAAGCCACTTACTGTAGCCATTCTGCTGAGATGCCTCTTGCTCACAAAGCTTGGTGTTTGCAGGATATGCCACTGAGGGGAAAAAAAAAGCATGTTTCTGTAGATATCTGTGGCTGAGCTGATAATAACAAAGAACTTTCTGCAGTTGTCATCCAAGCTGGGGTTCAGAGAATGCTCACAGTTCCACCAGGGACTGCTGGGAGAACTGCTTCAGCAATGTTGTGAGTGATAAACCTAGATCTCAGATATAAAAATTCCCCTTCTTCTAATTGATTGGTAGGCTCTCAGCACATGCCACTTTTTATGTCTCTCAGATTTTCCAAAAGAGATTTGGCTGCAGTGTAGGTGGAAATGGCACCTATAATCAGAACCAGCTATCCTTTTCTTTGCTCCAGCTACTGATTTGTGCCTCCTGAAGAGAAAGACATGGCTGATACATCCCCGCCTATGTGCCACTGGGCCTGCCCCTGTGTGGAGCTGAGCCATGCTTAGTGTCATGTGCTCTAAGTGTTAGCATTTCCCTCAGTATTTATGGTTGTTGTTCTGCTTTTCTCATGACTCTCTATAGCTGACGGGTAAGCTATATTTTCTCCTATGTCCTGCTTGAGCTGATTCACTGGCAGCCGGGGATCCTTGTGATCCACTTCAGGTGCAGACTCTGCTGCCTCTGGAACCACGACCTGCTTCAGCATGAGTCATGGCGCTGAATGAGCGCCTCTGACAACTCACTGCAGTTAGAAAAAATCTCTCTTGATCTGCTCATCTTAGAATTTGGCTTCCATGGGAAGGTGGGGAAGAGGCGGTGTCTTCAGGTATGTCATTACAGATCCAAACCTCATTTATAGGCATATGAACATATGTTCCTACAACTATTTTCTTAATTTTTAATTGAACTTATTGGGGTGACTTTGGTTAATAAAATTACATAGGTTTCAGGTATAGAATTCTGCAGTGCATCATGTGTATATTGTATTGTGTCTTGACCTTCCCTAGTCAACTCTCCTTCCATCACCATTTATGCCCCCTTTATCTTCTGATTCCCCTCACCTCTCCCTTCCCTCTGGCAATCACCATACTGTTGTCTGTCCATCAGTCTTTCTTTTTTTCTTTGCTTAATCACTTCACCCTTCTCACCCAGCTCCCAACACCCTTCACTGTGACAGCTGTCAGTCTGTTCTTTGTATCCATGAGTCTGTCTCCATTTTGTTAGTTTATTTTGTTCATTAGTTCCCACATATGGCACTTGTCTTTCTCTGACTGGCTTATTTCACATAGCATAATACCCTCCAGGTCTGTACATGCTGTCACAAAAGGTAAGAATCTTCTTTTTTTACAGCTGAATAGTATTCCACTTGTATGTGTACCACAGCTTTTTTATTCACTCATCTACTGATGGGCACTTGGGCTGCTTTCAAATTTTGGCTTTTATAAATAAGGCTGCATTGAACATAGGGATGCATATATTCTTTCCAATTAGTGTTTCGGGTTTCTTTGGATATATTCCCAGAAGGGGAATTATGTAAGGCAGTTCCACTTTTATTTTTTTGAGGAAACTCCATTCTACTTTCCACAGTAGCTGTATCAATCTGCATTCTCACCAACATTACAGTGCATGAGGGTCCCCTTTTCTCCACATCCTCCCCAACAATTGTTTGTGGATTCATTGATGATAGCCATTTTGACAGGTGTGAGGTGATATCTCATTTTGGTTTTAATTTGTATTTCTTTGATAATTAGTGATGTTGGGCATCTTTTCATATGCCTATTGGCCATCTGTCCTCTTTGGAGAAGTGTTTAGTCAGGTTCTTGGCCCATTTTTTTTTAATTGAATTGTCTGTTTTTTGGGTTTTTTTGTTTGTTTTGTTTTGTTTTGTTTTGTTTTGGTGTTGTGTTTTATAAGTTCCTTATAAATTTTGGATATTAAGCCCTTATTAGATGTATTATTGGTGAATATGTTCTCCTTTTCAATACATAGTCTTTTAATTTTGTTGATGGTTTCCTTTGCTGTGCAAAAACATTTTAGTTTGATATACTCCAATTTTTTTTTCTTTTGTTTCTCTTGCCCAAGGTGACACTCCTATTTTTTCTTCTAGAGTTTTTATGGTTTCAAGTCTACATTTAAGTCTTTAATCCATTTTGAGTTTACTCTTGTCTTTCATGCCACCAAGTACTAGCCTGTGTTAATGGTAAAACTATGTGCATGGCCGAAACCGGTTTGGCTCAGTGGATAGAGCGTCGGCCTGTGGACTGAAGGGTCCCGGGTTCGATTCCGGTCAAGGGCATGTACCTTGGTTGCGGGCACATCCCCAGTAGGGGGTGTGCAGGAGGCAGCTGATCGATGTTTCTCTCTCATCGATGTTTCTAGCTCTCTATCCCTCTTCCTTCCTCTCTGTAAAAAAATCAATAAAATATATTTTTAAAAAAACTATGTGCATGTCTTCCTATAAGTTTACATATTACGCATTTTATATCTAGCAAATGACAGAACATATCACTTCTAGTAAATATTATAAATTTGGAAAGGAAAGAATAATTTATCATTATGGATTTCTTCAAAGTTACCTTAGGGCATATCTGAAAGATACATATCCTTTCTGATATGACTTTGCCATAAAGATTACCTTTAATCGGGGTTCATTAGTGGGTAAAAAACTATGTTGTCACTTATCACATAAAGTCTACGGACCACAAGATATCAATAAATAGAAGAAGAAATATTTCATCAAGGAAACGATGCCAATGTCCTGGGATCTTACTCCCAGTAAATTCAGTTCTTTTTTTTTTTTTTAAACAAAAATAATTTGGATCTCACTAAACAGAATGCTTAAACCTTGCAGAGTTAATGACACACAGTGCTCCAGCTGCTGTGTGTATTCAAGTCTTCAGAATAGCTGTAGGCTTGCAAATATCTAGCTACCTTAGAAAAAGTTTTCTTTATCATTCATAAAAAATGCATCAAAAATCTTCAACCAATAAAAGACTTTCTCCCTAAGGCAAAAGCATTGTCAGCTGATTCTTGCTTCCTCATTTCTTCCTATTCTTGCAATCAAACATAATAGAACCAGACTTGAGATGAAGGTGTGTATTATTTTCAGGGACTTTTCCTGGTAGGATGAAAGAGGAGTTTTCTTCCATCCTGTGTTTAAAAACTACCCTCCAATGTCCCTGAAGCTAGAAGCACTGGAATTTTATACTATTCTTTTTTATTTACTAATCTTCTGTGGACAGCTTTTATTTGGCGGGGGGGCGGGGGGTGGTGGTGAGGAGAATCTGACTTTTACTTATTTATTTGTAACTTTTTATTTTGATATGCTTTCAAACTTACAGAAATGTTTCAGGAATTGTACAAGTAGCTAGGAATTACCCGTGTATCTATTTTCAGATTAAATTATTTATATTTTTGCCCTATTTAGCTCTGTATACCTGCTTCAGCTCTGTATACCTGTATATTATTTTTTCTGAAACCTTTTGAAAGTAAATTGGGAAGATTAGAAATCTTTATTCCTAAATAATTTGTTGTGTGTTTCCTAAGAACATGTTCGTTCTCCTACCTATTGACATGATAGTAATCAAAATGAGATTTCCTTATTTTTTCCCCTTATTCAAGATCCAAACAAGGAACATGAATTGCTTTTATTTTTCATGTCTCTTCGGTATCCTTTAAGTTGGAACAGATCCTCTGCCATACTTAGTGTTTCAGTCTTAATTTTTAAAAAATATTTTTTTATTGATTTCAGAAAGGAAGGGAGAGTTGAGAGAGAAATAGAAACATCAATGATAAGAGAGAATCATTGTTCAGCTGCCTCCTGCATGCCCCCTACTGGGGAATTGAGACCGCAATTCATGTGCCCTAATGGGGAATCCAACTGTGATCTCCTGATTCATAGGCTGATGCTCAACCACTGAGACATACCATCCAGTTTGGTCTTGAATTTTTGAAGGGTACAGATCAGTAATTTTGTAGGCTATTGCCAGAGGCTAAAGCAAACAGCAGTTAGCATCAAAAAGAGACATTGGAAGTCCAATGGACTTTGATATTCAGCAGGGCTGAATATCAGCACAAGTTTTGCCCCCTCTGTGATTGCAAGGGCTGGAGGCAATTTCCTGACCTGATAATCCTTACATTGTTTATCAGACTTTACCTTTGATCTGCCTGTATACATTGCTAAAGGGAAAATGTGTATTCAAAGTAAATAAAAAGGAGATGGGGCCCTGGCTCAGTGTGCCTCTTCAGGAAAGAGGTTCCACCAATGCCTTCTAAATTCATCTTTCTTGTATAGCATTTTTATTTGTGCGTTGGCCCCTCCTTCAGAACCTGAACCTTACCGTGCAGGTCATGGCAGACTATCTCTCAAAATGAGTTTAACTGATGTTTCATCATTACTAGTTTCAGGTTATGCATTTTTATCTGGAATTCCACTGAAGTGATAAGTGATATTTTAGTTTTGTCAGTAAAACACATCGGGGCAATGATTCAGTTTGCTCTAATATTAGTGACGTTAGTTTTGATCAATTGGGTAAAGTCACTATTTTACCTTCTATTTATTTATTCATCTATTTATTTCCCTTTGTAATGAATAGGTAACTTGTGAAGATATATTTTGAGACTATGCAAACTATCCTGTTCATTAAAGTTTTATCTGCTAGAGTTGATGTTTGCTCACGGTTTTCCACCTCCATCATTCATTCTTTCCTCTCTTATTGGTCTATATTCTACATTAAAAGTACATTTTCTTTTTATTTATTTATTTATTTATTTATTTATTTATTTATGTCAGCATGGAGTCATTGATTTTTATTTTATTCACCAGCTTAAAATCATTACTATTAATATTTATTTTGGTGGTTAATTGACCCAGACTTAGACAGTGGACTATTTTTGAACTAGTTCATGTGTGTTTTTTTGACATGTCAGCTTATTCTTTATTTCTTTACTTTCTGTAACAATTAGAGGTTCCAGGATTATCTTGAAAGTGTATCCATGCTTAGCACTGGCAAAACTAGCTTAGCTGATATATTTTCTTCTATGAAGTAACTTGTGCACTTGAAGTTGTGCAGTTGCAGGATAGCTGCAATGGCCCTCTGCTAGCTAACTGTAACTTGGTGGATGCTAACAGTAAGAGCTAACATTTACTTTACTACTTACATGTCTACATAATTCAGAATATTTTTGTTAACTGATTCTTTAGATTTTTTAGGCTATTCATATAAAGATACATCTTTGGAATGAAAGGCTACATGAGGAGAGACACAGGTGTTGGGAAGAGCAGTTAGGCATAAACAATCTTCAACACTGTTGCTCATGTTTCTTGCAATATTATAACTAGTGTCTGAATGTCTATCTTCCAGAAAGTAAGACAGTTTTTAAAAGTTTAAATCTAAATTAACTTAGAAAGTTCATGAGCATATATTGGTGTAGTTTTCATGCAGAATTGACTGAGATGGGAAATCAGGATCACAGCCTTGATAGTGAGGGGTTTCGACTAGGAAATAAAAATGTTCTTTAGGTAATTCTAACTTGTAGCCAAAGGTTAAAAACTTGTGTGTCCCTATGGCCCCGGGTCATAAATTGCTTTTCCCTAAAGAAATTATGGTGCCAGCTTTTTAAAATAAAGGAAAAAAAGATCTTCCATTTTAACTTTTTAAATTAAGACTATTTTTTAGAAATCTATTTAATAATAGGTTATTATAGAAACACTCTAGCTGTCCTGTAAGAGAAAAATACTCAGCTTAAAGCATTTAATTACTTAAGAATCACTGGTTGACCCAATACACCTTGTTTTGTCACATATACATTTTCTGGGAATTTTTGCTTTTAAGATAATGTTAGGTGAATAATAATGTCCATGGAGGTTCCTGAGAAGGTGAAAGCCATCAACTCCAGGTCAGATGTATCTTCTTCTACATAGCAAAATTACACTCCTCTTCACCCAAGCCTTGACCTCTGGAAGAGGTATTCAGAATGCTTATAAGCTATTTTATTCTATGTTTCTTCACCCAAAACTTTAGTAACTGATTTGACCTCTGGAAGAGGTATTCAGAATGCTTATAAGCTATTTATTCTATGTTTCTTTTTATCTGCTTGACATCTCTTCACCTTCATTGACCAAAATCTTCTGAATGATTGATTCTATAGCTACTGACAACCACAGAAGACCATCTTGGAGAAGACATGTGGAGAATTAAAAAAAAATATTTCCTCCTTAACTCTGGAGGTAGTGAAGAGATGAATTATTTTGAACATAAAAAGCATATTTTAGTAAAGTATAATAAAGCAAAGGAATAAGAGTGAACATGTCATATAAAAGGTATAAAAAGTAAAAGTAATTATACTTACTGGTGATAAATAAAACTGAAATAAATATATACAATTTGAATAACCTAAAAAGTTTACATAATTGTGTTTTATATTCAGAATTTTACCTGAAGGAAATCTTCCAGTGAAAGCTAAGTATATTAGTTATGTATGTCTGTGTTACTGAAGTTGAATTCCAATGCTGTGTTGGGTGAGGGGAGCGAGGACCAGAATCCACTGCTCTGAGTGCTTTCTTTCTTATTTTGTTTCTGACTCCTATGCAGCTAGTTGCTCAATTTCCACTCACATTTTACTGTTTGACCCTAAGAGAGCTGGACTAATTGGGGATTACTCATCAAGCCACCATTAAAAAAATGTATATTCTAGCAAAGGTCAAACTTTCTGCAGCAGAAAAAATGTATTAGAATACTTTCCATTTTAGAAATGCGCTGTATGAATTCTTTTGGAAAGAACTTACTATTCTTCCTATTACATAACCTCTAAGCACTTTTTACATTTCCACCAGAATAACCAGCCAAGTAAATTTCCTAAAATTAATTCAATCACAGGCTTTTATGTAAAAACAGAATATGTGAATAGTTATTTCTAAGTCCTTTTTCATCATGAATACACTTTATTAGTCCTACTATCATCAGAAAGCAAATCCAATGAAAAAAATGGGGAGATGTTAATGGAAGGTCATCATTAAGAGATTTACAAGCATTTTTCCTAATATTCAGATTTTATTAATTCACAGCAAAAAGTTTAAAGTGAGTTTCTTTCCCTTGTATATGACATCAAAACACCAAACTTGCAGCCCTTTAGATCCAGGGTGGTAGGGGGATCCAAAAGAGGGGAAGGGGACAGAAAAAGTACATCTCAAAATACTAAGGCACTGGAAGCCCCCCTTCCAGTGATTCCCCAAACAAAGTGTAGCCAGAGGAGAGTTTCTCCAGCCTGTTTTTAAAGGGGCACACTTTGACCCTTGCAAGGTAACTCTTTCTTTTGTTTTAATTTTTTTTGAGAGAAATTCTTTTTTAATAGTCATCTGTATATTGTATTGTACGTTCACCATCCCAAGTCAAGTCTTCTTCTTCCATCATCATTTACCCTCCTTTACTCTCTTCTACCTCCCCCACCCCCTTTTCCTTCTGGTAATCACCATACTGTTGTCTGTGTTAATAAGGTGTTTTTTTTTTTTCTTTACTTAATCCCTTCACCTTATTCACCCAGTCCCATAAGCCTCGACCCCTCTGACAACTGTCAGTCTGTTCTCTGTATTTATGAGTCTGTTTCTATTTTGTTAGTTTATTTTGTTCATTAGATTCCACATATAAGTGAAATCACATGGTACCTGCCTTTCTCTGACTGGCTTATTTCACATAGCATAATACTCTCTAGGTCCATCCATGCTCTCACAAAAGGTAAGACTTTCCCTTTTCACAGCTGAGTAGTAGTTCACTGTGCTAATGTACCACAGCTGTTTTATCCACTCATTTACTAATGGGCATTTAGGCTGTTTCCAAATATTGGCTATTCTAAATAACACTGCAATGAACATACTAGTAGGGTTACTGTATTCTTTTGAATTAGTGTTTTGGTTTTCTTCAGATAAATTCCTAGAAGTGGAGTTGCTGGGTCAGAAGGCAGTCCCATTTTTATTTTTTGGAGGTAACACAATACGGTTTTCCACAGTGGCTCTGCATTCTCACCAACAGGGCACGAGGGTTCCCTTTTCTCCACACTTGTTTCTTGATTTGTTGATGATAGCCATTCTGACAGGTGTGAGGTGGGACCTCATTGTGGTTTTAATTTGCATTTCTCTGATGATTAGTGATGTTGCGCATCTTTCTATAAGTCTATTGGCAAGGTAACTCCTTCACTCTTATTTTCCTTTAGGGAAATAGGTGAAAGGCCATTTGGCACCAGCAGTTTCGTTTACTTCAGCTGCCTGAGAAAAGTGTGGTTGCCAGGCAACCGAGTCTGGCTGTCTTTTAGACTACATCAGGCGAAGAAATTTGAAGGTTTTTAAAGTTGTTGTCTATTGCAGACAACTTACACTGAAATGACTTTAGGTTTTTTAGTACTATTTTTAATCCCTTACAGTAAAACTATATTATCTTTCCTACTTTTCTCTCTTTTGGGGAACAGACTCTTTAGAGAATATATGACTATATTTTCACAGGAAAATATCAAGACCTTGATTTGAAAATCAGAAGTAATTCACATTTAAAAGAAGAGCAATTGAGCATCACAGCTGCATTTCATATGTTCCTTCCTGTCAGCTTAATTCTTTCATTTTCTTTCTTTTCTCATTTTTTCACTTTTAAAATTTGAATTTGTTTTTTTTTCTCTCTTCTTTAAAATTCATTCCATCCCATTACCCTTGAACCCACACAGTTCTCTAAGGTATTTTGGTTCTACATTAATGTAGGACATTCTCTTACATGCTTCATGTTATTAAGATATTCAATTGAGTGGCATTCAATTTTTAAAAAGACATGAAAAGGATAGGCTTCCTTTTGTTTTTCATCTCTGAGGCCAGCAGTGACTCATAAAATAAATGACAGCAAATTGGTCTGTCTGTGCTTTTACTATCAGTGCTCCACTCTGGTGCTGGAAATGAGACAAGAAAATGGGTTGAAGTTCTAGAAATATGTACACAAGAGATAGCAATGCATCTCAAACTTTGACACCCTCTGGTGGCCCCTTTACCCCTAAACCCAAATCCTGGATATTTATCACTGTGAGATAACAAGTAGTAAAATAATTTTGATTTATTTGCTCACTAAGAATTTGTTATAATATGGAAGTGGACCTACTCAATATCATTGCTTTAAAATCCACTGTTGCACATAAATTCATTTGTTAAAACTGTTAAAATGAAAAAATGAGCCTAATTGTTAATACATGTAGTGTTGTGATTTTGAAGTGAGTAGGTATGCAACAAATCACATGTATTTCTGGAATTTACTCTCCCTTTATGATTCAATTGGAGACATTTGCTAGGAAAAACGTAATAGAAGAGTTATATCACTTTCCGTATGATAAAATCAGGTTATTGTACTATATAGTAGGTCAGAAAACAAAAGTAATAGATTTTAATCTGAGTTTGATTTCTAGCTAGCTGTTTTACTTTGAACATTTTTCTTAACCTTGGTCTCTATTCTCTCTTCTGTAAAGTTGTGAGGTTGGAGGAGATAGATATATTCTGCCTTAAAATTCTATTATAGAATTTGGAAACCACCAAACCTTTCTGTGAGTCTGATTTAGGAAAGAGATGGTAAAATTTCATCTGGTAAAAGTTTTATGGTAAAGTCTGTAAGTGAAAAATAGTATTTAAACATACTTGTACTTGTTAATTGAGCTATTTTTTATTTAGACATACAAGTTGAAAACTCGTATCTGGCTTTAACTCTATAGCTAGTGGCAAAAAGCACAATTTCTAGAGACTGCCTATGCTTTATCCACCTTCATCACCCGATATCTGTGGAACATGGGCATGCTCCTTACTGTCTCTGTGCTCAGTTTACTGGTACTCATCTGTCAATAGGGAATAATAACAGTGCCCATAACATAGAGAACTTAGGAGGATTAAGTGAGGTGATTCACATAAGCACTTAGCAAATGACTAGAGCATTAATATGCTCTTGATATGTGTGAGCTTTTACTATCATTTGGCTGTCACTAGCTATCTCAGGCTAATATCACTCCATGCTTTATTAATGTAACTAGAGGCCCAGTGCATGAAATTTGTGCACTGGTAGGGTCCCTAGCAGCTGTCAGCTGCCAGCCAGGTACTCCCTCCCTTCTCCCAGCCGCCTGCTCTGCCCCCCTGCTGCCACTGGTCACTGCCTGCCTATTGCCCCACTTCCAGCTCCCAGGTGCTGAGGGAGCAGGGTGACTGTCCTGCCCCCCCCAACCCCCCTCACTGTAGCTGCTGGTCACCCTGCAATCAAATCAGTGGGGCATTGGGCTCCTGTCCAGCTCCCTCAGTGCCTGGGAGCCCAGAAGTGCCAGGGCAATTGGATCGGCTGGGCAATTGGCCCCCATCCGGTGACCAGTGGCTCGCATCTGCCTTGGCCTGGCACTGCTCACTTACCTGCCCCACCATCCTGCCCCAGTCCCACTCTCTTTGGTGCCCATCGGGGCCTGAAGCACCTTCATGGCCTCCCACTGCCAGCACTGCATGGCCAATGCCTGCCATGTTCTGCGCCGCCACCTGGTGGCCAGTGCACATCATAGCAAGTGATTGAACTCCTAGCAGAACTCCCGGTTGAGGGGACAATTTGCATATTAGGCTTTTATCATATAGGATTATTACATAGGATAATAGGCTCCTAGTGCTCCCAGAGAGGTACACCAGGGGGAACCCTCCGTTGTTTGTGGAGTTCTTGGGGCGCAGCTGAAATAAAAATTTTCAGAAGCCCCCATGGGAGGATGAGAGGTGGTAGATGTATTGGCATGGAGTTACATTCTTGGGTTGCAATATCCCATTTCTCCCAAGCCAGTCCTGGAAGAGGGGCAGCTGGGAGTTCCACAGAGCCAGAAAGAGGGCCAGTGTCCAGAGTTTCTGTTTCATGTTGTGGCCGGGTGTGATTCAGCCTTCAGACCAGATTAAAGTTTATTAGTCCCTGTGTGGAGCCCCACATGGCCAAGAGCCAAGTGGGGCACAGGGGACCGTGCCCCTGCAGCAGGAATTCCAAGGGGGGGGGCATGTGGAGCCAAGAAAGAGCAAACTTCCTTTGTTTGGAAGTTCATATGTCTGTTTAGATTTCAAGGGCTTGCAGTGGCCATTCCCATTCTGGCCAATTACCTGTCTCCAGGTGTGATTGACAGGCAAGCAGTTTGTTTTAACTATGTTAACTACCCATGGCTAGTTGTTGACTGAATAAGTATGATTAACAGAATAATATTATTCATTGTTTGGTCATCATTAAAAAAACAAAAAAACAAAACACTTGCTATTTTCATAAGATAATCAAATCTACGTTCTTGCCAGGCACTCATGTCTAATCACATCCTCTCTATCTAACATGACTTTTGGAAGTTGCTGAAGTCACACTGCCTTCTCATTGTTCCCCTGTCATGCCCTATTGAGACTTACCCCTATCTCTTTGCTGATGTTTTCTTTGCCTAAGTGCAGCAAACCTGTCTGATTATCAGCTATTTAAGCCCACCTCAGTTCTCAAAATCTCAGTGAAGCACTCTATGGTGACTTCTGCAATGTTTCTTCTCTTTCACTGATGAAAAGAGAAATTAATGCATTTAATTTAACACTTAATCACACAATTTCATCATACAAAACTCCAAGAACAATGAAATAGGCAGAGAATTTTAAAATGCTGTATGGAAACTTGACAGGGGTTATTTCCATATTAATCTACTCTCTGAAATTCCATTTTTCCTTCTTCCTTAGGTTACCCTTCAATTATTTATACAGATATAATGTTTGGCTGCTTGTTTGCAAGATATTTAAACAATTGAGTCTCCTCTAACAAACAGTATAACTTTACACATGGTAAGTGTTGATTACATTTCAATTCAATAGAAAAATATGGTTTAAATCTGTATATATATTTTTCATGTCTTTTAACCCAATTAAATATTAGATGCTTGGGAACAAAGGTCAAATATGAAAGTACTTTTGGATTTCTCATATCAGCAAGCATAATGACGATCACACTTAGGATTTTTAACACATGAACAATATTCATTTTAGATGGGACCTGCTGAAATGGCCTGGTTAACTTTAGATTTATTTCATAATACATCACACTCTAACTTCATTCCATTTTTCCTGGTCTATTGGTTCTCAGTTACTGTCATACTTACAGTTTTTTCTTGGTCTATTGACTTTAATTTACTGGCATACTTACTGGAATTCTCAGTAACTAAGCAACTAATGCTATATCTTTGGAGAAGACTTATACAGATATATCTTGGGGGTAGGTACATAGGATAGGATTTGCTCTCTATACTACTTTCATACTATTTTTACCTTTTTACTAAAGTTGAAAATAAGGTGTAGTATAAATATTTGTTGAGTGGCCTAAATGCACAGCAACCTAAAGAAAATGTGATATTTTTTAGCTCCTATTATCCAATCTATTTTTCCTCTTTCTCTTTAGAAAGTCTGAGGACCTAATGTTTAAGGAAGAGTTCTAGCTTTGGCCTTGTGTTTTCCTCTCAGGTACTGTGAGAGTTATTGTGACTTGGGCCTTTATTCCCTGAGTCTTCATCACTATCAATCCTGCTATTAATTACTCTGTTGATTAAATTAGGGCAAAGAGATTTATCCCTCTAATTTCTGGAAGGATGATATCAATGTGTAGGCCAGGCATCAGGATCACCTGGGGAGCATGATCAAATTTAGATTTCTGGCCTTTACAACAGACTTTCTTAATCAGAATCTCTGTTGGAGGTAAACTAAAAAAAAAAAAAAAAAACAAAAAACACACACCTGTATTTTTTAATCAGTTCTACAAGATATTCTGACTCACATAAGTTTCTTAGAAGACAGTTTCAATAAGGCAGAGTTTATTAGATATTTCTTCTTTAGTCTCTAATTCCTACTCACTATGTTTTTGCTGTTGACTCCTATTTGTGGAGCAATAATGCTGCTGCTGGTGAGCTTTGAGTCTGAGGTTGAGAGGCAAGAAAGCAATAATTTCATCTTGAAGTTGAAACATTTCCTAAATTTCTACCTTACACAGAACCTCTCTTAAATATATACCATATCTCCATCCACTATTAACACTAACACCTAATGCATTTTGAAAAAATAAGTCAAAATGAGAGATTAAAGTGGAAAAGCATTATAGGATCAAAAAACTTGACAGAACAACTCCAAACAGCAGTAATGATTATGACTTAGAGGTGTTTTGGAGATTAGGTAGGTGTAGGTAAAGGGTTGACAAGTGGCAGTTTCAATTCTGAAAGGCGCAGAGTTGTGTTGGTGGTGAGCACAGAAGTACTGCTCTTCTTTTAGGTGATATCTGGTAGACATCCACATATCTGAAACCTATTGCCATGGTTGCATTTTGCTTTTTGGGTTTTCTTGCAATCAATTAATAACCAATGGTTTCTCTTGCCACTGAACTATTATGTTGTTAGATCTCCCACACTGAAAAATTTCAGTTTACAAACAAGAAGAAATCTTATTTTTGGTATCCTGGCACCTAAAAGAAAGCAGAGCATAGAGCATGTATTATTTTCTTTAGTATCTGCTGACAGTTTTCAAGGAACAAAGGCACAGTGCTGATCTAAAATCTCCCCTCAGTGACATAGAAGACATGCCTCTGTATATTGGAGTTATGAATCATACAAAAAATGAACACACTCATGGATGGAAAACATTCATCACTTGGTAATAGTCTACATGTTGATATCCTAATCCATAAGCAATGAAAATATTTTAGTAGTATATTTAGAAATAGATCTAAGATATATTTCCTTCATATTTACAAATTATGCTTTTTAAAAAAGTTTTTATTTAAGTTTTGTGCAATTTACAAATCACTACTAAAAAGATAAGCCATGTCATCTATAATTCTTCCTGTGCTTTTTCCTGTGGAGAGGAGCATTACAAACTGGACATTCAGGTGTTAAGGCTGCTGAATTAGGGGATGGGGTGAGGTGGGTGTCGCAAATTATGCTTTTATTATGTATTTATTAATTATTTCAGTTTTACCTAATACAGAGGCTTTCTTTCTCTCTCTCCTTCTCTCTTTCTCCTCTTTACCACCCCAAACTCATTTCTTTGTTTCTCTGAATATGTAAGCTCATCAGCATATTTGTCAATTCATGTTTGAAATCTTACTACAGAAATAAACTGCTAAAGTAAGAATGAAAAAACTCAAAATTGCATAATCAGAATAAGATTTAGAATATGGAAGATACCTTTCTTGAGGAAGATTAAATGTCTGGCTGTCAAATATCATATAATTTATTCTTCACTTAATAGGAATTCATGAATACAGTTTCAACATGGACCATATAACTCTTTCTCACCATCCTGAAGTGAGCTACCATCGTCTTGTTCCTTCTGCCTCTGCCCTGGTGCTCAGGTGCATGACCCATGTTCAGGCCGCACTGAAAGGCAACAGCAAACGTGACCATTCCAGTACTTTCTACAAGCACCATTTTGTTTGTTCAGACTCCCCACTGAGAAAAATTCCTCTTAGGTTGGGGCCAGAATAGGAACTATCACTTCAGTTTATTCACTTAATAAATTCTGTCCAATATTAGCTGATTTACAAAAAAAGAAAAAAAAAAAGAAAAAGGAATCTATGGTCTCTGTCTTCTAAAAGCTACATTCTACATGCCCAATTCAGTTTGGAGTCTGGCTCATCCATTGTCTATACTATTCTGAAATTATTAGTCCTAAAACTACACTTTCAATGTCATACATTCCTTGGTGGAAAACTTAAATACCTTTAAAATGCTTACAAAAGTTTTTGAATGACAAATGTTTAAGATATTGGAAACTAAAAAGGCAACAGTGCCTGTAATTTACTATTTTGATATGTGGAAGTAATATCTGCTAGGTTAGAGTGGCCTAACTCTTAAATGGTGCCTTATTGAGTCATATAAAAAATAAAGTTTTAAGAAGACTAATATAGTTCCCAGGTATTTACTTTGCCAAATTTTTTGGGGGTCTCCAGTTTAAAGCATAAGAGGGGAGGGAACACCTACATAAGCTCAATACCTGCATTCATAGTCCTGATGTGTAGGAGTTACCAGCTTCCCAAATGAATTCCACTCTGCTTTATTTGTTGTTTGATCTGCTGCCTTCTCTAGGAGATTACCCTGGACTGTTTAAGAATAATGTGAGGCCTTCTGGCATCCAAAATTATCAAAACATATAGTAAAACTTCAACCATGCAGAATGATTTATAATTAAATAAAAATTATACATGTATACCTATGGTTGTAAAACAGCCATGCCTTGCAGGGGTTTCTGATAATGCCACCAACATAAAACATCCCTCTTTTCCACATAATTGCTAAACGATTTGAGAAATAAAACAAAAGAGTAAATATGTGAGTCAAAATATCACCTTCATCATTGTTAGAGGCCAGGGGGCAGACTGTGGCTTTAGTTGCCAAATGTGCTAGCTGGATCCCAGAATTAGGAAGACTTCATCGATTTACAGAAAGCCCTGGGCTTGGGGCAAGTGTCCTTTCATCACTTCACCTGAGTTGGCTCCTGCATAACTTTCTGCATAAAAGAGCAAAGGAAGCTTAACCTGGTCGCTGCAGGAGGCCAGCTTCCAAAGAACACAGGAGAGTAGAGGATGACTAGGTATTCTTCCTATATTCTCAGTGAGAAAAATCATTCCATGTTCCTGGGAAGCACAGGACTATCAACAACAAAAAGGTGCCAGAAGTACATTAACTGAGCTTTCTAAAACAATGACTATGAAGAGTAGAAAGAAGTTTGCTTAATTATATGTGTTGAAAGTGTCTTTAGTGGCATATACTGTCCTCCAAAAAGCAGGGATAAAATTGGATTTCACATCTTCTGCTTTCAGGAATAAAAAGACCTCTGTCAGAAGTGAAGAGAAAGAACAATTTCTGGCAAGGTATCTATTTTGGTGCGGACAATGTGACTAGGAATATATCTACAAAAGATCATTGAACTGTTGAACATCAATTAAAGGTCACAAAAGAAGCAACTTAATTAACTCTTTAAAAGAAAGGGTATATTAAAAATCTGTTCATCTAGCCCTAACCAGTTTTGCTCAGTGGATAGAGCATCCGCCTGTGGACTGAAGGGTCCCAGGTTCAATTCCAGTCAAAGGCATGTACCTTAGTTGCAGGCACATCCCTAATAGGGGGTGTGCAGGAGGCAACTGATCGATGTTTCTCTCTCATCGATGTTTCTAACACTATATCCCTCTCCCTTCCTCTCTTTAAAAAATCAATAAAAATATTTAAAAAAATAATTCTGTTCATCTAATTTTTAGAGTTGTTACTTTACCATAAAAGATGCACATGTTCATTGTAAAAACTATATAAAGTAGAAAGATGAAAGGTTAAAGTAGCTTTCTTATTCGTACTTCTCAGAAGCAATTTCTTCACATGTTCATCTGTTTCTTGTCTTTTTAATTCTTTATTGTTTAAAGTATTACATATGTTTCCTTCTTCCCTCATTGACCTCTCCCCAGCCACCCCCATCTCCCCGCACATGCCCTCACCCCCCTAGTGTCTGTGTCCATTGGTGATGCTTATATGCATGCATACAAGTCCTTTGGTTGATCTCTTACCTGCCCCTCTGCCTTCCCTCTGACGTTTGATGGTCTGTTCAGTGCTACTCTATCTCTGGATCTGTTTTTGTTCATCAGTTTATGTTCATCACAAATGAGTGAGATAATGTGATATTTATCTTTCTCTGACTGGCTTATTTCACTTAGCGTAATGCTCTCCATGTCCATCCATGCTGTTGTGAATGGTAAAAGTTCTTTCTTTTTTACAGCAGCATAGTATTCCATTGTGTAGATGTACCACAGTTTTATAATCCACTCATCTGCTGATGGGTACTTAGGCTGTTTCCAAATCTTAGCTATTGTATATTGTGCTGCTCTGAACATAGGGGTGCATATGTCCTTTCTGATTGGTGTTTCTGATTGCTTGGGATGTAGTCCTAGAAGTGGGATTACTGGGTCAAATGGGTGTACCATTTTTAAATTTTTGAGGAAGCGCCATACTGTTTTCCACAGTGGCTGCACCAGTCTGCATTCCCACCAGCAGTGCACGAGGGTTCCTTTTTCTCCACATCCTCGTCAGCACTTGTCATTTGTTGATTTGTTGATGATAGCCATTCTGACAGGTGTGAGATGGTACCTCATTGTCGTTTGATTCGCATATCTCACATGATTAGTGACTTTGAGCATGTTTTCATATTATTTGACAAAGGAGGCTAGAGCACACAATGGAGCCAAGACAGGCTCTGGGAATGGTGCTGGGAAAATTGGACAGATACATGAAAAAAAAAAAAAAATGAAACTGGACCACCAACTTATACCATACACAAAAATAAACTCAAAATGGATCAAGGACTTAAACATAAGACAGGAAACCATAAAAATCTTAGAAGAATCTATAGGCCACAAAATAGCAGACATATGTTGTAGCAATATCTTTACCGATACAGCTCCTAGGACAATGGAAACTAAAGAGAAAATAAACAACTACATCAAAATAAAAAGCTTCTGTACATCAAAAGAAACCATCAACAAAAAGACAAGAAAGCCACTGCATGGGAGAACATATTTGCCAATGTTATATCCAATAAGGGCTTAACCTCCAAAATTTATAGGGAACTCATACATCTTAACAAAAGGAAGATAAACAATCCAATCAAAAAATGGTCAACGGACTTAGACACTTTTCGAAAGCGGACATACAGAAGGCCAAGAGACATATGAGAACATGCTCAAAGTCACTAATCATCTGAGAGATGCAAATTTACTTGTGCTTTCATATATTTTCACATTTGGATCCTGCAGAACAGACAGTTTTCTGACATAAGAACTTTACATGCATCTCAGTCTGGATGAGCAGTTTACTAAAAAGGTTTAAATGAAGTGACTCTCATGAAGGTACTCCATAAAGAAGTGTGGTTGGGGTTAAAGGGATTGTGGAGGATCAGAGGCTAGCAATGACAGTATGTTTCAAGGATCAAGGGTCAAAAAAATCATGTTTTTCTGGAGCTCAGTGGGCACTGAACTGGCAAAGAATCTATGTGATACAGTCTGTAGTAGTCCATCTTTCAGAGAACAGATTAGAGAAGGGGATGAAAGAGAATACATCTGGCAGGGTGAGGAGCACGTGGAAAGTAATCAGCACACCAATTATTAAAAATTGCTTTTAATAGAATTTTAGGGCATTATTACATTTCTATATAACCATACAATATATTTATAATCACTATCCTTTAATAAAACATTTAGACTCTGCCCAGTGTTTTTGCTATTATAAATAATACCAAAATGCACATATTTTTTCATTTCTACAATTTTCTTAGAGTAAATTCTTAGGAATTTATTACATTCAAAAGTACAAATGTTCTTAGGCCTCTTAAAACTTGCTGTCAGGGGTTTAAAGCTCTATATATTATTCTTCCATCAACAATGCAAGAGTATGCTTATTTTATTGCACACCATAAAGCACTGCATATTCCTATAAAATTATTCTTATTTTGATGAGAATTTTCCCACAAAAATCACATTTTCCACAAAAATCACATCTGCACATTTTAATAAGAATATTTAAAACTGCATCCCTTTAATTTTGTTATAAGTGTTTTTCCATCTGCTTTTTGAATTTTTTAAATTATGTCTGCAATGTGAGGTAATAATAGTCTGTTGTTGCTCTTTGCTGCTGCTGCTGCTGCTGTGCCAGCATCATTAATTTAGTAATCCTGTCTCTCCCATGCTGATTTAGGTTGCTTCCTTAATCATTTAGTACATTATCACATACAGCGATGCATATTTTCTGAGCTATCTGGTTTATTTCATATTCCAGTCAGTCTATTTTTTTTGTAATGTGACTGAAACAGAGCAGCTCTGTAGTGACAATCTGTCCTATGAAATATTTTGACAATGGTAAGCAATAAAAGATAGACTCCATGTTCCCCAACATATTAGGAGGCTCTCCACCTCCTTCCTTACCTTTCAGCCATTGCTGATAAACTTCAATGATAATAATAATAAAATGACAATAACAACACAAGGAAAGAACAGCAGCATCAACTGAGTGCTTACCAAGGGGCAGGCATTATGAAGAAGCTATCACATCACATTAGCCCAAACCTCAGCCACAGTGCCTCCCGTTTAAGCCAGAAATGAATTATTTTGGAGGCTTCAATATTATTCACCAATTTTGTTCATTTTGTTTTCTAAATACTTATTACATTTCTCCACTTCTTCCTCCTCTCACTACTTATTTAAGTGGTCTTCTCTTTGGTTGCTTTAAAGTACCAGTTTCAATTCTTATCTGATGTGACCTCTTAGTAGCCTGCTGTTTTACATTTCTATTAAGATGTTTAATTTCAGTGACTACTTTTATTTCTAGAGTCTCCATTTGGTTCCTTTTCAAATACATTTGAAATTTTTTTTTGTTCATAAAATCTTTATTCTTTCTGGATTATCTTGCTTCCTTGACCTCTCTGAATATTTTAAAAGTACGTCTTTTACAACCTCTCTCCAATCTCTTTGGTCTCTGGTTCTTCAGTATGCATGATCCCATTATCTGAGCTTATCTCCAGTGGGATTTTTTCTCTAAAAGGCCTGGATACTTCTTGGATTTTGCAAGAGTCTCTGTATTGCAGTTTCAATGTTACCAGGACCCTACTGAGTCACCAGTTGAGATTGTTTTATACTAGTTTCTTGTTCAAGGTGTCTACACTTTGTGGATATGTGAACTTGGATCTGATTCCTATGCAATATAAAAGCTTGGGTTCTGTTTTGTTGAGAACAATTCCTCTTACCTATGGCCCAGACACAGTGTTTGTCTTCAAATTGGTATGGAGTTTTTGTAGTCTCCACATGCACTTAGTTTTCAAATCAGTTGTGTAAATACCCTGGGACTAGGGTATCACTTGTTGTCCACTATGATGGGGAGTGATTGAGACATACTAAGACTCTATTCAACTTTGTAAATAACAGAGGTCCTGAAACTTCTTTATTTGCCACAAATTTTTTTTGTGTTCTTAGATGTTTAGGTTTTCCTTGGATTCAGCAGCATATCTGTAATTAAAATATTATAGGTCACTTGCACTAACTTAAGACATTCTTATTTTCTTGCAAAAGTCAGGACCTAGGTTCCTAAAGTTTTCTGATGACAGACAACTATCTTCTGTTCTTCACCAGAAGGAGAGGAAAAAGTGAGTCTCATATGAATGAATAAGAAGAGTTAATTAAATAAGTAACTTATAAAATATCCATGGAGACCTAAACATCTAGGAAGGGAAAGACATGTATTATTATTAAAAAGCAAGGGAACTTACACTTCAAGAAGTATAAAAATAAGCAAAGTTCATAGTTAAGGGGAAATTAGGACAGCATGCATAACATGGAGTAGAAACATAAAGATAAGTGTAAGTTGGGATTCGTTTTCAGAAGTATCCAACTATGAAATAGCTAGGTGACAATTTCTTTCCATTCTGCAGTGAAAAATGACACAGCAAGAGATATGGCTTTTCAGTTTCCTTAGAATATTTACCATTTAGAAATGGAATATGTAAGGGAATTTATTCTATTTAAAAGAAAAATAGAATTTTAAATATGGCATCATGAAGCTAGATTTTAAATATTAATAACCTGATTTACATTCTACCTCTCTGGAAAAATGTAAGCAACAAAATTTCCATGAAGCTCCAGGGGGTTTGAAATTAACTTAGAAAGCTACTAGGGCATGACACAGTACCACAAAATCTTTGAAGACTGTAAGCACCAAGATAGGAAGGAGAAGGCTGTCTGATCTTAAAGGAAATAATGAAATGAAATTGGAGGAAATTAAACAAAGGGAACTTTATAACACCATCCAAAAAATTGCTCAACAGTGACAGTAAAACAGAGCCGCAAGGAAGTGCTAAAATCTTGGAGACATGAATAATTTTAACCAGCCCGAATCTCATTGAACAATCTCTGTAAAAATCATACCAAAAAAATAAATAAATAAAATAATGCCTAGGCTTAGTGAGAAAGGCACCATATTGCCAGTATCATTTTTTCTGTGACTTGTGGCATTAATAATACATTAGGTTCACATATATTGTGCACTTATTACCATTGTATCTGGAAAGTATGGATGCATAGCATATGTGGGAAACAAAGAGTAGCAATCATTTAAAAATTGTAGACCTGAAAGACAACTATATGACTAAACTTGCTCATTTCAGATTAAATATGCAACCAACCAACCAACCAAAAAAACAAAAAAAACAGAAAAATTATTGAAAATCCTAATGCCTGAGAATGAGTGACTTATTGAAGGTCATATAATTAAATAATGGTGAAGCCAAGACTGAGACCCATGTTTCTAACAGAAAACCTAGTTCTCTTTATGACTCTACTCACTCAGCCAATTAAGATCTTCTATTAACTACTTATAACCACATGCCAGACACAGCTTGGGTGTTCTATCTTCCTAAAGTGAATATATGGAATACAGCAAGTCTCCATGGACTGAGCTTCTGAGCATGGCTTAGAGCAGGAACTGAAAACTCAAATGATAATATAAGTTAACAAAACATATAGATGTTTCTGTATTAAATGAATAGAAATAATTTTTATTTTCCACAAAAAAATATATACCTATTTTAAAAAATGTCAACATCATTATTGTCTTTTGCTTTACTACTTTTTATTAGATTTATTTAATTATGAAACAAACATTTAAGGCAAAAACAAACTTGATATGTTTGAATAACAATAAAAGGCAATATGGCCAGAGTAGGGTGAGCAAAGCAAAGAATAATGGGAGATTCAAAATCATGTTTTTCACCTAGTGGATGGTAGGGATTTTTATTTTATCTGATTTTATCTTATTCTGTCTGTTATTCTGTACATAGGTACCAGCTATCTCAGTTTGCCTGGATTGGAGGGAGTTCCTGGAACATAATACTTTCATGTTAAATCTAGGAAAACTGAGATGAGTTGATCAAACTAGTGTTAGGAAGCCATCTGATGACTTTAGGCAAAGGGCATAACATGATATGGTTTAACTTTTATAAAGCCACTATGATGGAGAATTGACTAGGTAGATGAGAGTAGAAGCAGTAGGACTTTCTAGGTAACTGTTATTGCTGTAGTAAGCGAAAGATGATGGTAGTCTTTCCTAAAGTTTTAGTGATGATCCCTAGTGAGATGTGGTCAGATTCAGAAAAATTTCTTGAGGAAAGTGTCAGTAGACTTATTGAGAGATTATATATCAGGTGTGAGAAAAAGAGAAAAGTCAATAATGAGCAACCATGGATAATCATGGTTCCTTTTACTTAGATGGGGAAAGCTAAGACAAGATCAGTTCTAAAGAAAAAATTCAAGATTTTGGATTCAAACATGTATGCCTGAAAGCTTAATCTGTATTCAAGTGGAGATACTGAATGGGTCAGCTCATATGAGTGAAGAGTTCAGGGTAATGTTTGAGGCTACAGAATTCTGAGAGTCATCAGTATATAGAGGGATACTCAAAGACTCTGGCATGAGTATGGGCAAAAGAGAGAAAAGACAGGAGGAATGAGATATAGGACATTAAGTATAGTTGGGAAATGAAGTGATAGGATGTAGTAAGTAGAATCATTCAAAGAGGCCTGAAAAGGGTCAATGAGTTAGGAGGAAAAACATGAAAGTATAGTGTCATGGAAACCAACAGAATAAAATACTACAAACCAAGATTATTAAGTAACTATTCAAATGCTCATGAGATGTCTAGTAAAAGTAACAATAGAAAACTGATTTTTGAATTTACCAATATGGAAGTTATCAGTGACTTTGACAAAAGTGTTTTCAGTGGAGTGGAGGGAATAATAAATATGATTGAAGGGACTTTGAAAAAGGAATAAAAAGAGAAGGCTAAGCAACTTATGTGACAACTAGTTGGAATGTTGCTATGAAAGAGAAATGCGGCAGTAGCTGATGTTGGATGTGAAAACAACGGAGTATTTTACAGAAGGAATATATTACTGCATGTTTGCATGCTGGTAAGAATGAGTCGTTGAGAGGGAAAAATGACAGTGCAGAATCTTTCAGCATGCAAAAAGAAAATGGGCTTCAGAACACAAGTGGAGAGCTGAGCACAGATAGAAACCTGGCATTTTATCCTTTTTAGCATTAAAGAAGGCCGAGGACATGGTACAGATGCAGGTAGTTTGAGTACAGGAAGTGTATCTGCACTGGAAGAAAAGAAAGAGCCAAGCCACAGATATAAACAGCAGGAGCCACTTGACCTCCGAGGGGGAGGGGGACAGCGGGGGTGGGTGGGTCAGGAGCAGTGAAAGCACTGGCACAGTTTTGGAGAGCACATAGAAAGGGGCAGCTGCTGTTTGTTGTTGTTTTTTCATTTGTTGCCTGAACTTCTGATATTTTAAGAGAAACCTGAAATGTGGGCTTTAATAGAAGGTCTCCCAAGTTTTACATGTTGATTTAAATTATATAAAGCAAAGCAAACAATAGCAACAACAACAAAGGCACTATGTAGGATAAACAATTACAACTGACATCTAAATCTAAGCTAGGGGCTATGTTTGGGAACTTCTCTTCTAGAGGTTTAAAAGCTGGTCTCATACCTATAAGGAAATTGGCATTTGCTCCTAACTTCAGAGGTCCCAGAAATCAGGCAGAGATCAGTGCATACCAACCCGCACTCTTACATCCAAGCTGAGAGGGGCCATTTGGTTTCCTAGTTTCCTGGGGACTTGACTGAGCTGTCCAAGGAGGGATATGTATGGAAGCGGTGGGTAATCCACATATCTTGACTATACTCTCTAGGGAGATTTCATTGTATTCATCAGTGGGCAAATGGCAAAAACAAACAAAGCAAACAGAAACATTTTAAGAGAAAAGAAGAGGGATCCTAAGAACTCAGAGGAAAATAGCGTTGTCCAAAACAAATACAATCTAGAACCCAAATAATTTTTAAAATATGCTTATATTCTTAAAAAGCATGAATAATTATAAGATGATAATATAATAATAGCAGCAGCTGTCAAATTTTATTTGGTATAGGCTGTTCTAAGTACTTATTAGATATTAACTTATTTAAAACTCACATCAAACCTGTAAAATAATTATTTTTGTTTTCCTCTTTTATAGACATAGATTGAGGCACAGAGAGGGTAAGTTAATATTTACAGGATGCAAAGCCTTTAGTATAAAATGATCTACCAAATATATTACATTGCTGTAATTTACTTTAAAATATTTCGGAGTGGAAAATGTTGTGTGTTCAAGTTTTGATTCAGATGCACCCCAGAGTAGTTAACATGGGTGGGTGAGTAATCAGAATTTGAAAAACCTTATTTAAAGTCATCATTCAAAACTCCAAAGACAATTGCTATAAGCAAGTCAACTAGTTTCTGGTTAGAACTAGATAATTTACTAATCAGTATATGAAATTACTGACTTTTAAGATTTGTGGACAGGCTAGAGATATTAATCGAGCAGCAGGATCTTTGCACAAACAAGGTTTAAAATCAAGGAGCTCATTTCCTTTGGAGCAGCATCCAAAGAACTAGACCATCCTGGCCCTGAGGTGAACCACAAAACAGAGGGTTCTGTAGTTTGATTGTGATTATCTGGCTGGATTCTGACACCAGAAAATTGTGACATCTGCCTCAAGTGGACCTTCCTGCAAGGTGTCACAGAGTGCTTCACAGGACAGGAGCTGAGACTCCATCAAGCTTCATATGAACAGGTCATATGGCTGCTCTTATGCCACTTGCTATTAAACAGCCCTGCCTTCACTGGAACATACAGCCTACTACTGGGTGGTGAGGTAGAGTCTGCAGGCCTCTTCAGTCTTTAAGCATTTCAGACCGTCTGAAATAGTGCCCTCTGAAGAATCTAATGATGGTGGGAGACCAGATTGACTTAGTTCACAGCAAATAGATAAATTCAATAAAAGATAAATCGACTTTCAGAATATTTTCTAGAGAAAGATATTTTACTTTTGAAATTATCTTTCTTTTTTTTTTAAAAAATAAATCTTTATTGTTCAGATTATTACAGGTGTTCCTCTTTTTTTTCCCCCATAGCTCGCCTCCACCTGATTCCCCACCCCACCCCATGGCCTTACCCCCCGCCACTGTCTTCATCCATAGGAGTAAGATTTTTGTCCAATCTCTTCCCGCACCCCTCACACCTGCTTCCCCTGAGAATCGTCAGTCCACTCCCTTTCTATGTCCCTGATTCTATTATATTCACCAGTCCATTCTGTTCTTCAGATATTTTATTCACTTGATTTTTAGATTCACTTGTTGGTAGGTATGTATTTGATGTCATTTTGTTGTTCATAATTTTTATCTTTACCTTTTTCTTCTTCTTCTTCTTCTTAAAGAATACCCTTCAGCATTTCATGTAATCCTGGTTTGGTGGCGATGAACTCCTTTAGCTTTTTCTTGTCTGTGAAGCTCTTTATCTGACCTTCAACTCTGAATGATAGCTTTGCTGGGTAGAATAATCTTGGTTGTAGGTTCTTGCTGTTCATCACTTTGAATATTTCTTGCCACTCCCTTCTGGCCTGCATAGTTTCTGTTGAGAAATCAGCTGACAGTCGTATGGGTACTCCCTTGTAGGTAATTAACTGTTTTTCTCTTGCTGCTTTTAATATTCTCTCTTTGTCTTTTGCCCTTGGCATTTTAATTATGATGTGTCTTGGTGTGGTCCTCTTTGGATTCCTCTTGTATGGGGTTCTGTGCGCTTCCTGAACTTGTAAATCTATTTCTTTCACCAGGTAGGGAAAGTTTTCTGTCATTATTTCTTCTAATAGGTTTTCAATATTTTGCTCTCTCCCTTCTTCTGGCACCCCAAAAATTCGGATGTTGGTTCGCTTAAAGTTGTCCCAGAGGCTCCTTACACTATCTTCATATTTTTGGATTCTTTTTTCTTTTTGTTTTTCTGGTTGGATGGTTTTGTTTCCACATATTTCAGATCTTTGGTTTGATTCTTGGGGTACGTTGATCTACAATTGAGTTTCTGTATATTCTTTATTTCAGACAGTGTATGCTTCATTTTTGACTGATCCTTTTCCATTTTTTTGTCATTCTCATTAAGCTCCTTGAAGGTCTCATCAAGTTTCTCAGCGGTTTTAAGAAGATTCTTGAGTAACCTTATACATGTGGTTCTGAACTCTATGTCATCCAGTAGTTTGCTTTCCTCTGTTTCTTTCATTCGTGACATGTTTCTTTGTCTCCACATTTTGGCTGCTTCCCTGTGTTGATGGAGTACCTTTGTGTGGTAGGTGATCTATAGGGGCAGTAGCTCAGCCTCCTCAGTTACATGAGGTGGATGCTCTTGGTACACCCCTTTGTGGGCTGAGTGCAAAGTCTTGGTGTAGTTAAGCCTTAATTGCCGTTGGTACACTGGGAGGAATTGACCTCCAGGCCAATTAGCTGTGAGCACTCGCTGTGTCTATAATGGAAGAACTGCTGTGCTGAAGACACGCTTATGGGGCAGGACTTGTTTCAGTGGGGCTTTGGTGCTCACTGAGTCTGCCTCTTGAATGTGTCACTTATGGATGTGAGGAGTTGAAATCTGGTGTCTCACACTGACCACTAGGTACACTGGCTTCTGGATCTCCAATGGGGTGCAAGTCAGCTACTGTCTGAGGCCACCCAGCAGGGGCTACAGTGAGAGCTACAGTTTTCTCCTCTTTGCTTGGGGTTTGGAGGTTTTGGAGCTGTCTGACCCAGGCTGCAAGTTTGCTAGGTTAAGCTGCGATAGGGCAGGGTTTTCTTATGCAAAAGCCGCTGCTTAGAGCTTGGGTGTGATTGTAGGTTGTGCAGGGCGGGGTCAGGGTGTCACTAGGCTAGGGCGTGGCAAACAGCAATGGCTGCTAGTTAGCCGGCTCTGTGTCCCTGTCGGCAGCCCTGTGCCCCAGTGCCAAAAACAATTATTCCTGCGCGCAGCTCTGCAAGCAAGCCACCCTCACTGTCAGACAGTCCAGCTTCTCCCCATAGGAGTTTGGGTCCCCCACGTGTCCCCAGAAACTGTATTTCAGAGTAATCGGGGGCTTGTCTCCCTTTGGGTTGAAAAAAGCAACGCCCGCCGCCAGCCCGGATCACGCGCCTCCGTACCTCAGCTTTTCAGCACTTGTGCACGTCTCAATGCTCTTTTCTCTTTCCTTCTAGTTGTAGAACTTCCACTCAGCCAGCTTTCCCGTGGTTCTGGGTGATAGACGTTTTTTCTCTTAGTTGTATTTTTGAAATTGTTGCGGGAGGCAGCAGTTTAGGTGTTTACCTATGCCGCCATCTTGGATTCTCCCTAGAGAAAGATATTTTAAACACACACCAAATAATGTTGGCTGGAGAAGATCATTTTATATCAATGAAAGATATAGTTAGGGTTAAATGTATAATAATAACCTTCTCAATAATAACTTTAAATTTGTTTTTTACAATATATTATATCTGGGTTTAGGCAACTGTGCTGAGTTCAGCTTCACAATCATTCTGTGAGGATAGAGACCTTTGTTATATCCCCTTTCCAAGTGAGGAAGTCGAGTATTAGAAAGATGAAGTAACTCACTTATCTATACCAAATGGTAGAGAGAGACTCAAAGTCAAAATTTTTTCCCTCCAAAGTCTGCACTTTAAGAACTATATTGTACTGTTTGGTATGTGCTGAATAACACCATTTCTTCACTCATTTATTTTACAAAGCATTTGTTGAGTGTCTACTAGGTCTCAGATTTTGAATTTGGTAGTGGAGATATAAGCAGTATATACAACAGTCATAGTCCATGCACTTATAGAACCCATATTCTGACTTGACACTAATAATTACGCAAGTAACTGCAAATGCGCAATCCAGTAGCTAAAAAGTGCTAAAGGACAAAAACAGAGAGCTCTGGTAACAAGGAGACCTAACTCACAGTGGCAGAGGATAGAAAGCTGATGAGTGATACCTTCCTCAGGGAGAGACTAGAGAGTAGGCGACCGGATGTCCTCCAAAAAATACAGATGTGGTAGATCTAGGAGGTGTCCCTTCATATTGTTAAACAGAATGCTTAAAGGCAACTTACATACTTTACTATTAAACATAAATTAGCAGGTGAAATTATTCACAAAAATATCATGGGGTCCTCCTATGTCCCACCTTATCAAGTGTTGGTTTACAGATCATTAGATTCTTTTATTTAATATATTTTTATTTATTTCAGAGAGGAAGGGAGTGGGGGAGAGAGATAGAAACATCAATCATGAGAGAGAATCATTGATCGGTTGCCTCCTGCCTGCCTTACATTGAGGATCGAGCCCGCAACCCAGGCATGTGCCCTGACTGAGAATCTAACCGTGATCTCCAGGTTCATAGGTCAATGCTCAACCACTGAGTCATGGCAGCCAGGCAGATCATTTTTAAAGAGAGAAAACCAAAAGGCTGAAGACTTTCACAGCATCTGCTGCATGAACACCAACCAGAAATTTAAATAAAACAAATATCAGCTGTCACAAAAAAAGATTATCACTTGTCATGTAGTTTTATTTTCATTTTAGCTGACAAGAAATTGAAATGCTATACTCTTTATTTTAATTCCAGATGTGCTTTTTCTATGTCAAATCACTCAGAACAACCCAAAGAGATATTTACTATTATTCATCCCCTCTTATGGTTGGTGCATAAAATCTGATGGACAAAGATGTAAATTCACTTGTCTAATCTCTCATGTTTAGTAAGTGGTAAAACTGGAATTCAAGCCATGGGATTCAAACCCAGGGACTTAACTTGACTGAAACACCAAGCTAAATTGTGTAAACTCTTGTGTTGTATGCTAATATATTTAGAAAGTATCCATATAGTTCTAAATATTTATCTCTTCATATACCTATGAAATACACATATGTAGTTTCAAAATTTTCTTATATAGAAAGTAGAAAATAACAGAGGAAAATATGAGAAAGTTATCAAAAATTCTGCTGAATGTTCTGGGAACAAAATGTCTCATCGGTAAATTCTCTTGGACTTTTTATGCATAGGTAATTTGTATGCCGCATCCAATACTCCAAGCCTGTGGTGTAGGTGGGGTAGGCTCTCATCTCATTTCATAGAGAAAACACAGCTCCGAAACCCAAACTGGTAAAGATAGTGCAGAATAACAAGTCATATCCATCTTACTTGTGAATATAGATATAAAAATTTCAAAAAGAATTTTAGGGAATATAGTTTAAACACATATAACAGTATGCCACAAATAAGGTTTTTCCTAGATTGCAAGCAGCACAGTTAAATATTATCACATAAATTAATGAATATATCAGTATCATATAATTACATTGGTAGTTAAAATAAGATTAAATAATTATGTCCCAGGTAACTTTAGAATACATTCATTCATGTATGCATTCATTCATTTATTTAGTATATATTAAGCCCCTACTCTGGCAGTTCCTATGTATTTGGGATACATTAGTGCATCAAGTAAAGGTGCCTGCTATTATGGAAGTTTACCCACTAGCAGAGAGAAATACACAATCAAAAGGGAATCCAACAAATAAATAATATTGCATGATTTAGTTAATTTTCTTCTATAAATTTCATGGAAGAAAATAGAAAAAAAAGGAGCAAGATAAGGGAGATTGGTAGTGCTGGGTGGGTGAGAAGCCTATTAAAATTTCAAATTAGGTGATCTCTGTAGATCTCATTGAAAATGTGATATTTGAGCAAAGACATAATAGAGATGAAACTCAGCTCTACAGTTATCTGGAGGGTGTCTGTTCTAGGCAGGGAGATCAGCCAGTATCAAAGCTTAAGGTCAGAGTTTACTTGGCTTAGCTCAGAAAGAGCAGAAAAGCTAGTGCCTAGAGTGGAATTAGCTAAGGCGAGGGAAATTGCAAATGAGGTCTGGGAGTGCCTGGTGAGAGAGGGAAGAACGTGTAAAGATATGTAGGACCTTGTAAAATTTTGCCTTTTACCTTGGATAAAATGAGGAGGTATCATTGTGCTTGGATCAGAGCAATCATTATCTGAGACATGATCTAAAAGAATCCCCTGGCTTTTCTACTTTAAAATATACCGCAGAGGAGCACAGAGATCAGGTAAGAGCCAGGCAAGTGATTTTCAACAGAAATGACAGTAGAGATATGAAAGTAGGTCATATTCTGGGTAAGTTTTAAGGATAAAACCAACAATATGTGATGCAATGGTTATGGAGTGAAAGAGAAAGAGTGGAGTCAGGAATGTTGGTGAAGTTTTTGCATGGGAAACTGGGAGGGGAACAGGGCAGTGCGGGAGGATCAAAGGCCAGTTTTAAATACGGTAAATGTGAGCCCCGACCTAGTGGCTCAACTGGTGGAAGTGTCCATGCACCAAAAGGTTGTGGGTTCTATTCCTGGTCAGGGCACATACCTAGGTTGCAAGTTTGATCCCAGGTTGGGACACATAGGCAGGCAACAGATGGATGTTTCTCACGTTTCTCTTTCTCTTAAAAAAAAAAAAATATTGAGAATCCTAGGCACTGAAGCAGACATGTCAAATAGTCAGTTCTGGGTGTAGATGAAATTTCCGGGCTGGTGATATAAATTTGGGATTCCTCTGCACAAGAATGGCACTTGATGCCCTGAGAATGAGAAAGCCCTGAGATTACCAAGAAGTGTGTATAGGTAAAGAGATGAGGCCTCCCACTCATTGAGCCCCAGAACTTCCCAACAAAGAGATTAAGAAAGGAAAATCAAAGAGGAGATATTTAAAAGAAATAAATTAGCTGTGATCTCTGTCTTTGCTATCTTCACATTTCCCAGGGTTACCTTTCTTGGTACTTTGTTTCATAAGATGCTATCAAGCAGTCAGAAGTGTGCTGTTATAACACCAATCCATGCCCGCTGACACAGTTCTCTTACCCACCCTTCAGGGTCCACTTCAAAAGCCACCTCCCTCTGGGCATTCTTCCCTGACCCTGCTCCTCTCCAGCAGGACGAGGCCCCTGCTCATCCATAGCTGTTCATTGGCACCTGGCTTATGGGCGCGTTTAACTTTTATCCTGTGTCAGAGTTATTTGAGGAAAGGTTTTACCCCTTCTCTTAAATTCTAGGTTCTCTGACATCAGTAGCTAGATACCACCCCCACAAAATATAGCACTAATCCTGCCTTTCAATATGAATAATGCAGAGTTGTATGAAATTAGAGATGAAAGCACAGTAGTCATCTAATCCTATCTTGTTGTTATTTTCCATTTCAGAACAAATCCAGCCCTGAAAGAAGTTATAAATGTCACTTAGATCTATGTGAATATTTTAAAAAACATTATTATTAAAGACTAGTTCAGGCATTGTAAATTTTATGCAACACTTTTATTGATGGATTCTAATTGACTTTAAAAACCTGCCATGATACATAGTGAATATATGTTTTCCAATACACAAAACTATGATTTAGAACATGTTTTCTTTTCTTAGAAATTACCCAATCAAATATAAAAATGAAGCTTTATAGAGATATAAAGCAATAAGTATAAAAATATTATAAATGTGGTATCTGAGGTATAACCTACCATTCGTTTTCTATTAGCAAGGGTATAAAAGTTCCAGTTGTTTTAGAAAGATATATTATGGAAGGGACTGAAATCCCAGACACAGAAGGGAATGTACATTGATTTTTAAAAAATGATTTATGATTTAGTCTCTGGTGGGAAATCTTATTTTCCCCCCATTTTATATCTCACTTGAAAACATTCAACTAATTTGATTCAAAAAGGTTTTTTTTCTCCTAAAAATATTTATTAAATAAAAATTTTACATTTCCTGTTTGTCTTAGAGTTCAGAGTTTTAAAAAAATAACATAGATTACAAGTCCTTCTGTAATTATATATATATATTTTTTAAAAAATATATATATTTTATTGATCTTTTACAGAGAGGAAAGAAGAGGGATAGAGAGTTAGAAACATCGATGAGAGAGAAACATTGATCAGCTGCCTCCTGCACACCCCCTACTGGGGATGTGCCCGCAACCTAGGTACATGCCTTTGACCAGAATTGAACCCGGGACCCTTCAGTCTGCAGGCCGATGCTCTATCCACTGAGCCAAACCGGTTTTGGCCTTCTGTAATTATATTAAGGACATATATAATTATATCTTCATGACCTGCTTGGTAATATTCCTGAGATGGGGAGATAGATTTAGTTCAAGTTTGTTTTGCTTATGGACAGAAAGCTGTTCTAAAATAGTTTATATAAGGAAATCTGATTCATCTATATGACTTACATAAGAAAATATTTTACTCTATAGATTTTAATCATCTAACTAATTTTTAGTAAGAATAAACTAAACTTGTTTTCAATGGCATGACATTTAATATATCATTATAAATGAGAAAGTACTGATATTTTGTATATCTAATAGTAAAGAGAATATATTTGAAGACTTGGAATATATTTTAAAACTTTCTTGAAAGTTTTAGGAGGCATATATAATTTCATCCTGTAAAAGAGTGCATCAAACTATGCAAGAAAATAAGTAAAGTAAAATATTGGTGATTAAATGTACAATTTGATTTGCATGTGGCAAATCTATATCTATAAAAGCCTAATATGCTAAGTGTCTGACTGATAGGTCGACCATTCTGTCGATGGCTCAATAAATCACTATGACATGCACTGACCCCCTGGGGGCAGATGCTCCAACCAATAGATTAGCTTGCTGTTGGAGTCTGGCCGATCATGACTGGGCAAGATGGGCCAGACATGCCCTGTAGCCCTCCTGCAGTCCCTCCCCAGCTGGCCAACCTCCTGAGGTCCCTCCCTAGCCGGCTGGCCCCTATCGGCCCAGGCCTGGACTGGGCAAGACAGTCCTGATCACCGGCCAGGCCGAGGGACCCCACCCCTGCATGAATTTGTGCATCAGGCCTCTAGTTAAGATATAAAGACAGATCTACAACTCTGATCTTGTTTCAAATATTAGGATTATTTCTCCTTGATAGCAATGATTGTGTATTGATTCATGAAAGACTCACAAGCAACCATTGTATAAGAATTTAGTTTTGATAGTTTAATTTTTAGCAAAAATTATTATTATAGAAGGCTTTAGTATACAAAATTTTCCCAGTTATTCAGATATGTATTTGTGGAACAAGTTAAGAAATTAAATTCAATGTTCATTTGGGATTCTCATAAAATGAAATAGAAAACAAAACCTGAAATAGAGCCTTGAGAATTTGATTTGAATAATCCATTCTGATCTCAAATCTTACTAGACGATTCTAGACTAATGTTTCTATACTGAAGCTGAGTTTTACTTGTTTTTCTCTGAAGTTTCAACACTGCAAAATATCAATGTTCTTTTCCAGTGCACTTTGAGAACAAATATGCCACACTTCATTAAAATCATGTTGATTTTAGCTTGTGATTTTGTTTGCTATACTACTTGCACTGCTTGGCACTTTGTGAAAACTAGTGTGGAATGAGCTACATGAATGATATTATTCATCACATCCTTTCAAGTAGATCATGAAGATGTCCATTTAAGTCCACCTACAAGCACATAGTTTTTAATGGCCAAGTCATGAAAGGAGTCACAGTATTGTGCAATAAAGATAAAATGTCCACAAACGTTTGTAGTTTACAATAGAAAATGCTATTAATACACACACACACACACACACACACACACACACGCATGCATTCAGAATAATGTTCAGTTAAAACACTGCAGTGTTTTTGATGTATTAGTTTTAAGCCTAAATGGAAATGTTTTTCTTTCCTAAATCAATCTTTTTTACTTATAGTTCCATATTTTCATACTCTCTTTCCCCTTACTTTTGCTTACATATATTTAAAGAACTTTGAGTTCTTGAATGTCACTTCATATGAACCTTTCACCCAGATGCTTCCAACTAAAATTCAGAATAAAAATTACAGAATATTTCACTATGTCTCTAGATTATGAATTATATGTGAAATTAATTTTTTACCCCTAAAAACTTGAATTATAACACATTCATTACATTATAGCTATATCTAGTATAGTAGACTCATTTAAATGACAGAAAAAAAAGCAACAAGTCAGTAGAAGATGTTTTAAAAAAGTATCTATAATAATAAAAGCATAATATGCTAATTAGACCGGACAGCTGAAGGACCTTCCAGACGTCCTTCTGGATGTCCTTCCAGATAAAGCCAGGGCTACAAGGGCCGAGCCCCTTGCATGAATTTCGTGCATCAGGCCTCTAGTCAAATATAATAAAATTTGTGATAAAATTTGGAATATTTAAACTTTGATTTTATTTAATGAATAAAGAGAAATCAGCAAGGAGACAAGGGAAGTAGTCATTTATATACATAAGGATATTATTTACAACCTTGAAACTGATTCTACAGAGAATAGCCAAAAGAGTAAATCAGCATTCTGTTTAAACTCTGAGCTTTACCACAAATATATTTATAGATGTGTTAAGGGAGGCATTCATTATACTGTTACAATATAAAACTTTAAATTGTATATAATTATAGTTGGATGACAGCTCTTGAATTTCTCTTTGTTTCATCAGTCATGTTAACTGATATTTCAACTCGGGCGCTAATTTCTTAATGCTTAAAGACAGCTTTATGAATGTCATAGGTTAACGGGAGAAAATGCAACATCAGTTTGATTAATATTTTGAGCTAGAGGGAATTGATTTTAATCTCCTTCCCTAAAACAACCATGCTAGTGTGGGATAATCTGCAGATTACCAAGAAGAGAATTGATGTGGTACTTGTAGGGGCAGTTCTATCACAAAGGTCAAGAGCACAGATTCTTTGGTCTGACAGCTCAATTCTAATGCTAATGAATTTATTAGCTCCTCCATTCCCATGTAGATTTATTAGGGATTAAATAGATATTACCAATAAAGCACCCCAAATTGCACCTGGGACCACAATGTCGTATCTCTACAGAACTACCAGAATGACTAAAATAAAAAATTCAAATACTAAGTGTGTGGAAGAGAATGTGGAACACCCAGAATGCGGTCATTGCTGGGTGCAAATAATAAAACATTAATAAACAAATTAGTAAAATATTAGAAAATCTGTTACATTCATAACTCACAGAGAAGGATTGGTAATATCAGGGCATGCCTAAATTCAATTAGAATGAATTATTTTATTTTTGTCATTCTTGCTGTTGATACCTAATCAGGACAGTAAATCTCATTATTGCTAACCTACTTCTAAGAAATTGTTACTGTTTAGAGTGAGTTTTCTATATTAGGTAGACAATGAAGATCTGGAGCAAAAAATATATAGCTTTAATGTTTCTTTTAGTTAATGAAGAGCTGGGCTATCTCAACAGATAAATGGCATACCTTAAGAAAGCAGGAATTATATATGAGTCATATTCAATATGACCTCCTCTCTCCTAAAAATCCATGTGTTTCTCACATGAATATTATGACAATAATAAAAGGAATAACAGACAAATTCTTTCTCTGTATTTCATCCTAAGTCGAAACAGCTTTTAATCTACTTTGTTTCCCTCTGTTGCTTGATGTATATATGAATATATTTGAGCTTAGATTATATTTTCTGTTCTGTATTTTTACCTAAAATGATATACTAAGTGTCATAAATTTAAAATTGTTGTATAGCAGTTCATCAATCTATTTCATAATTTATCTTTTTGTCCTTATTTTTAATGTTTAGGATAGATTTCCCCCAGTTTTATTGAGATTGACATATATCACTATATAAGCTTAAAGCATACAGCATGATGATTTGCTTTACATGTATTATGAAATGATTACTGCAATAGGTTCAGCTAACATCCATCTTCTCATATAGATATGATAAAACTGAAAGAAAGAAAAAAACTTCTCTTTTTGCTGATTACTCTTAAGATTTACTCTCTTAACAACTTTCCTATATATCATACAGCAGTGTGAGCTGTAGTCATTATATTGTAAGTTATATCCCTAGTCCTATATAATAAAAGCCTAGCTACCAAACAGTGGAATGACCAGAACAACTGGTCGACCAGTCGCTATGACATGCACTGACCACCAGAGGCAGATGCTCAATGCGGGAGCTGCCTCCTGGTGGTCAGTGTGCTACCACAGTGGGCTGGCCAGGATGAGCAGCTGCTCCTGCTCTGAACCCCGGGCCGAAGAGCAGGAACCTGGGCTGCAGTCATCTCCTTGCCCCAGGCTCCTCCTCCTTGCTCCCTGCCACCTCATTAGGAAGCCTGCAGTCCACACAGCACCACCGTGGGCTTGCAGAGCCGACCCCGGTGGCTGGGAGGTGGGTTTGTGGCCATCGCAGGACTGAGGCCTACTCTGCCACCTCTCAGTGCTATTGTCTCTGGGCCTAGCCCCAACTGGCTCCCCTGTGAAGTCAAGTGCTCTGACTCCACAGAAGATGCTGGATCAGAGAGCAGCCATTCAGAGGGCAGGTCCATAGCCGCTCAGCTGACCAAGATGAGTGGTGCTCCCACAGTGGGCCAATCCCTGCAGGCCATGCCCCCCACCAGTGCATGAATCCTGTGCACCGGGCCTCTATATTTATATGTATTACAACTGGAAGTTTGTACCTTTTGAGTGCACGAATTTGTGAATGGGCGGAGTCCCTTGGGCTGGCTAGTGATCAAGGCCAATCGGGGCCATCTTGCCCCATCACGATTGGGACCAATTGGTGCTGGCTGGCCTAGGGGAGGAACTGCGGGAGGTTGGCCAGCTGTAGGGAGGGACCGTGGAAGGTTAGCCAGATGTGGGAGGTTGGCTGTGGGAGCACACTGACCACTAGGGGGCAGCTCCTGCATTGAGCATCTAACCCCTGGTGGTCACTGTGCATTATAGTGACAGATTGACTGGTTGTTTGGTTGCTTAGGCTTTTATATATATATAGACTAGTGGCCCGGTGCACAAAATTCATGCACAGGGGGGAGGCTCCCTCAGCCCAGCCTGCACCCTCTCCAATCGGGGACCCCTTGAGGGATGTCCGTCTGCCAGTTTAGACCCGATCCGGGATTGGGCCTAAACGAGCAGTCGGACATCCCTCTCACAATCTGGGACCACTGGTTCCTAACCACTCACCTGCCTGCCTGCCTGATCACTCCTAACTGCCTCTGCCTGCCTGCCTGCCTGATTGCCCCTAACTGCCTCTGCTTGCCTGCCTGCTTGCCCCTAAGTGCCCACCCTTGTAGGCCTGATCTTGCCCCCAACTGCTCTCCCCTGCCAGCCTGATCTCACCCCCAACTGCCTCTGCCTGCCTGATCACCCCTAACTGCCCTCCCCTGCCGGTCTGATCTCACCCCCAATGGCCCTCCCCTGCTGGCCTGATCTCTCCCCCTACTGCCCTCCCTGCCTCGGCCCCTACCACCATGGTTCTGTCCAGAAGGAAGTCGGACATCCCGACGATGGCCGGTCAACCCAGTCTAATTAGCACATTACCCTTTTATTAGTATAGATAGATTATATAGGATAGGATTGCTTAAATTGGGGCGGGGGGGGGGATCCTTTTTCTGTAGAAGGACATGCTCTTGGAAAACAAAAATACGTAATCCCTATATCTGGACTGATAGCCAGCCATATGCCCTATACTGCCAAACTGGTCATTAAGAAATTGAACCACTTTCTTATACCTTACACCAAACAGCTGTGTCCCTAAAACCCCTCCTCAGCCCTGACCTTAGGTTCTGCCTTCACAGTTCACCCAGATTAGGTTCTGATTGGTCAATTTCTATGCCAGTCAGCATCAAAAGCTCCGCCTCCTAGGCAGCCATTGGCTCCTCACACTTCACCCAGATGTGGTTCTGACTGGTCAGTTTCTATGCCAGTCAGCATCTCCGGACCTATCTCAGTGCTTGATCAGAGACTCACGGCTAATCAGCAGCCCCCACAGAGGCCCAGAGAGAAACAGAGGTGTGGCTGCTGGCCAGGCCCAGAGAGAAAGAGAGGGGCAAGGGCTGATCAACAGTTGCCATGGAGGCTATGAATCAGACCCTGCTTCTCTCTCCAGGCCTCTCTCTGGGCCTGATCTGCAGCACTGACTGCAGGACTGACTTCCAGTCAGTGGAGCCTTCAGTCGTTTCAGACCCTGGGTTTTTATAGGATTCCACATGTAAGCAAGATCATACAGTATTCATCTTTCCCTGTGGTTAGGTATTTTTGATATTTGAAGTGATATTTAACCTAGATATTTTTACAAATTATTTTGTCTTTAGTATTATTAGGTCAAAGGGTATATACTTAGTTATTTTGCTTTCTGCAAAAATACCACTTTAAAGTTTTTTCACACTAAATTTTCACTGCCAATATAGCCAAGTATAACCATAACCTATTGATTAAATGACATTCTAGTCAACATGAAATATTATCACTAAAAAAATTACTTTTACTAATTTATTAGATAATAAAGACACCATATTTTAACTTTTAATTCCTTTGATCAATAATGTGGTTAAATATTTTCTCAAATGTCTACTTAACTGTTGAATTTTCTCTTCTTTTGGATAACCTCTTATGTCTTTTGTCTATTTAACTATTTGAATCCTGTTTGTTTTATGATTGACATAATAATCTTTACAATCTTGGGATTATTCCTTACCTGTCATATCTATCAGATCATTTTCATTTTATTTACTTTTTCATAATAGCCAATGACATGTATGTTTTCCTTCTGAGGTCATCATATTTTTGCAGCAATATTTTTTAGAATTCTGCACTTAGTGCCATTTTCTAGTTTTTTTTTTCAATTTTAATATTTTACATTAACTTTTTATTTACCCGAAAGTTGATTTTGTGTCTCTTTAATTACCATACAGTTTATTTGATATATGGCATTTGGTGTGACCTAAGTAATTTTTCTAAATGTTTTAACTTCTCTGCATATCACCAAAACAAACAAACAAACAAACAAACAAAATAAAATAAGGCTTGCTTATAGATAGGTGTCACCCCTGATTTTGACAATCACTGAATACAATGTGATCATGAAACTAAGAGGCAAGAATTGCCTGATAAATTTTTTATTTTTACACTCATGACTCATACCAGTATAATCCAGATGTCAACCGGGGTCATGATATTTTTTGAGAACTAAATACAAATTGTGTTAAAGTTCTATCACAAAAATGATGAGAACAATGATTTTTTAAAAAAATGTCAGGGATACTCAAAAGAGGGGGACTTGAGTGTTGGAATTCTGTAACTCTCAACTTTCCTACCAAGTTTTGCTTCCATTGTATTCTTGATCTTACTGAGTTTCTCCTCCTGGAGCTGGTTCTTTGTTTTGTGCTTTGGGAATAAAATATAAACCATATAACTCCTCTTTCTAATGACACTCATTTCTCCACAATTCACCTAACTTGCTTTCTTATTTAGACAAAATAAAATGTTATTTTCCTCCCTCCTCCCCACCATCCATTTACCAATGGATTATGAAAGGACTTTAATTATGTGGGACAAGTCAGGATTTCAACTTTGAAAATTTATTTTTTATTCCCTAGATCTGACACCTGTTAAAATGAGTAAATGGAGAAGATACTGACATTAGTTACCTTTATGAAAGACTACAAGTAATTTTGTAATAAATATGTAGGCTAAATGTCTGTGGTAAGGCAAAAATCATGGGCTAGACTGAGGCAGAGAAGCCCTAAGTTCTGTTTCTGGCCATCACATTAACTGTGATTTTGGGACAGTAATTTTGCCTCCCAATGTTAGTTTTCTCACTTGTAAAATGAAGCAATTTGATAGGTTGATCACTTTCCAAAGTAATCATTTTGGCCTATTTAAAAGAAACCCTATTTTAAAATACACAGGCTTGTGCTTCAAGCTTGTGGCCTTTTTGGTTTATCTAAGAGAGTATACCCCTCTACATATTCATAGTTTCTTGGCAATTTTAAAAATAGCATTTTATTTTTAAAATTATAGAACAGTTAGGCTGAATGGGAGGAAAAACTCTTCTAACTAGAGAATACCAACATCTACCACAAAAAACCAATGGTGGAACAACCCATTTTTCTTATTTATTTCACAGGTTAAATTCACACAAGTTGGAAAAACTGGAAAGTAGCAGAGAAAGATTTATGAAGTGAAAATTCAGATAACTCATGATGGAGAGATGACATTAAAATGTTATTATACAGCTTTAATACATTTTGTTCTGTTTTGAGATATTTCTAGGGAATTGTTTAACACAGTCCTTCATTTATAATTAGATTAAGTGTGAAGTTTAATACTTGAAAGAAAGTTAATGGTCTCTCTGTATCCATAAATATTTTCAATATGGAAGGATACTGTTCAAAATCATTGCTTTCAGGGTATAGGCAATTATCTGAACATTTCATGCTTAAGTAAAAGGGTTCTTTATTTCTCAAGAACCTTAATATTTTTTTATACAACTAATGAGAAGGTTGAAAATATAGGAATACTCCTGCCTGAGAATTCTGTGTACTTGTAAGTGAGCAGTCTTGGGTGAAGTGATGAGGTGAGGAGGAGACAGCTGTGGTTGGCAGGTAGCACTTTGGGTTTGGAGTCAGAAGACCTGATATCTCTGCACATTTCTCTAAGTCATGTTTAGGAAAAACCTTACAAGGTACAATGTCCTGTAAACAGTGTCAGCAAGCAGCAAGAGTAGTTTACTGAGATGACTTTCCATGAAACATTTTGTTCCATAGAGTCATCATGCATCCTTGGGGGGCTCTCTGGATTCTGTGCTTAGAGCTGCATGGATAGAAGTGGAAGCAGGTTGTGTTTTTCATTTGCATAATTATAAACACAAATACCAAGTATATTTTACTAACATATCAAATGAGTGATATATGTCCTCTGTGAACAAGTAGGACTTAAATGTTATGAAAAAATAGACACAAAGGTAGATAGATGGCTGCTGACAAACACAGGAGACATGGAGGTTGCCTCATTGCAGGAATTGTGAAGATCTAAAAGCTCTTTCAAGTCTTGGCTGAGTTCTGCGGCACAGAGTGAGGGTGGCAAGAGGTGAAGGGACTTTCATTCTTATGTCTCTTTTCACCGATTCTTGCTTCCAGACCAAGTCCTTCATCTTTGCTCCATGGGTTGATCCAAATGCGGAAACAGCTTCTACTAAGGGATCATAACACTCCAAAGCACCATGGATAAAAGAAGGTTATGTAAGCAGCTTTTTCAGTAAATCTTTACTAATCGGTCAGCCTGCTCACCTCACCATAACTCAAAAATCACACAGCTTGCCAGGCTGGCATGGCTCAGTGGTTGAACATTGACCTATGAATCAGGAGGTCAGGGTTCAATTCCCGGTCAAGGGCACATGCCCGGGTTGTGGGCTCTATCCCCAGTGTGGGGCATGCAGAAGGCGGCTGATCCATGATTCTCTCTCCCCGTTGATGTTTCTGTCTCTCTCTCCTCCCATCTCCCTTCCTCTCTGAAATCAATAAAAATATGTTAAAAAAAATCACACAGCTTATTTCACCTCAGGGAAGCTATTCCCATGTAGCATCCTGACCTACTGCCAACTTCCTTGCTCTTTTTTTGACCTTTCTATCACTTCTCCTAACTCCCTTCTCATGATTATGTAGAGCAATATTTACCTCTAGTTTCTGTCCCAGACTTGCAAATCTATACCCATAAAAATGCTCAGAGTACAAATTAATGATATCCCTGTTCCTTGAAAGCACTTGTGTTTATATATAATAGTTATTTTTTCTGTTAGATCTATGGAACTTTTTCTATGTGTAAACATTTTTGTGATATTGTGCTTTGGCTTATACAAAGCTGAAATATGAACTACTCCTGGGATCGCTTCATAAACATAAGTGCATCCAGATTTTCTGTAAAAGTGACAATTAGAATGAGATTCTTCTCTTGGCTATGCCTTGAAGGGTAATTTGGAGGTTGGTATTTGAACTCTTCACATTCTGCTGGGTGCTGGGTCTTCTTAGCCATTTTTTTCCTGAGTGTCATGTTCACACTCTGGATTTTTCTTCTTATCAACTTGCATGGTAATGTACTTATAAATGCCATGCTATAGTTTTCCTTTCTTATAGAACTGTTGATATAAGTCTAATGAAATTCATTCCTTGTGTGGTTGACCTTATTTTTTAAAAGCACATTTTAGCATTAGGATAGCTAACCATTCACATTTGCAAAATATCCATTGTAGCATTGGTGATTAGATTTTGAATGATTTTAAAAATATCATACATGTTGCCAATCTATGTGCTGCTAACATAAGGGCTCACCTACTTCCATATATGAGGCATCACCGCAAATCACAATAATCTTTGAGCTGAGTAAGACAGTGTAATTTTAGCAATATCCTTGAATACATTTAAAGGATCTTTTAAAATGTCAGCTGAGAGCTCAGCAGTAGAGAGCTGAAAAGGACATCGCTCTCACCCTTACAAGAAAAACTCTGGACAGACTACAAAGTAAGGGGTGTTCAGAGCAAACAGCTAACCCTACAAATGGGGAGAAACATGCACCAGCAGGAAAAACAGGACCCTGAAATTTGGTTACTTGGCCAGATGATGCCCCAAGTCATATCAATTAGTACAAAGATTTAGCTAAGAAATTGCTAAAGGCCAAATATGTGCTAGTGGGAAGCCTTTGGGGATTTGTACTTTCTTGTAGGCTTTTTCCTTTGTGAAAGCCAACAAATGCTCAGAGAGAAGATGATAGAGAATCCTGAGAAAGGTTCTCTGGGGTTCTGGCTGGGCAAGAGGAATAGCAGTCACTGCCAAATGTTACCCAGATCCACGTTCTCTCTCTCCCCTATGAACAAAGGCCAGATGTGCACTGGGAAGAGCAACAAGAACTGTTGTCCTGGAGGACCTTTGCAGTTGTAGAAGAAATAGAAAATCCAAATATTATACAAAAGAATTAAACCATGGTTAACACCTTCTCAAAAAATAAAATTCTAGACTCAGATGTTTCATTAGCAAATACTGTCAAATATTTACAAAGGAGATAATACCAATCCCACTCAAATTCTCCCAGAAAACAGGAGTGAACATTTTTATGTTTATTCTGTAAGACCAGCACTGTACTTATACCAAAACCTAAGACAGATATCACACAAAACATAAACTACAATCCAATATCCCTCATAAACATAAACATACATATTATATATGTAAATAAAATCCTATAAAATATATAAAATAAGGATAGTATACAACAATTTAATAGGATTTACTCAAGGAATAAAAAAATTGAAAAATCAATGTAAACTACTATATTAAAAGACTGAATAAGAAAAAAAAAACCATGTAATCAAATCAATAATTGCAGAAAAATGCTTGACAAAATTCAATTTCTCATTATGATAACGAAGAACTCTCAGCAAACCAGGGATAAAGGAAACTTCTTTATGTAATAAAGGACATCTGCAGAAAATTTACAACAAACATATTTGATGTTGAGAGTCTGAATGCTTTTTCTTAAGGTTGTGAACAAGGCAAGGATGTTGTCTCTCACCAGTCCTATTTAGCAATATATTGGATGTCCTAGCCAGTGCAGTAAGACAAGAATAAGAGATAAAAGGCATATGGATTAGATGAATGGAAATAATATGATCTATATTTACAGACGACAGAATTGTCTACCTAGAAAATCCATGGACTCTATAAGATCTTCTAGGGTAAACAAGTGAGTTTAGCAAGGTTGTAGACTACCCAGTCAATATTCAAAATCAATCATTCCTATATGCCAGCAATGAATGACTGGAATTCAAAATTTAAAAGTACCATTTATAATTGTTCAAGAAATTAAATAGGTATGAATTACCATATTTTTCCGTGTATAAGATGCCTCCATGTATAAGACACCCCCCACTTTTCCAACCCAAAATTAAGAAATCAATATTTTAAACAGAAAACAGAACACATTTTTATTTTTTAATTACCACAGGTAATGTTTACATACCAGTACTATGATATTATGCAGCATATCAGTTTATTCAGCTTCTGTTGCATCACTGCTCTCTTCTTCATCACTATTAGTTCCAGACTTATCAATTTCTTCATCTTCTAGTGTATCATTGCTGTCTTCTGAGTCACTGTCTATATATGTGAGATCATCCTCATAAACTGGTGGTATTTTATGAGCTAACTTTGTTCGTGTTCTCATGGCCAACCTGTCTCTCCTCATGAAATTGAAGCACCATTTTGTCTTTCCTGTAAAATCAACAATGTTCATTCTGCTTGCAAACATTCTTGCCTGACATTGAATAAGCTTGGTTGGCACTCATAAACCACTCTGATGCTGCTCCATAATCCAAGTCATTAGCCTCTGCTCCAAGTTTGCCCATTTTGCTGGTTTTCCTCTTAAGGTCTTCTTCTTTTTTGTCATCTTAAGGAGTTGTTCTTCCTGTTTTCTCCACTGTCTGGTCAGACACTCAGTGGGAGGAGGTCCAAATTGTCTCTCTGAAGCTCCATTTCCATGCTCTTTTGCATAGCTGATTACATTCGGTTTGAATTTTGCGTAGTAAGACAATCACTTACCGGTATTTATCTTTTTATTTTTTGACATCTTTATGGGCTCAGAACGCTCTGGTCCCTGTTGCATCTGTGCACTCTCTACCTCCACCTCCAGTTAAGGCATCAGCTACAATAAGGGTCGTGATTGGAAGAAGCCTGTTTGACAAGGTATGGGCAGCTACTCACCTGAGTGGCTCCCTCCTTGGCTGACTTCCATGTGTAAGATGTCCCTCAATTTTCAATCTAATGATTTTAGAAAAAAATAGCATCTTATACATGGAAAAATACAGTAAACAAAAATGTGCAGGTTTTGAATGTTAAAAACTATATTACTGATCAAATGAGCCCAAGAATATCTAAGTGAAGAAATACATCATGTGTATTGATTAGAAGACACTATATTATTGATGTCAATTATCACCAATTTGATGTATAAATTTAATGCAATTCCACCCAAAATCTTCAGCAAGCTAATATTTTTAGATATAAATAAGATGATTAAGAACTTATATACCAAAAAGCAAAGGAACTAGGATAATCAAACCAATTTTTAAAAAGAAGGATAAAAGTTTAGATGTGCTATCTTATTTCAAAACTTACTATAAAGATACAGTAAAACTTCAATAATACTTCAGGTATTAGTGAAAGGAGAGATATATATAGGTCAGTGAAACATAACAGAGAGCATAGTATTAGACCCATACAACTCATTTTGAAAAAGTTGTAAAGGCAAATTAATGGAGAAAGTTTAGTCTTTTCAAATAATGGGGCTGGAACATTTGGACAATCATATGCGAAAAGACAAAAAAAATGAAAATGCAAGAGAAACCCAACAAATCTCAACACACCTCAAATCTTATTAAAAATTAACTAAAAATGGATCATGGTGTCAATAAATCTATAAAATGTAAAGCTATAAAACTTTTAGAAGAACATATAGGAGTAAATCTAAGTCAACTTGGGTTTGGCAATGCATTTTTTAGATATGATACCAAAAACACGACCTATAATAAAAATGATGTCTTATATTTTATTAAAGTTAAATTTTTATTCTACAAAAGACAATGCTTAAGAAAATGAAAAGGCACACCAGAGACTGAGAAAAAAAAACATTTGAAGTCAAATATCAAAAAAATAAGTTGTTTTCAGAATATATAAAGAACTTAATATTCAATACTAAAAAGTGAAATGAATGGACAATGAATCTGAACAGATACTTTACCAAAGAAGATATGGAAAAAAATATGCCATGCAAATGGCAAATAAGCATATTGGAAGATGCTCAACATGATTTATTAGAGAATGCAAATTAAAACCACAAAGTGATATCACTGCACACCTATTAGAATGGCAATTTCTTTAAAATGATAACCAAATGCTGACCAGGGCCCAGAGCTATAGGAGGCCCACAAGCCTGAAATATTTACTATCTGACCCTTTACAGAAAAAGTTTGGAGACCTCTGGCGTAAGGGAACATCAGTGTACTATTTGTTGGCAGTCTTCCATAAGTCTGAAATAATTTTAATATGGAATAATTAAAAATGCCCTCTGATTGAAATCATTAGTACAATTTTGACCACCATTGTTTGAGAGATATTTGTGAAACACTTCACTATATGTTCTTTATGCACTGATCAGTCCTCCCAGCAGCCCTTTAAGACTCATCCTATTGTTTTCCTAATTTTAGACCTAAGGAAATAAGGTTAGTGAAGCCAAGTGACTTTCTGAAAGGCACAGAGTTCACATGGTTAAATATGTAGAACTAGAGTTTTAAATCAAAGTCAGCTTAAGACAAAAGTCTCTAGTATCTTAGTCTGTCATCTATACTAGTATGCATGGGTCAACTCCAGATATTCAGTGTCGTTTTCATAAAAGGTTCAGAATTTATTTACTCAATGTATTGAGCACCTACCATGTGCCAATTCCTATACATGTATGAGATCAACATACCCAACACAATTTTCTATGACCCATGAAATGGCAATAGCATTACCCACAGTCCCTCCTGAACTTGTCCCAACTCCCTCAAAGCTCCGATTAGATTTACAGTTATGTATATGTCCCTCCCTTGAGTTAGTTTCTTCTCTTACTTTTGCAGTTACATAGCAATATATATATATTCCTGGTGAGGGCATATGCTGGGGTTGTCAGATCGATCCCCAGTAGGGGGTGTGAAGGAGGCAGCAGATAGATGATGTTCCTCTTATATTGATGTTTCTATCTCTCTATCCCTCTTCCTTCCTCTCTCTAAAAATCAGTAAAAACATATTTTTAAAAAATGTCTAAAATACCAGTTACCTGGAATTTGTTGATTATTCGCATTGCCAATTAAGTTTACTATACTTCTTGTTCTAATTACTAAATATTACACATAAGTCATAAGCACATTCTTTGAAAAAACAAATCTATTACATATTTACTCATACTAAAGGAGATTTCTCAGTAATACAGTTTCCATTAATTAAAACAAAGAAGGAAAACAATCTCTTTGGTCTCTGTAGATACTTTATGGCTGGGGAAGGAGGAACTTTTTCTCTGGAGGCCTGTAATTCATTTTAGCAGAAGTTTAACTTCTAGTTGACAGTATATATTCAATGTGAAGATAAATGGCTGACAAAACATTAAGCCCCATTGAACACAGTTAAGTATTCTTACTATTGGAGCCCCGACTTGACACAAGAAGAGAATGATTTTATTTGAGCCACACTTAGAATTCATGACAGGTTCACTCTCAAACACTATATCTCTGATGGCATTGCTGTCTTTACATGATGCTTCAATTCCCTTCTAACAGGACACACTACCTGTCTGGGTTTGACAAGTAAAACTATATTTTTAATAACTCCAAAGGTGTTCTGTCGCTGGAAAGGAACTGATGAAAGGTGTAAAAGAATTATTTGAAAGGCGCCTTATTACTTTCATATCACAGCACTCCTAAATAAAAAGTCGACAATTTTATTACTGTCAAGAAGCACTTTCAACCATGCATTTCTGGAGCAACATCGCTGTAGTAACACTTCAGTTTAATTTGAGATATAGACTACACAAGGAACATATTTCATTGGCTTGTTTTCTAGGCCACTCCAAAACTGCTTAGGAGTGACATCAATATACAGATACTATTAAGAAACACAACAGAACATTTTACTGGGTGGGGGAGAAACAATTGTGATTCTAAAAGTGACTTTATGGGTTACTACTATGGAATAACTCTAAATTTGGTATTTGACCTCCTCCTTAATGATGCCCACTCATAAATGATTTCCTCAAATTTCTTGGGCTACCATAGTCTTCCATTTAGGAAGATGAAAGAATATGGTAGCAATACAAATAGTTTCAAAATCAAAGATATATATTGAGATGTATATTTTAGGTTTTAAAAGTCTCTTGGCTTTAATGAGGAGCCATTTGCCTATTACAGTACTCCAACTTATTTTTCTTCCACCAGTCTTTTCTTTTGCAATTCTCTGAAGGTTATGATGTCTTACTAATATTTTTGTGACTTCCTAGAGTCATATGCTTTCTTTCTGTCCTCTAGTTCTGGTTTCTGCTTTTCTTGTTTTTAAAGGTTGTTTTACCCTCTTGGTTGTTTAGTCCTTGGTTCACATGTTGATCTCAGTGTGAAACACAATACCTTTTCTTACTTTAAAAAAATGTATTTTTTAATTTCAGAGAAGCAGGAAGAGGGAGAAAGACAGAAATATCACTGATCAGAGAGAATCATTGATCAGCTGCCTCCTGCATGCCACGCACTGGGGATCGAGCCTGCAACCTGGGCAATAGCATGTAACTTGACCGGGAGAACTGTGACCTCGTGGTTCATAGGTCGACACTCAACTACTGAGCCATGCAAGCTGGGCCACAATACCTTTTCTTAAACTTTGCCAAACAAGCTACTCATGGGAAATCATTTGAATAGATGGATTGGACAAAGGTTTAGGAAGATGAAAGAATATGGCAGCAATACAAACTATCACCCTTTTGACTCCCCTTTACTCCAAGCCCACATGAATTCTCTCATCAACAGCCTTGTTCCATCAGGTCCCATCTTCTCCCTAACTAGTTTTTTACATTCTGTTTTTAAACAAAAGCACATTCCTTAGTGGGAAGAATTTTAATATTAACGTTTTTTTTCTTGGGATAATTACCCAATTATATTTGGATATCAGAATGGTTTTATCTAAGGTTAGAATGATCATCAGTAACTTTGGCTTGATCATCATAGAATCAGTAGCAGTCTGTCTCAAATTCTAGATTATCTAACTATTAATTTTGTCATTTCTGATCTGTTTTGAATGGAGATATTACCTCCCACAGCATGATTTTGAAAATTAAAAGGTAAGTGCTCATACATGCTAAGTTCTTTTCTACCCTTTCTCTAAACATTTCATGAGCTCAAAATCTGATCAGAAAATTATCTTTTCTGAGCCAATACCATCTCCTGTTGGCTTCCACATTATTTGTTACAGTCTTTCTGTCTACATTGGCACACCTGACGGAGCAATTTTTCTACTTATTCTTCCCATTCCCAAACTTGGTTTAACCACTCTCTGACTTTTACATTTGGTTTGGATTGAATACCTTCACTGCCTTTTACTGAGTTATTTATTTGTTATTTCTTTCTTAGCACTGCCATAATATCACATTTTATAGAAGTCTGAGGAGCTGGGCTACATTGCTGGGATGGCAAGTAGTGTCAGTGGCCAACCCTAGGCTAGTTCAGACACACAGATTAAGCTGGTCTTGTGGGCATTGCTGACTGCAGCTTCTGACTGCTCTAGTTGCTTTTCTGTCTAACCTTATGCTTCCTGAGTTCATTCCTTCTTGTTTATCTACAGTAGCCTTTCTTTTCAGAGCTTTCCTAATTGTATTACTGATTATATGTTGTCATGAGTCTCCTTTTTATTCATGGTTTTATTTGTACCTACTGGTGTCATAAAGTTGGCTAACTAAATACAGTAAATTTAAGATATTTAGGAACTTGCTTACAGGTATTTACTGAATATGTAGACTACTTAAGTAGAAGATATTATCAGATGGAAACTATTTACATGGTTGGAGTAAGAAAAACATGAAGTCAAAGTTCTAAGCCATCACTTTGATTTTAGAGCCTTGTAGTGGAGGGGAAAGCTTTTGTGTGCTTACAGTGACTTGTGTTAAAATTTGTAACTGTAATAAATTGAATTAAAAACCAAATCTTAAGTTTAACTTACAAACCTTATTTTTAAAACAAATCTATTTTACTGCTTAAATTGAAATACTCCTTTTACTTTTTCTATTACTGTTCAATTAGCTTATAGATTTATCAGACTAAATTCTGAAGATTTTAATACAACTTAATTATTTGATTAATGAACATCTTTAGCTATTTCACACTAAAACCTTAAATTTAATATATATAATTCTCTTAAGAATATTAAATAGAGAACAAAACAGACCTGTAAATTGAATGAAAGAGACTTCATACATTCTTAAAGATGTCTTATAAGTCTAAAAATCTATACATATTAATTTTAAAAATTGTATTTTTCTCGGCTATAAATATTGCTTTAAACAACAATCTGTATGCTTTACCTTAATATAATTATCTTAAATATTTAAAATAAAAAAGAACATGTAATTCCATAACAGTCAAGATTCAGCTGCTCTGAGTATTTCACTATTCAGCTGCTCTGACTATCTGAAAATATTGAATACTGTTCAGGGAAAATCTTTGAAAGGCCCTGAGAAACAGGGCATGACTGGAATTACTGAATTTAAAAAAACAAACACCAAGAAGTCTAACATACAAGGAGCAGAAAGTTCCTATGCTCACAGGCATCTCTGCTGCCCTGACTTTGTCTCAACACCTTTGAAACTGATGACTAGACTCTGGAATACCAAGTTCAGCTACCATAGCTTTCCTTCTGCCCTTCTCTTTCCACAGTGCTGCTTATCAGGTGGGTAGGGTGGCTGAGGGTGTCCTTTGTTTCACGTCTACCTTCAAAGTCTTCTGAGAGTCTTTCATATACAGAGTCCTAGTGGCCAAGGAGCCTGAGTGATGTGATATTTAATTCTTGGCTCTTCAGAACAGGAGGCACATGGAAAGGTAGAACATAGCCTAGTGAACCAAATCAATCATATCCACCATGGAGGCCCATCAAGTCCTTAAAGTTACAAATTCAAGTTAGAGATTTTGACTATTTGTCCAGAATTCTGGGTCATGATTTCCAGAAAAATTATCCTTAAATACATTTATTTATTACTTGGATCCATTCTGGTAGTTTGTCTTTATCTGCTGTATCAACCAGGGACCCCAAATGCAAGCCTTTCAGCTAGGATTTAATGTAGGTTTTACAACCCAGGCATTAAAAATTCCCAATCCAATTTTATTATAATCTCATAGCAACTCCTTTCTGAGCTTTTTATCATCTGACTTAACATGTTTGAATTCTAACCCCTCACATAGATTGCAAGTAATCTTTTCATTGTCTGATAGAGGAACTAAATTTCTATCATAATGAACCACTTTACAACATGGTTTTGCTGAATATTGCTGCTTCTATTTATGCAGATAGTTATTCTCTTGAGAAAAGTGAGATTTAAGCCTTGAAAATTATTCTATATAATAAAAGCCTAATATGCAAATCGTCCCCTTGGGTGGGAGTTCGACTGACTGGGAGTTTGACTACTCACTGTGATGTTGCACTGACCACCAGGGGGCGGCGCAGACCATGGCAGGCATTGGCGATGTGGTGCTGGCAGCGGGCGGCAGTGGGGGCACTGCCAGCCCCAATGGGCCCCGATGAGAGCAGGACTGCAGTGGGATGGTAGAGCAGGTGAGCGGGTGGCCCCAGGCCAAAGCGGGGTGCCAGGCAGGGCTGCAGGGCTGCGAGGCTGGGGGCGAGAGCTAGAGCTTGATCTCCATAAGCCACCCTGAGGTACCCCACCCGTGCTCGAATTTCGTGCACCAGACCTCTACTTCTTAGATAATAGACTTCCTACAAATCCTCTTGAACCTGTTCGTAACAGTGACACACACATTACCCTAGCAAGTTGAGACTGTACTTTAAAGGCATGATAGTATCAGATATTGGCTTAAGTAATAATTTCTCTTTTGGCAATGGTGTTTGATCCTCTACTAAAATACCTAATCACTTTCAGATTTTTTAAAATCACTTATTCATTTATAATATATTTATTCCTCTACTAAATGCCTTCAGAACAAAACCCTCATCCTATGTCCTACAGCATCCAGCAGAAGTCCTGTGCACATTGTAGACCAGTACTTTTCAAACCTTTTTAAAAACTTGCATTTTTCATTGACATAAATATCTCTTTCTTTCCTAGAAATTTATTTACAATTTCAAAATAATCTAAATATATGACTCAAAACTAATAAAAATAATGGTAATTTCAGAAAAAAACCACTTTGATCCCAAAGGCTATCCATCTCTTATTTTCTGTAATATCAAAATGCTTATTGAGTCTGCTTGCTTGCCAGCCATGAGCCTTTCTATGTCAGCAAGTGTAGAAGATACTGATTTTTATTCCTGGCACTTTCCTTCTTTACCTATTAATTTATTTTGACTGGGCCAAATCCTGATATCTAGTGACTGAGAGCCAGCAGACTTGGTTGTCATTCTTTTCCAAAATATATGCATTTACATTTAGGTTTGAAATAACTGAATTGATCAGTTATTGTCACATACTAATTTTGTAAAAATTAATAAACTTTTTATTTTATAATGGATTTATATTTATATAGAAGTTGTAAGTATAGTATTAAGAGTTTTCATAAATCTCACCTCTAGTTTTCCCTGTTATTAACATCTTACATTAGGTATATTTGTCACAATTAAGAAACCACTATTGATACATTATTATAAACTAGAGGCCTGGTGCACAAAATTCATGCACAGGAGGGGGTGTTCCTCAGCCTGGCCTGCACCCTCTCACAATCTGGGACTGCTGGCTCCTAACCATTCTCCTGCCTGCCTGCCTGATTGCCCCTAACTGCTTCCCTGCTGGCCTCATCGCCCCTGACTGCCCTCTCCTGCCAACCTGATCACCCACAACTGCCCTCCCCTGATGCAACCCAACTCCTCTGCTGGGACCCACCTGCGCTGTGTGCATGGCCATCTTGTGATGGCCATCTTGTGATGGCCATCTTGTGATGATGTTAGATAGTGATGTGTGAGGGCATGATGACAACCTAGGCTATAATTAGTATAGATTAAAGTCCATATATTTCTCAGATTCCTTTATTTTTTATCTAATGTCTTTCATCTAATCTGGGATCTCATCCATGATACCATATTGCATTTAGTTATCTTGTGTCCTTGAGCTTGTCCAGGCTGTGACAGTTTCTCACATTTTTCTTATTTTTGATGACTTCGACTCTTTTGAGGAGTACTGGCTAGATATTTTGTAGAATATCCCCCAATTGTCATTTCTCTGATTTTTTTCTTATAAATAGATTGTGGTTATGGATTTGGGGGAAGAATGTCACAGGGGTAAAGTACCATTCTCATCACATCCTATCAAGGTTACATACCATGAACATGATTAATCACTGTTGATTTAAACATGAACATGGCTGAGGTAGTGTTGAGGTTTCTCTACTGTAAAGTTACTCTGTTTCCCTTTTATTTCATGGAAGTTATGGTGTGCAGCCACACTGAGGATTTGAGAGCTATGCTTCATCTCCTTGACAGTGGAGTGTATACATTTATTATTTGGAATTCTGCATAAGATACCTGTTTATTCTCTCTCGTTTATTTATTCTGTCATTTGTTGATATCAGAATGGACTTGTTTTATTCTCTTTCATAATATTCCAGTACTATTTTATTTATTTTCTTGCTCAGATAGTTCCAATTTTGGACATTAAGATTTCTTTCATTTGTCCCTTTGACATACTCCCTCATTGTGGATATTTTAAAACACTCCCATACTTTCTGGCACTACACAATGCTCTCACATGACCTTATTATATATTTCCTGCCCCAGTCCTAGAACCAAGGAGCTCTGTTTCCATAGACTCTGCAAATCCAGATCTGAATGTCAGGTGTACTCTTTGCTGCTAGAGTGTCATTTTAGGCCCGCTCAGGTGACAAAGCAAGAAAGTATGTATGCATGGTAACCTATGGATATGCACATACCTATCAATAATTACATGTAAATTAATATTTTTCCTAGGGCTGCATTAACAAAGTACTACCAACTAGGTGACTTAAAACAAAGAAATTTATTGTTTAGGTATTCTGGAGGCCAGAAGCTTGAAATAATCACAGTGTCATCAAAACCCAGCTCCCTCTGAAGGCTCTAGGGAAGGAAGTAGATTCTCATAGCCTTTCTCCTAGGTTCTCGTAGCCTCAGGAATTCCTTGGCTTGTAGATGGGTATGCCAATCTTCCATCTTCATATGGCATTCTCTTTATATGTTTCACATCATCTTCCCTCTGTGTGGCCCATTCTCTCTCTGTGTCCATTCCTCTTTTTTATAAGGGCATCAGTTAATTTGAATTAGGACCCACCCTGATGACCCCACTCTAAATTGATTACGTCTCTAACGACCGTGTTTTCAAATAAGGCCACATTCTGAGTTACCAGAAATTAGGATTTAAACATATCTATTTGGGAGGAGACAATTCAATGTGTGATATCTATCTGTATTTATATTAAGCCCAGCTTGAGTTCACACTGAAATCTCCTGTTCTAATCCTTTACCATGTGAATAATGAAATGCTCCTCCTCTTGTTGGTCTGTAACCTCCCACTCCAATAAGAAACATGACCCCCACCTTCCACCATCCATTTTCTTAATTCTTCAGTTACAATGTACTAGTACAGATATGGTGGTTTCAGAATTGTTAACACCCCATGAGAAACAACTTTATCAACTAGAGTACAGTGGTTATATGTCATTTGTTTTTGGCTTAATCTTACAGTTTACACTCAGTTCCAAAGTTACTTAGGTTAGCATCTCTCCTCCAACCCCCTTCAGTGAAATTGTTTCATGTGCTTGTAATACTTTTGGATTGTTTTGTCACAGTTTGTGTTTCATCTTGGGATCTCCTAACCTCCTAAATTATTTTTTTAATTTGTATACATTAAGGCTCACTCTTTAACTGTTGTAAAGTCTTATAAATTTTGACAAATGCATAGTGTCATGTACCCAACATTATAACATCATACAGACCAGCTTCACTACCCTAAATGTCCCCTGTCCTTGTGTTTGTTTTCTAGAGCTACTGCAAGAAAATTCCACAGACTGAGTGGTTCCGGGAGCCAGAAGTCCACGACTGAGCTGTTAGCAGGTTTGGTGGTTCTGAGGCTTGCAGATGGCTACGTCCTTGCTATGTCCTCACAAAATCTTTCTTCTGTGCACGAGCATCCCTGGAAGCCCTTCCTCTTCTTATAAGAATTAGGGGCCCCACTCTGACTGCTTCATTTTAAATTAATCATCTCTCAAATATGGTTACTTTCAGAGGTAATGGGGGTTGAACCTTCAAGTATGGATTTGGGGGGGGGGTCATAATTTAGCTCAAGCAGCCCTTCAACTATTCAATCTTCCTTCCACCTACTCCCCAACCCCTGCCAGTAACTAACCTGTTTACCATCCCTTTAGGCTTTTCCAGAATGTCATATAAAAGGAATCTCTATTAGAAGCCTTTCAGACTAGCTTCTTTCATTTAGCAATATGAATTACACTCTCATTAATTTAATTCAACTTATCTAATTAATTCTCAGTAATCAAATTAACAAATTAATTTAATTGGCCAGGTTAACTAATTAATGTATTTATTTTTATTAATTTTAAGATTCATCCATGTCTTTGCACAGCATGATAGCTCATTATTTATATTACTGAATAGTATTACATTTATGGCTGCACCACAGTTTGTGAAGCCATTCACATCCTATTTTTGGCAATTATAAGTAAAACTACTATAAAATTTGTGTACAAGTATATATGTGGACCTATAATTTTAAATTGTTTTAGTAACTCCTAGGAGTGTGTTTGTTGGGCTGTATATTAAAACTATATTTCAGCCCTAGCTGGTTTGGCTCAGTGGATAGAGTGTCAGCCTGCGGACCGAAGAGTCCTGGGTTTGATTCTGGTCAAGGGCATGTACCTCGATTGTAGGCTTCTCCCTGGCCTGGGCCCTGGTCGGGGCTCATGCAGGAGGTAATCAATCAGTGTGTTTCCTCACATCCATATTTCTCTCTGCCTTTCCCTCTCTCTTCCATTCTTTCTAAAAACCAATGAAAAAATATCCTTGGCTAAGGATTAAAAAATATACCAAAAAACAAAACACACAAAACTATATTTCATGTTTAAGAAACTGCCAAACTTGTCTTATGAAGTGGCTGCACCATTTTGTTTTCCTTCCAGCAACAAATGAGTATTTCTGTTATTCCTCAATTTCACCAGTAATTGGTGGTATTGATTTTTTGGATGTAAAGCATGCTAACAGTAATGTAATGCTATCTCATTGTTTTCTTAATTTGCATTTCCTTAAAGACATATTATGTTGAGCCAATTAAAACAGCAAGGAGCATTCTTGTTTCTCCACAGCGACTGTTCTTGTCAGTTATGAGAATATTAACTATTCTAATGTGGGTGGAGTGGTTTCTAACTGCCAATGGCAAATATTGGTATATCTTCTTTGGTGAGGTATCTTCAGATCTTTAACACATTTCTAAAATTGGGTTTGTTTTCCTAGTGTTTAGATTTAAGCATCTTTTCTATATTTTTGGATAAAAGTATTTTATCAGATGTATATTTTACAAATATTTTCATCCAAGTTTGATTTGCTAAAATTTTGTGGATTACAATAGAAAATGCATATATAACATGAGATTTTTGGTATTTGGGGGCCAAAAGAATTGAAAATGCAAATGCCCTAAAGTAGAGAAGATGCTGGCTAGAGCTAGTAGAATTAGAGAATTAACAAAACAAAACAAAAAAAAAAAAGGGGGGAGTTCATTTTATATCACTGACTAGCAAACTCTGTAGATTTGATTTTATCATCTTTTGCTATAATAAGGTTGGTATAATTTTTGTCATTTCCCAGTTTAGGAAGCTGATCATTCACAATTTAAGAAGGATATAGGTAAGTTGCTTAGGATCACACAACTGGTAAGTAGTGAAGCTCTGTTTTAAGTTCAGCTTTTCATGCCTTAGGGTCCATATATTTCCCACCACAACAGACAATCTTGCTAAGGATAGGGAAGGTGGAAAATTGATACATTAAAAGTCATAAAGTAAGTAGGTAGTAAAGTTTCTAAACAAAATATATATGTTTTTGATATCTGCACTAACCATCAGTCTAAGGTATGTAGTCAATATTATGTATGTATGTATATGTATATATAGTTTTTCAATTCTCAGCATATAAAATATATAATATGTAATATGTACATATAGTATATGTAATATATGTACACAATTTTATATATACACTAGAGGCCTGGTGCACAAAATTTGTGCACTGAGGGCGGGGGGGGGGGGTGTCCCTCAGCCCAGCCTGCACCCTCTTCAATCTGGGACCCCTTGGGGTATGTCCAGCAGTCGGACATCCCTCTCATAATCCAGGACTGCTGGCTCCCAATCACTCACCTGCCTGCCAGCCTGATCACCCCCTAACCACTCCCCTGCCAGACTAATCAACGCCTAACTGCTCCCCTGCCAGCCAGATTGCCCCAACTGCCCTCCCCTGCCAGCCCAATCCCCCTCAACTGCCCTCCCCTGCAGGCTGGGTCGCCCCCAACTGTCCTCCCCTGCAGGCCTGGTCGCCCCCAACTGTCCTGCCCTGCAGGCTTGGTCACCCCCAACTGCCCTCCCCTGCAGGCCTGGTCACTCCCAACTGCCCTCCTCTGCTGGCCTGGTTACCCCTAACTACCCTCCCCTGCTGGCCTGATCACCCACAACTGCCCTCCCCTGCTGGCCATCTTGTGGTGGCCATCTTGTGTCCACATGGGAGCAGCCATCTTTGACCACATGGAGGTGGCCATCTTGTGTGTTGGAATGATGGTCAATTTGCATATTACCTCTTTATTATATAGGATAATACATACACAATTAACATCCTGAGTATTAAAAGATATATTACACACATACCTCTATATTATATTAACTTATAATTTTATATAATATATATTATGTATAAATATTGAAAATAAACATCCTATGCCATACTTATTTACTATGAGAAACTGATATAGAGTCTATATAACTCAAAACTATGTTCCTTTTAAAACTATACAAAATTGGAATGTGTAGTGTGTGTTTTTTTAATAAGCCTCATCATATTTTAATTTAGTGCTCTGAAAACAATATATGATATTCTTTTGATGAAAGAGAAAAAGGAACAAAGAAAAATTAATCTTTCAATGGTCTTGACATGGTTTATTTTTTATCAATTAATAATGCAAGATAGCAGTGAGTCAGTTATATTCAACTGATTTTTACGAAAGGAACTGTTCATTTTATAAATATTCCTATCAACTAAAAGTTTCAGAATGTGTAAGATGTTGCCTATGAGCTTATGAATATGAAATTTGCATAATTGAATATTATTTTAATATCATGAGGTACTATGTTTATTATGTAGGCAAAGCTTATAAGCCAACTGGGACATTTAATCTATAATTATAAAAGCCTATGCAACACTTACAACCGAACTACCAGAATGACTGGAACGACTGGTCGACCAGTCGCTATGATGCACACTGACCACCAGGGGCAGATGCTCAACACAGGCGCTTCCCCCTGGTGGTTGTGCGCTCCCACAGCCAACCTCCCACGGCCCCTCCGACCCGGATGGCCTCCCTCAGCCCCTCCCTCTGGCCAGCCAACCTCCTGTGGCCCCTACCCCCACTGGCTCACCTCCTGTGGCCCCTCCCCCCAGCCAACTTCCCATGGTCCCGATCGGCCCGATCGCCAGGCATCTAGTATAACAATAAAGCTATTCATAATCTGAAAAAAGACACACTTTATAAGAATTAATTAAATTACAAAAAAATGCTGACTGACCTGGAGCAAGCTTCTTAGTATCTGTGTGCCTTACTTTCCTCATACCTGAGTGGGAATAGAAGTAATAACTATCTTACGCAGTTGTTATGAGGATTCAATGATGTAGGCCACATTTACCACCTAATGGCATTTGATAAATACTTTGTAGTAAGAATAGCCCTGGAAGCCTCCATTACAATGCATATATTTTTTGTTATTCACATTCTTTCAACATTTACTTTTCTATATTTCTACCTGCTTAAAAAAATGAAAGATGATGCTTTGCTTTGTGTGATATAAATTTGAAAATATGTTGTGCATTTTCTAAGTAGAAAAATACTTCATAAAATTCCAGTTAACCAATAAACATTTATAACCAAATAAAATTTAGGTCCCACCCCCCTCATGTTCCTTAATTATCTACTAAGCTGGAAAACATCAGGAAAGTGTGAACTCCTGAACAATGAAAAAATTGTGAACTCCTTGATTTCATTTACATTGGTAAAAGCAATTTCAAATTTCATATTTAATTGTATTTTATCTTTTTTCATAAGATGAAGCATCAGAACTCAAAAACGAATTCCATTGTAAAACAAGAGATGCTGTAAGAATTCTGTTCAATGGCAAGCCCCTTAGGCCCTATGTGTATCTTAGTGAGAAAAGAGGAGCCAACAAAAACCATGAGGATGATTTACATTCAAAATATTTTTGAGACTTGAGTGGTCAAGGAAGCTCCTTTGAAGGTCATCCTGACAATGTGTATGTGTATGTGGCAGGGTGACCAGTGAATCCAATTTAATATTAATTATCATTTTAAAATTTGGTGTATAGAGATTTATATTTTCAGGGAAAGAATTCAGCAACGTCACATAAGGAAGTTGGGCTGTTCCTGAGAGGCAAAGAACGGAAATCTTAAGCTTTCCTGAGATTCAGAGATACTAAAACCTGCTGAATGGACAGAGTAGCCTTGACCACATCTTGTAAACAGGAAAGGGCATCACTAGGTGTTAGAAAATGAATGGAATCAGTGGGCTGGTCTCTGCACGTGGCCAGTGGTCCTGAAGTAAGCATGCATTGGACTGCAAACAGTCCTTATCAAGCCATCTTACACCAAAGGAAGATAAAACATGCAACACATAGATTGGCTTTAAGGTAAGATTTAGCAGTGTGTTATTATTTTAGTCAAGATCCCTTCAAGAAAAAAATTGTAAGTATTCAGAGGGGATTTCATACAGGGAATTGGTTATATATATGTTGGATGAGTAGGAGAAGCAAAAAAAGAAAGGGGTGATAACCAAAGGTCAGAAGTTTGCTGACACTCTACACTGAAGCCCAACAATCTATACCTGCCGATGACTTGCCAATGTTGTCACATCCTGTTCAGGATCCCGACAGCTGCCCTAGTGGCCAGGGCTGGAACCAGGGCCCACACTGTGCTGCTACCAACGCTGTCACATGTGTCTGTGAGTAGCACTATTGCTCTGTCACTGCTGGTGCTGAGGCTGCCTCTGAAGACTGCTAGAAGAGAGAAGCAGGGTGAGAGGTATTCCCTCTTCCTATTTACAAATTCCTATCAAGACTCCCATTAACAGAACTTGACAACAAATCAGTTGGCAAGAGATCCTGGGAAATCTCATCTGCAGACTTGAGACAACACATAGAAGAGTGTAGAAGGGGCTTCAAACATAAATGCCAATAACTGTCATGTTATCTACAAGACCTGCATTAAAATCAAAAGGATATGGAACTGTTTATCTATTCATTCATTCAACAAATATTTATGGCAGGCTTCTAAGTGTCAGCTCCTCTTCCAGGTACAGTGATACAGCAGGGAGCAAAACAGACAAATTACCTGCTCAGCATATTTTTGACCTTTAAACTCAGGGAAGACAGACAAACCAAACAAACAGTGGAATCCTATAGCATAGTGGGAGAGGATATATGCTGTGTGAAAAGTAAAGCAGGGAGGAAGGGCAGGGGATTGCAATTTGTTAAAACATGGGCCTGGAAAAACCATGTTAAAAAAGGGACATTTGAACAAAGATATGAAGAAGAGAAAAAGGAAGTTGGAATAAAATTTGAAATATTTATTTTAATATACTCCAAGTAAGGATTAGGGAGTAAATATAAAAAAAATAAAGAAGAGTATTACTTACTGACAAAAGGACTCTTAGATCAACAAGATACAGGCATGACATACATAATTTGCAGAATATCAGTGCAGCCCCAAAACATGTACAGCAACAATGGTTTAAATAATGAGAAATAGGTATATCAAAATTATGGTTTAAATTGGGAGAATCTTGCAGACCAAAAACTCTTAATAGAGACTTGGCTAACACAGTAAGAAAATATTAGTTCTTTGCAAAAATGCATACTTAACAAAAAACATAGATTATTTTAATTCATTCATGGATAACTGTATACAAGGCTGCAGCAAATGATGGGCTCTTTTATTCCACCAGGGGTATTAATCTGTGTGTCTCTTGACATTTGGGAAAATATTTTAAAGCTAAGAGATTAATTAGGACAGACTTGTGGTGGCAGAGCCAACACTACATAACAATTTATTGAGTTGAGGGGGCACTAGGGTGAATATGTGTTTCTCCAAGCTCCTTCATTCCAAGAGGAAGCCTGAAGAGATGAGAGAGCCCCAGTGATCAAGTCTGTGTGGTGTGCACAGCAGAAGACAATAGTTGAGTAAAGAGGCATAACTTGCTGGCCAGACAGAATGTTCCATATTAGAAAACTGTAGGTGAAGGTGCCTCAGAAATGGATTCTTGGAAATGGGTCCTGAGTGGACCCCCTAAATAAGTGCTCCACAAAATCATCAGTGTCGGTTATTAGCCACACTGTACAATTAGCCAGTTTTGCTAAGGAATAAGGAAAATGGGAACTCTCATTACTTATGACCAGAGTATAAATGAGACCAAAACTATCTACCATATTTGAAAATGTCCATAAGAGTATCAAAAAATTCAATTTTCAGGTACATTTTATTATGAAAAAGAGCCAAAGATTTAGAATTATACTTAAAGTTTTTTTAGATAATTTCAATGAAGGAAGGAGAATGTTTTTGAACTTGATCTGGAAATGACATGCCTAATTTTCTTAAACATCTTACATTCAAAACAAATTATAGACTTTAAAAAAAGTCTGAATAAATTAAAGATCTGTACTCTCCTATTCTCTATATACACACACATAGTTTAAAAAATTTTTTGGTGATCCATAGAGTTGGGAACATATCTATACTAATAAAAGGGTAATATGCTAATTAGACAGGATAGACTGGATGTCTTCCAGATGTTCTTCCGGATGTCCTTCTGGACAAAGCCGCAGTGACTGTGAGGGCCAAGGGCAGCAGTGAGGTGATTGGGGTGGTGCCTTCCCCTGATAGGTCTGGTTGCCTCCTGCAGAGGTGGCCAGACTGCAGCTTAGGATATCCCCTGAGGGCTCTCAGACTGTGAGAGGGGGCAGGCCGGGTTGAGGAGGGACCCCCCCCCCCCCAGTGCACCAATTTTTGCGCACTGGGCCTCTAGTATACTCATAAGACACAAAGTTTCAAAGAGAAAACTGATTACATATTTGTAAAGAGGTCAACCATATATACTGGTAAACAAGAACTCACAATATATATTCACATCAAACATTGCAAGACTAATACTGCACATCTCTAAAGGGGTTAGAGGTGATTGTTTAAGAGGATAAACATTAATTCTAGATATTTAGCTGAATAATTGACATGAGCTTCTTTGGATTGATGGGACTGATTTTGTTATTACATCATTGTAGTATTATATACAGGAAGACATGAGCAATAGTCTTCAGTGCAACATTATTTGTAATAGTAATAAGAAAACAAATAGAAACAACCCAAATATCCATTTGAAAGTAAATAGAGAAATAAATTTTGGAAGATTTATACAACAGAATATTATATAGCATGCAGAATAAACTAGAGCTAGAAAATAAAAACTCAAAGGACAAAGCTTAAATGCTGAGTAGAAGTTATTTTTATTGTAATGAAAGGTCCAGTCCAATACAGCATATGAACTTTGATGGATGAGTTCAAGGAAAGAAACATGTGGTAGGGATTTAAAAAAAAAATTAAACTTATTGCAGTGCCAATGGTTAATAAGATCATATAGGTTTCAAGTGTACTTTATATCATACATGATCTCATGATCTGTAGGTTGCATTGTGTGCTTTCCACCCACAGTCAAATCATCTTCTGTCACCATGTATTAGGATTCCTTTACCATTTACTACCTGCCCTCTTCCCTCTGGTAAACATCATACTGCTGTCCGTGTCTAGGATTTTTAAAGCTGAGAAATCTCAAATCCTTTCTGTCAGGGTGAGCTGATGGACAGCGATGTCTGCAATAGCTGGGTTAGGCCTCATTGGCACATCTCATTTCAAACTTAGCTTGGGAATGTGGCTGTCCTGCTACCTTTGTTGTGTAGTTGAGTTTCTTGGTTTGGAGTTATGTGTCCCCTATTGTCTTTTAATAAAGCCAGGGCTGCTTCACTGTCAGCAAGCTAGACAGCCAGGTCAGGCTAAGTATCAACATGGGCCGATCTCAGAAGCACAATATTGAATCATTAAGCAGTGGGACTCATTTATGTAAATTAACAACAAGTAAAAAATGCAGCATATTGTGTTATTTTGAGCATATTTAGGAAAAATATTCCTGGGATTATTATTAGCTACTGGGAGATTATGCTTACTTAATCCTTTTAGACAATGCAATCAGAAAAGGGAAATCAAAGCATATTTGGCTAAGTGGATTTATTAGTCATTCCACCAAAACAAAAATAAATGAGTAGCTGCTTCTCTGATACAGCAGTTAAGAGCTAGAACCAACATGCACCAGCTTTTTGGTTGATTTGTGGAGTCAGGGGTGGAAATTTCAGGCTAGTACTATGCTGTGCTTGCCTGCCCTACCCTTAGCTCATGGATTGTCAATGTAGGAATGATGGCCCCATCCTCCTTCCCGCATTTTCACATTTTTCTTTCAGTGCTGAAAACCATAGACACAAAGCTCTATGTGAGAGCCAGGCGGACTTCTCTGGAGGAGCCATTGTCTTTCAGGGATTTCTGGGGAGAGCTCTAGGCATCAATATTTCCTTTGCATCCTGTGACAATAATTCAGGGGCCAAGGGAATCATCCAAACATTTATAGAAGCGACCTGCCCTGCCACTGCCTAGGCTCTCATCAGACGTAAAGAAAGGCAGGGACCTTGTTGTCGAAGGCAAGCACTTTCAAAAGACAAACAACACAAACTCTCATATATCTTCAATGCAAAAACAAATCTTCATATTTCTACTGAAGGTGTTGGTGTTGATGCAATAATGATTTGTTTTCTATCCAAAGAAATAAAGAAAGTTGAAATTTATTCTTCAATGTAAAAATTTTTCCATTTCAGGAAAAATGACCCCAGAGGTTGACCAAGCTTCACATTAAATCCCTGTCTGAGTGTCCCCACGAATTAGTCTTTTCCAACTAGCAAACCACTGGAACAAGGTCCTCTGACTGGCTGTTGCAGCTGCTAGAGCCTCCTGGGGTGGTCAGACCCCCTGGCAGGCATTTTCCCTACCCTACCCCCAAGGCTGCAAACTGCGGTGCAGCAATTCAACTGCAGAGAAGGTGCCCTTTGCTCTTTGGAAAGAATTGTCTGTTTGCAGCCTAATAATGTAAGCTGCATTTTTCCATGTTACTTACTTTGTTTTAGATTTAGTCAGGATTGCTAAAGGCTTTTATATTCACAGCCAGACCTCATGTGCTCTGTGACAAGTTCCTCAATGGACCAGTTCAGCTTAGTCAACCTGCTTTCTTTTTTTATTTTCATCGCTCTGACTTTTAATAACTTAACCCATTTCCTCCTTTCAACTGCATTAACAGCGCTAATTCAGCACACTTCCAAACTGTTTGTCAGTAGGCTTTTAAACTGGGCATTTTAAAATTTGCTTTTGAGCCAGGGTTTTACCAGAATGCAGTAAGTATTCTTCCATCCTTACAGCATTCTTTATCAGTTAAGTAAAGCGAGACTGTACAGAATGTTTAGGAGGGATATAGTTATTTGTTGCCAGTAGCCAAACACCTGCTGCAAGCGACAGATTCCCCAAAGGTATGTTAATTTACTTAATAGATGTGCTAAGGAACAGATATATTAAAAAAACATCAGATCTTTGATTGGTTAATTCTGACTATATATGTATGCACCCAAATTTGTTCAAAAGTTCTCAAGTCAATTTAGGCAACATATTAGGTTAGTTTATGCAAAGTTACCATACTGATAAGACTGTATATTTTGACTGAATAAATTGTCAAACTCATGCTGTGAAAACAGTAGGCTGGTTTATCTTGTAGTGGTCCCCACCATTCCGACAGCTTCACACTTAATCTAAATCATGGCCCAAGTCCATGCAGCTAGATTCAGCCTTTCTCCAAGTTGACTCTAAGCAATGCAAACCCAATCATTATACTTAATTCTAAATCCTGCTGTCATTTCACCATCGCCCACTTCATTCATACAGTTTCCTTCCTAGTGCCATTGTTTCTAATCCAGGCCCTCACCAATCTCCTGCAGAAGACTTAAGAACTTCAACCTTCATTAGGCCCTTCAGATTTTTTTCACAAACTAAAACCATTTGTTACTGTGATTACAGTTTCATACTTCCAATATCCAGCTTTCTCTTGATTTCTCCATTTAGAGTTCTCTCCTCTTCCCCTTCATTCAATAACTTCAATTAGTTAATTCAGGTACACTATTTACTGACATCATGTTCAACACGTGTCAAACAAATGAAAAGGATAAATCTTATGCTTGAGGAGTTTATACCAAAGTGGGGGAGAAATCTCTAGTGCTCTGCTGTATACTTGTAAGCAGGGTATAGCCTTTTGCAGCTCATCAAACACCCAATAGGAATAAGAAGCCAGTCTTGCATTCTGGAAATTTTGCCCCAAATAAGAAGGACATTCTTATTGCCCTTCTTCCTTGGACTGGGAGAGCGGGATAGAGTGGAGAACAAACAGCAAGTCATTCTCTGCTCCTACACATTTCCTTCAAAGAATCTTCCCTCCTTCCCAATAAGTTCTCAGAGTTGTGATGGGATTCCTTAAAGGTGTTTTTTTTTGTGTGTGTGTGGTTTTGTTACCTCTTAACAATGCAACCTCAGACTAATTGCAATAATTTCATGTTATGATAAAAGATATGTTTTTGCTAAAACTAAATTGCTGTAAGCAACACAAATATGATACTGACTAGAGGCCTGTTGCATAAAATTTGTGCAAGGGGATCAGCCCTCACAGTCCCTCACAGCCTCAGCCAGCCCTTGCAGACCCTTGAAGCCCTGGCTTCACCTGGAATGTGGTCTGGACAGCTATTCTGCTGTTCGGTCTAATTAGCATATTAGCTCTTTATTATATAGGATGATAAAACAGGAATTCTTTGATTTATCTTATACTGTGTAGCAACTCATTTTCTTTCCTTATTCAAACTGTTAGGCACCATACTGCTTCAGCTATTACATAGACTGGCACAGCTTTCTTATTGGCTTAAAATTATATTTTTTGACACTTAATGTGATTGTAAGTTGCAAATTAATACTTTCCAACTGCATGGCACTTATAAGGTGCTCATTCAGGTGGTTAAGAATATCTTTGTTCTTAAAATTATCAATGAATTGCATATCTGCAATATGCAGATGAACCTAATTTGAAAAGCATTGACATGGAGCAAATCATGTTTTGTTCTCTTCCAAATATAGAATCACTGTGATTCTAATAGTATAAAACATTCCCTTGTAATTAGTCTTTTTTTTATGGTAGAGGATTCTCTGGTGTTGTCAAAATCAAATCTGACATATAAAAATGCCTGACCCATTTTTTGTTGTTGTTTTTTTTCAGAAAAAGTCATCCCTTCTCAACATTTATTCTTTATTTTAAAAAAAGATATCGAAAATTTGCCTGCAGACATTTAAGACATGGAATTTTTTTGTCTAATAAAGAGGTGTGCAATATGAACTCCATAACCGTGTTAGAGACAGAAGGTCAGCTTAGTTATCTTATCTCAATGTTCAAATGTGTGTTTTTTTTTAATTTTCTGAAATTGTTTTCTATTTTGTGACAGCCATTAGGGTTCCTGCTCCTTTGAGTGTATCTTTGTAACTCTCAGGTTTGACAAAGCATGCGGAAGAAAAGGAGGAAAAGAGGGTAAAAACCACCGCTGTGTGTCCTGGCTATAGCTCTCTTGTCAAATGCTTTAACTCCTGCTGAAGATTTTACTGAGCTCATCAAACTTCCAAGGACTGTATTTTCCATTTTACTATATTCCTTACGGTTTCACATGCTGGTGTCTATGTGGAAGTCTCTCTCAGTAGACTCATGATGTTCAGATAAATACTGAATATGGATCAGCGAGTAGCTGAGATTTTCTGTGAAATCTGGTTCATATATTTTGTGATAAATAAATAAAAGATTATTGTATGGCTTTAACTGCATTTTACTGTTTTTCTGAGCCCACATGGAAGAAGTTTGTCCAGAATATATCATTTTAAAGCCTACTCAAACCAAGAGAAAAATCACAGCTTTCTCTCCCAGCAACATAACTCAGGGTGTAGTGTTTTCAGGTTTTAGTCTCTTGGGCTCCACTCCAAGATGTTGCTGCTTTTTATTTGTAGTCTGCATTCTTGATTTTGACAGTCTAGGATTTACAATCATGCTGTGCAGGACACAATAACATTGTGTGCCCCTTATTCTCATAGGGGTTCAAATATTGAGAAAAATGATTATTCTTCAACAGAATGATCTAAAGAATTTTCAAATATTCTAATAATCATGCCAACAGAAATATTTCCAGAAAATGCCTTTTATTTTTGCTGTCATGTATTTTCTGTTTTTCCTAGCTTGGAAATTTAGTAATGGGTTTTAACTGAAGTAGTGGCATAGACTTAATTTTTATTTTTATCTGTCTATTTCTTGTTAAAATTAAATTGTTTATACTATTTGCAATAAAAATTGTTTTACATAGTTGTTTATTAAGGTTATCATTTGCAAATTCCCTTTTAGTTATATTTGCACTTAGAAATAATAACCAAGATATGGTTAGTTACAGTTGGTAATAAAAGAATTACATAGAGGAACCAAGATGGCAGCACAGGTAAACACTTAAACTGCTGCCTCACACAACAATATCAAAACTACAACTAAAAGACAAAATGGACACCATCCAGAACCACAGGAAAGCTGGCTGAGTGGAAATTCTACAACTGGAAGAAAAGAGGAAAGCACACTGAGACTCAAAGGAGCTGCAAAAGGCTGAAGTACAGAGACTCGCACGCAGAGAGGATGGGCGGCTGTGTGCACAGGCAGCTGAGTGCGCAACTGGCTTTCTAAAGCGGGAGAGAGGAAGGAAGCTCCCAACTGCACTGAACTCCAGTCCTGGGCAAGACACTGAGAAACCAGACTCATTCGGCGGGAGCGGACTGTCAGGAAAAGAGAAGGCACACTGAGACTCAAGAGCTGCGGAAGGCAGAGGTCCAGAGGTGTGTGGGCAAGGAAAGGACTGACTGCTGAGTGCATGGAAGGCTGAGTGTGTGGCTGGCTGACTTTCTAAAGCAGGAGGGGGACGGAAGCTCCCGACTGTGCTGAACTCTAGTTCCAGGCAAGTTTCTGGGAAACCCAACTCATTCGAGGAGAAACTGGACTGTCTGGAAGCGGGCAAAACTTGAGGGCGGCATTCTCTCAGAGGTGCTTGCAGCGATTACTGAGGGACACTGAGACCCAGGGGCCTCATAGGGCAGGGCTGATGGGAAACCAAGACTGTCTGCTCTGCCCTGAGACTCCACCCCATCCAAGCTGAGCACAGAGGCATTTGCAATTTTGCAAGTCTTGTCTCATAAGGCTGGCTCCAGCACAGAAGTTCTCCCAGCATAGACACAGCTGATCCTCACAGCCAATTGGCCTGAAGGTCAATTACTCCCAGTGATACCAACAACAATCAAGACTTAACCACAACAAAGCTGTGCACACAGCCCACAAAGGGGTGCACCAAGAGTGTCCACCTTAGGTAACTGGGGAGGCTGAGCCACTGGGCCCTATAGGACACCTAGCACACAAAGCTACTCTACCAACTCGGGGAAGCAGCAAAAATGCGGAGACAAAGAAACAGATCACAAATGAAAGAAATGGAGGAAAACAAATGACTGGATATAGAGTTCAAAACCATGGTTACAAGGTTTTTCAAGAATTTCCTAGAAAAGGCTGATAAATATAGCAAGACCCTCGAGGATATGAAAAAGGACCAACTGGAAATTAAACATACACTGACTGAATTAAATTATAAAAAATATTGTACAGAGACCTAATAGCAGACTAGAGGACCACAAGAATCAAGTCAAAGATTTGAAATACAAAGAAGCAAAAAACACTCAACCAGAAAAGCAAAAAGAAAAAAGAATCCAAAAATTTGAAGATAGTGTAAGGAGCCTCTGGGACAACCTCAAGCGTACCAACATCCAAATTCTGAAGGTGACAGAAGAAGAGAGAGAGCAAGATAATGAAAACCTATTTGAAGAAATAATGACAGAAAAGTTCCCCCACCTGGTGAAAGAAATAGACTTACAAGTCCAGGAAGCACACAGAATCCCAAACAAAAGGAATCCAAAGAGGACCACATGAAGGCACATCATAATTAAAAAGCCAAGAGCAAAAGACAAAGAGTGAATATTAAAAGCAGCAAGAGAAAAACAGTTAATTACCTACAAGGGAGCACCCATAGGATTGTCAGCTGATTTCTCAACAGAAACTATGCAGGCCAGACGGGAGTGGCAAGAAATATTCAAAGTGATGAATAGCAAGAACCTACAACCAAGATTACTCTACTCAGCAAAGTTATCATTCAGAATTGAAGGGCAGATAAAGAGCTTCACAGATAAGAAAAAGCTAAAGGAGTTCATCACCACCAAACCAGTATTATATGAAATGCTAAAAGGTATTCTTTAAGAAGAGAAAGAAGAAGAAAAAGGTAAAGGAAAAAATTATGAACAACAAATACATGTCTATCAACAAGTGAATCTAAAAATCAAGTGAATAAAAAATCTGATGAACAGAATAAACTGGTGAATATAATAGAATCAGGGGCATAGAAAGGGAGTGGACTGACCAATTCTTGGGGGAAAGGGGTGTGGGAAGTGTGGGAAGAGACTGAACAAAAAGTGTACACCTCTGGATAAGGATAGTCGGGGGGAGGTAAGGGCAGAGGGTGGGGTGGGAACTGGGTGGAGGGGAGCTATGGGAAGAAAAAAGAGGAACAATTGTAATAATCTGAACAATAAAGGTTTATTAAATTAAAAGAAGAAAGAAAGAAAAAGAAAGAAACAAAGAAACAAAGAAAGAGAGAAAGAGAATTATGTAATAGCTGGGCCAATAAAACTCTAAATTAGTTTCCAAAATAATGTTCGTGCTAGTTACACAAAAGGTGAGAATTGTGTTTGTTTTTAAAATCCACATTTTGGCCCTGGCCAGGTGGCTCAGTTGGTTGAAGTGGCCAGGTGGCTCAGTTGGTTATAATCCAAAAGGTTGTGGGTTCGATTCCCAGTCAGGACACATACCTAGGTTGCAGGTTCAACCCTCGGTCAGGGGTGTATAGGAGGCAACCTACCAATGTTTCTCTCTCTCTTCTTCCCTCTCTCTCTCAAGTTGATGAAAACACTTCTTGGGTGAGGGTTAAAAAATAAAATAAAATAAAATAAAATCTTCTTTTTGATCAATAATAAGGCAGTTTTAAGAATGAACTGGTTCATAAAATAAGGCATTATTGTTTTACTAGCGGCCCAGTGCATGCATTTGTGCACAGGTGGGGTCCGACTGGCCTGGCCCAGTGAGGCCCATTGGGCTTGGCCAGTCAGGGGGGCAGGGGTGCTGATTGGGGCCTGGATCAGGCTAGTTGGCTGCCGCAGTGCATGTCATAGCCATCGGTCATTCTGGTCATTCTGATCATCCCACCATTCCAGTGGCTGGGCTTTTATCTAGTTTTAGATAGTTTAAATTATCAGGTATAATTCAGTTACCTAAGACAATTTTTGGCTGATTTGAGCTTGCTTATTTCATATGTAAAATCAATATTCACTATTATACTAATTTTCTAAAATATATTCTCAAGTATATATCATATACTATGTTTAAAGCACCATAAACAAAAAGGAAAACATACATTCAATGAGAATTATGTAAGTGAAGGGGGCATCTTTCAGCCAATAGCTAAAAATAACTGAGTCACATAAAGCCACTAATCAAAAATCTGAGGGGAAAACATTCTTAGCACCATTCTCATTTTCTCTTGGTAATGGGTTTTCTTTCTTCCTACCTTTAGAATTAGAGAAGACTAACAGTGGAAGAAAAAGGGCACAGAGAGAAAATGAGAACTCTCTCTTCAGATTTGTTGACAACAGACTTGCTCATAATGTCTCTTAAGTCTAAGAAATCTCATTCATGGTCAAGCCACTTTTAGTTTTCTTTGTATTTGTGAAAATCATGTATATTTGACTCACTTTTGTTCCTTGCATTTTCTTTTTGATATAGGTCTGAAATATTAGTGTTGGATGGCAAATGTTGAAATAAAAATTATTTCCTTGGATTAGCCTTTACACAATGGAATACTACTCAACCTTAGGAATAAAATATTGCCATTTGCAACAACATGGAATAATATACTAGGTGAAATAAGTCCGTCAGAAAAAGCTAAGAACCATATGATTTCACTCATATGTGAGATATAAAACTGAAACTGGTGGACACAAATAGCAGTGTGGTGATTGCCAGAGGAGAGGGGTTGGGGGGAGAAGAGGGTTCTAATACTAGTATATGAAGATTTGACTTCGAGGGGTGGACATAGTGCAATATACAGATCTTGTAACATAGAAACACCTGAAACCTGTATGATCATATTAACCAATGTCACCCCAAAATTTTAATAAAAAATAATTAAACATAAAATAAATAAATAAAAAGTAAAAATAACAACAAAGTAAACAACACTAAAGAATCTTTAGGTGAGGGGAGAGCTGTGTTCTTCCTTACCACATGGCTTTGTTACTTTTTTTCAAGCAACCATGAACTAAGGATTTCATAACAGATGTCAGTAAACTCCTTTAGAGACGACTTGCCACCAAAGGAAAGGTTCTCATCTCAGAGCAGTAGAGCAGAAATGTCTTTGTACAGGAATCTGGTCAAGTCCCTTGGCTAGTTTAAAACTACTTCTCAATTACTTCTGTGAGCTAGCAGTCAACCCTTTACCAATGAGTCAGCAGAAGAAAATCACAATTCTATCAAATATTATATTATTATTTTCTCCCTATTTCACTTCTTTTTTTATATGTATGCATGTATTTTTATTGATTTCAGAGTGGAAGGGAGAAGGAGAGAGAGATAGAAACATCAATGATGAGAGAGAATCATTGATTGGCTGCCTCCTGCATGCACCGTACTGGGGATCAAGCCCATAACCCGGGCATGTGCCCTTGACCAGAATTGAACCCGGGATCCTTCAGTCCACAGGCCCACATTCAATCACTGAGCCAAACTGGCTAGGGCCCTATTTCACTTCTTGAATTTAATCCCTGATTATTAGTATTTGTGCTGTTATCATTATACCTAATATAAAGCCATGCACTTTCATTGGAGAAAATGTGAAAAATAAAAAAAAATTAGGGAAAGAACATAATTCTATCCAGATATGAGACAGTGTTAATATTTCTTAACATATATTTTGCAAGATTTATTTCTAATTTCTAGAAATTAGCACTTGGCATGTCTAATTTCTTTGAAATTTGGATGTATTCTCTAGTCACATATTTTATGATTACCAAATAGTACATTATTAACAGTTTTTTCTTAAACATGATAGTTAATAATGTCCATAATGTGCCTGATCAGTTTTGTTAGACCTTTTGCTTGCATTGTATTTTTATCCTAATATATAAAAAGCCACGGGCTGTCACAACCAAAACAACTGGGTGGACGACTGAACAGCAGGCTGTGTGGGGCGACCAGGCCTGGGGGGGGGGGGGAGAGGGGGAGGAGGGGAGTTAGAGGTGACCATGCTGGCAGAGGGGGGCAGTTGGGGTTGACCAGGCCAGCAGAGGGGGCAGTAAGAGGCGACCAGGCTGGTGGGGAACAGTTGGGGGAGACCAGATTGGTGGGGATGCAGTTGGGGGTGACCAGGACAGCAGGGGGGCCAGTTAGGGGCAATCAGGCCAGCAGGCAGAGGTGGTTAGGGGCAATCAGTCAGGCAGGCAGTTGAGTAGTTAGGAGCCAGTGGTCCCGGATTGTGAGAGGGATGTCAGTTTAGGCCTGATCCCCAGCAGTCAGATATCCTCTGAGGGGTCCCAGATTGGAGAGGGTGCAGGATGGGCTGAAGCTCCCCCTCCATGTATGAATTTCATGCATTGGGCCTCTAGTTATAAATAATATTGCAAGAACTATCATTTTAGCTGCAATTTGTAGATGTCTCATATTATTACTTTAAGTTGATTTTCTAGAAAGTCAATTGTTATGCCAAATGGTATACATTTCAACTTTGATGTATGCTGCAAATTTGTCATTAAAACCTTAGATATACAATTTAGGATTTCAACAATAGAATGAGAGTATTTTTTTCCTAGCACCCTTGTCCATGGTATTGAAACCCAAAATGTGGTGGTCAGTCCAAGCGCTTTGTCTCATAAAACCATTTTGTCCGTGGGTTCACGGACAAAATGATGGGAAGAAAACAACATTTATTGGGAGGAAAACAAAATTTAGGGGGGATCTGTGGACTTCCCACTGCAAGAAGGCCGAAGGAAGGGGGCCCAAAATGGGTTACTGCTTAAGCTCTTTGTCTAGGGATATTCATATACTCTGCTAGCTTCCAAGTGGTCTCTTCAGGGAATTCTGGCAATATCCAATTATATCAAAGTTCAAGTTCCCTCCTATGTGAGGACCTGACTGAGGACTGCCACTTCAGGTCTGAGGTGATATCACTGTTGACCCTTGGCAGGGTCAAGGGTCAAGTTTTCCCTGCCCAGATGGGCTCCAGCCTACCTAGTTCTAGGTCCTTTGTTTGCCTCCATGTCTGACTTCCCTTCCACCTTCCTCCAGTGGTCCCTGTCCCTGACTGCCTACCTAGTCCTCTTTTTCCTATCTCCTCAGTATTTAGTTTATAATAAGTTTTAAAACTATCTTTGCCTGTATAATGGATACAATTTAATATTATTTTAATTTAATATAGTTGATAATGAATAAGGCTGAATATATTCCTGTTACTAATTCATATTTCTTATTGACACATTTGATATTGCCAGTCATTCTGATGTGTAAACATTTTTACATGTTTACCCTATTTGTCTCATATATTCAACAAATATTGTCTCCTGTGTAAATTTTGTGTATTAACTGTATAAATGGTATTTATGCGATACTTCCACTTCTTGTAGTCAACTATAACATTTTGTCTTTGTGTTTTCTGTTATTGTTTTATATTTAGAGTTTTTTCATAACAAGGATATGCATCTTTATGTGAATTGTAAATCAATTCCTTTTTTTGTTGTTGTTGTTCCTGCAACATTTTACTTAATGGGGGAATGAGCTCTTCCAAAGAAGTTTAAAATATTGGCCATTTGATCTGCTGTGTTATGACAATATTCATGGAGTTCAACTTCTGACAACTTTTTCAAAATCCCCCAGTGTTATTATTAGGATTGGAATTTACCTGTGTTCATTCAATTTTCTTTTCCAGAAATTTTTTTATTTTATTGAAAATGTATAATTTATTTAAATATAATTGTGCCTAATATATTCTTTCTAACTTCCTTTGTTTGATAATTTTCTTTTTGTTTCTAAATTTGAGGGGGTTTTTTTGTGTTCTCTTTTTAAAAAAATTACGGTAGCTAGTGGTTTGTTTAGTTTATAAAATTCTACAGAAAGTTTTTTATAATCTAATATGAGTTTCTTCATTCCTTATATTCTCTTGAGTGTCAGGATTTCAGATAACAGGAAACAGATTTTTATGCCCTTTTAAGTTTTTTGCATCTCATCTTCAAGTTGTAGAGCTGTGTAGTATGTGCTCAATAATTGCTTGTTGAATGGGCCATTGAAAAGTAAAGGTCAGGTTGGGGAAAAGAGTGGATCAAAGCACAGTGAATTATAAAAGGCATAGATCTAAGAAAAATGATTGAAGAGAGAAGTGAGTAAATATATCCACAAGAATTCCTTCTCTGCCTTACATCCTAAAATATACAACTTTTAGCTTAGAGATTACAGATATTCAATTCCAGATCTAAAGCTTAATTTCTGGAAATGCAGAAAAATGCAGTGGGCTATCTGTGCCAGAGGCTGTCTTTTCTTTTGTGCACTGTGATCATTTGGGGGGGCAAGATATCTGCTTTCCCTGAATGCAACACACACACACACACACACACACACACACACACACACACACATTCTCCTCTTTTCCTGCCCTGTAAGCATCTGATTTAAAGGAGTTTTGGTTTGCTTCAACAACTCTATCACTTTGAGGAATAACAATATGATCTCTGGGGATAATTTTCAGACAGATATGATTGGGTTCAATCCAAAGCATGATATATTTGAACAGAGGCTGACATTTGAGTAAGCTTTGTGAAGGAAAACTTAAAATCATTTAAAATATTTTTAAACTTACTCTAAAGAGATTAAGCTCATTTCATATTCTTCACTGATCCACATAAATTTCTTCTGCACAGAACAGGACCTTACCAGAAGCAGGAGTAAATGTGGTTCCCTTTTTCCCCTTGGCCGTGTGTTTTCTTATCTTGCAGGTTGTTAGCTATATGCAGTGAATCAGGGAGAACACAGAGGTGCATTCAATTAATTTCTTTGCTCAAAGCCATCCATCTTAAGTTTCTTACATCCATTACATATGTTGGCAGTACTTTTTATGAAGACTGACAGCTATTTCTGAGACAGCACAAATTGAATCCGAGTGCTTAGACAGGTTTTCCTGATGACATGGTTGATTTCCAAGAGGAATCTATTTCAAACAAGGGCATGATTTTGAGAAATGGTAGAAGAGGTATTGTGGAGCGAACTTATTTTAGAAACTCGTTTAAAATCTATTTTTCCTAAAGTTTTTATTACAAAGCAAGTGACACTTAAGTTTACATGATAGCAGAACTCTTCAAATATGGCAAAAAGCTTTGTGATTTTTTTATAGATTTTTAGAGCAGTTTTATTATCACAGCTATATTGAGCATAATGTACAAAGATTACCCATAAGTCCCCTGCTTCTTTCATATGTTCATGGTCTACCCCCTTATCCCTTAATAATATTCCCCAGCAGAGTGGCACATTTGTTACAAGTAATGAATCTATATTGACAAATCATTATCACCCATTATTATCAACCAGAGGCCCAGTGCACAAAATTTGTGCACTCAGGGGGTGGGGGAAGGGGGTTCCTCAGCCTGGCCTGCGCTCTCTCGTAGTCCGGGAGCCCAGTGGGGAGCAGGCCTAAGCCAGCAGCTGGACATCCTTAGTGTTGCTGCAGAGGTGGGAGAGGCTCCTGCCACCGTTGCTACGCTCGCCAGCTGTGAGCCTGGCTCAGGGTTTCTGGCTGAGCGGTGCTCCCCCTATGGGAGTGTACTGACCACCAGAGGGCAGCTCCTGCATTGCACGACTGCCCCTGGTGGTCAGTGCACATCATAGCTACCGGTCATTCTGCCATTCAGTCAATTTGCATATTAGCCTTTTATTATCACTACTAGCGGTCCAGTGCACAAAATTCGTGCATGGGGGTGTGTGTCCCTCAGCCCTGCCTACACCCTCTCCAATCTGGGACCCCTCAAGGGATGTCTGGCTGCCCGTTTAGACCAGGATCGGGCCTAAATGGGCAGCCGGACATCCCTCTCACAATCCAGGACTGCTGGCTCCCAACTGCTCACCTGCCTGCCTTCCTGATTACCCCTAACCACTTCTGCCTGCCAGCCTGATTGATGCCTAACTGCTCCCCTGCCAGCCTGATTGCCCCTAAATGCTGTTCCCTACAGGCCTGGTCACCCCCAACTGCCCTTCCCTGCAGGCCCGGTCGCCCCCAACTTCCCTGCTCTGCCGGCCTGGTCACCCCTAACTGCCTTCCCCTGCAAGCCTGGTCCCTCCCAACTGCCCTTCCCTGCTGGCCATCTTGTGGAGGCCATCTTTGACCACATGGGGGCAGCCATCTTGTGTGTTGGAATGATGGTGAATTTGCATATTACTCTTTTATTAGATAGGATAGAGGCCTGGTGCACAGGTGGGGGCCAGCTGGTTTGTCCTGAAGAGTGTCCTGGATCAGGGTGGGGGTTCCCTTGGGGGATGGGGAAGCCTGGGTGAGGGCCTGTGGTGGCTTGCAGGCCAGCCACGCGCCCCGCCCCCCCACCCCGGTGACCCAAGAGGAGGTCCTGAGATCTGGGATTATTTATCTTCTATAATTGAAACTTTGTAGCCTTTGTGGCCTTCCTGCTCTACCCCAGCCAGGGTGTGCAGGAAGCTTGGCTTCCTCCATTGCCAGGGAAATCCAAGCCTCCTGCTCACTCCGTGGCTGCAGCCATCTTGGTTGGGTTAATTTGCATACTCGCTCTTGATTGACTTGGTGGGCGTGATTTGTGGGTGTGGCAGAAGTACAGTTAATTTGCATATTACTCTTTTATTAGATAGGATATATAAAGAGGTAATATGCTAATTGGTCCTAACAGTGTCACAGTAATGACCAATTTGCATATTGACAGACCAGCAGGAGGCTGCATGTGCAGCAGGGAGTGGGAGGCTGGAACCAAGTTCCCAGGGGTCTGAGGAGAGTGCCTGACAGGAGCTTGAACTGCAAAGAAGGAAGAGGAAGTGACCACGGGGAGCTCTCCCAATCCTCCTGCACCCTACCCCAGCCCCCACACCCCTGGAGGGACAGGGAGGCTGACCAGATGGGGAGAAGACCCAGCTTCAGGGGTAGCTGCAGCCCACACCTCTGATTCCCAATCTCCTCCCCTGCCACCCCGCCAGGGGTGCTCACAACAATAACATGCTGGCGACCACCTGTCAGCACCCCTGAGGTACCCAGGTCCTGTGGCCCACCACTGCCAGGCCCCCTCTGCTGGGGCCAGGTACATCTCTCCTCCCTACAACTCCAGACCCAGGTGGAGACAGGCCTGAGTGGCCCCCCAGGGACAGACCCATCTCCCCGACAGCAGCAGTGCCATCTCCATAGCTGAAGTGTGCCAAACCTCACTAGGGGTGAGGCTAAACCCACCCTCCTAGCCTGCCTGGCTCTACCCTGGCCTGGCCCCCATCCTACTTCAGGAGATTGGAACCCCACCCTGAGTAAGTACAGCTGTGAAAGAGCCAAATATAATTTAAAGAGTGGTGCCAAGTGGGAAGGTTTGACAGTTACTCCCCCTTCAGCCTCACTGCCCTCCGAGAGCCCTCCTAACTCCCTGCCCCCCGCCAGCACCTCCAGGGACAACCACCACTACAGGGCTTCTGGCCAGAGCCCACCCCTCTGAAGACTGTGGAACCCTCTCCAAAGCTTCCATAGCTACAGTCCCAGAAAACAATCATGCCCTCCTCCCCTAATCACCATCTGCTACTTGTGAGGGTACCTGAGGGCTTAAAAATAACAATCCTTTCCCATTTAGACATCACTTACTTGATGAAACATTTCTAGGTTTATTAGCTCAGAACCTCCTCATGACAATCCAGTGAGGTAGGCAAAGCAGAGATTGCAATTCCCATGGTATATGTGTATGTATTCAGAAATCAAGCTCAGAGAGGAAAAGTGTCAAGCCCAGTGGTTCCCAGGGTGCAGCACATGCCCCACGGGGGGGGGGGAGGGGGGGGCGCGGAGGGGGCAATTTGATAACAGTGAAAGTTTTCCATTTCTTATGGTTCTAGGGGGCCTCATCTACAGCGTATCCTACATAATAAAAGAAAATTATACAAATAACCGAATGGTGGAATGACCAGTCATAATGATGCATGCTGACTACCAGGGGGCAGACACTCAACGCAGTGTGCTCCCACAGGAGAGTGCCGCTCAGCCAGAAGCCAGGCTCACAGCTGGTGAGCACAGCGGCAGTGGTGGGAGCCTCTGCCACCTCCATGGCAATGCTAAGGATGTCGGACTGACTGTTTAGGCCCACTAAGCCATCAGTTGGACATCCCCCCAGGACGCCTGGACTGTGAGAGGGCACAGGCCAGGCTGAGGGACACCCCCCAAGTGTATGAATTTCATGCACCAGGCCTATAGTATAGGATAGTTTACATTAGTGTTTACTCTAGGTATTGTGTATTTTATGAGCTTGCACAAATTTATAATGACATATAATTTAAAAAATCATGATTAATTTAAGACATATTGTTTACATGGTGCATGCCAGATACTAAACTAGATATTGAAGTTTCACAATAAAATGTGTGTGTTTGTTTTGTTTTGTTTGTTTGCCTTGGGTAAGAGGACTGTAATAGTGTGGAGATTGATGTGAAATCTGTCTAACAAAATAAATGTATATATTTACACGTTGCAATGAACATGTGTATAAAGAACAGTGAGAAGGGAATCAATGGAGGATATCTTAAATGTTATATTCGTTTGTTTTGGAAGAAGAAAAAATAAGCAATGACTAGGATTAGTGAGTTAGAAAACAACTATGAAATGGAATAGGTGTCACCATTACACATTTAGCATTGAAAGGCATTTACCATTCAATTTATAAAATGACTTTACACCTTCACAAAAAATTATCTACTTTCACCCAAACTCAGGTCACTTACATTTAAAAAAAAGGAAAAAGAGGGAGAAACCAAGATGGCCGCATAGGTGAACACCTAAACTGCTGCCTCACACAACAATTTCAAAACTACACCTAAAAGACAGAACAGACATCATCCAGAACCACAGGAAAGCTGGCTGAGTGGAAATTCTACAACTAGAAGGAAAGAGAGGGGCACACAGAGACTCAGAGGTGCTGCAAAAGGCTGAGGTACGGAGACATGCGCGGAGAGGACAGTCGGCTGAGTGCCTGGCTAGCTTTCTCTAGCGGGAGAGAGATGGAAGCTTCCAACTGCACTGAACTCCAGTTCCAACTGCACTGAACCCAAGTTTCAGGCCAGACCCTGGGGACCGGGACTCAAACGGGGGGAGTCCGAACTGTCGGGAAAAGAGAGGAGCGCACAGAAACTCAGTGGAGCACAAAAGGCAGAGGTCTGCAGGCTCGTACGCAAGTATGCACAGACAGGACTAACTGCTGAGTATGCCACTGGTTGCTCTAGTGAAAGAAAGACGGAAACTCCCGACTGCACTGAACTCCAGTTCCGGATGAGAATCTGGGAATCCAGATTCATTGGGGGAGAAACTGGACTGTCTGGCAGCAGGCGAAACTTGAGGGCGGCTTTCTCTCAGAGGTGCTTGCAGCGATTACCAAGGGACACTGAGACCCAGGGGCCTCATAGGGCAGGGCTGACAGGAAACCAAGACTGTCTGCTCCTCCCTGAGACTCCGCCCCATCCAAGCTGAGGACAGAGGCATTTGCAATTTTGCAAGTCTTGTCTCATAAGGCTGTCTCCAGCACGGAAGTTCTCCCAGCATAGACACAGCTGATCCTCACAGCCAATTGGCCTGAAGGTCAATTCCTCCCAGTGATACCAACAACAATCAAGAGTTAACTAAAACAAGGCTATGGGGAATAGAAGGATGTGTCCTGAGCCTTCTCCCGGAGCAAATAGAGGAGGCAGCTGAGACAAGCGGAATCCAGCCCGAATTGGCGAAGGAGGCACAGCTGGTGAGACAGTTTGCAGCTGGGAAGAGCAGGGATCCCCCGGATAAAGGTAAAATCAAAGATCTAGGCAGTAGAATCTCCCGGACCTCTGTGCTCAGAAGGTCAGGGAGAAACTACACAGTGCCAAGCCGCGTCCCTGAGGACAGGCAAGGTCTGAAGGATTTTAGACCATAGAGTCTGGATTTGGGATCTGAGCTCAAAGGCAGCCTTTAAGAGCTGCCGGACCACAGAGTGCCGGCAAGAGAGGAACTGGCAGAGACGCGGTCCTTCCTCGCGCTGGGGCCTGCGCCTTTCCCCACTGAAACTAGTTCGTGGGACCTTTTGGAGACAGGCGCTTACCTGTGACAGAAGTGCGGGAGAAGGGGTAGAGTTGTGGAACCTGGGCAGAGTGGGCAACGGACGGTCCAGGAGAAGTGGTAACAAGTCTGGTGCTGAGTCATATCTAAGCCCACAGAATCCATTTTCTCCTGAGAGATAGCCCCTCCCCCCAGTCTCCAGGCAACCAATATAGCCACACCCAGATTCCACCCTGATTAACACCAAGGAATCTGAATACTCCCTGAGGCCATAGGATCTACTCTAAAGAGAAATCTTTAGAAGCTAAGCACCTCAATTACACTAGATAACCAAGCCCAGGAGAACAGAAAGATTTCACCAGTAGCACCATTGCCAAAAGAACCTGGGTAGCAAAGCAATTGGATCTACAATTAAAACATTTCAGGAAAACATGGGGAGACAAAAAAGCAATACCCAAAGGAAAGAAAAAGAGGAATCACCAGAAAGGAAGTTAAATGAAATTGAGGCTAGCAGCTTAACAGAGAGAGAATTCAGAGTAATGGTTCTAAGGATGTTTAAACGGATGGATGACAAATACACACAACTCAATGACAAATACACACAACTCAATGAGAACTATAAGGAGCTGAATGAAAATGTCACCAACATGAAAAGAAACCAAGAGGAGATGAAGAATGACATAGCTGCAATAAAGAACACATTGGAAGGCTTAAACAGTAGACTAGAAGAGGCTGAGGACCGCATCAGTGAATTAGAATACAAGGTAGGAAAACACACACAAACACAGCAGCAAATGGAAAGAAGACTTAAAAAGCAAGAGGAGAGCCTAAGGGAGCTTTGGGACAACACAAAACGAAACAATATTAGAATAATAGGGATACCAGAAGGTGAGGAAGAGAAGCAAGGAATAGAAAACCTGTTTGAAGAAATAATGACGGAGAACTTCCCTGATATTGGCAAGAAAAAAAACTATGCAAGTCCAAGAAGTACATAGAGTCCCAAACAAGTTGAACCCCAAAAGACCAACACCAAGACACATCATAATTAAATTGGCGAATACCAATGACAAAGTAAGAATCTTAAAGGCTGCCAGAGAGAGACAGAAAGTTACCTACAAGGGATCTCCTATTAGAATATCAACTGATTTCTCAACAGAAACACACCAGGCCAGAAGGGAATGGAATGAAATATTCAAAGTGATGCAAAGCAAGGGTCTGAATCCAAGAATACTATACCCAGCAAGGTTATCATTCAAAATTGAAGGTGGAATCAGGAGCTTCACAGACAAAAAAGGGCTAAGAGAGTTTATCACTACCAAGCCAGCAATGCAAGAAATGCTGAAGGGACTGCTGTAAAAAGAAGAAAGAGAAAGGCAAAAAGAAACACAAACACTAAGGGGGAAAATATGACAACAAACATGTACTTGTCAATAATAACATTAAACGTAAATGGATTAAATGCACCAATCAAAAGACATAGGGTAGTTGAATGGATAAGAAAACATGACCCATATATTTGCTGCCTACAAGAGACTCACCTCAGAGCAAAGGATTCACACAGACTGAGAGTGAAGGGATGGAAAAATATTTTTCAAGCAAATGGAAATGAGAAAAAAGCTGGGGTAGCAATACTTATATCTGATAAAATAGACCTCAAAGTAAAGGGCATAACAAGAGATAAGGAAGGCCACTACATAATACTAAAGGGAGCAATTCAACAAGAAGATATAACTCTGGTAAACAAATATGCACCCAACGCAGGAGCACCCAAATACATAAAAAAACTCCTGGAAGAGATCAAGGGAGAGATCGACAACAATACAATCATAGTAGGAGACTTTAATACACCACTGACATCACTGGATAAATCCTCCAGACAAAAAATCAGCAAAGAAATAGCAATTCTAAATGACACACTAGATCAGATGGACCTAATTGACATCTTCAGAGCATTTCACCCCAAAGCCTCGGAATATACCTTCTTCTCAAGTGCCCATGGGACATTTACAAAAATAGACCACATATTGGGTCACAAACAAAGCCTCCCTAAATTCAAAAAGATTGAAATCCTATCAAGCATTTTCTCAGACCACAATGGCATAATATTAGAAATAAACTAAAATAAAAACATTCCAAAAAATTCAAACACATGGAAACTGAATAGCATGCTATTAAACAATGATTGGGTGATCAACGAGATCAAAGAAGAAATTAAAAACATCCTGGAAAATAATGACAATAAAAACACAACAATGCAAATGCTATGGGACACAATGAAAGCAGTCTTGAGAGGGAAGTTTATAGCTCTACAGGCCTACCTCAAAAAACAAGAAAAAATGGTAATAAATCTTCTAACTCAACAACTCAAAGAATTAGAAAGAGAGCAACAAGAAAAGCCCACAGTGAGCAGAAGGAAGGACATAATAAAGATCAGAGCAGAAATGAATGACATAGAGACCAAAAAAACAATACACAGGATCAACAAAACCAAGAGCTGGTTCTTTGAAAGGATAAACAAGATTGATGAACCTCTAGCCAGGCTCACCAAGAAGCAAAGAGAGAGGACCCAAATAAACAAAATCAGAAATGAAAGAGGTGAAATAACAACAGACCCCACAGAAATACAAAGGATTGTTAAAAAATACTATGAACAACTCTATTCTAACAAACTACACAATCTGCAGGAAATGGACACATTCCTAGAAAAATACAACCTTCCAAAACTCACACAGGAAGATTCTAAGAATCTCAATAGGCTGATAACTATGGAAGAAATTGAAGCAGTCATCAAAAAGCTTCCAGCAAACAAAAGCCCAGGGCCTGATGGCTTCACAGGGGAGTTTTACCAAACATTCAAGGAAGAACTAAAACCTATCCTCCTCAGACTATTCCAGAAAATTCAAGAAGGAACACTTCCAAACTCCTTTTATGAGGCCAGCATCACCCTAATACCAAAACCAGACAAAGACAACACAATGAAAGAGAATTACAGGCCAATATCCCTCATGAACATAGATGCCAAAATCCTCAACAAAATTCTAGCAAATCGAATCCAGCAGTACATCAGAAAGATTATACACCATGACCAAGTAGGATTTATCCCAGGGATGCAAGGATGGTACAATATTCGCAAATCAATAAACGTGATACATCACATAAACAAATTGAGACATAAAAATCACATAGTCATATCAATTGATGCAGAAAAAGCATTTGATAAAATCCAACACCCTTTCTTGATAAAAACTCTCAGCAAGGTGGGAATAGAAGGATCATACCTGAACATAATAAAAGCCATATACGACAAACCCACAGCCAACATCATACTCAATGGGCAAAAACTAAAACCATTTCCCCTAAGAACAGGAACAAGACAGGGATGCCCACTCTCACCACTCCTGTTTAATATAGTGCTGGAAGTACTAGCCATTGCGATCAGACAAGAAGAAGAAATAAAAGGCATCCAAATTGGAAAAGAAGAAGTAAAACTGTCCTTATTCGCAGATGACATGATACTGTACATAGAAAACCCTAAAGACTCCATAAAAAAATTATTAGACTTAATAACTGAATTCAGTAATGTAGCAGGATACAAAATTAATGCCAAGAAATCTATGGCATTTCTATACACCAAGAATGAACTTACAGAAAGAGAGACTAAAAAAGCAATCCCATTTACCATCACACCAAAAAAATTAAGATACTTAGGAATAAACTTAACTAAAGAGGTAAAAGACCTATATGTAGAAAACTACACGACACTGAAAAAAGAGATAGAGGAAGACATAAACAGATGGAAGAACATACCATGTTCATGGATTGGTAGAATCAACATCATCAAAATGTCCATACTACCCAAAGCAATCTATAAATTCAATGCACTTCCCATTAAAATACCAACAACATATTTCACAGACCTAGAACGAAATTTCCAAAAATTTATCTGGAATAAAAAAAGAACCCGAATAGCTACAGCAATCCTGAGAAAGAAGAACAAAGTAGGTGGGATCTCAATACCAGATATCAAGTTGTATTACAAAGCTACTGTTCTCAAAACAGCCTGGTACTGGCACAAGAACAGACATATAGATCAATGGAATAGAATAGAGAATGCAGAAATTGACCCAAATCAATATGCTCAATTAATATTTGACAAAGGAGGCATGAACATTCAATGGAGTCAAGACAGTCTCTTCAACAAATGGTGTTGGGAAAATTGGACAGATACATGCAAAAGAATGAAGCTAGATCACCAACTTACACCATACACAAAAATAAATTCAAAATGGATAAAGGACTTAAACATAAGACGGGAATCCATGAAAATACTAGAGGAATCCACAGGCAGCAAAATCTCGGACATATGCCGAAAGAACTTCTTCCCTGATACTACTCCTAGGGCAATGGAAGCTAAAGAGAAAATAAACAAATGGGACTACATCAAAATAAAAAGCTTTTGCACAGCAAAGAAAACCATCAATAAAACAACAAGAAAGCCCACTGCATGGGAGAACATATTTGCCAATGATATCAATGATAAGGGTTTAATCTCCAACATATACAGAGAACTCATACAACTTAACAAAAAGAAGATAAACAACCCAATCAAAAAATGGGCAACTGATCTAAGCAGACACTTTTCGAAAGAAGACAGAAGGCAGGCCAAGAGACATATGAAAACCTGCTCACAGTCACTAATCATCAGAGAGATGCAAATCAAAACAACAATGAGGTACCATCTCACACCTGTCAGAATGGCTTTTATCAACAAATCAACAAACAACAAGTGTTGGCGAGGATGCAGAGAAAAAGGAACTCTTTTGCACTGCTGGTGGGAATGCAGACTGGTGCAGCCACTGTGGAGAACAGTATGGAGTTTCCTCAAAAAAATAAAAATGGAACTCCCATTTGACCCAGTGATCCCACTTCTAGGAATATATCCCAAGAATCTAGAAACAGGCATCAGAAAGGAAATATGCACCCCTATGTTCATAGCAGCACAATTCACCATAGCCAAGATTTGGAAACAACCTAAATGCCCATCAGCAGATGAATGGATTAAAAAACTGGTATATCTATACAATGGAATACTACGCTGTGGTAAAAAAGAAGGAGTTCCTACCATTTGCAACAATATGGATGGAGATGGAGAATATTATGTTGAGTGAAATAAGCCAGGCAGAGAAAGATAAATATCACATGATCTCGCTCATTTGTGGAATATAATGAAAGACATAGACTGATGAACAAGAACAGATCCAGAGGCTGAGAAACATCGATCAGAACATCATACCTCAGGTAAGGTAGGGGAGGGTGGGGGTAAGGTGGAGAGATCAACCAAGGGACTTGTATGCATGCATATGAACCTAATCAATGGACACAGACAACAAGGGGGCGGGGCATTAAGAGAAATTGTTTCATGTGACAAAAATTTTTAAATGAAACTCTCTGTAGACTGAAAATTAATTTGGAAGGAAACAAAGAGAAGTTTCCTTCAAAAGTCATAAGGATTGTAATTGAAAGTCAATATATTTGGCCGCTTGAACTAAAGTAAGTAATTTGTGTTTTTGCCTCCCTGACAAAGTTTATATAAAGCTACAAAAAGAAATTGACAGCCAGTTTGAAATGGAATTGCCAGGGCCTAGGGCAAAGAATATTCTTACATGATATTATTCTACAATCTCATTATAATCTTAGATATTTTACAACAGCATACTTTACAATTATCCCAAACAAACTTACAAACTAATTCTTTGAATGGTGGGCAGCAATTTAAAAAAAAAAAAAAGAAAAAGGGACATGAAAGTATTTAATCCCTTGCAGAAGGAATTAAGGCACTGGGAAGGCACTTGAGCATCCTATATTGGCCCCTCTTGCCCTTTGTGCCAAGAGAGACCCTCTTCTCACAATCCAATTGCCCTCAGCTGTTACCTGAGCTTTCTGTTCATGCTGAGCTTGAAGCCTCGTGGGGGCTGGTACCAGGGATCTGTCTCACATCCAATTGTCTGAGCTGGGCCCTCACTGGAGAAGAAACCCGAGTTCCCCGAGATATGTGATCAGCACCGGGACCTTGCCAGCAGGCCAGGGGTTCCCAAGGCATGTGCTGGGTGTGGAGGCCACGGGGTCATAGGCTACCAAGGAGACAGAACTGAACCTCACAGCACCCTGCTTGGCCCCAGAGGATGGCTGGTTAGCCAGAGACGGGTAAGATTCCTCAAGGAAGGAACAACCTAAGACAGGCACAGTCGCAGAGGGGCCATCAGGAGAGAACTTGGGGGAGCAACAGAAGTGGGGCACAGACCCTTACCCCCCAACATTGCAGGGGCTTGAACCCTCACCCCCTTCTAAAGGAGGTCTCCTGCCCCCATGGCTGCTTCGCGCTTCCCACACCCAGCTCAGATCGGGACCCCGGCAACAGAAAGAGACCTGGCCCAGCTCACATCGAGATACAGGGGACAGACAGAGACTTGGCCCAGCTCAGATCGGGACCCAGGTAACAGACAAGAGACTTGGCCAACAGCAGTTGCCCTATATCTAAATTCAGCTAAGCATTTGGAATGCTCAGGGCCCACTCAAGAATGCAAATAATCCTTCCCACTAATATTTATAGGGTAAACTAAGATTGTTGGTAGAGTATTAAATTTGACAGTAAAATAGTAATCGAGTTTTCAGATTAATTTAAATAGGCTAATTGAAATAAGTGAATATTCAAGTACTGGACAAAAAGTTATTCTTAAAGTAATAACTAAAATTTCTATTGGTAGTTCATCTCATGGTAAAATTCCTGAATATCCAATGAACCTAAAGCAGTCATATGTGTGGGGGAAAAAAAATTTTTTTTTAATTTAAAGTTATCAAGACTGCATTATAAAATTTACAAAAGCCTCCATTAGAAAAAAAAGGGTGGGCGATAGTAGGGCAATATCATGTAAGGAAAAATATCCTATAAGTAAATTACATCTAGAAAATTTTTACTTTACCAAATTAAGGTTCATTTGCAATGCTAACAGCAAGACGGCCATTAAAAAAACACACATGGTGTCTAAATAAGACAAAGGAAAATCGTTTGAACAAAAATAAAAAGGATCCCAAATCAATTATATAGAAAAGATTCCTTTATTAACTTGTGGTCGAGAATATATTTGTATATTTTCAGAAAACAACCCCAAGACCAGATGGATTCCTGCAACAGAGAGGAATTGACAGGAGTGCTCCAACCGCGAAGACAAGAGGAAAAAACAGTCCAGAGATGGAAGACGCTGACAACGCCTTGCCATGGGAGCAGTCAGCAGCTGTGCACCGCTGCAGGTTACCTAGGACCAAACCAGAGAGGGTTGGACCTGCATTGCCACCATGTGCCCACCATCCAGATATCACTGCTGACATGTATACATAAGGAACTGTTGGACATTGAAATTGGGACTCAAACATTTTTTTGTTTTGTCTTGTTTTGTTATTATATGTTTATTTCCAGTCTGCAAAGGCAAAACTTTTTAAAGGAAAGAAATGGTGGGAAAAAGATACAGAGGCAAAGAAGCATTGAACAGACTGTCAAACTACATTGGGAAGACAGGGGTGGTTGGGCGAGGAGGGCTGTAAGAGACCAACCGAAGGACTTGTACACATGCATATAAGCACAACCAATGGATATAAGACACTGGGGCGGGGGGGGGGGGGAGGGTGGGCAGGTGCAGGCATGTCCTGGGGGGTAGGGGAGGTCGGGGGCAGATCAAAGGGGAAAAAAAAAGGAGACATATGTACTACTATTTGTAATACTTAAAACAATAAAAATAAAATAAAATTAAAAATAAATAAATAAAATAAAACAAGGCTGTGCACACAGTCCACAAAGGGGTGCACCAAGAGTGTCCACATTAGGTAACTGGGGAGGCTGAGCCACTGTGCCCTATAGGACACCTAGCACACAAAGCTACTCTACCAACTCAGGGAAACAGCGAATATGCGGAGACAAAGAAACAGATCACAAACGAAAGAAATAGATGAAAGCAAACGATTGGATATAGAGTTCAAAACCATGGTTATAAGGTTTTTCAAGAATTTCCTAGAAAAGGCTGATAAATTTAGCAAGACCCTTGAGGATATGAAAAAGGACCAACTAGAAATTAAACATACACTGACTGAAATAAAAAATATTATACAGAGACCTAACAGCAGACTAGAGGACTGCAAGAATCAAGTCAAAGATTTGAAATGAATAAAACACTCAACCGAAAAAGCGAAAAGAAAAAGAATCCAAAAATTTGAAGGTAGTGTAAGGAGCCTCTGGGACAACCTCAAGCGTACCAACATCAGAATTATGGGGGTGCCAGAAGAAGAGAGAGAGCATAAAAAAAAACTATATAAAATAAACAAAAATTAAAAAGAAAGATTTATTAAATTAAAAAAATAAAAAGGAAAAAGACCCCAGCAGTGTGAAATTCATCAATATTATTAGGCTGTTTTCTATATTAATTGTTTTTATTTTCTGATAAATATTGATATAGTTCACTACTCTTGATCCCTTAGGAACTGTTTTTGCTTGTTTTGTTTTTCATGAAGAGTCAAACTTTGCCTAAATTTGACACTGACTTCTGTAGGTTCAAATAGGGTTTGTAGTCTTACTGCCAGCATTTTTACAGGAAAGGAGTTTATAATTGAGGGGATAAGCTAAAATTATTAGGGTCTTATGATAGAAGCGTCAATACATCAGGCCCAATTGCTCAGTCCTTGCAGGTCTCCCAGGGCACCTAGAATCATGGTTGACCCTTGGTCAACCACTGGGAATGAGGAAATAGGAAAGTTCTTTATGTTAATGATTGATGCTTTTGCTATGTACACAGGAAGCAAATTGACTCTTATATACTAGCATGCTCATATTGCTCTACTCGAGCATCATGGCTGAGGGTATGCACCTGACTTCATTGTTGGGGTCCTGAGTTTCAGTTTTCATGGCTAGTGACACAGCAAAATGAGTCTATGTGACAAACTTTTCATAAATACATATTGTTTTTGTTCTTGTGACTCAAAGAAGGCTTCCTTGAATAGAGGCATTCTGCACATGTCTCTTTGGTTTGATGTGAGAGAGAAAGCATGTCCCGTGTGGCTCTGGATGAGGAAGAAGTTGGAAGCCTGTGCTGACCTCTCTGGACTCTGCTTAATGCATATCTTTTCCTTCTGCTTTTGCTCTATATCCTTAATACATCATCTTTTGTTTATCTCTAATTTCCTGGTACTGGTTTTTTTGTAAGTTTGTTGAAGTACTATATGCATATTAAAAAGTGCACAAATTCTAAGTAAATACTCAGTTGATTTTCACAAAATGAACAAACCTGTTAACAAGCCCTTAAATCAAGAAACAGATTAGTACTAGAGTTCCAAAAGCTCTTTTGAACCCCCTTCTAGTCACTCCTTCTTCCCAAATTAACCACTATCCTGACTTCTACCATGATAGCTTAGCCTATTTATAAGTGTTTTAGAAATAAACACTTGGTATCTGCAAGGGTCCTAGAACCAGTCGCCCCTCAGATACTGAGGGACTCATTCCAACAGAAATGTTTACCAAACAGCATTCGTAAGATGAAATAGATTCCTATTGTACATAGGAATAGATTCCTATTGTACATACTCTTTTGTGTATGCATTCTTTTGATTATTATTATGTTAATCAACCACATTGCTGTGTATAGTTGTAGTTGATTCATGATTATTACTCATAGTATCCTCTTGTATAAATATATAGCACAATCTATCCATTTTATTGTAGAAATTGCTTTTTGGCAATTACAAATAGTATAGCTGTGAACATTCTTATGAATGCTGTTTGGTAAACATTTCTGTTGGAATGAGTCCCTCAGTATCTGAGGGGCGACTGGTTCTAGGACCCTTGCAGATACCAAAATCTTCAATATAAAATTGCACAGTATTTGCAAATAAGCTATATTTGCATATAGACTGCAACAGAGTAGACCTTCAGGTCACTTCATTTGAATGGAAAATTTATCTGCAATATATGTAATTTTTTTAAATGTCCACATTGGTCATTGATATTTATTAAGTAAATTACTCTTTTTCCTTATGTCAAATTCAAGTTTGGCTTTTGAAAGTTCCTGGGATTTTTTTCTGACTTTTTTTTTTATCTATGGGTGATTGATTTGAAGGGCTAATTATATAAGATGCAGTAAAATTGCTGAGTCATAAGGATTACATATGTAGATGATTATTGCACAATATATACATATCAAGATATCATCATGCATCTTAAATGTACACAATTTTTATTTGTCAATTATACATAAAAATGGATGAAAAAAAGTCAAATGCACTGTGCATAATTTTACAAGTTAAAATTTTTGTTTGCCAAATATAACTTTCCATTTTTTTAAAGCTGATTTCTTATTTCCTTCAAGCTCCATTTCTTTTCTTTTAAATATATATGTAATTCTTGTGTGTGTGTCTTTTAGTTTTTTCTTTTAATTGTTTTAAGTATTACAAATAGTAGTACATATGTCTCCTTCCCCCCCCCCACCCCAATGACCTTCCCCCAGCCTCCCCTACCCCCAGTACATGCCTTCACCTGCCCGCCCTCACCCCCTCCCAGTGTCTTGTATCCATTGGTTATGCTTATATGCATGCATACAAGTCCTTCAGTTGGTCTCTATTCAAGCTCCATTTCTGCCAAAGTAGAAAAAGAGATTAAGCCTGCTTATTCAAATTAACTTAGCCTCAATCACTTTAAACATTTCAGGTCAATTCAAGGTTTAAATTTCTTTCAGGAATTTCTGAACTCTCATAATGTCTCCTCTCCAGATGATGGTGTCTGGGTAAGAATGTTGCCTCAGGATAGCAGCAAATCTCGCTCCTAGCTTTGTCTCCTGACCTGGCCAGTCCTCTTTTTCGTTGATCTCTGGTTGAGGAGTGGTTCACCTTACTTTGTTTGAACCTCCACCACTTTTATAGCTTCATCCTGGATCAAGTGCCTCAGGCCGGTGTGACTGGTGGCTTGTTTTCTGTGTGAGCCAAAGCAAGGGATTTTCTTCGGTTCCTCCTTTCCCTCTCTCTCTCCCTCCTTCTAGCCTTTCCTCCCTGCCCCCCTCCCCCTCTTTTCCCTCCCTCCCCCTCTTTTTCCTCCCTCCCTTCCTTCCTCCCTTCCTTCCTCCCTTCCTCCCTTCCTTCCTCCCTTCCTTCCTTCCTTCCTTCCTTCCTTCCTTCCTTCCTTCCTTCCTTCCTTCCTTCCTTCCTCTTTATTCCATATTCCACCTGCAATATATGTGAAATAGTTTTGTTTTAAATGTCCACATTGTTCATTGATATTTATGAAGTAAATTACTCTTTGTTCTTCTGGCTCAGTAATTCCACATTGCATAATATTCCTAACAGTGAAAAAATTAACATATTCTACAAAGATATATGCAAATGAAAGGCTGAAACAACATAAGGATTAAAGTAAATGGTAGATTCATCTTGGTACATTCTTACATGAAATATTATGTATGAAGTAAAAATTATTTTTTCCCAAGAATATTTAAAACTTTGTTAAATATTCATGAAAAAAACAACAGGTTAAAAAGTTGAACACAAAGCTATGCACAATATGTCTGTACATATATTATACACATACACACCTCAAATGATTTCCTTAACCTTTCTCCTACATCTTTCAGTAGACCTTTTACGAACATAATGCTGTTTGTATTCTTTTACTTGAAAGTATGTTTTTCCTTTATGTTTTATGTTACCTTCTTTCCCATAGAATATTGCAAGATTTGCTAAAACTCAGATTGCTAAAATACACAGTGAATGAATCTTTGGTCTTGCTCCTACTCATAAGTGGTGGTTAAATTTTTTTTCTCAGATTGACAAAGCACAGTCTATTTAATTCATTCTCTCTAGTTCATATTACAAAATCTAGTAATCACTCACAGGTGTACCTCTGCTCTATTGCAGGTCTATCTTCTTCCAACTGTGTCTCCTGGTTATCTGCTCCTCTCAGCAGTCACTGCTCACTGAAAAACTGCACAATTCAATGTGTGCAGCTACCAGAGTTCCTCCCGAATCTGCTTCCACTGTAGTAATATTGTGTTCTGATTTGTATAGGACTTGAGTCTTTGAGTTAGTAGAGAGATGGAAGAGGATGTAAGAAACATATTGCTATAAGTTTAGGCTTTTATTTTTCAAAGGCAGAATGAGGAAAGATGTGAAGTTTCTTCATTATCAAGCCCTGTTTCTTTAAAACACACTGCAAACTTGGAGAGGAGATGGGAAGAGATCACTTAGGGTGCTAAAAAAGTCCTCATAGACTTGAGAGAATAGGGGATTTAAAAAGTAGAGGACATTCTGTGCAGAGGAACAACTGAAAGTTTGACCAGTGTGTTCAGGAGACAATTATTTGCTAGCATAGGAGTGGAGATGGGGGGAGAGGCCACTTGTAAATAAGTGATGGAAGAGAAATTTGGGGCCAGATTCTAGAAGACATTAAGTGTTTCTGTTTTATTTTTTCTCTTAATTGAAGCTACATCATATTTTACTACTACCATGATTAGAGAAGCTGAGTTTTATAAGAGACTAGTGTCCTGGTGCATGAAATTTGTGCACATTAAAAGGGGATTAATTAGAGGAAATATTTTAATATTGCTACTTGCCCTTTCTCTATAATAGAAGTGTCAGAGATGAAAGAAAATTAGTAAAATGTATATGAAAATCTTCCTCCTGTCAGAGTCTGGGGCACGCTGCAGGACCCAGAGTCAAGTCCGCGCCCACCCATGACACCTCAAAATCATGCCAGACCCATACCCAGCCGGTCCCACCCTCGTCAAGCCCTGCTGGGCAGGGGGCGTAGCCTCAGGGCTCCCATCAAGCCCTGCCAGGTGGGGGCCTCACCTTGAGGTCCCCCATCAAGCCCCTGCAGATGGGGGCACAGCCTCAGGTCCCCCGGCCCAGTGCCAAGGTGGGGGGTGCCGCCTGAGGTCCCCCAGCTCAGATTGGGGGGCACGGCCTGAGGTTCCCGGCCCAGGGGGTGAGCAGCCTGAGGTCCCCTGATCAATCACCAGGGTGGGGTGTGCACCTTGAGGTCCCTCATAAAGCCCTGCCAGGCAGGGGGCGCAGCCTCAGGTCCCCTGTCAAGCCCTGCTAGGCAGAGGGCATGGCCTGAGGTCCCCCATCAAGCTCCGCTGGGTGGGGGGTGCAGACTCAGCTCCCCCGGCCTGGCACTGCGGTGGGGGGCACGGTCTCAGGTCCCCTGGCCTGGTGCCAGGGCAGGGGGTGTGGCCTGAGTTCCCCCGGCCTGGCGCCAGGGGTGGGGGGGGCGCAGCCTGAGGTCCCCTTGCCTGATGCTGGGGTGGGGGCATGGTCTGAGGTCCTCTGTCAAGCTCCACCGGGCAGGGAGCACAGGCTCAGGTCCCCTGCCCCGGCCCAGCACCATGCAGCCTCAGATCCCTGTTGATTGCTCCTTAAGGCTTGTTATGGGAACTTGGCCTCCACTGTGGGTGCAGCCATCTTGTGCTAGGGAAACCTGGCCTCTGCTGTGGGCGCTGCCATCTTTGTGATGGTATGATGGTCAATTTGCATATTCCCTCTTTATTAGATAGGATGATCAGCATCTTTTTGTTGCATTTGGAATGGTTGTCAGAAATGCTACATGTTAAGATCTGTTAGCTTGTCCTCCAATACATACCCAGATCTGACCACTTTTCATCTTCCCCACCTCAGCCAGTTAGCTCATATCTCACTTAGATTGTTACCTTGGAATTCTTCTCACTGATCTGACTAGCATTTAGGTTTCACATGAACCATCATATCTCACTTAGATTGTTACCTTGGAATTCTTCTAACTGATCTGACTAGCATTTAGGTTTCACATGAACCATCAGAAGACTTGAGAAGCCTGGGCCAGCCATCAGCAGGAGCTGAGTAGTAGTGACTCTGTAAATGGGGTTCATCCTACAGCAGGTTCTCCAATAATGTCTCGTTAAACATCAATTTGTTATAACATTGATGAGAAAAAAATTTATTCCTGGCCAGGGCCACTGTCAGTGTGGAGTTTGCATGTTCTCCCCATGCCTGTGTGGGTTTTCTTTGGGTACTCATGGCTTCTCCCACATCCCAGAGATGTGCATGGGAGGTGAACTGGCATGCCTAAGCTGTCCCAGTCTGAGTGTGTGAATGTGAGAGTGTGTGTGTGTGTGAGTGTGTATGTGTTGTGAGCGTGTGTGTGTGAGTGTGTGAGTGTGTGTGTGAGCGTGTGTCTCTGTGTGTGTGTGTGTGTGTGTGTGAGCATGTGTGTGGGAGCGTGTGTGTGTGTGTGTGTGTGTGTGTGTGTGTGTGTGTGTGTGTGAGAGAGAGAGAGAGAGTGTGTGTGTGTGTGTGTGTGTGTGTGTGTGTGAGTGGTGCTGTGAGGGAAGGATGTCCTGTCAAAGATGGGTACTGCCTTATGCCTGAGCTGCTGGGAGAGGCTCTGGCCACCTTTGATCCTAAACTGGAATAAGCTGGTTGGAAATAATTATATTACTTGTTTTTCTCCATCTTTCTCAAATACATTTATTCCAATGTTTAATAGTAGAAATGTTTTGGATCTTAAAGTTTGGGTATGTTTTTGTGAGCCGAAATATGTAACGATGGAAACAACTCTTGTTTATATCAATTAACCTATGATAAATTGATTTCATTATATACATCATTTCACTTAAAATACAATTTCTAAGAACCTATTGATGACTTTAAGTGAAGGTTTAATGTATTTAGTTTCATTTTCCATCTTGCTCTACTGTCTTGCATTCGCTTGCTTTTCTTACTGATGTTACTCACCCAACCAGAAGGAATTTGCTACAGCCATGCCCCTGGTTGTACCTTAAAAAAAGGTAATGTTTTTATGTGAATATTCTTTCAAAAAACTTCTGTGAAAATTTACTTGAAAATGGCACGTGAAATTTTGTAAATAAATGACAATGTAGAGGTGTTTATGATTCATTAGAGATTCCTGATCAAAATAATATTAAGAAAGTACTACTTTATGAGTTAGCTTTTGTCCAAAAGCTTCTCAACTGGAAGCTAGGAATGCTCACTTAACTGGAAATAATCTGACTTTTAGCTGTCCAATTTCTGGCTTATGGCACTGTTAATATTTTATTAGTTATATTTTACCAAAGGCAGGCACAGACTCTCATGCTGTAATTTCATTTTTCTTTTTATGAGATCATACCGAGAAGTTGTTGAGAGCTTTTCCCTTGCCTGGCATTGAGGAAAGGACCTTAGAAAGGGCAGTCAGTGGCTTCTAACTAGCTCACATCTAAGGTGCCAATTTCCTCAGCCTTTCCAATGGCTTAATGGAACTTAAACTTGTCTGTTTTTAGCCTTTTTAAGGGCTATTTGGCTATGGGGGCACCAGAGCAAGCACCATGAGAGCCTGCCCTATTTCTTGATCCCTATGAATTCAGCCTAATTGTGTACAACTGTGATGTTGCAGGGTGCCTGGATAATCTTGACGAAAATGTAAAGACTGAAATGTGTGAAGTAAATTGTTTTATTTATGCTGCTCACATAAGGTGAGCAATCTGACAGTGTGACTGAATGAATGAGAAATTAGGTTTTTGGTTTTCAATAAGTGACATATAAACTCAAAAGAACTCATAGCTAACTACCCTCAGATAGTAGAAACACCTGTGCAGATCTGAGAGCCAGCACTTTATTTTAGGTGTAATTACACTAATTATACTTCAGGTTTCCTAGAGGATTTAGACTTCTCTGTAGCATTCACATAAGAGCCTTCACAATATTGCATTTTCTGTTTTATACATATCAATTTACTAGGAGATGGACATGACTTTTAATACATTTTAGAAAATTTTTCATGATGTAATTGCAATATAGTTTCTCTCAGGTCTGCAGAAAAAAAGCCTTGTGTTTTAATTCTTTAAGTGCAAAAATAATAACGCACTCTTCTGTCAACTACCATGATACAGTTACATGAAGGTAAAAAAATTCCAATTGTATTTTAGTTTGGATCAAAGTCTGTCACTTTCAAATAAAGGGAAAAAAAACCACATATGACCAGTTATATCACTCAGTCATTTAAAGTGATTCCTAATGTGAGAGAAAATGGAAGGAAAAGTATAATTAAAGTAGGTGTTCACTGTGAAAATACGTCTCGTATTACTGAATGTGATTCTGGTCATTCCTTTCTCCAAATTTGGAGCTGTTTCCCTTGTATGCAAAATATCTTATTAACAATAAAAATATTTTTGCATACTCTATTCAAAACACAGGATTTATGTACATACGTAATTTTAAGTTAGCATATTGTAAATCATTTAATGACGAACAAAAGTACTTTTAATTAGAAGAGTTTTTTTTAAAGACAGGTCTTAGTGAAGCCTTGGCTGTAGGTGAGCCTTCGTAAGATCTTTACAAATGCAGTCAATTTGATAAGATGCAATTCAAGGGGTCATTTATACCAGTGATACTCAAAGTGGGGCAACAAAACCTATTCATTAGGATTTGCTATTATTTAATTTAAGGATGACCTGGCACCCTCAGAAAGCATATGTGTCATAACTCACTTATCAGGAGTTATCCTGAGGGAAGTTTAGGTGTCAAAACAGAGGTGCTGACAAAAGTCCTTTGTACATTCATTGATTTCAGCATATTGTGATTATTGCAATTTATTTGTGCCTCATCAGGTGGATTTGCAGGTTATAATAATTAGTTTCTTAAAGTGCACAAATGGTTTTAAAAAGATTCCTGAAAGACATTATAGTTTGAATAAATTACTAATAACACAAAGGCAGATAATAAGAAAATGGCAGATCTCACACTTCTAAAACTAACACTGGCCATTTTTTCAGTCACATTATAAGCTAAAAACAGTAACATTATAATATCTGAGACATTGATAAAAAATTGAAATGATCAAGAAAACTGTTTGAAATGTATACATTATGTCATTAATGATGCAACTTGTCTTAATTTTATTTAGCCTTGAGATGTTAGCTAATCATGGTATAGAGCAGTGGTCGGCAAACTGTGACTTGCGAGCCGCGGTTTGCCGCTCTGTTGATTAATGAGTTTGCCGACCACTGGTATAGAGCCATCATGAGTAGCAGGGCATTGAAAAACTAAGCATTTGGAAGAAGATGACCATTTCTTCAGTAATGTTTAGGGTCATATGATAATTTAGTACCTTATAAAATGCAATAAACATTTATGAAAAGTTTGAGGTTTCTTAATAGTGAGAGGCAAAATGCCACGGGTCATTAGAGATGTATTTGTTTTTGTCTTAATTACAAAAAAAAAGGTCGAAATACTTTATCAAAATTAATATGGGTACAAACTAAAACACATTTCTTATAGAAAATTCTTTTGGCACATACATGGGAAACACTGATAAAAATATAGAAACTGTATTATTATATTTTATGTGGTTAGGAATTTTTCAGTATAGATAGATAAGTATTTGGGGTTTTCAAACATTCAGAATATGGCACTTGCTAGATTATGTGTTTTTCTTTGTGAGTAACCAAGGGAAGATGTCCCTTAGGTGATATATTCTCAATATAAATGACTATAAAAAACTACCTCCTTTTTTTAGTGGACAAAAAAAAAAAACTACTTTGTTTTGTGGATAAAGTACATACAACAACCACTGGTAAAACTGCTGATTCGTTAGAAATTGTAAACAAGGCTTCTGGTTGTAGTTTAGAGATATCTTCAAAACTGAAATTCATTTATTCATTATTTATAGACTTAGAAAATGAAACAGCACCATTTTCAAATAGTATGAATGTAGTTTTGTAAAAAGAAGACTTTGAAACTTTGAACTCCTTGTATGTTTTTTAAATACAATAGACGTGAACATAAAAGTCTTCTATAGCCACAGCAATTTTATGGTCGTCTTCTCACAAGAAAATGGTGGACAGATGTCGCACAATTGGATATGAGCAGGGGTTTTTATAAGAATGGAAGGAGAAGGAAAAACGGAGCAAGGGAATCGGAAGGAGGGGGGTTTGAGAGTTGTCCATTGAGAGGATTACAAGCAAGTCAGCACAGCCTGTTCAGATAACTGGTGAAGCCATGGTCTGGTTTGCATCATCCTGTTTTCTTATGATTGAAGGTTGGCAATCTCCCAGAGCCAGAATGACGGGAGGTTGGAGTCTGCTTCTTTTGAAATTAGTTCCTAGAATTCTTAAGCAAATAGGCTGTTTACTGCAGTTACATATAACAGGTGTATAGTACGACACCCAACCAACTGAGCCACACTGGCCAAGGCAATATTTTTCTATTTAAAAAATTCCTCAACTTGCAAGGCCAACATGTACTCATTGTTTAAATGATGTTTCTCTCTGATTCCTCATGATAAACAAGAAAGATTTTGAAGACGCTACATTCCTACAGTTTCACAGTCAGAACAAAGTGAAGGACACCTTACCTTTTCCTTGTCCTCTCTCAAGTGTATGTTCCGTGGAATATGTTTTCTCTGTTTACTTTGCTAACAAGAAGTCAGGGAGATTTGTACTTACCTTTGAGGAATATAGAAAATGCTGAGAGTGTGTGGCAAGAAAGAACCAGCACCCCCACTATTAAAATCAGTCAGAAATCCTCCTGGGCACTGCCCAGCTTCACTTGAGAAATTCACAGTGTGCTCTGTGGTTAGAGGGCACAATGGGGCCATATCTGTTGGAAAAATGGGGCTCCCAGCATGTGACACTAGCATAAAAACCTACTTAACTTTCTTTTGTTCTGTGATAAAACATCTAGAGCAGTCACGACCCACAGGTTGAGAACTGCTAGCAGGGTCGCCTAAGACCATCGGAAAACACAGATATTTACATTACAATTCATAACAGTAACAAAATTACAGTTATGAAGTAGCAACGAAAATAATTGTATGGTTGGGGATCACCACAACATGAGGAACTGTATTAAAGGGTCGCAGCATTAGAAAGGTTGAGAACCACTGGGAGGAACATAAGAGTTTTAATTCCCTTGTGTAGCTTTTTAAAAGCTCAGTTGATCGTCACATCCCATTCCCATTTGATAAATGGGATACTGGTTGGTTGAATGTAAAGAAAATGAAGGACTATAAATTTCTGGGGTACTTTTCTTAATTTTGAGAACTAAACCATAAAATGCTTCAAAGTGTGGCACTACAGGCCTATAATGCTGTCTTGTTTTGGAAATTAGCTCAATAAACCTATTTCTAATGTTGCCTATAAAACAGTAAAGCCATTCTCTTCAGTTTATTCTGTGAAGCTTTGCTTCTATTTATCAGCCATTCTGTCAATACGCGGAAGAGGATCTTGAAGATATATATGTATGAATTGCCATCTCACTTTATTAAGGGCAATAAATCCTTCATGTGAGATTTTATGCTATGAGCTGCATCATATCTGTGACAAATGAAAGCTAAGACAATAGTAGTAAATATTTATCTTACTCAAAATAAAAGCTCAAAAATACTCTTCTTGTGTTGTAATTTCCATCTTTCCTTGTCAATTTCACATTGGGAAATAGTGTGAAACAAATAGAGAAGCATTTCTGGCATCCCCATCCTCTTAAAAAAAGGAAAAGAAAAAAAAACTCAACTGAAAATAACATTTAAATCAAGCTTATAGTCACACCTTTGATATTAAAAGTATGTTTTATGAATTGGAGACTTAATTTAAAGCTTTTTTTTATCCATTTTTATTCCTTTTAGAAGCATTTGCTATTTTTCAAAGGTGAGTTAGTAATTCCCCTGGATTGTGTTTTAAAGTTTGAAAACTGTGTTATCTTGAAAAGAAACATTTTAGAAAGAATTTTTACATAATACTTAAATCCTTCTCATCTTGTGCCATCTATAGCCTTTTACACCAGGTATAGTGAATTATATCCTTCTTGAATTCATGATTATAAGAGGGAGCAGATAGCTGGATTTACTGTAAAAGTATGAACCCATTAAAGTGTTACCTACATTCCCAATGACTACTTTCTGAGTGGGATAAGCCAAACATTTAAGGTGATTTTTAAAATGATGAAACAAAATACATTTGCTCTTTTAGGTTAACTTTCTATACATCAGGATCACTTTACAGTTAAGTTTCTCAAATTACTATATGCTCACTCTATGGGATTTTTGTTCCAGATCCTTTTCATATATATTATGGCATAGACACTTTTAAAGAGTCCTACAGTACAACCAGCAATTTTATCCCTTTCTACTTTATTTTCAATTCTTTCCTCTATGAAAATTATTTTCAAAGGCATTTGACCTAATTCATAACAATTGTACCATTACTTCCAAAAAAGGATACATTTGGGCATGTGCCTTATTAGGCTGTGGATAGAGATAGGTGAGCTAGCTCATTATTTTTTTTAACTTTTGTTAATTCTATATGGTAGATACATAATTATTTATTACTTTATCCTTCCTACTTTTCTGAATTTTCCTTAAGATTTTGAAACTTCTTTTTCAAATACAGCTGACATTCAATATTATTTTACATTAGGTTCAGGTGTGTAGCATGACCTCCTGATAGCTGTTGGTTAAATTTTAATTTTATGAGACATGAGGTCTGAGAGTAGTCAAGTGCAATGCTTTTGAAGACAACATTATTATACCTTTAACATTCAACTTTCAGTTGGAAGAATTGTTAGACTTAAAATATGGCTGTGGAATTACAGAGACTATATCCGTGGAAGTTTTTGGAGTGAGTTCTACTTTTCTACACACCCAGATTTTTGTTGGTATTGCACCTCTACTTTTTCTCTGCTTAAAATGCTCTTTTAGAGAAAACTGTGGCCCTGACCTGGTGACTGAGTAAGGCAAGAATTAAAATCATAGGTTCCATCATATGTTTCATTTTCATCCTTGCTCTGTGTTTTCCTGTTAGTTAATGTGTAATTGCTGAAGAGTCTTTATCTAAAAGAAAGTGGTATTTGTAGTATACATCAACATTTTTTGGAAATTCTAGAAATCTCTGCTTTGACATTTAGGGAAATAAATATATAGATGCATAATTCTATAGTCAAATATTGTGTTAACAAAAACAGGTTGCTCTAAATGCTGATGGGTGTAATTAATGTTTTCTTAGTTGGAAAAGCAGACATTCATTGCAAAGATTTTAAACAAATATTACATCTTTAGTTGAGAGAAAAATATTTCTGGATTACTTTCACACAAACAATAAAAACAAACAAAGAAAGGAGCGATGTTATGTTTGCAATAAACCCTGGCTGGGCCTCATTGGTATTCCTGGTTTTCACAATCCTTACATTTTAAGGACGACTATGTAATGAATCAGCTCTGAAAGCTGGAAGCGGATTTACCCCAGGGGCCTCCAAACTGGCCTCAGTCCAGACCTCATTGTCTCCAAGGATTCCACTGTTTAAAGAACGTCCCGAAGGTTAGGGGATATGGATACCAGCACGGTTAGGACCCCAATATGTGTATACATAATTCTTTTAGGTTCATAATCTTAACTTTGGCCTAGAGCTTTTCTTTTACAGTCCCAGATATCTGGGCTGACCACACCATTCATCCTGGATTTGAATTGATCATAGGAACTATATTAAGATATTAGATCAGGATTCTTTCCCAAACCTCTAGAGTCACGTTTTTAAAATAAAGTATTTAATTAGGAGATTTTAATGGAAATAAATATATTTGTTCCTTCTCCCAATTGGCCACTGTTCTCATATGGAATGTACCCCTTGAAAGATATAGCTTTTGTGTTTGATACATAGGACGTGGCCCATGAGTTTAAAAGATCTTTGGAAGGTGCTCAGGTATAAAAATTGGGGGGTTGGGGGAGAAGAGGGGCATAGACCGGCAGCAATGATTGGTGTGTAGGTGAACTTGTGACTTGTGAATGAGAAAATGAAGTCAATTGCAATTGATATTGTGTTCGCTCTGTAAAGGCAAAACTTTTAGTTAAACTTTATAGTATGTGACAGTGTTGCTTATGTATATAATTTATAAAACATGTGTTACATATACATTATATGTAAGTATATAATATATATAAATTTAGTACATACATATTTAATAGGCTATTTTATCCTAATCACCCACTCATTTACTGTAAGCAGAATATTGTATGCCTTGTGATAATGTTCTGGACATTTCTAATTTGGCTCATTGCCCTCAAGATTTTGTGGTTTCTCTTTTTGATTGTGCAATTTTTATGGTTCCTTTATATATTTTATAACTATTTCTATACATATATATTATGTATACATATGCAATATGTAAACTATTGCAGAGTAGAAAAATATATTTTTTATCCCAAGAAATCTCTTTTCAATCCCTTGAAAATTGACACTATCTTTTTCTCATATTAATTGCTTCCAGTCAACTACAACTTTATACAGTAACTTAACCAATATAAAATTGGATTTTATGTTTTCTTTAAATTTTTTTTAATTGCTCTGAGAATTTATAAAATTCTAATGTAGAATAGACATTATATTGTTAGAAAAACACACCTGTGTGTTAATTATGTTATTGGTAAGTGTTTTTCTTCCTATATCTAACAGATTAAATTCTTCTGAAGTATTGTTGAATACTGGAGGGAAATTTCATAACAGTCTCAGGAGAAGTACCCTGAAATTAAGACATAAATTTAAATCACCTTCCATCAGAAGCAACTCAGAATTTTGGCAAAAAGAAACAAAACTCACCCTGGCCAGTGTGGTTCAGTGGTTGCAGCGTTAGCCCCCACACCTAAAGGTCTCGGGCTTGGTTCCTGGTCAAGGGCATGTACCAGGGTTGCAGGTCAGATCCCTGGCCCTGTTCGGGCCTCTTGGGGGAAGCAACCAATCAATGTTTCTCTCACATTGATGTCTCTTTCTCTCTCTCTCTCTTTTTTCTTCCCTTCCTCCCTCCCTCCCATCCTCTCTAAAAATCAATGGGAAAAATTATCTTTGGATGAGGATTAACAAGAAAGAAAGAAAGAAAGAAAGAAAGAAAGAAAGAAAGAAAGAAAGAAAGAAAGAAAGAAAGAAAGAAAGAAAGAAAGAAAGAAAGAAAGAAAGAAAGAAAGAAAGAAAGAAACCCACTTATTTCTGGTCACAAAAACACCACTAAACTTCTAAGTGAAGACCCAAGACACTTCAAATGTTAATCGTTGAAAGAAATGTGAGTAAAGTACTATCGCTTGTCAGTTCTACACCCTCTGTTTGAGTCTACATTATACAACAGTTGTTAATGATACATCTGTAATTAGTGCTTGCGACTGGGTTTTCTAGGACATTTCTGGGTTTACATAGGTGAAGGTAGGCTCTTATTTATTTTAGAAAATATGGATTTCTTGAAATATGTTCACTGTAAAAACCCAACAATAGTTCCTATTAGAGCCAGACTTCTAACAATACACTAGGACTTGACTTTCTCCCTGGGAATTCCTGACTTCCTGAGAGGATTCAGCAGAATTTACTCCTTGTGCTGACCACCACTTAACAAATAACCTTAAACATCCTCCCTCAGATCCAATGGTGGGACCCAAAGCCTGTCTTGTCAGTTTGAGTTTCCGTTTCAGGACCTGTCTCTGCTGAAGGAGATTGGTGTTTATTCAAGGGCTAATCACTACCAAGGTACATGCCACTAGAAAACTTGTCTTTCAAAAATTAAATTTAAATAAAATCCAAAGGCTATCAGGACATTTACTAACAGGAAGAAATCCATACCTGCAAGGATTTTAAAACGCAATGTATAATGAGGACTTGTGTATCCACCACATAACTGAGTAAAAACTCCAGTCACTTGAGGTGTTGCAGTCTGAGTCCTTGTACCATTTCCTTCACCCCCAGATGTAACCACCATCTTGAATTTGGATTTATTATTTCCTTGTTTTCCTATGTAGTTTAATTTTATGTTTGTATCCCAGTCTGTTGTTTAGATTAATGATTGTTTGAAGCTTTTTTGATCCTATTGAATCATACTGTACATATTATTCTACAATTTTTCTTTGCCACTCAAAAATTATTTTCCTAAGATCCATTCGTGAGGTTGTATTTAGCTGCAATTCATTTATTTTCTTTGCTGTATCAGAATCCATTTGCAACCATTTATTTATAGATTCCACTGTAGAATAATGTACAGCATTTGACAAGGTCATTTTTTGTGTGACCACTTTCATATTAAGGATGTTTTTTCATTAGCATTTATTTCATTTTCACAAATACTAAGCCATTGAATTTTGAGCATTTTTCAATTGCTATTGAATTGCCTTTCTAATATTACACCCACCCTGATTCCCTGTGTTCTGAGCATCTTTTATTCCAGGCATACCTGTTCCCTCACTTCTCTGTATACGGCTGAGAGCAATGATGGATGAGAAGATTGAGGCTAAGGAACAGGATGATAGTCAGGAATTAGTTCGGGAAATCTGTTTAATAATAAATAATAAGATTTATTTTTTTTTTATCCTTTTTTTCCTACTTTTATTTTTAGCTAGCTTGGCCTTAGTTTGACCTCAGGGTAAAATCCTCTGAACTAATATATTTAAAACAAACGTAAAGAAAAAAACAAAGCTGACCTTCATGCAGACTTATAATTTTAAAACTAATTATCAAAAGTCAGAGTCCTTCTATCCCAGGGGTTACTGAGTAAAGAACCATCTGTAAAGTTCTCTTTCAGCATGTTTCCATCATGTCCTTGAGGTGAAATATAGCAGTCAGGTAGGAAATTAGCATTTCCTTCACGAACTATAGAGTATTCAGTTACGCAATTGAGGTAAGAGAGAGTGACAGTGAAGAAATTTACAGTATTCTTTCCTACCCAATTTTTCAACATTTCCAGAAGAAACTGAGAAGAACAAATTCCTGTCAATAAAAAGAGAAGACACTGGAAATAGCAATTTCTTTTTGACTCCTGAGTTTAAACTTATATTGAACTTTTTAAGTTTGGTCATGATATCTAAATGTGATTTTCATAAAAAGAAATGATCAGGTAAGCTAATATTACATTAAAAAGCGTGAGCTGAAAGTGAAGGACCCACTAATCTCATTCCATAACAGCTACTGATGTTCACTAAGGAAAAAAATGGCTTATGCAGTAAAAGAGTAAAATTTTACCCTTATCAAAATGTTCTGCTTCTTCAGTTTCAGCAAGTAGTATTTTTAAATAAATCAGATGTCTTGGTGATAACCCATTTGAATTCACTTAGTTTGTTGCCCTTTCCATATATAAACACACAAAGCTGAGATGTTAGCGTATAATTTACTATACAGTTTCCCCTGGGTTCATTTGCCTGGCTGGGAGTATCTGGATTTTGTTCTTTGTATCACTTCTGTGTAATGAGGAAAAATTGCTATTGCCACCAAAAGAGAAGGACAATCAGCAGCCTTTTCCTGCTCTATTTTCAATGATTTTCTGAGAAGGGAGTTAAGTCCCTGGGATGATAGTACTTTGTAAAATGTGTAAGAACTTATTTTGGACCAGGAAAATGTATGCTCTCTTGGGAAGAAAGTAAAGGGTATTTATAGGAGATACTAAAAAGGGGCTGAGATTTTAACCAAACAACAGTAGAGTAATTAACCTCACAGGAGAGATAACATGGCTCATATCATAAGTCATCACTGGGAATTTATTATTTTTCTCTATTGGTTGATTAATTGCATTATATTTGGCAAAGATAAATGCAATGAAGCTTAACTTGAAAACACCTTACATTGCACACGAGTAATTTAATTGTACACTTACGTGCTATTTATGTTTAGAAAGCACACACACAACCTTGTGTTTGAGAGTGAAAGGCTGTCATTCATGCCCTGTTTGGAATCTGTACCACTGTCCTCATGTACCATATGGGCTTCAGTTCTGCAGATATTCACATCTCCCAGAAGACAATGGACAAGGAAAGATTCTGATGATTTTCAGGAGTAACACCAGACTTCCTTCTCCAGCCACTTCTGATATCTGCCTATTACGTTATGACTTTTGTTAAATTATAACATGAAAAGGAAAAGCAAGAGATTTTTTTTTCCTTTCCTGTTTCTGTGACACATTGGCAAGTGTCTCTTTCTGTGTAAATACATTTAGCATGTACTATTTCAAGTATAGACTTGAAAATATAGCTAATGCTTCAAGTTCTCATAAATGAAGGCCTTAAAATTAATGACTATACAGATTGTAGTACAATCCATGTTTGTTAAGCTTGCACAGAAGTAGGTAACATGGCTTAGTCACCTTCTTAGGAGAGAGCTACTGGTGAAACAGGAATGGGACATTCATTATGGTTGAAATGCCTTTAGCTGGGCTAGCAGGCCCGAGTGAGAGAGCAGAGGGACAATATGGGTGCAAACTAGATTGATAGATATATGGCTATGCAAATGCCCTGGCTCTGCAGCTATGCAACTCTACCCGCTGGGTGACATTGACCTTGGCGTAATAATAATATTTCCACTTCCATTTTCTCATCTGAATAATGCTATAAGCTATACCTGACATACCTACTTCACGGGGTTATTATAATCACTGAATAGAAAAATATGTATGATTTATAAACTTTTAAATGTTAAATTCATCCTAAAAAAATAATATTGTTTGTGTGTATTTGTAGAAAATATGGTCCAGATGTTTTTTAGATGCTAATGACGCACAGGAAGTCCATGACTTATCAAGTATCACATATAGTAACACTTTTAATGTATTTGCAATCTCATTCTAGGGTACTCCCTATGACCTCTATTTCAAAGATGTCTAAAAATAGAGTAAATCTTTTTTGGGAGGGGTGTTCATTGGTGGCATATATATTAGTTGGAACTCTAATTTGGTTACCAATGATAGAAACCTAAAACACCTTAGCAGAAAAAAATAAAAAAGGAATGTAAAAATGTTTGTGTAATTGGGTATTCAGCCTTGAAGATAGCATCTATGATCCCCACCTTCTGGTAATTAAGCTACTGTGTAGTCCCCTCTCACATTATGTCAGAATTGGTCTGTGTGACCCATAGATGACAGCAGAAGTGATGGTATGTGACTTCTGAGGGCATGTTATAGAGGGCGTTGTAGTTCTCTCTTGGATTGCTCATTCCAAGGGAAGCTATATGCCATGCCAAGGATGCTCAAGCAGCTCTGTGGAGAAATCCATGTGATGAGAAGCTGACACCTCTTAACAAAACTGTGAGGAACTGAGGCCTCTAGCCAACAGCCATGTGAGTGAATGAACCCCTTTGAAGGAATCCTGCAGTCCCAGATAAATCTTCAGATAACAGCCACCTCACTGACATCTTACCTGCAACCTCATGAGAGATCCTATGTCAGGCCACCCATCTAATCCATTTCTGGATTCTTGACTCTCAGGAACTGTGTAAGACCATACATGTTTGTCATTTTAAGCTGCAATGTTTCAGGCTAATTTATTATAGAGAAATAATTTTTTTAAATTTCTTTATTGATTACGGTGTTACATATGTGTCCTTATTCCCCCATTACTCCCCCTACCCCCCCCATGCCCTCACCCCCCTGTTGTCTGTGTCCATTGGTTAGGCTTCTATGCATGCATACAAGTCCTTTGTTTGATCTCTCCCCCGTACCCCCACCCTCCCCTACCTTCCCTCTGAGGTTTAATGGTCTGATTGATGCTTCTCTGTCTCTGGATCTATTTTTGTTCATCAGATTATGTTGTTCATTATATTCCATAAATGAGTGAGATTCTTAATAAAATAACTGACAAATCCTAAAGTAGAACTTGCTGAGGTACATATGGATTCATATGTATTCAAAACTCTGGTCAGAGCTATATTTCACTTTATCTCTTGGTTCTACATTTCTCCATGTTCTTTTATTCTCAGGTTTTCTCCCATGGGGTAAAAATGTTGACCACTGAGAGATTCTGGTTCACATTAAATTTACAGTTTTTAAATTTTAGATAAAGAGTCATATCATTTCCTTCCTATCCCTTTGGTAAATGAAATCTTATACAGTACTGTAAATAACTAACAGTGCTATCTGGGACACATGTCATCCTTTAAACTAATTTGGGCAGAGTGATGATACAATGACTGGCCAGGCTTATGTCATAGGTCAGATCCCCAGCATTGAGGGAAAGAGGAATGTTATAACAGTCCTGCTGGAATCATCCTATATAATAAAGAAGTAATATGCAAACTGACCATCACTCCAACACACAAGATGGCCACCCCCATGTGGTCAAAGATGGCATCTCCCATGTGGACACAAGATGGCCACCACAAGATGGCTGGCAGGGGAGGGCAGTTGGAAGGGGCCAGGCCTACAGGGGGGGGCAGTTAGGAATGACCATGCCTGCAGGGGAGGGAAGTTGGGGGGGACCAGGCCTGTAGGGAAGGGCAGTTGGGGGGGACCAGGCTGGCAAGGAAGGGAAGTTAGGGGTGACCGGGCCTTCAGGGGAGGACAGTTGTGGGATACCCAGGCCTGGAGGGGAGGGCAGTTGGGGGGGGACCAGGCTGGCAAGGGAGGGCAGTTAGAGGTGACTGTGTCAGCAGTGGAGGGCAGTTGGGGTGACCAGGCCTGAAAGGGAGGACAGTTGGGGGGAACCAGGCCTGCAGGGGAGGGCAGTTAGGGGCAATCAGGCCAGCAGGGGAGCAGTTAGGTGTCAATCAGGCTGGCAGGGGAGTGGTTAGGGGGTGATCAGGCAGGCAGGCAGGTGAGCAGTTGGGAGCCTGCAGTCCTGGATTGTGAGAGGGATGTCCAACTGCCTGTTTAGTCAGACATCCCTCGAGTGGTCCCAGATTGGAGAGGGTGCAGGCTGGGCTGAGGGACGCACAACCCCCCATCCCATGCATGAATTTCAGGCACCGGGCCTCTAGCACTGAATAAAGGTGGGGCAGTTCCCCAAACAAAGGGGTACTGGATAGTCAAACAATATACCGTCATCACAGGACAGGTATCACTTCACAGGAAGAGTGTAGTTATTCTGATGTTTTTTGTTTTTTAATATATTTTATTGATTTTTTAGAGAGAGGAAGGGAGAGGGAGAGGGAGAGGGTTAGAAACATCTATGAGAGAGAAACATCGATCAGCTGCCTCCTGCACAACCTCTTACTAGGGATGTGCCCGCAACCAAGGTACATGCCCTTCACTGGAATCGAATCTTGGACCCTTCAGTCCACTCTATCCACTGAGCCAAGCCAGTTAGGGCTATTCTGATGTTCTTTATGCTTCTATTAGGATAAAGAAAATCTTAGACAGAATACTTACTTCTCAGGTTACAGAGATGGAAGGACAATATTATTTTCTTTAAAGGGTGGTGCTGCTGAAAAAGAAAAAACACCATTTTTTAAAATGAAGATATCTGCAATGCTTTCTTTGTTAACTTGTTAAAAACTAGTTCACAAACAGAAGTTTCACAGGTTAGTGGACAATTAAATCAAATATACTCTGGACAAGGGTGATAGTTACCTAACTGCTTGTTCTCTTACCTCCCTGTGTCAGTTCTCCAATTAGCAGCTGAGCTAGAGCAACCATGTAGATCAAATCATGTTACCTTCCTCATCAAAACCCTCCAATTGCTTTTTATTATAATCAGAACAAAATTCAAAGTCATTATTATGACCTACAAAGCCCTACATGGTCTGACCCTGCATCGTATTACTTACTTCCTACTTCCTCACTCTGTCTAGCTGCAAATGCCTTCATGGTGTTTCCCAAACTCGTGATGTTAAGCAGTCTCAGCTCAAGTCCTTTGCACTTGCTGTTTTTCCTATTTGAAATGCTCTTTTCTGAGCGTTGCACAGTTCTCAATGCCTTACTTAAGTTTCTTCCTTATTCTGACAAGTGATATCTAGAAAAAGAGATAGCATGTCTACCATATTAAAAAGTTTAAAATCAAAACACCCCTTTATTTCCTCCCTTTAATTTGTTAATCTGGTGAAGTAAATACTTTGACTTCCCATCATTGATCTATTATTGGAATGAACAAACTTGTTACTTTGTAAATGTGTATTTGAAGTTGAGATTACTTTAATTTTTACATTTACAGTCATGAGAAGTATTAACCTATTAGTAGTTCTTTCTTATAGTGTCCTTATTTGGTTTTGAAATCAAGATCATGCCACCTTCTTGGAATGAGTCAGGGAGTATATCCACTAATGAGTAAGAGAGTATCTTGTCTCTTTATCAGATTTCATGTAAATTAGAATAAGCTTTTTAAAAAAAATGCTAAAATTTGACTATAAAATTATTGAGCTATATCTTCTTTGAGGAGTGATTTTTAACTGATTAAATTTCTTACAAAGACAATTCAGGCTTTTTATATTTTTTCTTAAGACAATATTGTCAATTATATTTAAGTTGAATTTTTTAACCTACATTTCAGATATACTGACTTAAAATTATTTATAGTACTCTTTTATTATGTTTTAATCTTTTTTGAATTTGGAATTATGTTGCCCTTCTAAATCCTAATGAATAATTGCTGCTTTTCCCTTTTATTTCTTGATCAATATTGGAAGAGCTTTGGCAATTTTGCTAGTTTTACCAAAAGCCAAATTTGTCAATTATCATCTCTAATGTAATTTTAAAATGTTCTATTTTTATATGTATTAATTATACATTTTCCTTTTTTCTTTTCAATTTTCTTGTGTTTCTCATTATTATTCTTCAACTTTGTTTCTTTTCCAAAATTAATATAAAGGATAAATTTTTCTTAAGTACTAATTTGACTGTATCCCAATAGGTAAAAAGAAATATTTTTATTACTGTATAGTTCTAATTATTTTCTTACTTTTATTATAGTTTCTTCTTTCACTCATGAATTATTAAGAAATTTATTTAAAACACATATAATAGTAGAGGAAGAAAGCAGTCCCATGAGAGTATGTGGAGGACAAAATAATTCTGAATAGGACATCTGGGAAACTCTCTAACATGCTCATTTTTTATACTGGACCTTGAGGAATTCAGGCTTTCAGAAATGACAATGGGATGAAAAATTATTTTATCAAAAGCACTAATCTAGGGACTGGAAGGCCTGTTGGAGGGTCCCCAGAGGGATTAAAACAATGTTTGACCATGATCTCGACATGCCCATGCAGTGTTTTAGAAGACATTTGCACAAACACAAGATTTCTGACAAGGAATATTATACGAGTATAGGATATGGGTCTTGTATGAACACTTTTATTTTACTTTTAGGCTATACTGAAAATCACTATAAAAGTGAGCCATGTTTTCTAATCAAACTTCTATGTACTGCAAAGAGAAATGAATTTATTTCAGCACTACACAGTTGCACAGCCTCATTTGGAAGCATTTGATGCTATATTCATCCTATTGACACAATTGCTTTGTATGTGTTTAGGTTTCTAGTCTGCAGCAATTTGGAAAAATCTGTCAGCAAAACTGCCTGCATTCCCGGACATGGAGGTGATTAGAATAAATCCTTCCAAAGGTGTGCATTGGAGTTTAGGATGAAAAGAGGGGTGGGGGGAAGCAACGATGGATGTTTTGTTGTAATTCTCATTCAATAGTTATTTTGGGTCAGTGGTAATTTTTTAAAAAAAATATTTTCAGGGAGAATCCAAGATGGTGGCATAGGTAAACACCTAAACTGCTGCCTCCCACAACAATTTAAACTGCAACTAAAAGACAAAACGTCTATCACCCAGAACCACGGGAAAGCTGGCTGAGTGGAAGTTCTACAACTAGAAGGAAAGAGAAAAGAGCATTGAGACGTGCACGAGCACTGAAAAGCTGAGGTATGGAGGCACGTGATCCGGGCTGGCTGCGGGCGACTGGGTACGTTGCTTTTTTCAACCCGAACGGAGACAAGCCCCCGATTACTCTGAAATCCAGTCTCTGGGGAGATGCGGGGGACCCAAACTCCTACGGAGAGAAGCTGGACTGTCTGCCAGTGAGGGTGGCTTGCTTACAGAGCTGCGCACAGCAATAATTGTTTACTGCACTGGGGCATGGCACTCGCGGATGCCTTTGGAGACTCAGAGCCTGCTAACTAGCAGCCATTGCTGTTTGCCACGCCCTAACCTAGTGACACCCTGAGGCCCCGCCCTGCACAACCTACAAACCCACCCAAGCTCCAAGCAGCTCAATTAGCATAAGAAAGGCCTGCCCTATCACAGCTTAACCTAGCAAACTTGCAGCCTGGGTCAGACAGCTCCAAAACCTCCAAACCCCAAGCAAAGAGGAGAAAACTGCAGCTCTCACTGTAGCTCCTGCTGAGTGGCCTCAGACAGTAGCTGACCTGCACCCCATTGGAGATCCAGAAGCCAGTGTACCTAGTGGTCAGTGTGAGACACCAGATTTCAACTCCTCACATCCATAAGTGACACATTCAAGAGGCAGACTCAGTGAGCACCAAAGCCCCACTGAAACAAGTCCTGCCCCATAAGCGTGTCTTCAGCACAGCAGTTCTTCCATTATAGTCACAGGGAGTGCTCACAGCTAATTGGCCTGGAGGTCAATTCCTCCCAGTGTACCAACAGAAATTAAGGCTTAACTACACGAAGACTTTGCACTCAGCCCACAAAGGGGTGTACCAAGAGCATCCACCTCATGTGATTGAGGAGGCTGAGCTACTGCCCCCTATAGATCACCTACCACACAAAGCTACTCCATCAACACAGGGAAGCAGCCAAAATGTGGAGAAAAAGAAACATGTCACAAATGAAAGAAATGGAGGAAAGCAAACTACTGGATGACATAGAGTTCAGAACCACATTTATAAGGTTACTCAAGAATCTTCTTAAAACCGCTGAGAAACTTGATGAGACCTTCAAGGAGCTTAATGAGAATGCCAAAAAATGGAAAAGGATCAGTCAGAAATGAAGCATACACTGTCTGAAATAAAGAATATGCAGAAACTCAACTGTAGATCAACGTACCCCAAGAATCAAACCAAAGATCTGAAATATGTGGAAACAAAAAACATCCAACCAGAAAAACAAAAAGAAAAAAGAATCCAAAAATATGAAGATAGTGTAAGGAGCCTCTGGGACAACTTCAAGCGAACCAACATCCAAATTTTTGGGGTGCCAGAAGAAGGGAGAGAGCAAAATATTGAAAACCTATTAGAAGAAATAATGACAGAAAACTTTCCCTACCTGGTGAAAGAAATAGACTTACAAGTTCAGGAAGCGCACAGAACCCCATACAAGAGGAATCCAAAGAGGACCACACCAAGACACATCATAATTAAAATGCCAAGGGCAAAAGACAAAGAGAGAATATTAAAAGCAGCAAGAGAAAAACAGTTAATTACCTACAAGGGAGTACCCATACGACTGTCAGCTGATTTCTCAACAGAAACCATGCAGGCCAGAAGGGAGTGGCAAGAAATATTCAAAGTGATGAACAGCAAGAACCTACAACCAAGATTACTCTACCCAGCAAAGCTATCATTCAGAGTTGAAGGTCAGATAAAGAGCTTCACAGACAAGAAAAAGCTAAAGGAGTTCATCACCACCAAACCAGGATTACACAAAATGCTGCAGGGTATCCTTTAAGAAGAGGAAGAAGAAGAAAAAGGTAAAGATAAAAATTATGAACAACAAAATGACATCAAATACATACCTACCAACAAGTGAATCTAAAAATCAAGTGAATGAAAAATCTGAAGAACAGAATGGACTGGTGAATATAATAGAATCAGGGACATAGAAAGGGAGTGGACTGACGATTCTCAGGGGAAGCAGGTGTGAGGGGTGTGGGAAGAGATTGGACAAAAATCTTACTCCTATGGATGAAGACAGTGGCGGGGGGTAAGGGCATGGGGTGGGGTGGGGAATCAGGTGGAGGGGAGCTATGGGGAAAAATAAAAGAGGAACACCTGTAATAATCTGAACAATAAAGATTTATTGAAAAAAAAAGAAGGAAAAAAAAAGAAGTTATCATGGTTTAGAAAAAAAAAATTTTTTTTCACTTTCTGTTGATTTGCTCATCCTTTGGCTCCTGTCATTTTGAGCGGTTTTTGATGCAGTTCTGTCATGAAGCAGTTCCTAATTAGCAGCCAAGTTGATGGTCATGGTGTGTTTTTCTGAAGCAACCTTCCTAGCAGGCCATCCCCAGGCAGTGGAAGTGCTGACTTTGCTGTGAAGCACACCAGAATCCAACTCTCAACCTTCCTGCTTTCTGACTCTGTGCCTGACTAATTTGCCTTTGCACATGGGTAAGTTGAGGCTAATAATTCATCCTTCTATATGCAGCTATGAGAGTTTATTGTGCAAGCTGCTGTGAGCAATATGAGTTCTGACTCACATACAGACTCGTTTCCTTCCCACTGCTATATCCTCTCTACCTATGCAAGAGGTGCTTTCGCCCAGCCTCACTTTGCTGCAATCTTGGTCATGGAGCCTTTCTGGTTTTTGAAAATGCTTTTTACATCCCCTGATACCTATCTGCCTGTAATTCTACTCTTTTCTTCCTGGCACTTGTCACAGTTGGCAATTTCTATTTATTGATGTAATTATGGCTTTATAATTTTCATGAGGGTAAAAATCAGATCAGTTTTTCTCTCCATTGCATCATCAGTCTCTGCACCTTGTCTGTCATGTAGGAGGCTCAGAGAATACTTGTTGAATCTCTAGCTGAATAAAGTGGAGAAGCAGAGCTCTTAAATTCTAATGTAAGACACGTCCACACCCTTGGGGAGGCCATCCTAGCTGGATAGTTATAATATTGGGGTCAGAGAAAGCTGAGTTCTGCTCCTTAAGTTCATTAGCCAAGTTATTTTTAGACAGTTTCACCTCTTGGAACATCAGTTTCTATACCTGAAAAGTGGAGCAAACACAATCATAGGGTGTTGTTTTTTGTGTTAAGTAGTATAATGTAAATGAAAGGCTTGACACAGAGTGTCATATGGTATGCATACCATCCTATTTAATAAAAGACTAATATGCAAATTGACCACACCTCCGATACACCCATAAGCCATGCCCATCAGCCAATCACGAGTGGGTATGCAAATTAACCCAACTAAGTTGGCTGCGGCTACAGAGCAAGCAGGAGGCTTGGGTTTCCCTGGCAATGGAGGAAGCCAAGCTTTCCGCACACCCTGGCAGGCCCAGGCCTCCACTCAAGGCTACAAAGTTGCAATTATAGAAGATAAATAAATCCCAGATACCAGGGTCTCTGCTTGGGTTGCCAGAGGGTGTGGCCAGACTGCAAACCACCACAGGCCCCTCACCCAGGCCGCCCACTCCCCAAAGGAACCCCCACCCTGATCCAGGACACCCTTCAGGGCAAACCAGCTGGCCCCCATCTGTTTACTATGCCTCTATCCTATCTAATCCTATCTAATAAAAGAATAATATGCAAGTTGACCATCACTCCAACACACAAGATGGCTGTCCCATGTGGTCAAAGATGACTGCCCCCATGTGGACACAAGATGGCTACCACAAGATGGCCTGCAGAGAAGGGCAGTTGGGGGGGACCCAGGCCTGCAGAGGAGAGCAGTTGGGGGGGGACCAGGCCTGCAGGGGAGGGCAGTTAGGGGCAAACAGGCTGGCAGGGGAGCAGTTAGGCATCAATCAGGCTGGCAGGGGAGTGGTTAAGTGGTGATCAGGCTGGCAGGCAGAAGCAGTTAGGGGCAATCAGGAAGGCAGGCAGGCAAGTGGTTGGGAGCCAGCAGTCCCAGATTGTGAGAAGGATGTCCAACTGCCTGTTTAGGCCCGATCCATGCCTGCAGGGGAGGGCAGTTAGGGGTGACCAGGGCGACAGAGGAGGGGCCTACCTGGATTGAGCCTAAACAGGCAGTCGGACATCCCTCGAGGGGTCCCAGATTGGAGAGGGTGTAGGCTGGGCTGAGGGACACAACTTCCCTCCTCTTCCAGCTTGATCACCCCTAACTGCCCTTCCCTGCAGGCTTGATCGCCCCCAACTGCCCTCCCATGCTGGCCTGATCACCCACGAAATTTGTGCACAGGCTTCTAGTAAATAAGTTTTTAATATAGGCAATAATAACAGTAGTAGTAGTATTGGTAATAATGCCATCCTTAACAAATATTCTAGACTGAATAAAAAAGCTCCATTCTATGTTAAAATTAATGAAATCTACTGACAATTACTAAAATTTAATATAGGGCAATGAAATTTTTATCTAATTCAAGAAAATGCAACCCAGGAGTATGTTTTAAAGAAAGTTACCAGTAGAACCAACAGTCAAAATGCTTTGCTAGCTGACAGAATAAGATATATTAAACATTTTGAGGTGAGGTGTATTTGAAGAACAGAACTAAGTTAATAATTTTTGCTGAAAGACATGACTATTCTACTAAAGATGCCGCTGAGGAATGGCAAGTCAGATTGCAAATACATTTGAGAGCTGAAGACAGACCAGCCCATTCTCTATATGACCCTGATTTTTTTGCAGGTTTATGAAGCTTCATGTGCTTAGAAAGGATTAATTTACAGGATACTTTTGTCTCTATATTGGAAGCTCTGGGACAAGAAGGAGCCATTGATTGATTTTCTCCCTCTGCCAACTTCTATCATTATCTCTGTCAGGTGGACTGCTGTAGCTGACAAAGAAGCCTTTGGAGATGGCTTATGAATAAGACCATGAGAATTTTCAATAACAGAAAGGCTTGCAGACTGGGCAAACTGTTACTAGTAGAAGGCATGAATCTTTAGTCATGCTGTGGCTTTGGGTTACCCATGCAAGAGGGAGAATGTGCATGTAACTTGAGTTAGTTACTAACTCCCTAATGAGAAAAATATATATATTCATTGCAGAAAATCTGCAGAACAGAGAGAACTTTCATACAACTTGGTACACAGCATGCCTTCCAGTCTTCCAATGGCAGAGGAGCCACTTTACTATTTATTGTATACATTAATTTGATTGTGATACTGAATTTTTGGACTGGACCCCGGATTCTTTGTCCACCGGAATTGAAGAATGAATCCACGGACAGAAGTGGTATAGCAAAGATGGAGATTTATTGAAGACCAAGTACAGACTCCCACGTGGACAGGGGGAAGAGTCCAACAGAATGGACTCCCCCGTGGAAAGGGGGAGAAAGGTCCCACTGGATTCTTTTTCCCCACTGCTTATATAGGCTGCAGAAATTGGTGCCTTGATATCCTCTCTGACTGGTCACTCTTCCCTTAGACTCCTGGGCTCAAAGGTCCCCCCCTCCTTCCTTCTGAATGAAGGGCTTCCTTCTCTTTATTTTGTAAATGTGACCTTTCTTGGCTACTTCCAGTTCCCTTGTCTTATGGAAATATACCTGTTGCTGCCTCCTTGTCTTATGGAAATGTAACTGCACCTGGCTTCCTTGTGTTATGGAAATGTGCCTTCTCCCAGTCTGCAGCCCCATGCATCTCCATGGACCCCAATTCTAAAAAGAACCCTAAGCTGCCTATATTCCCCCTAAAATTCCTGCTTCAATTGCATAGTGATATATTGGTTAGACAAATTACCACAGATCGAATTAAAAGGCAGTCTTAAAGCCACCTGATTACTGATTTACATTACATTTATTTGATTCTGATATATTTGTGGAGATAAATTAGATGTAATTTCCAGGTAATAAAACTTAAGTGGTATAAAATATCAAGGTTACTAGATCAAAAATGAATGGATAAACTCAACCACATACTGGATACTATGAGCCATTACTGATGAGGTGAATGAGGTGTTGTGTACAAGTTCAGAAGCAAGATAAGATAGTCAAGAGTCAAACAATGTATTGGGAGTTAATTTTTTTGTTACTATTTTATGAGGTCCACATGTATCTCCAGTTACTGGTCCCAGTTTCATCATCTGAAAGGTTTTCAGATTTACTCTCCAGGATTGTTTTTATAAAAATGAATAACATAAGGAAGTGCTCTGCATTTGAAGTATGGTAGCAATCATCTGAGGTAGAAACTGCTGTTTGGGTTCTGTACTTATTTGTTTGCTAAAACAATAGAAAGTTATTTTGATTTTCTGAACTTATGTATACTATCCCAGTACTCCATTGATGATGGTTTGAATAGCCCATTGATTGTGATCTCACTGGTCATGGAAACACATTCTTCTGGGAACCAGGACAGCTCAATTATCCTAAATTGTCTCTATATTTACAGATAATACATTCTGGTTGACTCAGTGGTTCCAGAATCTGGACAGCACAATTATTCTAAATTGCCCCCGTGGTCCCAGATAATGTGTTTCTGTTGATTCAGTGATTCCTAGATACTTTAGATAACTAACTTGCTCAATTTCGCTTCTGTAACTGAACCAGGTTCCTCATTCCAGACCCAAAGATGTAATCGATACCTTTGTGATATTCTGCCAATATAAGCCAGATGTGGCAAGCTGTTCGGGGCTGTGAGGTTTGGAGTGCTGAATGGCTCCCTCGTATGCCTCTGGCCTTTAATAAATGACTCCATAATTTGACTTCTTGAGATGTCCTTTGTAAGATGGGGGTATACTACAACACATTTCCATTGAGATGTTATGACAACTTCTAATGAAGTTGTGTACCCTAAGCCATCCTGAGACTGAGAAGCTTTAGGTACCATATTCTAGAAAAATCCCTGATTGTGGAACGCCTGTGCATCTGGCTTGTTTATCCTGTTGCCCATATTTGAAGACAGTCTGTGAATACATCAATTTTAATTTATTGTAATATCAATGAACATCTGGCTAAAATATATATGTTTCATATTAATTTTAGGCTCATGACTAAATTAACTTTGTAAAAGAATGACTATTTATATATCTGAAAACATATTATTTTCCAGTTATTCCAAATTCAGTAATCTTTGAATTATGATATTACTTACTTTGAAGTTAGAAAGAAGACTGGCAGTCAGATGGACACCTGTCAGTTTTACTATTAATCCTTCATTTTGACTCATTAATTAAGTTTACTGCTTTGTTAAAAAAATGTTGTGACTAATAGATTTATCTGAACATAGGCAAATCTTTAGAATCTTAAACTAGTTGATGTGAGGGTAAAACTGAAATGGAATGAGGAAGGGAACTGGATTAGAAGATGAATGGTTGGGCGCTCTAGTAACAAGAAATAATTTTAGGCAACTGCCTTCTATTCTTAGGAAAACAAATATATGCACACCTGTTGATCTATCCCACCACCCTCGTGTGTTTAAAAGTTAAGGCATCTGCACTAGATTTTTTTTCTCATCATGTCCTACCTGTGGTGCTGGGAATCCTTAGTATATGACAAACCCCATGCTTACTGATTTTGCCACTTGGGTAAAATGTGACTTTCCTTTTCATTTATTACAGATGTCTTTTTATCCTCATTTCTCTGTCCCACTAGAACCTCAGGGCTAATTACATGCATAAAAGAAGATTCTCTCTCTGTCTGTAGTTAAATTTTTCTTTGCTCCTTGTTTCTAGTAAATTATGCTTCTTGGGTTTCTCTTTAATATATTGTAAAATACATATTATTTTACAATACACCTGCCTTCATAATATATTTATTCCTTAAAAAAAAAGCTGGCACTTTTCTGTTTTATGCATCAAGCTTCCTCTTGAAAGAATTATTTCCACTTATCCTTTTTATTATCACTCCCTGTTTTATTTCTATCATCATGCTTGTTCTTTCTTCTAGGATGGGACCCAGCTGTGACACATATTAGCAAGTTCAGTAAATGCAGCTTAAGGTGGGAAGGTGAGATAAGCTTCACCGTGAGTGTCTAAGATCCTCTTTTATTTATTATACTTTCTGAAGTTAGATTAAAGTGTTTTCCTTTGAAAACATATTCAGTAAAGTCATTCAGAGTGCATAGTTATGTAGTTATCAACTTGAAAACCCAATCCTGGGGCTCTAAATTTTCAGATACATATGTTAAAATATGTTGAACAATCTCTGGAACAAATAAGTAAGACCTAAGGATTCTATTTCTGTCCTTGCCACAATAGCCCTACAGCTGTGAATAATCTCTGGGTCTTGGGTTGTTCATTAATGAATTAAGGTGCTGCAACTCAATCCCCAGTGCCTCTTCTACCTCCAAAAGAAAATATAATTGGATGAATGTTCTGAATTTATCAGTTAATTTTTTAGTCCCTACAGATACTTTTGTAGTGAGGAATTACATGAATACTTTTTAATTAAATAAGATTGTAATTTTTCCCATACTTTCATACATAATATAAATAAAAGACCTAATGCTGATTACTGACCAAAGCATGGAAGATGAACAAATTAATTAGTTGTTTTGATCAAAATAGCAAACATTTAAAAATAATCACTTAAGATCTTATTCTTTCATCACAATTATATTCACATGGGAATTTTGGCTAAATTGGGTTTGAAATATAAGCATAATGATAGTTAATATGTAAGACATGAGGTATTTTAACTTCTTATGAATATAACTGATTTACTAACTAATGAAAAATTAAAAAATCAAATCCCTTAGGCTTATAGGTAACATTTGACCTTGAGCATGGTATGTATGCTTCACAGCATGCTCCATTTAGTGCCTTCTCTTATTTGACATGACATAAAAGCATAGTAGAGAATATGAACAGGCACAACACTAGAATTTAAGAGACCAGTATTTATTACATCAACCAATGACTATGTAATCTTGAGAAAGTTACTCGACTTCTCTGAAATCAAACTTATTTGTAAAATAAGAAATTGAACTAAATGGCTCATTCCTGGCTTTATGAAGCAGTGAGTATCTATTTCTGTTTTAATGCGACCCTTTGCTCTTTTCTATTATTTGTTAATTCTTCTCTTTACTTGAATGTTTGTTTCTGGATAACTTTTGAAAGACATTACTTTGTAAAATATATTTGGCATCAGAGTATTCTATAAATGTGTCAAGATTCCACTTACATTCCATTTGTGGGAAATATTTTATTTTTGACTCTAAATTGGAAATCATCAATGTTTTCTAGGTTCTTTGTATTCTTCAGTTAGTGTCTCAGTTCAGTTTCATACTAATGTGTGAATGATAACTTTGCATCACACATTAGTCAATAAGCATTATGGTTGTTATGAGTTTAGAATCTATACATTTCTCTCAAAAGTCAACTTCTTCCTCATACTAGAACCAACTGTTTTTGTTTAACTTTAGATTTTCAACAAAGACAAATTTAATAATGTTGATAACTAAAACTTAAATTTCATGATGCAATGTAAAAACAATACATATCAATATGATAGTGTTAAAAGACCTAGTTAAAGAAAATAAAATAAAAGACATAGTTAGCTCTGACACATTTACCAAGAAATCCCTCTTTTATCTACAGAAATTAATGGTAATGATAAATATCTTACTTTGTTAAATACTATAAACACATATTCTCATTTAGATTTCACAGCGATCCTATAGGCAAGTGATAAATATTTCAAAATGTTAAAATGGGTAGATTTAATAAATTTGCATGAAGTCAATAAAAAAGTACCTGTGGACTTATAATGTACTGTGATGTTGTTACAGAAAACTGGAGAAGAACCAAGCCATACTTAGAGAGATGGAGTTACATTTATTACACGCGGGTCCAGAGGAAAATGTCTCTCAAATTCTGGGCCCCAACATGGAGGAATTTTCCCTATTTATATGTTTTTACCTTCTTTGTCTCCAAAATATGGGGTGTTTCTAACCCCCTTTGCAAGTTCTTAAAGAGCCCCTAGGTGCTGGGGCATCGAGACTTCAACCAAAGGCTTGGCCTGGTGCCAGTACTGATAATTTCATCCGGGGAAGGTTTAATGGTCTCTCTGAAGTGGCAGTAGTATTATTTCCCTTATTATTTAAGCAAGCAAGCAAGCATTTATAGAAGCCAAATAGCAGGTTTAAATTTCAAACAACAATTTTTATATAAGATGGATGCTTCATTCCCACTGTTTTTATGTACATGAGTCAAATCATTGACTCTTAGTCATTGTCAGGGAGGGAGTTATATTTACCCCTGAGGACTATAATCTTAATTTTCTGCCTAATAAAGTTAGTGGGCCTGCTTATAAGATAAGGCCCCAGAATGAGAGCCAGGAGTACTCTTTAGAGAGTCCGAAGAGTCCTGGACTCTCAATTTTGCCTTGGCTGTCTCAAGCCAGGTGTGATGAAGCCACGTTAGGATTCTGTCGACCTTCACTGCCGTGGAGGAGGTCCTTTCCAGGTAGGAGTCAGTCCTTGGGTGGCAAACTTCTTTACCCAAACAGAGTCACCAGGGTTGAAGGGATGAACCAGATAAGAAGTTGGTACAAGCAGAGCGTCTCAGACATGCTCCTGGATTGTTTCCTGGGTAGACTGTAAAGCCTGTAAGAACTTGAGTAAAGACTGGTTATGGATTTCAGCTTTTCTAGATTGGGTAGGTCAGGGTCTGGAAGAGTCACTAGAATCTGTAGAGGCCCCACTGGTTTTAGGGAAGTCTCCTGGGCAGCTTCATCTGTGGCCTGGTTCTCTCTTGCTTCTGTGGAGTCCCCTTACCTTATAAATAGGACTATGTACATGAGCCATTGTAAATGCATACCTGCTATCAGTATAAATTATTACTGATTTTTCTTTTGTCCACTGGAGACCCTGAAACTGGGTGACTTGAGTGTTTGACATCCAGCACTTCAGTGTGTTTGAGAGTAAAGCCTCGACCTCATGTGGGGCAGTTAGGATTAGTTCCTGCCCTAGGGTTAACTTATTTGCTTTTTCTATAAGCATAGCTGTGGCTGCTACAGCCTGGATGCAAGTAGGTCACCCAAATGCAAAGGGGTCAAGTCTTTTGGACAAATAGGCTACCAGCCTTGGGGGGCTGAGACTTTGGGTGAGTACCTCTTTGCCTATGCCCCTTGTCTCACATACGTAGAGGTGGAAAGACTTAGTTACATTTGGTAGCACTAGTTGGCCCATCATCCTTGCTCTGCTCATGTCTGTCTAACCACCTAATATATTACCTCAAGGATACTGGCTCTGAATTCTTTTAGGGAAAAAGGACGTTGAATTTCTCCTGTACCTGCTTCATGCTGAGGTGGAACGGAGTTTTCTCTCAGAGCCAAGAAATCCTTGCTGTCTGTCACAGGGACGATGAGACCTGGGCACAGAAGGAGGTGGGCTTGTGACCTGGCAGAGACAAACTGTAACAAATGGTCCAGTGGAAGGAAAAGAAAACATTTCAGTTTTAATAACCTCTATTGAAATAGAATTTTTCTCCTCAAAATTACCTCTATGTTTATCAAAAGAGCCAGATCAAGACCAATTTATCTATTGTATTTAATTTGGCCTGATTGTTTGCATAAACACAACAAGAATGGTAACTAATTACCTTTGCCGGAATTTCATGATTGAATCTTAGTGTGCCCCATAGGGCCGGGAAGCCAAGCCATCCAGCTGCCGTCCGGCCTGCCTGCAGTATCTGCTGAGTTAGGTGAAGTCCTCACCTGTAGTGGCTCCACCCCGGCCCATGACCTAGTTTTTAAGGCCCATCTCAGTAGCCCTCCTACTCGTCACAGCCTAGAGTGTCTGGGGTTCCGCAGGGACGCAGAGTCATCCTTATTGCTCCCCTTCTACTCTGACCAACCGCCAGTGATGGTAGGGCATAGGCCTGACGCTCCAGCACCAGCCATTTTCAGGGCTTCCAAGCAGGATACCAGGCTTTTCCTTGGCACTCTTATTAACTTCAAGTCTTCAGAGTTCAGACAGGGCTTTTTAAAACATGATACTCCAGTCAAAGTTTCTGGTCAATAAAACCACTATTAGAAACTGGTCTTATTGAATTTATGCTAAGAAATGTATTGCCATGATTTATTTATGAAGAATTGCCAAATTTTGGAGGAATTATATATTGACCTGCTTTAAGATCTTCTGATTTTCCTTGTCAGTCCTTTCTATGGATTCTTCAGAGTAATATAACTGACTTCAAATGGCAAGAAGAAATTCAAAATATGTCTATATTCAAATAGATAGTTACAGCTGTCCCTGTAGTAGGGTTCCCCCTACTTGACTTGTCCTTAAAATTTCATATTGTCTCTGAGAGGGGTGACACGCCCTCTCAGAACGGACTAAGGGAGCTTTATTCCTTTACAGCAGTGGTTCTCAACCTTTCTAATGCCACGACCCTTTAATACAGTTCCTCATGTGGGGACCCCCAACCATAAAATTATTTTCATTGCTACTTCATAACTGCAATTTTGCTACTGTTAATGAGTCGTAATGTAAATATCTGTGTTTAGCGGTCATAACCCACAGGTTGAGAACCGCTAGCAGGGTCGCCTAAGACCATCGGAAAACACAGATATTTACATTACAATTCATTAACAGTAGCAAAATTACAGTTATGAAGTAGCAATGAAAAGAATTTTATGGTTGAGGGTCCCAACAACATGAGGAACTGTATTAAAGGGTCGTGACATTAGAAAGGTTGAGAACCACTGCTTTACAGGGTCTCACATGTCACAGGACCTCACGGGGTCTGTAATTCCTGTAACAGAGGGCTGGTACTCACCACTTCCCTCTGTTCCACACAGGCCTTCCCCAGTTTCCTAAAGTTGAGGTTTGTGCCACACCTGACATGGGCATCGTCACACAGGCCTGCAAGACAGTATACAGGCTGCCAGCTGTCTTTTAATAGAGACCAAAACCAGATGGGTATTTTCCTTGCCTATTTGGGCACCTGCCCTTTTGGCAACTGCATTCAAATCTGTAAGGTTAATGCAATATTATGAACACAATGAAGTACAATATAGGCTCTGTGGCCACCTTAGGTAGCCAAATCTTCTGCTAGCATATATGACACATGGTAGGGCTATACAAATATCTTAGGGAGGTGACTAAAGTCTATTCTTGACCTACCCACACAAAGCAAAATTATCCTTGTCTCTCTGGAGCCATGTCCATGAAGACACAGGCATCATCTAAGGCTATTATACAGTTTTCTGTAGGCCACTGTCAGGGCTGTGCATGGTGGCCAGTTCTTTCTAGCCACAAACACAGCCTGTCTAATTTCCCTAAAATTTATTCTGGAATGGGAGAAAGTTATTTTGCTGTAAAGAGGCAGTTTAACCCCTACATACCTGGGCTTGGACATCTGCCTAGAAAGCAGTAATTTATAAGTTTAACATGTGGCTTTAGGTCCTTCCAACCCAATAGGGTCTCTGCCATCCCTCAGTCAGACTCCTCCTCTCTTGGAGAATCTCAAAGTCCTGAAGGCTCCCCGGTCCAGGGAGAGTGCCTTTCCTTTGCTCTTTGACTTTTAAGCTGCCAGTCCAAAACAGCCAGAGTTGTAGTTAGAAACAGCTTTGCATATTGCAAAGCGCTTCTGTGGCAGTGGCTTGAGTATTAGGCCCCTTGTCTTCCCGCCAGTCCCCTTTGTGGCAAAGCAGCAACTAGGGAGTGCACTGGAAAGGGATCTCAGCCCCTCTTCCAGCAGCAACAGGTACTGAACCCTTTCAGTACATTTGCAAACAGGGAGCTTCCACTAGCTCTGTCTGCTGCTTGCACAGATCCTGGGCTCGCTGCTCTATTCCTGGGGCTGCTGGAAGGCCAGTAGCAGTCACTGGCTTCTGGTTTAACTGCTACAGCCAGCAAGCCAAAGGCCTAAGTCTTATATTGCTTGTTGTAAAATGCTCATTACTCACTGGGCAGCAAGGGGCAGCTCTAGTGTCAGGTAAATGTCTGCTGTCCCCCACTTTTCTCGCTGCTGTGGCTTCTTCTAGGGCCACTGCAGGCAGCTCAGGCATCCAGCCCCCTTCACCCCCTTCTTTCACCTGGCTCTCGGGGGCTGAGTCTGCCTAGCAACCAGTTTGAAATCACCAGGGCAGCTGCAGACTTCAGCTTCATTTCTCTGCCGCTTGGCTCCTGGGAGTTTAGTTTTGTTGGGTTTTTTTGTTTTTAATGTATTAGAATTCTTTATTCTTAGAAACTTTAATCCTTTAATGATTATCAAAAGTGAACAGTTAGCATTTTTAGATTAATATTTATGAACACATTTAAAATGTACTTTTACTTTCAAGAAAATATAACTAGACCTTCCGTGATAAAACTAAGAGCAGGTATCTAGTAAAAAACTGCTATATTCTTCCTTATGTAATTTTAAGTATTTGTATCAATCTAATTTAGTATTGGAAGGGTTAAAAAAATAGACTGGGGCAGCTAGATTAATTATGCTTGCAGAAAACTTGCTAACTTGAATCTAGTGAAGTTCTGATAAGACAGCTGGACCAGACCCCTACGCCAGCAGAGCAGTCTGCAGCCAGTAAAAATCAACAAAAACCTATCTCTCCCTGCTTCATAATTAACTGCCGACACCCGGCCCCTCGCCCCTGCCCCCCTCTCCCCCCCCCCCGCCCGCGCTTTCTGCATTAACCATTTACTCTGTTCTGAAACAAGGCAAATGGTCTGAGATCCTGTATATTTAGGCTTTTTACATTTAAGGATACTTTTTTTTCTTTCTGTAACCGTTGTTTTCCCTCATAGATTTTTACTCTAAGCCCCTAGAGGATCTTAAATCCTCCTTCTTTACCACTCTTGATTTCTCCAACCACCCATCCCGTCCCCCAGTCCAGTTGCTTGTCTCTCTTTCCAATTGTAAGTCAGAGGAAGACAATTCCTACAGAGGGGAGAAATAGAAACAGTGGGAGTTTCGGAGAAAACTACAGTCTACCGCCCTAATCCTCCCTCCCGGAGGCTGGGGTCTGACCTGTGGAGAAAAATGACTCTTAGTCAGCCTGGAAAGATAGCAGATGAGGATAAGGGTGTGCAGGGAGATTTCTTGCGAACTGAAAGTCTGGATGGCCTCCTGAAAGAAAAGATCTTTAATCCAGTTACAGATGCTATCAGAATCAGGATGAGGCAGGAAGAGAAAGACCAGGTTATGTCCTCTATGAGGATCCTAATAAATAACTGAAAACAGCAAGTCAAACAAAACACACAACCACGAAGACAACAGACCACACAAGACACACAACCAGGGTTAACAGGGTCCATAAACAGTTAATAATGAATTCAGCCTTCGTTCCGCCTCAAGTGGCTCACGTTGGACTGTGATGTCCCAGGCAGGGACAGGGCCTGTAAATCTCTCTGCCCTGCAGAGCTGTAAGCCCTGCTCCTGGAAGTCTCCAACCACCAAAAGAGATAAGAAAGCCATAAATAAAAGTTCTTTGTTCTTTGAAATGTCACAAATTTATACGTTTAAATTAACCCTAGGACTTCAAAATTTCAATTTAATATAGCAAATTCACAAATCAGAGCAAACTGAAACCCTTACTTATACAAACATAGAGAGAAATTTTTGTTACCTAAATGGGCTGATTCCCTCTCTGACAGAGAGCAAAAGACTCTGAGAAAAAGAAATCTTGCAACTGCCAAAGACTTTTGCATTCTGTCACAGCAGGTCTGCCCTATCTTTAAACAAATTAAACAATAGAAAGAGATAACAAATACTCTCATGTGTACAGCCAGAAGGCACAAAGTAGCTTTCACTTCACACAGACCAGTTAATGACCAGATAATTATGCCAAGACAGACAAACATCTGTACTCACACTCTCTCAGTAGACTAGCACAGACCGGAGCTGAGTAGATAAATGCCACCTGATTCCTGATTAATTTGCCTGAGGAAGTCCTTGACTTCTGGGGAGGTGATCAAGCTCCCCCTTCCACTCACTCAGAGTGGGCCTGACTGAAGGTGTCCCTACCTTACTGATTCTGTTGACAGGTCCAGAAGTGTTTGTCCACTCTCTCCAGATGCTGGCCGGGTCCTGGGCTGAGGTCTGGGAATGCCCAGAGTCCCCAGGTTCAATTCTGCTAAATCAGCAGAGCAGCACCTCCTGGAGGCCTATCTGGCTCTCCCAGGTCCCAAACCTGGCCCATTCACTGGAGGCCAAAAGGCCAAGCAAGGTTGTTCCCCAGCTCAAGGAATCATTACTGTTCCAGAAACCAGAGAAGAACCAAGCAATACTTAGAGAGATGGAGTTACATTTATTACGTGTGGGTCCAGAGGAAAATGTCTCTCAAATTCTAGGCCCCAACATGCAGGAACCTTCCCTATTTATATGTTTTTACCTTCTTTGTCTCCCAAATATGGGATGTTTCTGGCCCCCTTTGCAAGTTCTTAAAGAGTCCCTGTGTGCTGGGGCCTTGAGACCGCAACCAAAGGCTTGGCCTGGTGCCAGTACTGATAATTTCATCCGGGGAAGGTCTCTCTGAAGTGGGAATAGTCTTATTTTCCTTATTATTTAAGCAAGCAAGCATTTACAGAAGCCAAATAGCAGGATTAAAATTTCAAACAGCAGTTTTTATATAAGATGGATGCTTCAATGTTGCATGTTGAGATGATAACCTATTAGAATAGCTCAAGAGATTTGAATGTGTGTTTTTGTAGTGCAAATTAGGTTATAGGAGTTTGGCAAATAAGGACATTATGACAATATAAAATGGGCAATTGCAGTTGGTTCCTGAGTGATTTTTCCTAGTGTATAAACATGTTTGAAGCATGCAGAAACAAGCACTCCTGAAGTTAAAAAGTTTAGCACTATGCAGAGGTAGTAGGCAGTTGAGTGGTTTCCAGAAGCACAAAGTTATTTGGTGAAGTTGCTGTGAATGAGTAAAGAAGCTGTGAAGAGGTTTCCCTCAGTCCAAAGAAACAGAGAGAGACAGAGACTGAGAGAGAAATGAAAAAGAAGTGGCATCTTGAGATCTATTTTTACTGTTGGTCAAACAAGATTCTGTTGAAAGCAAATACATCAAAGGATCTGTATCTCTAAGCAGGATCAATTGACCAAGATGGTGGATGTGTCCTGGCCAGTGTTGTCAGTGGTTATGAAGCAGGAATTTTAGGGGGACATAGGCAGCTTAGGGATTTTTTAGAATTGGGGTCCATGGAAAGCATGGGCTGCAGACTGGGAGAAGATACATTTTCATAATACAAAAAGCCAGGTGCAGTTACATCTCCATAAGACAAGGAGGCAGCAACAGGTATATTTCCATAAGACAAGGGAACTGGAAGTAGCCAAGAAAGGTCACATTTACAAAATAAAGAGAAGGAAGCCCTTCATTCAGAAGGAAGGAGGGGGGGACCTTTGAACCCAGGAGTTACTATAGTAACCAGTCTAAGGGAATAGTGACTAATCAGAGGGGATATCAAGGCACCAAGTTCTGCAGCCTATATAAGCAGTGGGGAAAAAGAAGCCAGTGCGACTCTTCCCCTTCCCCACGTGGGAATCAGTTCAGGGACTTTTCCCCCTCCCTACTTGGGAGTCCATTCTGTAGGACTCTTCCCTCTCCCCACCTGGAAGTTTGTACTTGTTCTTCAATAAATCTCCATCTTTGCTATATCACTTTTCTGTCTGTGGATTCATTCTTCGATTCTGGCGGACAAAGAATCTGGGTTCCAGTCCAAAAATTCAGTATCAGAGCAGTGGTAGACAAACTCATTAGTCAACAGAGCCAAATATTAACAGTACAATGATTGAAATTTCTTTTGAGAGCCAAATTTTTTAAACTTAAACTATATAGGTAGGTACATTGTTATTTACTTAACTACGGGCCTGGTGCACAAAATTTGTGCACTGGGAGTAGGGGGGGGTCCCTCAGCCCAACCTACCCCCTCTCACATACTGGGAGCCCTCAGGGGAGGTCCTACTGATGGCTTAGGATGTCCTAAGCTGCAGTCTGGCCTCCCTTTGTGTGAGGCGACCAGGCTGATCAGGGGAAGGCACCAGCCCCATCACCCCGCTGCTGCAGCCACCGCCAGTCACCACAGCCACCAAGGAGTTTTCATCAACAAGGACTCCAATCCCTTCACCATGAAAAAAATGACAAGTTTCTTTAGGCATTTTCAAGATGTGTCTTTCATAGGATATGACATTTCTTTCCTTTTTTTTTAATCCTCACCTGAGGATATGTTTCCATTGACTTTTAGAGAATGTGGAAGAGAAAGGGGAAGACAGAGAGAAACATCATAGTGAGAGGAACACTTTGATTGGTTGCCTCCTGCATGACCTGGGCCCCGGCCAGGGAGGAGCCTGCAACCTAGTTACGTGCCCTTGATCAGAATTGAACCCAGATCCTGCAGTCGGCAGGCTGAGGCATTATCCACTGAGCCAAACCAGCTAGGGCAGGATATGACATTTCTCAGCCCTCCAGCAGCAGACCTTCCTTTTTTTCTCCAGAAGTGTGGTGGAAAAGCCCTAGATCACCTTTTTGGATTCTTATTACCCAAGTTACTAAGAATATTACCAGTGGCATACAGGAAGCTTAGCCAACAAGCAGTCAGAAAAGGTGTTTCCTCTGTAGTTCACACCAATCGCAGACTGGGCCCTGCCCAGGCCTAAAGCCTCTAGCCGAGGCTTTAGGCCTGGGCAGGGGCCCCCTAGTTCCCCCCAATCTCTGGCTCCACCCCTGCCCCCTCAGCTCTGATTGCAGGCTTAGCCCTGCCCAGGAGCCCCCTGGCTCAAGCCCTTCCCAGGCTACTCAGGGCTCACGCGGAGCCTACCTCCGAATGACCTGGGTGCCAGGATGTTCCTGGGACCCAGGCGCTGGGTACCTATATATGCAAATTAACCGCCATCTTTGTTGGGTTAATTTGCATACTCACTCTGATTGGCTATGGGCATAGAGGAGGTACGGTCAATTTACATGTTTGCCAATTATTAGGTAAGATTAGAGTACTCCTAAGCTGGCCTTTGCTAAAAACGTCCTCAATCTGATTGAGGTACGTTCGCTGAGGTCGACCCCTTCCAGCTCTCCCATCCACACTTGTCTTATATACTTGTTTCGTCTATCTCCTTTTGTTCATCCTCTCTATATGTCCACACCATCTCAACATACCTTTCTCAATCCTCGACACTGCATCTTTCGCTCCACAATGTTCCCTAAAATTAACTTAATAAACTTTACTTAAAGTTTTAAGTCTTAGTTAAACTATAGGTATGTTGAATAAAACTTGATATCATACTTAATAACGATATTATTTATTGATAAAATTAAATTCCTTATAATATCCATAAAATTAAATCATGACAATGACTGACAAACACTAATGTGAACAATGGCCTTGCATCTCCTTGGAAAGTTTGAGTAAGTCAGGTTTGTATGTTGTTGTTTTTAATTTTAGGCATGATTCCAGGTTCTCATCAATAAGGTGACTTCTCAATTTACTCTTCTCAATCATGCTTGAAAATGATTGTTCACATAAATATGTAGACCCGAATAAGGAAAGAAGAGCAAATGCTAGTTTTTTCAGTTGATTATATGAGTCAGGAATACGATTCCAGGTGTTAAAAATCAACATATCTTTCTTCTCCAGTTTCAAAGCAGACCATGTGTGCTGTGAACTAAGTTCACATTTGTTTTTCTCCAATATTTCTTTATCAGCACAAAGACGTTCAAATTTCAAGCTCCACAACTCTTTGTTTTTTAATCCAGCAATTGCATTTCAAAGTTGCCAATGTCAATATTAAAGGGAGAAAAGTTTAATTCTGTTACAGTAACATTAAGATTTTTTTTTAACAAAGGCTAATGTCGCTTTGCTGTTTCTGAATTCCTGAAACCTGTTGAGAAAAGCTTCCCTCATATTTAAAAGTGTTGTTTTGAAATAGCAAATGTCAATATCAGAATTATTTTCTTGGCGATGTTTCAACAGGCTCGGAAAGTGAATCAAAGTTTCGCTTTCAAAATCTTGAGCAAAAAGAGGTAATTTATTTTTGAATGAAATAACTTCTAACATTGAAATGATTGTGTTTCCTTTCCCCTGTAGTTTACGATTAAGCTGATTTAGATGAGATGTAACGTCTACCATGAAATAAAACTTTTGGATCCACTGATTATTCGTTAGTTCTGGATAGTGAACACCCTTCTCAAGGAGAAATACTTTCATTTCTGTTAATAAGGAAGTGAAACATTTCAAAACGTTTCCTCTTGATAACCAACGTACCTTGTTATGCAGCAGATCTGTGCACTCTCCATTTCAACTAAAAATTCTTTAAATTGGTGATGATTAAGAGCTTTCACTATAATGGAGTTGATAATGTTATCACCAATTCCATAACTTTGCAAATTTCTTCTGGAAATGTCTGCGCACAAAGCGCTTCTTAAAGACTGATGCAATGGTAAGTAAGTATCTCGTGATTCATGTTTTCTTTCAAAATAGCAACAAACCCGTTTCTTACGCCGGTCATACTTTTCACCCCGTCTGTTGAAATTGAGACAATTTTATCGAGTGAATAAGATGTTTTTCAATGCACTCAGTTACAGCATTTGCTATATCCTCTCCACATGTTTGACTTTTGAGTGGCAATAATCCTAAAAGTTCTTCTTTAGGACCTGTAGATGAAATAAATCGTACAAAAAGTGAAACTTGCGCTGTATCATTTATGTCACAAGACTTGTCAACTGCTATTGATAAAGCTGAAACCAATTTAACATCTTGGACTTGCAGGCCGGTTATATTCGAAGACATTTTGATTGTTCTATCTTTCACTGTTTTAGCAGACAATGGTAACTCTTTAATTTTTTTAGAATATCTGCTTTGTTCTTAAAATCCTGAAACAGCTCTTCGGATGCATTTATAAAACAGCTTTTTATGTATTCGCTGTCTATGGTTTTCCTCTCTTAGCAATCTCTTGACTAACTACAAAAGTTGCAATATTAACATTGTTGGAAGATTGCATCCAGTAATTAAATACAGAACTTGATTTTTCTTGACTCTTCTGAAGTTCCTCAACTGCTTTCTTCCTTGCGTCACGGACAGGATATTTAGTACTAAATGACACGTGTTTAATTACAAAGTGTCTCTCCAAATTTGATTTCTTGTTATGCGCCAATTTTTCCTGACAAATAAGACAGGTCAGAAGGCCATTTAAGTTTTGAATAAATGCTAAAGTCTCGGTCCATTCAAATTTAAATTCATGGTTTTTGTCTTGGTGTTTTTCTTTGCTTCTTCTTTGTAGCCATGTCAAACAGGGCACCTAAAAAAAGTTTCATTTTATAATAATAAAGCCACCAACACAAAATAATTACAATTCTTAAATTGATGCCAAAAATACCTGTAGGATTTGCAGCTGGTTGGAAAAATACAGGTAACTTTATTCTTCAAGTAGGTACTTTGGTCACCTGTGTGCGATTTGCGGATGCGACTAGCACTAACCACTGCACATGAGATGCTGACTGACTGGCTCATTCAACTCGGCATGAATAGCACGCGCCTCCCCCACACTGTGTATCCGCGGCCCGCCTGCGCCGCATCTCCTGTCGCTCAACCGACCGACCCCCCCACTTCTTCTAACGCCACTTCTTCAAAATAGACCGCCCAGGCCGAAAACTGACTTCTGTGCACGGGCCACGAAGTTTCAATCGCACTGTACGTGCGCGCCCACACCTGATATTTTTTGGAGAGCCACACTCAAGGGGCCAAAGAGCCGCACGTGGCTTGTGAGCCATAGTTTGCCGACCACTGAGTTAGAGCATTGGCCTAAGCACCAAAGGGTATAGGGCTTGATTCCCAGTCAAGGGCACCTACCTGAGCTGCAGGTTCCATTCCCAGTTGGGACACGTGTGGCAGGCAACCAATCAATGTGTGTCTATCGCATGAATGTCTCCCTCTCCTCTCCCTCCCTTCCTTCCACTCTCTCTAAAAATCAATGGAAAAAATATCCCCAGGTGACGATTAACCAAAAAGATACTGGATGCAAATTTCTGTGGGTATTGAATTGTGCAAATATTTTTTTAAATATTGTATTATTACTTTTGCTACTTTTTTCATAAGCTTTATTATTTCTTGTGCACAGTGAAAAATGCAATCATCACAGCAGAAACTTTCTCAGTCACAGTTTCTATAACATTCATATTCATGGACACTTAGCTCAGCTGATAAATATGTTAATGAGGTTATCTTCTACTTCAGGGCTTCACACTGTTCTATAGCTGTGGTCTATAATACTTCAGATCCCTGATGAAATTAGGAGACAAAAGCATATTTATGAATTAGTGCGAATTATATATCACTTATAGAAAGCTATTTCAAAGAATTAATAATTTTAAAGAGAGAAAGCCTATGTTGTAAGAAGCAAATCAAGTGGGATACCCTTTTTCCTATTAAAAGAAATGTAACAGAAACATTAAAATATTGTAAATCATCAGTATTGTTCTTACCATAACAAAACTATTTTTTAGTTTCACATATTAATTCCAAGCTTTGTTGTTTCTCTCATTCATGAATATATATTTGAAAATAGTTGCAGTTATAACGCATCTAATATTAACATCTGTGTTTGCACTTGTTCAGTCATTTACTTTTTTCTTTTTTTACTTACAAGGAGTTTCATAATGTGTCAGCAACATGATTTAGAAAACCTTTTGTACTATTTGGTATTAGAATTGTCTCTTTTTTTCTATTATACATAAGGAAGAAAACATCTTGGTGCAGGTAGCGCTCTCTCAATGGTTACATCATTTCCTTAGAACATTTGATAAAAATAAAGGATATTTGGATAAATGAATATTAAACCTTCTATGGCAGCTGCTACATTTTACATTGTTTTTCATAATGGGTGAAAAGTTTAGAACTCCACCAGCATATAAATATAGTTATTCTACACCTTTGTCAGCATTCACTTGATCTTTTTATTTTCAAAATTGGTGAGAAATACAAGACAATATTTCAATATTGCTTTATTTGCATTTCTTACAAGATGCTGAACATTTTCCTGTGGAAATTATCTATTGCCTATTTATGGGGAACAGAAATTTTTAAACCTTTTAAAAATAGACTCGTGAGTTAAATTGATATATAATAAACTGCATATATTTACAGTGTAATTTTTTTTAAGTTTTGACATATGCATACACATCACTGCAATAAAAAAAAGGACATCTTCAACTTTTTAAAGAATTTATGTAGAATTGATATTATATCATCATTAAATGTTTGGTAAAACATGCCAATATACCATCAAATTTGAGATATTATTTGTGGAAAGGTTTTTAACTAGACATTCAATTTCCGAAAATGGATATGGTATTCCTCAATTTATTTACTTCTTTTTGGATGAACTTTGATAGTTGGTATTTTAAAAAAAAATTGTATATTTCATTTAAATTGTCAAATATGTTAGCATAGACTTGTTCATAGTATTCCCTCATTAGCCTTTAATGCCTATAGAATCTGTAATCCTGTTATTTTTCTCATTTCTGATATTGGTAATTTATGTCTTCTCTGTTTTTTGTTTTTTGTTTTATAATCATTCAGCCAGAGATTTTTCAATTTTATTAATTACCTTTAAGAACCAGTTTTTTTTTTGTTTCATTGATTTTCCTCTATTAATTTTCTATTTCTTTGATTTCTACTGTTATTTTTTTATTTATTTAATTTTTAAATATATTTTTACTGATTTCAGAAAGGAAGAGGGAGAGATAGAAACATCAATGATGAGAGAGTCATTGATTGGCTGCCTCCTGCACGACCCCACTGGGGATCGAGCCCACAACCGGGCATGTGCCCTTGACTGGAATGGAAACTGGGATGCTTCAGTCCGCAGGCTGATGCTCTATCCACTGAGCCAAACCGGGTAGGGCTCTACTGTTATTTTATCATTTACTTTCTTCTGCTTAATTTGGATTTAACTTTTGTTTGATGTCAGACATTATGTAGTTTATTATGTTTGGTAACATTTTTATTCTTACCAATATTCTTGAGCTTTGTTTCAGACACAGTTAAGTTACTTGGAAATAGTTTGATTCTGTTATGGCTTGCTTTAGCTGTTAGGCAGAATCAGAGCAGCCTTTAATTTAGTACTAAATTTTCCTCCATTTGAGGCAGTACGTTCTGAGTACTTTACCTGAAATTCTGTGAATGTTAACCTTTTCTTTTCTCTTTGGTAGAAACACAACCTAGTCCCAGCCTTGTATTATTTCTAAGGATTGTTCCCTCTAATTCTCTGACCATGGGTAATTCCTTCACTTACGTTTTGATCTGCACTCAGCTAAATACCTACCAGGACCCCTCTGGATGTTTGTTCCCCCTCTCTTCCTCTCTCCCGGCCCCTCTCCCTCTTTCTTACCCCTATTTGGTACAGTGCTTATAAAATATGGCTGCCCTTACCTCTCCAGACTACCAACTCTGTCCCTCCGTGTCAACTCAGGGGTCTTTTGTATCTGGTTTTGTTGTCTTTTCAGAAGTGATTTTGCTTGCTTTTCATCCATGATTAGTCTACTCATTTGCTTATTTTTGTATAATAAACATTGTATCAGAAAAATTACTTATAGAAATAATTGACAACTCAGGATGATTTATCTTCCTCTAAAAATGATTTCCACTGCTTTTGCTGGGTCTATGGGGTCACTGTTAGTCTATAACTTAACACTGAGATTTGGGTTTGAAGTTTTCTGGTCTGTCCAGATGACTGGCTGCTGTCTGTGTGAGGGTGGTTCCTTCTTTCCTTTTAATCTTGGGATGTGGGTCTTTGGATCCCAATGCAAAGCAGACAATGAAGTTTATATTTAACAGGACTAAACTTCATAGGTCCCAAAGGCTGATTTTGTCTTCTAAGACTTGTGAGGATGTTAAAAATGTATAAAATAAAAAGTAGCTCAGCTTTTGGTGGAGACCAATTTATGTTTGGAAAATGCCCTGGGAAACATTTTCCCAACTGCTGTGTTAAAATCTCTGGAGTCACATCTTTTTCAGTGTCTTGGCATTTTGATTTCTTACTATCCAGCTATTTGATGATTTTTGAAGATAATTTTTATATTTCATTCATCCTTCTTAGTTATGTTCATCTGAAGGGTTTTTCTGAAATATTTAGTCCACTGATTTTGGAAATGAGAGACATGATATTTTCCCTTTAAATGTCAATAAGCAGAGTGCTACAGCTATATCCCTATTTTAAATGTTAAATGTGGTGTAACTTTAAACCCCTTAAGTTATTACAATATTAAATACAACATTTAAATAATTATGACAACCAAAAATGTCTTCCTGGGAGCAAAACTGCTCTGGTTTGAGAGCCACTGATGAGATCTCACCACAGCCCATGCTTATAACCATCACACTGCCTTCTCTACTGGGAAGTTCTGCACTGGACCAGGTTTTTTCTTTGTTTCCATTAACCCTGTATGTATCACTGCTTATTCCTCCCTTCACAGACACAAGGATACAATTAATTGGAATTATTTATTTCTTCTCTATACTTTGCCTTGTCTGTGCTGAAGTCATTATAATCCCCAATAGAAAAATGTGGTAAATAGTATAGATTATTTAGCTTTTGATAAATGCTTTTCTGCAGGTCTATTACATGGCTATCTGGGTAAAAATATATCTCCAGTAGAGTGAATTCTTCTCCAGGAGTAAACAATGAACACTGCATTTCTTTGAGAAAGAGGCCATCTGAAGAGAGCTGATGACAATAGTTCTCAAAATCACTCCATCATTTGCCTCTAGCTTTGCCAAAGTAAATTCCTGACCTGTAAGTGTCTTTACAGCCAGGAAATGTGAATTATCTGACCAGATCACTAAGCTATGAGATGTTAGGGAATTCTGAGTTCCTGACCTTCTTTTATATAGTAAGTTCTAAAGCATCATCTATAAGCTCAGAGACTTGTCCAAATTAAGGCCAGATCACTTAAAAAGCTCTGTTAGACACTCTAAGATAGTCTAAGGTGATCTCATCTTTGGTTTCCAATCTCATGGCTGAGTGTCTGAGTCTTCCTTTGGTCCATATCCTCCTGAGTCCCTGATGTCATGTAAGTCCTGGTCTCTAAAGAACCCAAGTGTGCTTTGCAGTGCCTTCCCTCATTCTCTTCTTCCAGTCTTCTATGCTCCTGCCTTCTGGTCCATGTTTGGGTTTCTGTTTCACGTATAGACATGTACCTGCTTCTCCTTCTGCCCTATTCTAAGCATTTGTTGTCAGTTGCCTTAATCTGTGGATATCACGTAATGCTGTACTTACTGGAATCAACTCACCTTTATTATCTAAAACTTTGGTTTACCTCTTAGTACCTGCTCTGTGTCAGTTGGCAGCACTATTTCCAGGTCTCAGGTTCTCTCAGTTTGTCCTTTCTTAGTGTACTTAATAAGACCATATCTGAAAGAAATTTGAGCCTGGACGTGATTAAAGTGGGGGGTAGGGAGGCAGGATCAAGGCCTTTGCTTAATATAACTCATTGTCAGTGTGTGCTTTGCACTAATTTCAGGATTGGTGTATTCAGGACTTTTTTCCTCTCAAATTTTACAAATTCCAAGATAGAAGATGAGCTTTTATTTTTTTGGGGGTAGCGTCAATTCCCATTATGTACTAGGGATGGTTTCATTAGGTAGTCTAATGAAGAATCTGGATGGGCTCAGGTGTTTTGGCAAATAACTAATAGAACTATTGGACATTTTTTCCAGGGAGGACTTTAGATTTCTGGGATGAGCATGGAATGTGAATGCAGAGCCACTCTGGTTTGGTGGGTCGAGGGTAGACAAAGGTCCAAAACAACCCATTAGCAAAAGCAGACAAAGGTGCAACACAATCCTGCTCAGACTCTACTGAACCCAGGATACGTTAGAGCAAAAAACAACTGACCGCTGAGCATCAGTTTTCACAGTGCTACTCGAACCACTATTTTTATGGAATGTAATTAGCACTACAGGAAAACAGAATTTCTGAAATAAAATATATTTGAGAGATGCTGAGTTAAATAAAAGTAAACATACTCCTTTATTGAAGGTTGTCTCAGGGACTTTAATATATAAAAGTACAGTATAAATCTCTGTAAAGGAATATTTTACAAAGCATTTTTCAAATGTTCTTGATGTCTGACCCATTTTTATTCAGTGAGCATTGCAAAAAATAAGCGTTTGATGCTAGCCTATTTTGGGACATAGATTGAAGGGCCCTATTTGATGCAGTGTTCAGAGGCAGAATGATCATTTGCAAACATGGTCATTTACAAAAATAAATAACATATGCCAACAAATTTAATGAATGACCAAATGGTCGTGCAAATGTTTTCTTGTGCTTCTAAACTCATAATCTCTAAAAATAGTGATTTTACTGAAGTAATTATGGTTTGCATAATTAAAATCCTGAGCTTTAGGGGGGGGGCTGTAGCTTTTGTGCTCAATATTAAATATTATGCTACAATTTGACAATCCCAGAGGAATATTGAACCTTCAAGAATAATCTATTTGCTCTTCTTTTTACATTAACGGTGTGTTGTGGGGAATCATATCCCTGCTGGTTTCTGGGAATCGAGTTTATTTTTCTGCTGATTATGGCAACATGAAGTTAAAGGTATTCTAAAACTTTTAAGAAGTCTTCTGAGCTACCACATCACCAGCTTACTATAGATATGGTAATTCCCAAAACAGAGTCTGGCTGGTCTACATAGAATTTTTTTTGTTTCTGTCTCTACTTATAGTAAATTATCAAAAATCCAATATTCTTCCTGCTTCTAGTATACACATCCAGTCATGTTTTCTAACTCTTCTCTGTGATAACCACCACTTTCTGTCTATTCAACAACAAAGAAGTAATTTGGAGATCTGAAGTTTTAACAAAAGCAACATATTTTTAGGATAAAATGGCTTAATAGAGACTGGAGGGACTGAAGAAAAGATGTTTAGGAAAATGTTTGTGTTACTTTTAAAGTAATAGCTAAGAGTTATTGAGTGCTTACTATTTCAAGTGCTACTATAAATCTTTCATGTGCATTATGTCATTTAATCTTCACAACAATCTTATGAGTGAGGTGTTATTATTCTTGTATTTTATGGCTGAAAACTGAGGTGATTCAGTGTGGAATAACCACACCAAGGCCACAGAACTGGCAGTGAGAGATCTGATAGTTGAATGTGAGCAGTTTTGCTCCAGAATCGACATTGCAAACATCAAACCACAGAGCATCTCTTCAGCTAAAGTAAAAGACATTGGAATTGGACATGAAGATGGATAAGAAGTTATGATGCTAGTTTCCTTTTTTTTTTTTTAAATGATTTAGTTTTAGAGAGGCATATGTTGTGGCTTTGCTCATGCTATACATCTGCTTACAAATTTTCAATGACTTTCCATCATGCTTCAGTATAAACCATTTCAAATCAATCAGCCTAGACTACATTTATCGGTTTGAGTGTCAAGCTCTCCATATTCTAATCTTTTTTTATTTTCAACACCCTAATGACTTATTTAACTTTATTATTAATTATTGTACTATTAAAATCTCCATGTTTATTCAGTGTATTCTGCCTCTAAGACTTTGTTCATATCCTCGTTGAAAGGCCTATCCACATAGCTTCTCATCTTGCCTATCTGAATTCTTTCTTCAAGAACTAGCCCTGACCGGTTTGGCTCAGTGGATAGAGCATCGGCCTGAGGGGTCCCAGGTTCGATTCCAGTCAAGGGCATGTACCTGGGTTGCGGGCACATCCCCAGTGGGGGGTGTGCAGGAGGCAGCTGATCAATGTCTCTATCTCTCGATGTTTCTAACTCTCTACCCCTCTCTCTTCCTCTCTGTAAAAAAATCAATAAAATAAAAAAAAGAACTATTTCAGAACTTCTTCCATGAAAATACAGATCACCTTACCTGCTATCTTGACCTTTGAACTCTCTGAAATCTATTTGACATATAGAATATATTTTGTATCATAATGGATGTGACTCTTGAGTATAATCTTAAGGATGCCAAAAGTTCACTGGGCAAAGAAACAGCCTGGGTTCTTGATGGATGTGGGAGCTATCACAGAAGTGCAAATATGATGAAATATTACAAGGGAACAAACAAGACCTTAGAAATATTGGTAAAAGCCAACTTTAAGAAATGTATATGACTTGCTACTAAATGAGGAAATAATCTTTACAAAGTTATTGCTTTAGTCCAGGTAAAAAATGGTGAAGGCCTCATTGATAAAAGAGGCCATGGCAGTAGGCTGGAAGAAAGGGGGCATATTTGAGAGATATTTCATGGTCAAGTGGATGTGCAGAAAAGGAAGAGAAATAATTAAGAATGATTTCTAAGCTCTTAGGCAACATAATTTGTAACAGGTAAGTAAGTAAAAAATAGAGGAGAATATGCTGCTGAAAGCCCCGCACAGTGGGCTATCCAAGGCAAGGAGTCTACAGGAAGTTAGATGACAGAAGTACCTGGAAATTCAAGGCTTGTGGCTGTAGAAGGATGTCCATAATAGATACATACACAATGGGACCCTAGCCTGTTGAAAATCATTAAGTCTATAGTCCTGAATAAAAGCAATTAGAAGAGTATGTAGAGTAGTAAATTGAGGATGCACCATGAGGCATTTTTTAAGCTAGATCAAGGCTGAATTAAGAGAGTTGGATAGATTCTCCTTTCTCCCCACCACACATACAAATTGAAATCATTAATAGATCTAAGCAGGTCCAAGTCCATTACAATAATGCAAGATTAAGACAGCAAACTAGTGTAAGATAGTTTATATATGTTTACTGTTATCTTTTAATTTGGTATTTGTACTAAATGTGTAATATATAAAATATAATTTTTTAAAAATTTCAATTTAGTATATATAGGGAATCTAGATTTTCATGTAACTGAAAATGAATCTTCTTGAGTGAGTGATTTTTAATGTAAGCATTACAAATAACCAGCACTATTTTGCACATTGAAATTGAATTCTTTTATTTTAAATATTCACAGTACAGAAATTCATTAGGCCTGAACAGAACATCATTATTTATACATTCAAGGAATAATTCCAGTGGTAAATCACTGAAGTACTTACATTAAATATAAGAAATATGATTGGAGAGATTTCTTCTTACACATATAGGCTCAAATCCTTTACACATTTATTTCTGCCTTGGGATCTTAGCATAGATGGTGAAATCACCAATAATTATTGAACAAAAATTTCACAAAATTATAACAATCATACCATATATTTATTTATAGTCCCAGAAAGACATCAATGGACAGGAACCTACATTTTGATATTTTTAAGGGAAGAAAATTTCAAATAACATCTGCAGTATAATTTGTGGAAAACATAAGTTATCCAAATAGCTGAATTTATAGATTCCCTATGGCATTTTGCCTTTCATGGCTTATTAAAATATTGGCTTAGCTGACATGATGTTTTATGTTATTTACAGGTTGAATATACGAAGGGACAACACTATGATAACAAATTAAGAGCCAAGATCAGTTTTGTTGTATGTCATACACATACAACATCGTGTTGATGATGCTGGGCTGATTACTCATCATTTGGATTAATGCTTTACTCCAGGATGTAGGGAAATTCTGTTGCATGATTTTCACTTGGAGTAGTAGCTAGAGTCAACTTTTATTATCATTATATTAACTTCACTGAAGCTGTTAAAATTGAACTCGAATGAACCAAACTTCTGTAAATAAATAAATAAATGTATAAATAGGATCCCAACTGCTTTAATAACATAGAAATGAAATTACCTTCTGGCAGTGTAAATGTTTATATTGGTGTTTTAAGTCACCAAGTGCTATGTTCTAGACATAACATAACACGATGGGTGACTTATTTCATTGGGGTGGTGGTCATTGGTTCATAATACTATCCATTTGGAATTAAGCCCTTTCAAAAACTCAAGTATATTTTCTGAAGAAGAAAACAAAACAAACACCAAAAGGAAACTTCACTGAATAATTCCTATTTCTAAAGACTACTGCAAATTGTTAGCATGTAGAGGTTTGGTCTCTGCAGCCAAAATCCATATTTTCTATGCAAATTGTTTTTCTTAATTACCTAAGTTACTGAGAAAAAGATTGAGTTTACCTTTTCCCTCTTCTACCAGTTGCACTGATTGGCTGTCCACACTACCTGGATGTCCTACATTACTACTCAAATTAGTGTTGTGCAGACCTGACCTCAAGTCCTCAGGTTAACCCCATCCTGGCAGTAGTACTGATTTTGGCAGTGTAAAAAAAAAAAGAAAAAAAAAAAAGACATACCATTTTTGATTGTAGAAAAAGCTGCCAGAATATTGTGTTCATAGATTTGAACTATTAACATGATTGTTCCCACATCTTCATGCTTATTATAGTAAGTTGCTATACAGTAAGTTATATCATTTGCCAATAAGTGATTTTATTTGTTGTATTTTATTGCCAACTAGAAAATCCAAGAAGAAAATTTGGGGAAGGGGCAAATTTACCACAATATGCTGTGACATTAGAAAAAAGGCAAAGCAGCTTTGTCTATTGGCTCATTAGCACTAAGAATACCATTTTCACTTTACTAAAGTTTAAAAAGGATTTTTGAAAGGACATAAATCATGCACATGGATTGAGACATGCCTGCATGTGAGTTGGCAGTGTAAATTCCCCCAAAGTTGCATGATTCATCAACAGCATGCATTCCCCCCCACCCCCAATATAGCACAACCTTAATATCATATAATTTCTAACACATTTTATTTCAAACATGCACTGGCTACTAAAATAAGATTTAAAGAAAAGCTGATGTTTGATATAAAATAATCATGTTTTTTTTTTTCAAGTGTGGAAAAATACTCTACAAAAAAATAAGTAGAAAAGTGATTTCTGATCAATGGGTGATTTTTTTCTATAAAAATCCAGATGATCAATTAGTGTGCTTACAACAACCTTATGGGTTTGAATCACAGTAATAACACATACAGAACATTAATAGCATTAAACAACTGTTAGCACAATGCAATTAAATCCTTATCAGAAATAACATGAACCTATAAACTATACATTTGGCATTTAGGTTTCAGGGTATTTTAAAGATTCTGCTTAAATACAATAATACAGTAGTGCAAAATCACATTACATTAATGAAACATACAATTACCACCCAAATAGTTTATGGATTACTGACCCTTACATTCACAGATAGGCTAGAATTGGCACATTTTGTTTCATCATAATAGTTTTGAGCTTCCTGACTTAATGCATTGTTTTATTCAGTCATACTTAAACTACATAAAAAGGTATAGGCATATGTGTGTCTGTATGTGTGTTCTTGAAGAAATGAGATAAGAGGAAACATGTAAAGTCCCCATTCTTCATTTGCAAAAACTCCATTGCAGCTTTCTTCTTTGGCAGCTCTTCAATTAGAGCTCCTAAAAAAAATGCGTGGTAACTTCTTTCTCTCCCTTCTTACAGCTTCCAGAGAAGTGACATAGCCACAAAGAAGAGAAAAGGAAGAAAAGAAAAAAAAAAAAATCTAGAATATATGGCAGCCATGCTTGGTGCCAGGCTAATTAACCCAGAAAGTCTAACTAATCAATTACATTTTATTAAGAGCTTCTTGGGGGGTTTTAACGTGAAGTTCACCACATCGCATTGACAGATGAGAAATCGGTAGCTCAGAAAAGCTAGTGAACTATACAATAGATCGTGCAAACTGGAACGTGGGTTCTGATCTTTAGTTTACTGTTCCCTTTCTGTTTCTGGTCACCACTTTTCTCCTTCCTGCCGCTTTGTGTACTTGAATCTACCTTTAGACTTTTAGCTTTCTACTTTTGCTCTTTAAAACCTCTATGATTCATATGTGCTCTGCAGTTTCAGAATAAACCCTATTATTCCAATGAAGATGATTATGCTCAATAATTTCATCCAAATATTTTTGACCACTGGCATTTCCTCCAATAAACATTCCTGCATATCTTTGTCTTAGACCAGATTTATAAAAATGTTATTTTATATTGTCACAATTACTTCACTAACCCCGACTCCTACCAAACCCAACCTTTTAAACAAAAGAAAATGAGAAAGAAAAAAAAAACCAGATGAATATAAATATTGTTTTTGAAGGTTGACATCATGCTGATAGATGTCAACATTTTTATTTAGGAGTGAAAAAGATACCATTATTTTCACTACTTTTTCTATTTCAATTTCCAATGCCTCATAGCCTGTCAATCTTTAGGGTGAGAGCTCTCATTGATTTGAATGTATAACATCTATATGCTGAAACATTTTTCTTTTTGCTAGTAAACTCCTGATTTCAATTATCGTAGACTTTGTCCTTTGATTCATTATTTTAAAGCAATATATAAAATATTTGAGATAGGTCATTTGTGTTCTAAGAAAGTGAACTGCTCTTAGTTTTACATAGACAATCAGATATGCTTGATTTGTTCAAGGGCTCTCAGAAAGAAAGCCAGTATGTGAAAGGCCTGATCTAATTACAGTCTCTGCAGACAAATATCCTGCCCTAGATGGCAGTGAACTCTGCTCTGGCAATCTCGCCTCAGATGAGGATGACATCTTCAGGATGGTCTCCCCCAAAGGACTGAAGATAGCTAATGAAGCTAAACAGAAATCTGGGGATGCGCTCTGATTGCTGGCACATATTTCTTGCATAATGAGTAGTACTGGTTGTTCATTTACGTTGGGTACCATTTATGCCGAGCCTGCTTTTCTATCTCCTACACCCTCATTAATGAAAATGAAATGCAGCCATGTGCCTAAAGAATCACTGTAGTTAACATACCCTTTTGTAGAAGTCACTCTTAAAAATTTTCAGAGAAATCTTTCATTTGTTTTTCACAATGAAAGTTCAACAAATTCTAATTTAACCTACTTTACATTTATACTAGTACAACTACTTTCAATAATCTGGTTGCCAGAGAACTCAGAAAAATAATTCAAATTTTGAAGTTTTCTAATGTTGTATCTGAAATAAACATTCCTAATATTCTTTAAAGTAAGAGCTAACTTAAAAAATACTGTTTTGAATATCATTGATTTTTGCACACATGAAAACATTTTTAAGCTTGCTTTTTTGTTTTATTACAGTACTGTTTAGAACTTATGCACATGAATAGTTGAGATTATTTATGTAAAAATTCTATTTATTATGCAATTAACAATTAGAATAGTCTTAATCACAGTCTGGCTAAGAATTATTTTATTTCTGCACCACTAAGATAATATATTTCTGTTTATTGAATTTATACACTATCATTTAAAAAGTAACTTTTAGCATTCTTTTAAGTTTAGGAAAATTAGATGGAGATTTGATTCTGTATTATAACTTACATAGTTCATTAGTCTGGGGTTAAACTAGTGGACCAGTTGAAGTGATGGATTAAGTCAAGTTATTGAACATTTCTAGACCTCTTTCCTTAACAGATAATGATTTCTGAGAATATTGCTGCTATTGAATTCTGTGACTTGAGCTATACTACTGATCATACCCTAAATTGACTGTTAGATTACTGATTGCTTGTAACAGTGAGGAAAAATTAGGTCTGCTTGGGTTCCAATTATTTTAAGAAATGGTGTATTTGCTTAGTAATGTTTATGCACAACCACTCACTGCCAGCTCCTGCACCCCTTCAATTACTTAGTAATTACAAAATGTGTAAATACACACATTTCTGCACTATTTTTGTTTCTCTTCTCCTGAAGATTATTCCTTTGGTTTATTTAAATTTGCAATGATACTTATAAGCTCTCTGCTTAACAATTTCAGAGTTTTAGAACTGAAATTTTGGAACTAGATTTGAATTCCTCACAATGACTTTTATTATAGTAAATGATACTAATTAAACATGTAGTCACTTAAGTGTCATTTCATCTGTACACACACACACACACACACACACACACACACACACACACACACACACAAAAACCATCAAGAAGATGCTACCTCCACATTACAGATGCAAAATCTGAGGATAAGAGAAGCCAAGTAACTGACTTACAGTTAATGAGTGGCAGGGTTTGGATTCAATCCTAAATTTATGGTCATAAAAAATCTGGGTGTTATGCCATGTTGCTGTATCCCAATTGCAAATTACTTTTCCACCCATCAAGTCAGGACTCTGGGACATGGTAAAGAGGTCTCTTAAACACACACAGAGGAACAGCAGATCACAGAGCACAGAAGTTTATGGCTATAAAAGACTCTGGTAATTGGACAGTCCAGTCTTTCATGTCATAAAATACAAACATCAAGTTGGAGCCTAAAAGATAATGAGATATATTCTTTCAAGTTATATAACCTTTTCTGTTCCTCATAATTTCTCCGGGTCAAAAATTACACACATCTTTTATGCAGACTGGTGATTCCCAGAGGCAGTCTCACATTCATATCACCTGTGGAGCTTTTACAACTGCTCACCACTGGGGCTTACCTCAAACTACTTGGGGTTTGGGCATCAACAATTTTAAATCCTCTCTAGTTGATTCAGATGTTCATCCAAGCTTGAGATGTACTGCTACATATACACCACTCAGATTTAAAAGAACTGGAGACTATAGATAGCCTGATCCACATCACAAGATTAATCAGTACCATGCTTGGGCATGAAATTATTAGGTGTAGAGAAATGTCTAGGGCTCTTGAGTAGGGAAATATTTAGTGACATATTCAGAAAGAGTACACAAGAAACAAAGAAAGGCCATAGCTCGTATCAATTGAGAAATAGAATGCTTTCCATTTAATTGATAGCTAAGATGCACACCTCAAGGCTGACAGCACATCAGACCTATCTGGGGAGATTTTTAAAATATAGATTCCAACTCAGATCTCAGACCCAGATAATTAGAAACTGTGTACTATTAAGACTCTTTCAAATGATTCTTGTGCAGCTGATACAGAAAGTCCCAAAGACATATGTGTGTTTGAGAACTGCTGGCTTACGATGGGACAAAACAACAACAACAAAACACACACAAAAAAGAACATGCTAGGAAATGTATTAAAACATGTTTTGTATTTTTAAAAATTATTTGAAGATATTCCAATTACATGACTAGGGTCCATAAATCAGTATAGTGCATAAGCACCTTTGGTGATTGTAGGAACCAGGTTTTCTGGAACAGTAACAAAAGGCGGCTTATGTTGAGAATTTCTTTTAAAAAATATTTTCAAACTAAGTCAAATGAGTAAATATATTAATCACAAGTTTAAAAATAACTAAGTTGTCTAGATGCATTCAATTAGGTTTAAATCATGTTCCCTATTTTGTTGTTATCTGGAGTGTGACTATCTGCCTTTACTGGCTCCCAGACACTTTGTATCAATAAAATTTTTTGGATTAAATAATAAAAATGTGAATGGCAGAGAAAAATCTAAAATATTTTAAAACAATGCCAAATATACGGTTGGTTTTCTGCAGACAATTAAGGTCTCAGTGAGTAGTGAGTGCATGAATTGTAAAGGACTTAGGTAGAGAAATAAGGGGAAGAAGGTGTTAAAGGAGGAAGATTAGCTAATTGATCACTTGCTATGGTCCAAGCAGGGGACTAGGTTCTTTCCACATAGTAGTTTACCTGATCAGTTTCATACTTTAAATATCTAGTCAGAGAAATAAAAGGAAAGTGAGCTTGGAGTAGTTATCTCCAAAAATTATTTTGAGATGGTCATTGAGATTTCACTTGCAAATACATGAATTTATTAGTTTAGATTTTAGATGAGAGAAGTAGTGCCAGACGGAACCTTAAAAACAGCAAAGTCCAGAAAGGTTCATTGGCTCTCTCAAAATTACAATCTGTTGAACCAATAACCCAGCCTAGCATTATTCATATATCTAGATATCAGGCTATCATTTATGTTCTGTTAACTGCTCTACATAACGCTTATGAATATGGATGCATTCAATATGAATTACTGAGAGGGAGAGCACTTCGGAGTAGAGCTTATCATTTGCAAAATGCTACAAAATCTCTAGATGAGAGATATACAGAAAAAACCACATACACACACACACACACACACACACACACACACACACACACACACACACACACACCAAAAAACGTCTTAACCAATGTTTACAATACAAAGGACTGCGGTTAGGGAGAAAATAAATTATTTTCTGGTATAGACTCTGGTAATAAATAATGTGCCTTTCACAGTGCTTGCACTTTAAATTCGCCTTAAATACTAATTGTCTTTCCTATTAGAAACAGTTGGTATGTTGACATTTGAATAGAGTGTTTACATGTTGCAAATCCTTGATAACCTTTCTGAAAGGTTACTTCTTTTGGGGTCTTGGAATGCTGCAAAACTGGAAGGACAAAAAAATGCCTTCCTTTGCATCCAGCAGCACATTGACTGATGAAAAATGTAAAATATCATCTCTACCTGACATCAATAAGCTGGAAACTGTTATCACATTAAAAATATTGTTCATGAATACAATGTTTTTATTCCTTCAACAGTATTGGTTGAGATCCTCCTCTATGTTAGGCACTGTCTTTTCTTTTAGATTCTGAAGTTTATTATATTTAGCAGCTTGATTATAATTAATTTGTTAAGAAGTTTATCTAAATGATACAGTGTTCAAGGGAATTCAACGATATATTTAAGCACAAAGTCATAATGTAAAAATCTAAACTTGTTTTAGTAATATTAATTCATACAAGGACATTTTCTAAGTAGATTATCTTAAGACTCATGGAATCTAATTTGAAAATAGGCTAAGCAGAAAGATTTCAATAATATTGTTTCCTATTCTTTCCATATTTAACTTCTAATTGGAGGCAGGACTTCAAAGGCTCAGCAAATAGTTCCTAAATAGTCTGTCACTTCAAACCTCAAATACTCTGAGCTTTCTAAGTCCTCACAATAGAAAACATTTCGGGACATTCTAGGACTACCAGGATTTATTTGGTAAATATATAAAAATTGTAAACTGATATTGATTTTCCAGTAAGATGATTTTTACCAGTTTCTACTTCATATTTTCAAATTTATGGCTGTCATAAAATATGATTGCCATGTCTTTTTTTTCAGAGTGTAATACTGCTTGATATAGAGAATTCATTATATATTCTTACTAATAAGGCCTATAAAAATTAATATATGCTTTTACTAGTAAGGCCTACAATAATTAATATTTAAATAATCATAACATTGAAGGTAATAGATTTTTGATATTTTGAAATACAATTTTTCAAATGCTAGTTTTTGTTTTTGTTTTATGTCCACAATTTATCCTCTGGCATAATTGCTTTTATAATCATCAGCTGCAAACCAATTTTATCAAATCCATACCATTTAGCATGAGATATCCTTAAACAGAATTTTGCTGTCTGCAGGATTTACAAAGCAGTGGCTGAGGACCATACATCATCTTAAGGGTTGCATTTCACTTAAAATGTAATGACAGCCCAAGTCTTTTTGCTGAAGCTCAACTCCTAAAATACTTAAACCAGAAAGAATGCTAACAAGTTCAATGTTTTATTTACTTATACTTTTTCAAAAGTCAAAGTGCTTGCACATAGAATGCATAATTCTATAGGCCCTAATGATACCATGTAGACATTCACATTTTTTAGGAATTAAGACATACTTCTATGATAAAGTGAAAATAATATGAATAGGAGCATAAGATTAAGAAATCCAGGCTCTTCAATTCTAACCATGGTTATGTCACTATCTGTGGTGAGTGTGTGCGTTTTTAAATAATATATTTTTATTGAAGGGAGAGGGAGAGAGAGATAGAAACATCAATGATGAGAAAGAATCATCGATCAGCTGCCTCTTGCATGCCCCATACTGGGACCCAGGAATCGAGCCCACAACCTGAGCATATGCCCCAACCTTGGGAATAGAACCAGAACCTCCTAGCTCATAGGTCAAAGCTCAACCCATGAGCCACACCTGCTGGGCATGTGTATGCATATGTCTTGAATAAATATTATCTCTGTATCTAGTTAACACATAGGTAGAATAAAGGGATTACTTTGTAAACATTGTTATAATTCCTTCCAGCCCTAAAACTCACAGATCAATGGATCCAGAACTGAAGGGTCCAATTGACTCATTTATTTTGGCACTTCAAATTCAGAAAACTTGTTCTCAGACTTGGTAATGGGTTTTTTAAATAGAGATGTTCTAGTTAATCAATTAGTATTATTGCCTTGGCTTGGGTCATATTATCAGCATGTGATTATAGTCACAGTCTAAGAATGAATCCAAATTCATAGTTGACAATATAGGAAATGTGCGCAAGTTTCTCGTTTTATTAAAATCATGGGCATCTACCACAGCAAATGTGGCTTGTCATGATTTTTCAGCTTTTGAAGAAAGTAGGTACTTTCTAAACTTGCTTGTAATAAATTCTCTTTCTGTCCCTATACTTTTCATAGGTCAAAAAGATAACAAAGTAAATGTAAATGAATGAACATGACTGTTTTAACATGACAAAATAAATGTGGGTGGAAATCTTTCCTTATTTAGGAGGGCAACCATACAGACACACTATTTCTTGAGCCAGTGTGGTTAGAAGAGATTCTGTGGAGGAAATCTCCATTGGGTCACACGAGTAAACAAATCTGCAGCTCAGAAACAATTGGGGAAATCTGCTTTTCTATTTTCATTAAATCAGCAGTGATCCAGGTAAACTTCACTGAGAATCTGAGAAAGGTTTTCTGTATCTCTCCACTTAATTATAAGCTACTTCAAGACAGTGATAGTCCCTTGTTCATCTTTATCCCTGCTTGTGGCATTGCTTGACACAGCATGCCTATTCAATCAGGGGTAAAGAAATTATTCTGAGGATCAAACAATCCTCCATCAACACAGGATTCTTTCTCTGCTCAAATTCTTCTAGTGCTCTAGAGAGCTCGTTCCCTCCCATGGCAGTCCTATTAGAAACAGTTGGCACCTCCTTCTTACTGAATTGAAATTTGCCTCTTTCTCTTTAATTTGATGTAGAAGATTGTGGATTTGACTTGTACAGTACTGATGCCACATGTAATAGGACTATTAAAATTAGTCACAAATAGAATCAAACAGATCTCATCAGAACATTCTAAGTCTTTTGAGTTTTTGCCATGAATGGAATAAAGTTCTTTTGGGAACTACTTTTCTTGAAGAATTCTTAGCATCCCAACTTTTCTCACCTGCTGTTCTATGCTTATATCTAGCTAGCCCTTAACCTAAGGGTGGAGAAATTCTGTACAGCAACTAAGTTCACGAGCGAATTCTCCAAAAACTTAGTGTAATGACAAACTTATTTTGGTTTAGTAAAGCCCCGAGGGCCTTACCATGTGCTATAGTATAAACAATTACTGAAGAGAAATGTACAACATCATCACCAGTGAGTACCTCTAGGCTGGAACTGTCACTTCATTGAAACTAATAAAATTTTTCCATGATGTTCAATGCCATTGTATCTATTCATTCAATAAATATGCATTGAGATCTTATAAAACCTCATTATGTTTCACATCTTATATTTAACTCCTTGATGTTATTTTTATTTAGGTTCTTTTAAATGATAGGACAATAGTTTGTCAAATGTTATGTTTATTTATTTGTCTATATGCTAAAATAAACTTATAAATAGTGGGGCTAGAGAAAAATATTTTAAATTGGTATGTTATTAAAATTGTACATCTATGTGCCATTTAGAAATGTGATGCAATCTATACATATACTTTTGTTATTTGAAGAAATTATTTTTATTATAATAATGTGTTATCAGGATAAAAAAGAGAACTGTCTTAGATTTTCTACAGTGTTATTAGGATTATTTCCTAGATACTAAAAATCCCCCAAAATACATATGTAAAAATACTTCAATAATTTAACTTAAGATCATGAGAATAGTAGCTGCATTTGCAAATCAGCTTTATGAAAGTATATGGGAAATCTAATAGTTTTATGACAGTTCTGCTTCACTATGTTTCTTCTTCATTACATGAATAGTTTTGCCTTCACAAACATGTTAAACAGGTAAAAATAGATCAAATAGAGACAGTTACACACTTTGTTCAACTCAGAAGTTGGAGAGGTTAGAATTCAATTACAAATACTTTTCATTTGTTATATTATCCAAACTTGGAACTAGAGATTATAATATTTAGTGAAAATATTTCATTTTTTAAGATGTGCATTTTCATTTTCCAAATAGGTTAAACAGATGATCAATATACAAACAGTAATTGTACCACAAACTTACATTACCGACAACTACAAAAAATGTGAAAAAAACAATCTTTATAAATGATAGTGAAGAATAAATTATTTTTCAATGCACATAATTAGGTATATACAGGATAATTTAAATCCAAATGGAGTGATTGCTAATGCTGAATTCTTAAAAATCTTCATCAAAATATACGTTACCCGAGAGTGATCAAAATAAATTGTGACAGAAAAGCAGAATGTCTCATCTCTCTATTCATTCTCTAAACTTCTATGATATTTCATTGAAAGAATTTGCCAGGTGTGCTAATGTTGGAAAACTCTAATGCCAAAACCATTTCTTTAAATTACCAACAGACTTATATTCTTGATGCCTTTTCACATGATCACAAGCCAAGCATGCGTGTGATTCCCAAAAACGTGGAAGATTTACTGTGAAATCTTTCCTCCAGTTAAAGTAACTAAGGTACAACTTATTGTTTTTGTCAACTTCCTTCAGATACTTTGCTAGCTCACTTGGAGAGTTATAATCTTCCACATGAATGAATGAATCTGCTGGAATATAATTTTCATAGTTTTCCCTAGAGGGGCCCAGAACAATAGGTACTGAGCCAGCCAGAAGAGCATTGTAGAGCTTTTCTGTGATGTAATCTTTATGGATTGAGTTTTCGAAGGAAAGATAAAATTTACAAGTAGATATGGTAGGAATCAAATTTTTGTTATTCACATACTCTCCAAATGCTTGCCCATAGGTATGGATTTCAATGCTTTTGCTTAGCTCATTGTAATACTTGACCCTGGCGTGCTCCGGGTTCCAGTTACTTACAACCCAGCACACTAACTTCTCTTTGCTTGGCACTTCAAACACGAAGGGGTTTGTGCTCACCGTCAATACGCCATAAGGCACTTGGATATCTGAGTCGCGGCGATAAGTCAGAGTGAGATTGAATAGGTGCTCAATGCCATTCTTCTGGGGCGTGTGAGTTGGTGATTCCAAATTCATCCAAATCCATTTCTGGAAGGGTGGCCTAGCTTGCTGAGGTAAATTCGTCAGATCCCAACTGATGTCTCGGTGATGGATCAGAACAGCGTGAGATTTGTTGTAAAGAGAACGGTCTGTTGTGAGATGGCATCCTTGGATGTTGAACATTGCTTGGCAGGAGGTAAGGTCAAAGGTCTGCCCAAACGGCCACACCCAAATCAGAATAGTAGTTTCATTAAAATAATCAGTTTTGGTGGTAAAGAAATTTTTCATTTTCAACACTGAGCTGGTTGACTCCATTGGACTGAAGATCCAGCTGTTGGTGGGCTTGATGTAAATGAGAAGACATGCCATAAAGAAGCCCAGAATAAAGCAGACAATTAAAAATGGGCGGAGAATTCCTTTGGATGTTGATGTCATACTTTTTTCTATGAAACAGAAAGAGAAAGAGGGGTAGGTAGGGGTAGGGAATGAAGAATTAATCATAAACATAACTCGCCATAGACATGTTGCAAATCCTAAAATACATTTAATCACAGAATCAACTGAATTTCCCTTTTCAGTGTTATTAAACCACTGAGAGAAATAGAGCTTTCATTTTAGAAAACAAACAAACAAAAAAACCTGCTTTTAAAAGGAAGTTTCCCCTAAGTGTTACAAATGAGTCAAAATTTGATAGACATGTACCAGGTATCTTCAAGCCAGTTAGTTTATTTTGTCAATGTCATCCTTACCTGCTATATTTTTATTTGTTTGCTGAATACTGCACGACAGACTGTCATCACAAAAGCTATGGCTAAGTTTCAATATTTGGAAACCAGACCAGACTTGTGAAAATTTCCCAGGTGATATAATCATTTATTTGCTAGGGTACTTTTTGAGATTGCAATATAACTTTGCAGTTCAGATGAAATTCAGTAAAAAATAAAAATCAACATTTAAAAGGAAAAAGTTATGTTTTTGTATTTTTTGGTATAAATTTATATTCACTGTTAAAAATGCAACAGGATAGTCATCCTGTAGAAAATGGCAACTCTTAATCTGATATCTGTTTTTGTTTGTTTTTTAATAAATGCACTAATGCAAAAATTGGGTAAATAAAAACCCCTCATTATTTAACTTAAAAAATTTATTCTTACCCTTTTTATTGTTTGCATTTAATAATTTCTTACTATACCCAATATCTACAAGGATGTGATAATCAAATGCCCTATTGGCATTAGAACAACATTCCCACTAATGCGGTATGGGCCACTCAAAATAGTTTTTTGTAGCATTAAAATGATATTATTATGGAGGGGCCTAAGCAAAATTAGCCAGTCAGAGAAAGACAAGTATCACATGATATCGCTTATATGTGGAAACTAATGAACAAAAAAGACCCAGAGACATTGAAGCAAACAACAGACTGATGTATTTCAGAGGGAAAATGGGGGCAGGGGAAGAGATTAACCAATGAACTTATATGCATATATGCACAGCCTATGGGCAGACAACAGTGCAGGGAAGGCATGGGAGGCTATGGGAGGAGAGTGAAAGGGGTCAATGCGGCGGGAGGGGACATCTGTAATACTTTCAACAATAAAAGTAAATTTAAAAATAATAAATGAATCATCAAAAGGAAAGAATTAAATTTCATGGAGAACAGTATTGATCTTATGAATTTTAGCAGATTGCAGTTAAAAAGGTGAATCAAGGCTTTTAATTTTTTTAATAGCATTATGGTCCAAGTTTTTCCTCTTTGCCATTGATGGCTCCTTATGAATATAAACACAAAGATAAAATATGTTTACAAAACTGTCTCTGAAACTCATTATTCTTCTTAACAAAATGATATGGTCTTTCAATTTCAAATTCTTTAAAATATTTTAAAATATTGATAAAAACTAGTGTAGAAACATTAGTTGTTTACTTAAAGAAAAAGGGAGAAATTGTTCTTATTTAAATACCTAAATTTATGTGAACATTTTTTTAAAAATCCTGTTTTGTTATATAGTTTTCTTAAAACCTATGATATTTTCTATATGGCAAAGCTTGATTTTGTGAGTCCAAAGATTCTGGATATTTTATCCTAGACACACCACTAGAAGAGAATTATTGGAATCAGAGACTGAGACTTACTGTCAGAATTAGCTTCATACTTATGAAGTCATTAACAAAGAAAAACAAAAGAGTATATTCTAAATATGTCAGAAACTATTAATTAACCATCAAGTGACAGAGAAAATCAGAATGAATATAAAGGAAATCTCAACTCTTTAGAACTAAATGATATTGATGGTACTACTTGTCAAGTTTCATAATATGTAGTTAAAACAGTATTTATAAGGATATGTATAGATTTGCACAGTTTTCAGGAACTTAATTAACAAATTGGTCACTCAACAAGCTGTACTCAACAATGGTACAAAGAAATAAGAAATAAAGAATTAAGGTGTGGATAGAAATCATTAAAATTGAGAGGAGAGATTTGAGGGAATTAATATCACATATAACTATGTGAGATGAGGAATGTTAACTTATTGTGGTAATAATTTCACAATATATACATATTTTAAGTTATTTTGTTGTACAACTTAAACTAATACTATTTTATATGTTAATTATAATTTCATAAAACTGGAAAAATATTAAGGTAAGCTTTAGGTAAGTGTAATAATCAAAAAGAGAAAAATAAAATTAAATATCTAAAAAGAGTAAATAATATTGGCTTATCATAAAAAAACTAAAAATGACTATTTGAAGTAATTTTATGGTAATAAATTTGAAAAATTGATGAAATAAATGGTTGTGTTTCTGCACAAATAGAAAAATGCCAATTCTAATCAGAAACTATGATTAAACAAATAACAGTTAAAGAAATGGAATTCATAAATGCTAACTAAAAACAAATACTAGAGCTAGATCATTTTGCCCGAGTGATATCAACAATTCAATGAGTAGAGAATACTGCTGTCACTTAAAATATTATTCTAGAAAACAGAAAAATAAGAAGTTTAACTCATTATATGAAGCCAATTCTTATCTTGTTGACAAAAGAAGATATGAAAAGCTAAAAAAAAAGTTGTATTTCACTTATGAACACAGATGCAAAAATACAAAAATGTAGCAATAAAGAATATTGAAAATATGTCATGATGCAATTCATGAACAAGTTTATGGCAGTTTAGTTACATTTGACACTACTGGGATCTACTGACTGAGAAAACTTATTAGGAGGATCCCCCTTATTTTTAAAAAAAATATATTTTATTGATTTTTTACAGAGAGGAAGGGAGAGGATAGAGAGTTAGAAACATCAATGAGAGAGAAACATCAACCAGCTGCCTCCTGCACACCCCCCACTGGGGATGTGCCCGCAACCCAGGTACATGCCCTTGACCGGAATCGAACCTGGCACACTTCAGTCCGCAGGCCGATGCTCTATCCACTGAGCCAAACCAGTTAGGGCAGGATCCCCTTTTTAATGGAGCAATATTAATCTTTGGTATACACGATTTGATTAAGCACTGGAGTGTTGTTTTTCTCTATGTGACCAATGTTTAAGGATTTTTAGAAGTGCTCTCATGGAAAAATTCCATAAGTCCACTTTGTGTTGAATTGCAATGGCAGAAACTACCTAAATATATTATGTCAATTTAAAATAAGCAAGTTAAACTTTAATAGCCACCAGCCACTGTTTAATAAATGTTCAATCTCCACTAGGCCAGTGCCAAGCACTTTGCACACATCATTTCTTTTAATTCTCATAGAGCCTTTATCACCTCTTCTTCACAGCTGAGGAAATTGAGGGCCAGAGATATATCACTAGCTTAACCATTGAGTTATGTTCTCTCTTGCTTTCTTTAAACAAATAATGCAAACACCAATAATCCATTGAGATACATTAGTACCTCAAGTTTTATTGTCTTGACATTCCTGGTCTGTACCATTTTCTCTATAATAAAGGACTCTTCACCCATGAATTAAATTTAGATCAATTTCTCTAAATAAGAAAAATACCTGACACTTATATGGTGCTTATTAGTGCCAAACATTGATCTGAGCACTTACATTAATATATATACATTAACATATATACATATATATGTGAACACATAAGTTACCTTATTATATTCCAGTTTTTTTGATGAAGAGTCTGGGGCCCAGAATGGTTAAGAAACTTGGCCAGGTTCACAGTTAGTAAATGGCAGAGCACATTCAAACACAGGCCATCTGGCTCCAGAGTCTGGGCATTTGATAACCATACTTTATATCACTGATTCATCAGGTTGCAGCCAGAGAATGCAACCATCCTGGAGATACCACAATGTAAGCTTCGTGAGGGGCTTTGTTTCTTCACTGTTGTATATTCATCACCCAAAAATAGCAGGTGCTTAATAAATGCTGTATATGTTACCTGAATGACTGATGAATCCCCAACTATGTGCAAGGTAAAATGCTTGGTAACTAGATAAACCAAAATGAGCCAAGTATGAATGAATGATTTCTCGGTACATTTAACATGTATTGTATTTCTCAACAGAATAATTACCATTAAAATTGACATACAGGCATTCCTATCACTCGATGAGCAAAATCTCCCAGTTTTGCCTCTCTGTCATGCCTCAAAGTTAGCATCTATATAGCACATTTTAGTACCATGCCCCCCCCCTTTTTTTTTTTTTTGCCAAATGAGAAACAATCACCAGGCAGAAACAATGCTTCGCCCACTGTGTGCCTTTCAGTTTTCCCTGCTTCCTGGACATTTTGTATTACTTGGGGTTCTTCTTGTTAACTCTCTGCACACCATCTCCCCTCACCTTTTAACTGCTGTCAGGGTTAAGTACCAAACAGTAGGGACAGTTACTCAGTAACCCCTGCTTTGTACAGAAACAGTCAGAAAAGCTGGCCTCTTGGAGCCAAATTGTCATCCTCTTGACAGGAACCTTTTCACCTATTCCTAATAATTCAGTCGGATACTCAACATGCCTTCAACTGTTCATCAATAGAACCTATTTTTAAAGCACCTGGACTGTCAGGATAGAGCTCACCAGAGACAGCAGTAAATGTACAGCATAAAGCAAACTGCAACAGCAAATCATATAATTACACTTTTTCAATTATTTTAATAGTTACCAATACTAGGAAAAATGTAATTTAAAGATGTTAGCATTAAAAATAACATAATATTTAGTAAAAGTACTACTTTATAAGACTTGATATGCATATGACTCTGTTTTCCATTAAAAGACAACCTTCAGTCATACTTTACAATTGCTCTACTGAGTACTGAAGAATGGAAGATAGTTTGTAATAAAAATGGGTTCAACTTGTGCTTCTCAAGCCATAAATATACTTAAAGGTATTAGGGAGAGAATTGCGAAACCAAGGAGAACAGGGGCTTCTTCAAGAAATGGTAATTCTATTTTAGGTTTTCATGGTTGTTGTATGTGTGTACTAGTATGTGTATTTTAAATTAAATGAGGTGTCACCTCACACCTGTCAGAATGGTTATCATTAATAATCAACAAATGACAAATGTTGGCAAGGATGCGGAGAAAAGGGAACCCTAGTATACTGCTGGTGGGAATGCAGACTGCTGCAGCCACTGTGTAAAACAGTATGGAGTTTCATCAAAAATTTAAAAATGGAACTCCCATTTGACCCAGTGATCCCACTTCTGGGAATGTATCCCAAGAAATCCAAAACACCAATCAGAAAAGATATATGCACTCCTATGTTCATAGCAGCACCATTTACAACAGCTAAGATCTGGAAACAGCCCAAGTGACAATCAGTAGATGAGTGGATAAAAAAGCTGTGGTACATTTACATCATGGAATACTATGCAGCTATAAAAAAGAAGGATCTCTTACCCTTTGAGACAGCATGGAGGGACGAGGAGAGTATTACTGGTATGCTAAGTGAAATAAGTCAGTTAGAGAAAGACAAGTATCACATGATCTCACTCATATGTGGAATCTATTGAACAAAATAAACTGGTGAATAAAATAGATCCAGAAATACAGAAGCATGGGACAGATTGATGAATTTCAGAGGGAAAGTGGAGGGCGGGGTGGATGGGTGGGTAGGGAGAGATTAACCAAAGAACTTATATAAAAATATGCATAGCCCATGCACACAGACAATAGTGTGGTAAAAGTCCTGGGTGTGTGTGTAGGGTAGAGGGGGTCAATGGTAAAAAAGGGGGACAGCTGTAATACTTTCAAACAATAGATATAAATTAATAAAAATAAATTAATTAAAAATAGAGTATTCTATACTGTAGAACAGAATCTAATAATTGCCTTAAACTGTAAGCTAGAATAGGACAGTGGGCTTGTAACTTGCCTCTTAGGACTTTATATGAAGCACCCACCACCTACTTCTTCAACCCACCTGTCTGTCTCACACTAGCAAACATGTGGGGGTGGAAGAGATTTTCCCTCTGCTCTTAGGAGTTCTTGTGTCAATGTGTTTGGCAATCATTGGGAGGTACATATATTCTCTACTGGTGGTGTGGGTGCACAATCAAACTATTTCTTGATAAGGTGAGACGTTTTATCCATGGTAAAAATGTGTAAAGATCATAGACAATTTGAACAGAACTTTGGATCCACTTGTGGATCTTTCAATCAACTCAGACCAACCGCAAAAACCAAAAATGAATCATTGACAAATTAGTAGGTGGACTAGTTATAAATAGTTAAAAAATACCACATATAGTCACATTGTGACTCTTCCCCTGTTAAATAAAATGAAATTTGTGAAGTGCTTCTGATAGTGCCACACAGAATGCATTCTGTGTTTGTGATTATGTTATTATTCCCTGCTGATTGGACAAGAATCAGAGCTCTCAGCTGAAACTCTCTTGAAATAATAGATTCCTTTTGATTCTATGCAAATCATTACCATTTCTAACAGCGCACAATCACTTCTACATTCTAAACATAACTCATTATTAATAATCTCTGGATAAAATATATAATACAAAATTCCTATGAATATAAGGATCAGCGTCTTTCAGTTGTTCATGGAATCAGTCTTTTTGTAAAAGGTTACTCTATAAGCAAATTGTACTTAAAGGATTCTATAGCAGATATTTGCCGATTTTTTCTGCCTGGCAATTACTGTCTCTTTTTCTGATAATAGCACCCCAGTTTCCTGCTGGAACACTACCTCTCCTCTCCTGTGTGCAATCTTTGGGACTGCAGAGAATGCTGTCTCCCCCTTTCCTAAGCAGTGCTGAGCAGGGAGCCAGGTCATTCAAACTCTCTCTCTGGGACTTTGAATTTGGAATTGAAGAGCTACGAGGGGGGAAAGTTGGGCCTAATTAATCACAGTGGGGTTCCCTGAGAAGGCAATTCAGTGAACTCTGCTATTTGGGTCCAAGGAGCTCCCCGGGATCCTGCCTTCAGGTATTGGTTTTTCAGGTGTTTATTCAGTTCCAAGAGCTACTCCGTGAGGCTTGCAATTATTTCCGTTTTGTTTATATTAGTTAAAATTATTTTTAGTGCTTGAAACAAATGCATAATAATTCTTAATTAAGCAAAATAATAATAATGTTAATAAAACCCCGAAGCTTCCCTCTTGTTTCACTTTCTGCAGGATGTGAAATGTATAATTGAATATTTCAAAATATGCCCATATTTGGATTAAAAATAAACTATATAAACTCTCAAAACAGTAAAAAACTCTTTCATTTCATGGACTCTATCCAGAGTTTATACATATTGGGTGGGCGGTGGTGTCTAACTGAACAGCTAGTACTCTATTTAGACAGGCTCAGAGACCAATTTGTTCCCATGTCATCATATAGTGCTTAGTATCATGATATCAGTATGGGATTCTTCTTTATTTATTTGGGGGGGGGGGAGGGGAAGGTTGTCTTGTTATTGTTTTGTTTTACTTCTCCCTACAATGTTTATGCTAAGATCCTTTACAAGAATAAAACTATAACCCTTATACATTGTGTACTACCAAAATATACTTGGTCTCAAAGTACTTCAAAATTGTATATATTCATTGCTTCACTCTCAAAGATTCCCTTGACACCTCACATTCCGTGGAACCCATCTCCTGGGCCTTCCCGCTCTGAGTGCCCGCAGTTCTCCCATTGGATCCTGAGCCAAATGTCGCCTGCCTTTGGGAGAGATGTTCACTCTTTGGCAAGAAGACACTGGTTGATCTCTGGAATGCTAGCAAATGTGTGTTTGAGTACCTCTCTTAAAGACCTTTGGATATGTGTCTGGTATTCCAGGGGGAAGCCTCTGCTTTACTTCCTCCAAACACTGGAGAAGCTGCACCAACAATGCCGGTCTTAGTCACCAAGCCTGTTCCTCATTATTCCTCAGAACATCCTTTGGCACATATAGAATCCCTTGACTTATTCCTGCAGTGTTTTCATCTTCAAGCGTATTTCTTAGAAATTTTCAAAAACATCTCTCTGTTCCCTGCCCACCCCCCACCTCCCTTTTTCATTTTTGTCTCAGACATTTGTGTCCTGTGGCGGGCAAGCCGCCAGCTGCAGTTTCCCTGAGCTGCGAACTTCTTCATCTCGGGCACTTTGATTTTCACGGTCTTTGAAATTTCCTTTTCAATTTAGGGATTAACCTTTTTTTAGCTTGATCTTTTATCTGTTCACTCTCGGCTCCTAATCAGTAAGTCTTAATTGCTGTCTTTATTTAAATTAGAAGCTCTGTTTGTGGGCTTCAGTTGAGGCTAGAACAATCAGACCTGACACTGAGCCCAGGAGTAACTTGGCTTGTGTGCTGCCTGCCCCTAGAGAATACCACATACAGAACCTGGGCTGCTTCTTTTGGCATTTCCCCAGAACAGGCTTTCTGGCTTTCCTGGAGGCTAACACTCTTTCGTCATTTGGCTTTTAGCACCTGGGCTTTCTATGACTAATGCCACATTTTAGCCCATAGCAGCTAGGTAGGGAAAGTCCATGAAAGCCTTTTTAAAAATGGCCTCTCATTTTGGCCTGCTATGCTCCTACTAGAGGCCCGGTGCATGGATTCATGCACTGGTGGGGTCCCTCTGCCTGGCCTGCATCCTCTTGCAATCCAGGACCCATGGAAGATTGTCGGACTGCCAGTTTCAGCCCAATCCCCAGAAGCCAGGCCGAGGGACCCCACTGGTGCACGAATCCATGCACCGGGCCTCTAGTAGAGAGAGGGAGAGAAACATCAATGATGAGAGAGAATCATTGATTGGCTGCCTCCTGCATGACCCTGGAGGCTGAGCCTGCAACCCAGGCATGTGCCCTGACCAGGAATTGAACTGTGACCTCCTGGTTCACAGGTGGATGCTCAACCACTGAGCCAGACCACCCGAGCGAGGTACGTTAAATTTTATAGCTGATGCAGCAAAGCATCATATAAGGAATTCATCTGAAACAGTGTGGCTATCCAGAACAGAGCTATCACAGATGCCTGGCCCAAGGGGATCAAAACCGGCTGTCCGACATCCCCAGAGGGATGTAATAGTGCACAAAGTGACAGGCAGCCGGGCACCACACTGCTCCTGCTCATCCGACCCCTACTGCACCTGCACGCTGCCATGGAGGCGGGAGAGGCTTGCACCGCTGCAGCTGCACTCACCTGCCGTGAGCCTGGTGTCTGGTGCCTGTTAGTCAGCTGAGCAGCGCTCCCACCGTGGGAGCATACTGACCACCAGGGGGCAGCTCCTGCATGGAGCATCTTCCCTCTGGTGGTCAGTATGCGTCATAGAGACTGGTCCGCCAGTGGTTTGGTCGGTGGGCCGCTTAGGCTCTTATATATATAGATGTATTCCTGACTCTGAAGATGAGACTCCTGTCCTTTCATATACAAAACTGAGCAATTAACCTAGTGGATTCTCCTTGATTTGTCCCTGTCCTTCAAATCTATACCTGACCCAGCACCAAATCCTTGCAATTTTGTCTCCTAAATATTCCTTAGATTGGTTGACTTTTCTCCATTTCCCTGGGTCAAACATCTATCTTTTGTATAGACTGCTGACAGTGCTTTTTAAGTGGCCCATCTGGCATTCACTTTTGATGCTTTCAATTCCTTCACTGTGCAGTAGACCAGTGGTTCTCAAAGTGTGGTCCTCAGACCTACAGCATCAGCTTCAGCATCAACATGCAAATCTTGTTATGAATGCAAGTTCTCCCGCGCAACTCCAGATAAGTGGAACCAGAAGCTCTGGGATGAGGCAATCAGTTTAAAGAGTTCTTCAAGTGATTCTGACCTGCACTACATTTTGAGAATCCCTGCTGTAGAGTGATCTTTTCAAATCCCAGATCACACCTTATGCTTCTGTTCAAGGCCCTTCAATGAGTTCCAATTGCTTATGTCTTAATGTGGCTTAACCAGCCCTGTCCCCAGCCTGAGTGCATGGCAAGCTCCCTACTGCACTGCCTGCATCACCGTGCTTGGCCCTCTTGCATTGTCACTGCATCAGCTCTTCCCTCTCTGTTCCCTGGAACAGATCCCCGCCTCTCTATGTTGATTTGCTCCTTTTCACTTTTCAGATCTCGGATCCACTGACAGTTGTTTATCAAGGGATTCCTGACAACCTCCCATCACTCCTCCCCCACTAACTCAAAGACCCCAAGTACATGTCTCATTGCACCATGCGTCATTTTTGCATAGCACTTAGCACACTAGCAAGTTCACCTATACTTGTGTGATTATTTGATTAATAGTGTTGCCTCTGTTTGACTGTAACTAGGCTCATATGGGAGACATTGGACAGTCTTCCTCAGGATTTAATCTCTAAGTGCTCAGTCAGGCTTGGCATATCCTTGCAATAAACAAATGCTTTTTAGTGACCCTGTGGCTAACAATTATTGAGCATTTGCTCAATAAGCACCAGGTTAAAACTTTTATGTATATTTTATCACTTGATCTTCAGGAAAAAAATTCTTTTTTTGTTCATTTAATTACCAAATAAGCATGTATCACTTTCTTGTGCCAAACATGATTGTAGGCACTCAACAAATATCAACTCCATTAGAACCCATAATGACCAGTTGAAATACATATTACAATTACATACATTTTTACAAATGAGGAAATTGATATGCATTTATTTGTCCCACGTCACATAGTAAGTGGTCAATTAAAATGTGGACATGACCCCAAAAGGTGTTGCTTTAAAAATACATTTTAAAAATATAGATTCCAGCTTACAATTGCAAATAATTTTATGAATGAAAATTTATTTTATAACTCTATTACTCTGCAGTCGTTATTCATTAGAACAAACTGGATTCACCAATACTCCCTCCCTGCTCTTATTCTGGACACCAGTGGCTAGGAACGATGGATCCAGAATACTATAAGTTTTAGATAACTCTCTTCCTGTCCTTAAGAGACTATGGAGGGATGAATGAGAAGAAGGAGAAGTCTAGCTTTGTTTTATTATTGGGGTATCTATAATGCAAATCAAGAAATATCAAAGATTATTGACACATTTGCAATTGCTGAATCAAGGCCTCTGTGATAACTGTTTCGCATAGCCACACTGTTTCAGATGAATTCCTTATATGATGCTTTGCTGCGTCAGCTTTAAATTTTAACTTAGCTCACTTGGGTGGTATGGCTCAGTGGTTGAGCATCTACCTATGAACCAGGAGGTCACAGTTCAATTCCTGGTCAGGGCACATGCCTGGGTTGCAGGCTCAACCCCCAGGGTTGTGCAGGAGGCAGCCAATCAATGATTCTCTCTCACAATTGATATTTCTCTTCTCTTCTCTCTCTCTCTCTCTCTCTCTCTCTCTCTCTCTCTCTCTCTTCTTTCTTCTCTGAAATCAATAAAAATATGTTTTAGAAAATTAACATACCTCAATGGGCCTAGTTGCCCCAAAACAATAAAGGTAGAGAAAATGATTAATTTAATTAAAATTTCAGTTATATCTTAGAGTGTGTTTACAAAATGTCATCAGTTAACATTTCTAAAGAATTTATAAGTTTTTATTCTGTTACTTAAAACAGAATAAAAAATTCCTTCTCTATAACTTTTATATAGCAAATTCCCTGGATCTCACCAGACTACTACATAAAGTCATATGCTTTTAATGACCATATTAAATAGTTTGATCTCCATTGGTCTGGAAACTTTTCTTCCAGGTGTCCCTCAGTTGTGTCCATAAAAGGGGATGGGAGTTTCACCTGTCTAGCAGCAGCAGTCGCCATCCACTCTGTGTCTCATCCTTCAGCTACCACAAGTCTGAGAACCACTTGACGCAGCTTCATCTCTGGTCCTTCCCATCGAATATGTGGGCCTTGAATACCAAATCCAGCTTTCCCTGATCTCTAACCTCAGGGTGTCAGAGATTTTTGGGTTCACATTTCAGTGGAAAATTGCCTGTTTGAACCAATCTTCCTGTCTCCAGTAGCTTTGACTGTGCTGAGATAATTCATCTCTCCCAAAACATTTCCCTTAATTTCTGGTCCTCTAACTGCTGACAGTGGTAGCTTTAGTCCAGTTTGCAGGGCAAGACAGTGAATCTATGGGAAACAAACTGCTCTACCTTCTTTGGCTCTTTCCTTCAACCTTTTCCTCAACATAAAATTCCTGCTCTTACAGTTATGAAAACAGAAACAGAATAACATCGTGCATACCAAAAGACGTTAACAGGTACTAAGAAGGTTGAAGGAACAGAAGAAAGAATGTCTATCTAAGGAGGTAAACACTGTATTAGATGGGGCATTGCCATGACAACAGTTTCTGAATCACACCAAATTTTGCAGGCTGATCATCTTTTGAACTCATGTGACACTAATTAGCATCAGCTTTACAAGGATTAAATAAAAACACATCACTGTAGTTAACGAGGAGATTCTGAAACTTCAATTAAATCTACAATCAGAGAATGGGCCAGTAAGAACTAACATAGAAAGTATGAGCTACAAAGACTCAACAGAGACAATATGATAAAAAGTGTGGCTAAAGATTGTAGGAAAGAAGCAAGGTTAATCAACTTGCATCTGAATAATCTGAACATGAACTGATTAGCATAATTAACAGAAGATGATATTAGAGGAAAGGTGAAAAAGAGGCATTTAGAAGTGAAGAATTCACTAGTGAGAAACCCTCAATCTTAGAGATACAAATACATCAACCCATGGAGGGGAGAACTTCTGTGGTATTATACAATTAAACTGGCCCCATTGGCATCTTTCTCCCTAGCCTCAATGACCCAAAAAAGTAATAAATGCTTTTTTGAATATTTTGTTTACCGAGTAGTAGAAAGTGCCATACTTGGCATATAGAGAAAATGGAGGATGTCAAAAGAGACTATATTTGCCCGGCCAGTGTGCCTCAGTGGTTAAGTGTCGACCTCAGGGGGTCACTGTTTAATTCCTGATTAGGTCACATGCCTGGATTGCAGGCTTGATCCCCAGTAGGGGGCGTGCAGGAGGCAGCCCATTAATGATTCTCTCTCATCATTGATGTTTCTATCTCTCTCCCTCTCCCTTCTTCTCTGAAACCAATTTAAAAATATATATTTTTATTTTTATTTTTTTTATTTTTTATGTTGCCAATTTTAAATAGTTTTATTTAAGACATCGCATTTTCCACTTTACAATACAGTTATAAAGTGCATTAGATTTCCTTTCCCTGTGCACAGTCCGTATTCAAGTATCAAGAATGCCCAGTCATTTACTATACAGCAGCTCAACTTTTAAAACTGCCATGGAATTTGCTACAAATTTGGGTCCTTCAATGTTTTGTGGAACAATGCTAGGTCTATGCTCAAAGCTGGCTTAATCAACCTCTTCTATGGTGGGCCCAGAGGAGGCACCGCCAGACGGAGGAGCTCCACCACCGGGGAAGCCTCCAGGCATTCCTCCGGGCATGCTTCCTGCACTCTGGTACAGCTTGGTAATGATGGGGTTGCAGACCTTTTCCAACTCTTTCTGCTGGTGTTCAAATTCTTCCTTTTCTGCAGTCTGGTTCTTATCAAGCCAGTTGATGATTTCATTGCACTTGTCAAGAATCTTCTGTTTGTCCTCATCATTGATCTTGCCTTGAAGTTTTTCATCTTCAACAGTTGCTTTCATGTTGAATGCATAGGATTCAAGTGAATTCTTGGAAGACACCTTGTCCCGCTGCTTCTCATCTTCAGCTTTGTACTTCTCAGCTTCTTGGACCATGCGCTCAATGTCTTCCTTGCTTAGACGACCCTTGTCGTTAGTGATGGTAATCTTGTTCTCTTTTCCTGTACTCTTGTCCACAGCTGAGACATTGAGGATGCCATTGGCATCAATATCAAAAGTGACTTCAATCTGAGGAACACCACGGGGTGCAGGAGGTATGCCTGTGAGTTCAAACTTGCCAAGCAGGTTGTTGTCCTTGGTCATGGCACGCTCACCTTCATAAACCTGGATGAGCACGCCTGGCTGGTTGTCAGAGTAGGTGGTGAAGGTCTGCGTCTGCTTGGTGGGGATGGTGGTGTTGCGCTTGATCAGGACCGTCATGACGCCGCCAGCAGTCTCAATGCCAAGGGACAGAGGTGTGACATCCAGCAGCAGCAGATCTTGCACATTTTCAGATTTGTCTCCAGAGAGAATGGCTGCCTGGACAGCTGCACCATAAGCGACAGCCTCATCAGGGTTGATGCTCTTATTCAACTCTTTTCCATTGAAGAAGTCTTGGAGGAGTTTCTGAATCTTGGGGATACGTGTAGAGCCACCCACCAGGACAATATCATGGATCTGGGACTTGTCAAGCTTGGCATCCCGAAGGGCTTTCTCTACAGGGTCCAGGGTGCCACGGAAAAGGTCAGCATTCAATTCTTCAAATCGGGCACACGTGATAGAGGTATAGAAGTCGATTCCTTCATAGAGCGAATCAATCTCAATACTGGCCTGAGTGCTGGAAGAGAGAGTACGCTTAGCACGCTCACAAGCAGTACGAAGGCAACGGACAGCCCTCTTGTTCTCACTGATATCCTTCTTATGCTTGCGCTTGAACTCTGCAATGAAATGGTTGACCATTCGGTTGTCGAAGTCTTCTCCACCTAAGTGGGTGTCCCCAGCTGTAGATTTGACCTCAAAGATTCCATCTTCAATTGTGAGGATTGACACATCGAAAGTGCCACCTCCCAAGTCAAAGATCAGCACGTTTCTTTCAGCTCCAACCTTTTTGTCTAACCCGTAAGCAATAGCAGCGGCAGTGGGCTCATTGATGATTCTAAGTACATTGAGACCAGCAATAGTTCCAGCATCTTTGGTGGCCTGACGCTGAGAGTCATTGAAGTAAGCAGGTACTGTGACAACAGCATTGGTAACAGTCTTCCCAAGGTAGGCTTCTGCAATTTCCTTCATCTTTGTCAAAACCATGGATGACACCTCTTCTGGATAAAAGCTTTTTGTCTCTCCCTTGTATTCTACTTGGACCTTAGGCCTGCCAGCATCATTCACCACCATGAAAGGCCAATGCTTCATGTCAGACTGTACAACGGCATCATCAAATCTACGTCCAATCAAGCGCTTGGCATCAAAGACCGTGTTGGTAGGATTCATTGCTACTTGATTCTTTGCAGCATCACCGATCAATCGCTCAGTGTCAGTAAAGGCAACATAACTTGGGGTGGTTCGGTTTCCCTGATCGTTGGCAATTATTTCCACTTTTCCATGCTGGAATACACCCACACAGGAGTAGGTGGTGCCAAGATCAATGCCAACTGCAGGTCCCTTAGACATGGTTGCTGGCGTGCGCGTTCGGCTGCCACAGACCGACGAGAGTTGATGTCCCCGCATTCAATGAGGCCCAAAAATATATATTTTTAAAAGAGACTAGGTTAAAAGATAATACATTTGTTTCTTCCTCTCCTACCACAGTAGAAAAGACAACTGTCTTCTCAACGAAGACTGCTCCCTCCTTATAATCCTGGAATGTAAATAAGTAAAGTAACCTCATTCCACTTATTAATCCTGATTTTTCCTAAATATTCAATTTCTGTGTTTCTAATTGTTGTTTTTCCATTAGAATTTAAACATTATCATAGTTCCCAAATCTGTTGTTAAAGAATCTTCACCTGCCCAAACATGACTCCTGTTTTCCCTATCTCTGCAAATACTAGTGGTCATATCACCCATACACCTGTGTAAGCCTCTAATTGAAAATCATTGTTTATGCCTTTCACTCCCTTCACCTGACATCTAATCCATTACTACATTTAGTAAGTTATTTATATGTAAATTTTTAAAAATAGCTACATGTTAGATTTGTGCATGTAAATTACCCAGAACAGGTCCTGGCACATAGCAAGCACTCAGTAATTGTGAATTGTAATATTTGCTACACATTCATGTATATGACTTAAGACATATATTTTTTATTACTGATTATAAAATTTCCACACATAGCAGTAACAATAATAAACCTTGTACTGCCTTTGAGGGACAGGGTTGTAGGAGATTTTACATGGAGTAACCTTTTCACTTAACCACTGAGCCATCAGTCAAAAAGTAAGTGGTATTTTGCAGCATAAATGTGTCACTGCTTGTCATTGGCCACAATGCAAAAGGCAATTTGCTACATTTTAATTTTGATTTTGTTCCATCTTTTAGAGTAATTACTGGACAATTATTTTGTCATAAGCTATATGCTCGTTAGGCAAATCTGGCTCCATGAGATTAAGAAACTCATTTTCTCTGATGTGCTTTGCCCCTCTGTGACCTTCACTTTCTGAAAACATATTTTTTCAGGTGTTCTCTTTTGGAGTGATTTTCACTCATTTTTATTTTAATTTCCATTGTGCCTGTGTACTGAAATTCCTTTTTTTTTTTCTTACAGTTGGCAAACTAGCTGATATAAAGCTTTGCATATAACAAATGCTCATTGAATATTTTTAAGTTCCTTTGTTTATGTGGCACAGAGTTATAAATGGGCATTCCCACAAATACAACTAAGCTTCCTTAACAAACTCATTAAAAACAGTGGTAAAGTAAGGCACGAATCCTGCTGAATAATATATGCATTAAAAGATTTTATGTTCAAAAAAGCCATCCCTCCTTTGTGCTCCTCTAGCTGCTGTGCATCTTTCTGATATACTTGCATTATAATGAGGCCATAGTGAATCTGCCTGTATTTCTCCTTTACACCCCAAGCTTCATAGAGGCATTAACCAAATTTATTTTGACTTTCTATTCTAGCTACCTAGGATAGTTTTGGTACATGGGAGGCATAAATATCTACTAATTGAGTAGGTGAAAAAGTAAATGAATGGATGAAAGTTCAAGCAAACATTCTGACTTTATATGGTTCTTTTCTTCTTTCTTTCTTTCTTTCTTTCTTTCTTTCTTTCTTTCTTTCTTTCTTTCTTTCTTTCTTTCTTTCTTTGTATGGAGTGCAGAGAGACACATTTTCTATCTTCATATACAATGCTAGAGGCCCAGTGCATGAAAAGTCATGCACCGGGGGTGGGGGGGGGGATCCCTCAGCCTGGCCTGCCCCCTCTCACAGTCCAGGAGCCCTCAGGGATGCGAGGTGACCTGGCAATCAGGGGAAGGCAACACCCATCACACCTCTGCTGCTGCCACTGCCAGCAGTGCAAGCCTTGGCCATTCCTGTTTACCTGAGCCTTGGGCGGCCCTGGGCAGCTGGGCAGCTGGGCAGCCACCATCTGAGGCTTGCCTGTGCCTCGGGCCGGCCATGGGAGTCTGGGGGGCTGAGGGGACTGGGGTACTCCAGAGGCAGGCACATGACTGCCACCCTGGCATGGCTGAGGGGACTGGGCGCTGCCATCTTGTGGCTGTGGGCACCGCTATCTTTGGGGGTGGGGCAGTCAATTAGCATATTCCCTCCTTATTGGCTGCCATCTTTGTGACAGCATGAGGGTCAATTAGCATACTCCCTCTTTATTAGATAGGATGGAAATGACAATGCCCAAATTCCAAAGACCTGTACATTTCCAAGCAATAAGGTCAATGCTTTGAGAGAGTAGGGTTTCTGCTTCTTGTGGTATGAAGTAAGACTCAGATCCTACAGAAATCCCAAAGCTAGAGAAAGTGCAAAGTAATTTTTATTTGTTTGTTTGTTTATAGATGACAGTTCTGTGAAATCCAAACATAAATGAGATCCTAAGGCAAAGAAATATAGCATTTTTTTCACCCCATGATTTTATGAATTCCTAACAGTAGGTGCCTACGTGAAACAAACATAGATTAAGTTCAAAAGCCAACTCTCATTCAGTGATGAGAAGGGAGATTGATGCTTTTTAAGCATGTTTAATATATTAAATAATTAGCATATCGATAGGGTTAGGGAACACTTACATATTGTAATTCATATTCCTTCCATTTATATTTCTGTTAAGTAGTAAATCAAATGAGAAATTAAGATTCAATAAGTAATTATTTCTAAAAATGATGACATTATTCAAAGCCTGTAGTTAGAGTTCCTTTAATTAATGATTGTTAGGTGGTTGACAATGGAAATATTTGCAAGTCTTACATTGACTAAAAATAAAGAGATTTTTAGCATTTGCATTGATGATAATGGAAAATAATTAAGACAAATTTTAGCTGCAAGGTATCTTTGTGATCATCTAATCTGACAGTCTCATTTTATAGCTTGATATAATTATGAAATTAATATGTAAAGTTAAATTACTACTCATACCACATATTTAGTGATACAGTAGGAACAGCAGGAACTTCAAATCATGTATTTTGGCCTCTGGTCCAAGACTTTTCCCATAGTACAATATCTCTTCTCCTCATGACATAGGGAAGTATAGCTGTGATACTAAGAATTCAAAATGAAGGAAGTCTACATGCAATTTATCAAGTGAATTAGGATTAAAATAATTAAAATGAAAAAAGAAATTGAAAACAGAAAAGCCTTGCTGAGATACTGAATCGGCCCAGTAGCTTGTCTTGACCATCCTGGTACACATCCTTCCACTTCCTCCTTTTTCTTCATGACACTGTCACTGTGTCCTGAGCCCTGCAGCCTTAGAAGTCACCAGCAATGGGAGCTGAGCAAAATGGCAGTGTAAGTGGATGTCAAATTTTGGTCTTCAGTCTGACACTCTTAATCCCTTTAAAGATGGTAGGTCCTGCCCAGCTGGGTGGCTCAGTTGGTTGGAGCATTGTCCAGAACAAACAAATCTCCGGTCAGGGCATGTACAGGAGGCAACTGATGCATGTTTCTCTCTCCCGTGCTCTCTCTCTCTAAAATCAATGTACTCGGATAAGGATTTAAAAAAAAGGAAGGTTCCTTACCTCCATAGTGTAAGCAAACAGCATGACTATCAAGAATTGATTCTGGGAGAAACCAAGATGACAGCATAGGTAAACACCTGAACTTGCTGCCTTGCACAACCACTTCAAAACTACAACTAAAAGACAAAATGGATATCATCCAGAATGACAGGAAGGCTGGCTGAGTGGCAATTCTACAACTAGAAGAAAAGAGAAAAGCACACTGAGACTCGGAGGAGGTGCGGAGGTACGAAAGTGAAGTGCGGAGGTATGGAGGCACACACCCGGTAAGGGGTTGGCAACTGAGTAGGCTGTTGTCTTTTCCAATTGGGAGGGAGACACAAGCTCCCATCTACTCTGAACTCCAGTTCTGGACGAGACTCTGGGAACCCATACTCATACGAGAAGAAACTGGACTGTCTGGCATCGGGCCAGAACACGAGGACAGCTTTCTCTCAGAGGTGCTTGCAGAGATCATTGTTCCTGCATGGTGCTGCAGGACACAGAGACCACGGGGCCTCTTTGGGGCAGGGCTGACGGTCAGCCATTGCTGTTTGCTCCACTCTGGTTATCCCTTGAGACCCTGCCCTTCCCAATTTACAACCCCACCCAAGCTGTTCCCAGAGGCTTTTGCATATGAATGGCCTGGCCTTTTAAAATCTAAAATTACCTAAAAGCCCTAACCATTTTGGCTCAGTGGATAGAGCGTCAGCCTGTGGACAGAAGGGTCCCAGGTTTGATTCCGGTCAAGGGCATGTACCTTGGTTGCAGGCACATCCCCAGTGGGGGGTGTGCAGGAGGCAGCTGATCGATGTTTCTCTCTCATCGATGTTTCTAACTCTCTATCCCTCTCCCTTCCTCTCTGTAAAAATCAATAAAATATATTTTTAAAAAATAAATAAAATTACCTAACAAACTGCAGCTGGGTCAGAGAGACCCAGAATTTCCAAAAGAAGGTACAAGGCTCCACAGCAGCTTGCATTGCTTCACAGCTGGCCCTCATCTGGGCACCTCTAAACCCCAAACAAAGAGGAGGAATCTGCAGATCTCTCTGTAGCTCCTGCTGGGTAGCCTCAGGCACCTCCATGGAGATCCAAGAGCCAGTGTACCCAGTGGTCAGAGTGAGAGCATCCAGATTACAACTCTTCAGATCCATAAAAGACACACTCAGGGAGCAGATTCAGGGAGCACCAAAGCCCCACTGAAGCAAGTCTTGCCCGATAAGGATGTCTCTAGCACAGAAGTTCTCCCAGCATAGACACAACTGATCCTCACAGCCAATTGGCCTGGAGGTCAATTCCTCCCAGTGATACCAACAACAATCAAGGATTAAATACAACAAGACTGTGCACATAGCCCACAAAGGGGTGCACCAAGAGTGTCCACCTCAGATAACTGGGGAGGCTGAGCCACTGGGCCCTATAGGACACCCAGCACACAAAGCCACTCTATCAACACAGGGAAGTAGCCAAAATGTGGAGACAAAGAAACAGGTCACAAATGAAAGAAATGGAGGAAAGCAAACTACTGGATATAGAGTTCAAAACCATGGTTATAAGGTTATTCAAGAATCTTCTAGAAACCTCTGAGAAATTTAGTGAGGCCCTTGAGGATATGAAAAAGGACCGACTAGAAATTAAGCATACACTGACTGAAATAAAGAATAATATACAGAGATCCAACAGCAGAGTAGAGAATCCCAAGAATCAAGTCAAAGATTTGAAATACGAAGAAACAAAAAACACCCAACAGGAAAAGCAAAAAGAAAAAAGAATCCAAAAATATAAAGATAGTGTAAGGAGCCTCTGGGACAACTTCAAGGGTACCAACATTCGAATTATGGGGGTGCCAGAAGAAGAGAGAGAGCAAGATATTGAAAACCTATTTGAAGAAATAATGACAGAAAACTTCCCCTATCTGGTGAAAGAAATAGACTTACAAGTCCAGGAAGCGCACAGAACCCCAAACAAAAGGAATCCAAAGAGGACCACACCAAGACACATCATAATTAAAATGCCAAGGGCAAAAGACAAAGAGAGAATATTAAAAGCAGCAAGAGAAAAACAGTTAATTACCTACAAGGGAGCACCCATAGGATTGTCAGCTGATTTCTCAACAGAAACTATGCAGGCCAGAAGGGGGTGGCAAGAAATATTCAAAGTGATAAATAGCAGGAACCTACAACCAAGATTACTCTACCCAGCAAAGCTATCATTTAGAATTGAAGGACAGATAAAGAGCTTCACAGATAAGAAAAAGCTAAAGGAGTTCATTACCACCAAACCAGTATTATATGAAATGCTGAAGGGTATTCTCAAAGAAGAGGAAGAAGAAGAAAAAAGTAAAGATAAAAATTTTGAACAACAAATACATATCTATCAAGAAGTGAATCTAAAAATCAAGTGAATAAAAAATCTGATGAACAGAATAAATTGGTGAATATAATAGAATCAGGAGCATAGAAAGGGAGTGGACTGACAATTTTCAGGGGGAAGCGGGTGTGGGGGGTGCAGGAAGAGACTGGACAAGAATTGTAAACCTATGGATGAGGATGGGGCTAGGGGAGGGTAGATGGTGGGGGGAACCAGGTGGAGGGGAGTTGGGGGAGAAAAAGAGGAACAACTCTAATAATCTGAACAATAAACATTTATTTAAAAAAAGAAAGAAAGAAAGAAAGAAAGAAAAGATTTCTTCCCCCCCCAAAAAAAATCCATTGGTGTGTTGGGGGAATTGTTTCTGCTTTGGGGAAACAGGTGTTTGTAGAAATGTTTTTGGTAGGTACGATTCTAACAGAAAAGGACCGATAATTAGTATTATTGAGCATTTACTATGTGGCAGATTCTAGGCTGAGGATTTTATTATACAGTGTCCACAGATGGGAGTAATTTTAATCCTTACCTCATAGGACTGTTTCAACAATTAAATGAGCTAAATCAAAGTGGTTTAGAAACTGCCTGGCACATAGACATGTCTTTCTTGATGAAAGATAGGTGTTAAAACCATTATCTCATTTAATCCCAACGACCCTATGCAAAGGTTGAGAATTCATTAATTGGTCAGAACTCCTACTGGTGGCTTTGGGGCTAGCACTGAGAACCATGCCCTTCAGCACTAGCTAGCTTCCTGCATCTTTCAGGAACTTCGGTTTAATAAGTGGGAGTGGAGTAGAGACTGAGCATGTGCCTCCTGTTCCTTACACAGTAGCTGGGCAAGCTTTAGCATGTGCTCTGAACCTGAGATTTTGTCCTCTAAACCAGAATGACAACACCTACCCTATAAGGGTGGTTGTGAAGAAATGTAAGGCAATGTATAACAGAGTAATAGTTTGGGACTATCCACACATTTTCTTTGTTGAATTTTCTCAATGCATGACCTTTATCCAAACTGGCAAGTATACCTCAATTATCATGACAGTGGAGTAGGTAAGTTAGGATTGATTTGAGAATAAAAAAGAGAAAGACAAATGCAATTTTCAGTTTCTACATGTAGTACAAGATGCAAGTTCAAATATTATTTTAAGAGAGGATTTTTCAAATGCCTATATTCCTTTTTGAACCTATCAAATTCTATGACTGAAGGAAGCTCTCTGGGTTGGTTTTGGTCTAAGTGGAAGTGTCAGGTAATTGAGAGTAATAGTAAAAGCAGAGGGAAGCAAGGAGGCCTCTTAAAAACCATAGTAGCCGTCAAAGTCAATTTGGTGAGTGTAGGCAGACACTGTGATCTTGAGGAACACCTTTCCTAGGCTGCCCGGGGTTCAATTATGGTATGGGTGGGATGCAGATGTACCTGGGAAGCTTGTCTGAGGGGAATGCCATGATGCGGGCCTGCGGGTCTACATATTTGATTCTGAGCCGGGTCCGAGTGGTGCCCACAGCCTGTCCCTTTAAAGGTCATAGCACCTTTGCTCATGAAGAAACTGAGGGGAACCCACTGCAACTACTGAGTGTCCTTACTGGGAAGTCACAGGTCATAGTTATCCGGGCCTCACACTTAAATCAGCAGGGCAAGCCACAGGCAGGTAGACAAGAAGCTTGGCCCTGAGGTTGGAAAATGCCAGACAGGAAGATGCTTCGCCTCCTTCTCTTGAGCTTTATCTGAGCTTTTGAGAAAAGCAGGTGAAAGGAGAGAATATCTGAGAGAATAAAACATTTAAAATAACCAGAAGGGTCAGTTTTAATCAAGGGATAGCAACTATGTGCCTGGTGGTCAAATTTAGTCAATGTTTTTGCAAATAAAAAATACACTGGACAACAGCCAGACCATCCATTTATGTGTTGTCTGAGGCTGCTTTTGTGCTGTGGTGACAGAGTTAGCAGCTGTGACAGAGACCGTACGGCCCACAGAGGCTAAAATATTTATTATCTGCCCCTTTACAGGAAAAGCTTGCAACCCCTGCTTTAAAGCAGCAGGTTGAACTTGTTTTAAAACCTAATGTGCATCTATTATTTATATATTTTTATTGTTATTTGGTGGCTCAGGTGGAAACCCAGAATAATTTTTAGCAACAAACTCTACTTTCTCTTTACTGCTAGTTAAACTACATTAAATTAGGTGTCCATGATATCTCTACATAACTAATTATTAATGTTAGCTAGAGAGTAGGGACATATATTTATGACTAAATTTATACTAATATTTTTCGGCTTCTTTTGAAGTGAGTATATTTCTTATATATATTTCCTAGCAGACAATGCAATATTAGGGATGTACTTAGTTGAAATAGAAGGCGGGAGTAGGAAATAAAAATATAACACCTTTCCTTACTCAGTAAAGAGCTGAGTATGCTGGCTGGGAAGGGGACATGGCCTACAGAGGCCCTGTTTCTTTCTCTTTGATGAGCTCCAAGAGTTAGTTCCTAAACTATAGCCTCAGGAAGTGGGAGCTAAAAGGGCATTCCTTTATTGAGACTTTTTTTTAGTCCAGCTTCAAGAAAGAAGTCCTGCAGTCCAGCTGACTCCTAATTGTTAAGGCAGTCATGATTGCCATAGCAACACAATTAGAGCACAGCAATGTTATGCCTGAAACATTTTGGAGTCAACTATTTCTATGGAATAGAAAAATACTAGACCGTAATCATTAAAACAGGAGAGAGAGAGAGAGAGAGAAAAGAAAAAAAAAGCATGTATATGAAATGGCTTGTATTTAATTTCAATGAGCTTTTGTTTGGGATGTTTTCTAGATGATTTGTAGAGGACTTCAGTCCTGGGCCAGATAGAAGAAGTCCTTTGGTTTCCTATGATTCACAGGTGAATTATTCTTACCTTTTCCATTTACTTCCATCTTTGTCAACCTCTCTAACCTAATCACATTTTCTGTGTTCACCTTATGTTTTGTGTGTGTGTGTGTGTGTGTGTGTGTGTGTGTGTGTGTGTGTGTTTTCCTCCCAGGTCCCAAATAAAGTGGTCAGCCTCTTTTATTTGGGGAAACTTGTGTCTATTTCTTGCTAGGAGAAAAACCCTGACCGAAACCATATTACTTAACCTCTGCCTCTGAGTAATTCTGTATTTAACTGGTGAAAGATAACTGTTCTATTTCAATAACTTTCTCCAGGGGAGAAACTGTTTAGGTATAATTTACATCTTTCTTGTAATTTGCCACCATTAATTTGGTTCTATCTCCATGTAGATGGAAAACATCTGGTCAACATTTTAAAATGTTTTTTATTGATTTTTAGAGAGAGAGGAAGGGAGAGGGATAGAGATAGAAACATCGATGAGAGAGGAACATCATAGGTCGGCTGCCTCTTGCATGCCCCCTCCTGGGGATTGAGCCTGCACCCAGGCATGTGACCTGATCAGGAATCGAACTGAGCCACACTGGCTGGGCTGGTCAACCTTTCAACAGAGCTTTTTCTATTCTTAAAACCAGTTACCAACAATCCTCAGCTATCCTTTCTTTAATAGTAATCTAAGTTACTTTAACATCTTTTCATAATAATGTGCTGTTCTTTCAACACAAAACTGTAAATGTTAATACATTAATTTGAGTTGTTTCATGGAGTGGTGAAAAGTTTGCATTGATCCAATCACATTTTTTTTAGCTTCAATCCCTAATGTGCTGCTTGTGAATCTTTAAGGGAGGTTGGGTGGGGATAAGTTGTGGCCTGTGACTTAAAAGCAAGTGAGATAATTACTGGGCCATTGGATTCCATATTTCTTGTCTTACCCAGTGAGGAAAATTCCTCATTTAAGAAGTCCTAATAAACACTTCTTGTGTTTCTCTTAGTTTTGATTCACAGAATAAAATCTCAGATCCCTCTTTAGAAAAAAATAAGCAACAATCAACACAAAACAAATTATTAACTTCTTTGGTATGTAAATGCTTTCCTAAAAGAAAATTTAATGACAACAATGTGGCAATCACATTTATTTAAAAACTTAAAAATGTTAGCAATGCTGTGAAATGATAGTATATTTCATGAAGTAAACAATATTAGAAAAAACAAAAGAAAATGTAGGATTTTTTTAAATGTCATAATACATGTTAGATTATCATATTGTAAATATAAATGACCAGGTGTTCCATCTTGCCAAATTCATAATTATACAAGACAGATGCAAAAATATTTTATCTCCTAAAATATTTACCATTTTTTGTTTCTTTTCTGAAAATAGATTTTAAATGAAACAAGATCATAGTCAAGAAAACCATAAGTAAACACAGACTTTGAGGGGGAAAAAAAATGCTTAAGTCCCACTTCCCACCAGGAAAGAGGAAAGGCCATTGTGTTATTCATCAGTTCATTCAAAAGATATAATTTGTTATCAACTTCATGTTGAGCACTCTTCAAGTTGCTCTTAATATAGCTGGTAAAGGAGATTGACAAGTTCTCTTCTCTCACGCAGCTAATATTTGAGTGGGAGATCCAGATAATAAACAAAAACAAGTAAACCAGACAGTATCAGTTAAGGCGAATTGTTTGAAGAAAATGAAATACAGTGCTACAGAGTGACTCGTGTCTAGGTGAAGCAGATGATAGAGGGATATTTAAAGGGAGACTTAAATGACAAATGGGAGCCAGCCCCTCAGTGATCTGGAGAACAAGCAGTGGAACTGTTGGAGCATTACTCTTTACAAGGACTGAATTGCCTGCCCCTCTCCACCAGAGCAAATTCATACCTCCCATTTTCTATGTCTTTCCCCAAATCCATAAGACCATTTATTTTGACTCTAGCCTTTTAAAACATTTTCTGTTAATAGTATTTTTAATACTTCAACAATACCAGGGAAACTTCACACCTCATTATGTGTTATTCTGTAAATGTTTGTACATAGCACCCTTATGTCCTGAATGTATATAGTTATCTATTCAAGAATTAGAATTGTATCTCTATATTTATTTTATCCTTAATAGTGACAATTCTCTTGGACAAATGGTATTGAAAAATAAGAAATTTGAAGTTTATGGAAGATATACTAGGATTTGACATTTGACCCTGTAATTAGATTTTCTGTCTCTAGAACATTTTTTTTGTAAAAAGAGAAGAGGAATGCCTGTGGGGATAATGACCACAGCACCTTGCCTAATAGTGACATGTCAAAAGTTTGTTAAATAAAAGCAAAGTAGTTGAAGCTGCTCAGATTGGGCACATTTACCAATGGATCCTAAATGCATAATCCTTGGTTTAAGAATTTAAACATGCTTCTCAGTTGTTAGTTGTCAGTTCTCAGACATAAACTTTAATGATTGTCCTTTTTATTTTTCAGTAACAAATTACCTTTCTTTCTAGTCTTGACTTTTGTCAGTAATCTCTAAACATTGGTACAAGGATACAGAAACCACAGTGTTCAGACTCTAATCTTCAAGAAGGGGCAAAAGATTTTAATGGTTATATAGTTAATAAGCTTAATATGCCTTAGTGATGTAGTGTAGTTTTCCAAATACAGGGACAAAATAATCAGTTGAAATTGGGTTCAGACCTATAAACAGTCACTAACAAGCATTTTGGTGGGAAGAATATACATATGAAAAATGCATATGGTAGTAAATGGCAGTATCCCCAAGAAAAATATTAAAGGAAACCTTTCATTCTAGTTGGCTCATGTTGCTGATTTAAGGACTATTTCCTATCTTTAGAATTGTCAATGATAGTCAGCCAAAAATGTTCTTAAGTATTAGAAAATTTATTCTGTTAGATGTCTCAGAATATGATCCCAGGGTGATGTTTCAGGCCACTTGCATAATTTTAGATTTGGGATAAAAGAAGGAAAACTAAAAATGGTTATTCCTTACATTGATGGGAGCCCTTGAATAAGGCAGAGGGATTTGACATTTTTCTGCATGGGACCTCTTTAAAGCTGCCATTTAAACTCTTTAAGTATTTAAGTTTAAAAAAATCTCTATTTTGCTTGAAACTGGCTCCAGAAAAATAAGTCATACATTGGAGACAAAATCATCTTGGGACATGCAGAGTGGCAACAAGAACGAGGTGATTGGGAACCCTAAGTGAGGCGCTTAAAAGAATCTAGATTGCATAAGGAAGAAGAGAGGTTCTCAGACAACTCTTGTGCCCACCTCACACTGCTCCCAGCTCAACCTCGTACTCTGACCTCTGATGAGGGAGGTGACCATCTCCATGGCCCTCTACCAGCTCTGGCTTGTTTATGCAATCCAGCAGCACCTTTCCTTGGGTTATATCCCAACCACTTACTGCGTTGAGACCTCTCTGACACCCTGAGTATAGGACATTCTCGGGACCCTGCAAAACATTCAGCAGTGCTGGGCAGTTAATATCTAAGAAGTCAATCTTGTCCAAATGGGGATTGGAACTAACAGAAAAATGCTTTTGTCTTTCATCCCATGGGCAAACAGTTCTGACACATTCCCTCGTCTCCTTGCCATGAGCTTCAGTGCCAGTCACCTGTTTAGTAGCCACCTTGATAACGTATCTTAGAATAAGCTTTTTCAACCTTCCCTTTTTCACTTGTCCTGTTCTGTATTCCTGTTCCTTAAAATCAGATGTTCCTCAAAAATTACTGGCATTCGAGTATCTGTTTCAGGCTTTGCTTTCAGGACTAAAACTAAAGTAGTGGGCATTTAGAAGAAAGGGGAAAAGAGCAGGAAAGAATCACATATTGTTCCCCAAACAATAGACTGTTAATAGATTTATGTCCTAAATTGAGACTATAAGTAACTTAGAGAAAGTGAGTTTTATACAAAACTGGGATTATTTTTGTTTTATTTTCTACTTGATTCAGAACACAATCCCCAAATGCCTTGTTCTCCAGAGTTTCAAATGTGTTGTCTGAATGGAGAGCTAGAAAAATATATTTCCTTCTAATCCAGGGACAGTAGCTATTTGTCATTATTATATACTTTATGGACTTCTATTAACTTAGAACGGAAACCATGGGAAAACCATTATCTTTAACCTATAAAGCAATGATTCTGTGTGACAATAATAGTATTTTCTTATTTTATTCCTATTCAACAGTATGTGTGTGTATGAAAGAAATAGATTTTGTTCTAGTTTAACTGGTTTTAAATGTCTATTCTTTTTTTGTCAAAGACAGTTTAATTTTAATATAACATAGTTCATGACTCTAATGTGTTAATGTGGGTTGTTTTCTGTTTATGGTTCGTATAAATCCCTGCTGTTAACATTCAATCTTATTTATAATTTATTTTAAACTTCTGCCAGGGGCAATCTTGGTTTTCAACATCTATCAAATGAAACATTTAACTCTCATGAGTCACAATATCAATTTGACCTACTGTGCAAATTATAAACTATTTATATTCAATTCTCATGAAATTTAGCATTTCCACGAGATTCAGGTGGAAACTCAATTTTCTTGCATTATTTAATACCTTAACTTATAAATAAGAGAAACTTTAAAATGGCAATGTGAGTTTGAGCTTCTAAAGATGTTATCTGTATACATACATTCCCTTCTCTGATCAAAGCTTTTACCCTAGTTCTTTGAAATAGTATATCTGTAATTTCATTAGACACTTCAAAACACTTCAGGATGCAAGCATTTTTCAGTATCTAATTTAGCTGGAACTGCAAATGAGTCCTATTTGTTTTTCAGGTTGGTTTTATTTCGTTAAGTTAGAATTAGTTGTTTTCTAATTACATGTGGAAATAAATAGCCTTCTCACAGGCTAATGAAAAAAATCACTCTCAACTTTATTCCAAATTTATTTGGCTGACGGAAAGAAAGTAATCTCTCACTCATCATTACCAGAAGTTCTCTTAATCAACACAATAAAAAATGTTGGTTTGAATTTCCCCAAATGAGTCAGTCAATCAACCAATTTTGAAGAGTGAAGGAGAGCTCGATCGGTAGCGGGAGCAGAGAGCAGACCCCAGAGAGCCCTGAGCAGCCCCACCGCCGCCGCCGGCCTAGTTACCATCACACCCCGGGCGGAGCCGCAGCTGCCACGGCCGGCCCCACTCACCATCACCGCAACCACGAGCAGCGAGGCCGAAACCCAGCAGCGCCCGCCCCCCCCCCTCCCCCCCCGCCCGCCGCCAGGGCTGCGGACACCAAGCCCGGCACCACGGGCAGCGGCGCAGGGAGCGGCGGCCCGGGCGGCCTCTCATCGGCGGCGCCTGCCGGCGGGGACAAGAAGGTCATCGCAACGAAGGTTCTGGGAACAGTAACATGGTTCAATGTAAGAAACGGATATGGTTTCATCAGCAGGAATGACACCAAGGAAGATGTATTTGTACACCAGACTGCCATGAAGAAGAAGAACCCCAGGAAGTACCTTCGCAGTGTAGGAGATGGAGAGACTGTGGAGTTGGATGTTGTTGAAGGAGAAAAGGGTGCGGAGGCAGCAAATGTTACAGGCCCTGGCGGAGTTCCAGTGCAAGGCAGTAAATATGCAGCAGACCGTAACCATTATAGACGCTCTCCACGTCGCAGGGGTCCTCCACGCACTTACCAGCAGAATTACCAGAATAGTGAGAGAAAAGAACGAGGGATCCCAGAGTGCTCCCGAAGGCCAGGCCCACAGCGCCGGCCCTATCGCAGGCGACGGTTCCCATCTTACTACATGCGGAGACCCTGTGGGCGTCGACCACAGTATTCCAACCCTCCTGTGCAGGGAGAAGTGATGGAGGGTGCTGACAACCAGGGTGCAGGGGAGCAAGGCAGACCGGTGAGACAGAATATGTATCGGGGCTACCGACCACGATTCCGCAGGGGCCCTCCTCGCCAGACAGCCTAGAGAGGACGGCAAGGAAGAAGATAAGGAAAATCAAGGAGATGAGACCCAAGGTCAGCAGCCACCTCAACGTCGGTACCGCCGCAACTTCAATTACCGACGCAGACGCCCAGAACACCCTAAACCACAAGATGGCAAAGAGACAAAGGCAGCCGAACCACCAGCTGAGAATTCGTCCGCTCCCGAGGCTGAGCAGGGCGGGGCTGAGTAAAAAATGCCGCCTTACCATGTTTACCACCATCCAGTTTAGTCATCCAACAAGAAGAAATATGAAATTCCAGCAATAAGAAATGAACAAAAGATTGGAGCTGAAGACCTTAAGTGCTTGCTTTTTGCCCGTTGACCAGATAACTAGAACTATCTGCATTATCTATGCAGCATGGGGTTTTTATTATTTTTATCTAAAGACGTCTCTTTTTGGTAATGACAAACGTGTTTTTTAAGAAAGAAAAAAAAAGCCTGGTTTTTCTCAATACACCTTTAAAGGTTTTTAAATTGTTTCATATCTGATCAAGTTGAGATTTTTAAGAACCTCATTTTTAATTTGTAATAAAAGTTTACAGCTTGATTTTTTCAAAAAAGTCAACAAACTGCAAGCACCTGTTAATAAAGGTCTGAAATAAAAAAAAAAAAGAGTAAAGGAGAAAAAATTGGTGGACACATCATTAAAAAAGAGATTTGAGTAGTATTCCATTGTACAGGGTGGGAAAGTGGTTTACAGTTGTAAGTATGCAAAACACATTTTATTCTTGTATTTATTAATTATGTTATTATTTTTCATATAAGTAATTATAAACCTACTTTTGCCCCAACCTATGTAAATGTACCACATCTTACCCAGACAAAAAATAAGAAATATAGCCATTTGTGACTACAAAGATACATATTGAGGATATTGTGCTAATTGAAATAAATCAGATGAAAAAGGACAAAAATCTATGTGATTTCTCTCAGACATGAATCTATAATAATAAAAGCATAATATGCTAATTAGACCAGATGTCCTTCTGGACATCCTTCGGGACAACCTTTGGGACAAGCCGGGGCTGCGAGAGAAGCCCGGGTCCCAGGTGCCAGCAGATGGGGAAAGGAAGGCCTACTCTTGCACAAATTTCATGCATGGGACCTCTAGTATAAAATAAAAATGTTTTTAAAAACATTTAAAAAGGATTTGAACCAGAGAGAAAAATGTTTTGTTTATAATGCACACACATTTTAGAAGAGTTCTTCACTTAAAAAAAAAATCTCAGCTCCTTAACTTTAAAATTATTGTGCACTTCTACAATAAAAGAAGACTTCTTCCTGAGAAATAAAAGTCTAATTCTAAGCTTGAATAGAAAAACGAAACACAAGCAACAAGAAAACCAAACCAGACACAAACACACACTCTTACAGAAAATAGAAAAAGAAACTATCACTTTCTAAGAACTATAATTTTGTTTCATTTATTAAATTCAGCTGGCATTTATCAAGTACTTACTATGTACCCAAAACTATGCTGGTACCTGTTTCTACACTATTTCATCGAGCCCTCAAACAACCCTCTCCTTCAGGATAATGACATTATTTTATTATACTTAAATGTGGGCGAATTTAAAGTACAATTAAAACCATCAGCACAGCCAGATTTGAAGTAGAATTGACATGATCATATTTGCTACATATTTATTAAAATTTCCATGGGTTGCACAACATCAGGTAGTTATTCAACACTAGGTGGACACCGTGGGGCACCACTCATCTCCTCCCTTCAGGACCTTGGCACTCACTCATTTCCCCAGTTGCCAAACAAGTTAAATCTAATCTGTCTATGTCTATATCTATTTCTATATATTCATACCCATCTATCTCTATCCATATAGCTATAGCCTTGAGCTTGGTCTTTCTTGTGACAATCATTGTTTTGACTCTGGTGTTACAAAATAAAATTAACTCAATTTAATTACTTTACACTATAGAAGTAGATGGAAGTTATTCAGTGATTATAATCTTTACACATCATAATTTAGGAACAGAATATTATTTCTTCTTTCCTTCTCTCTCTCTCTTTCTCTCTCTCTCTGTCTCTCTCTCTCTCTCTCTTTCTCTTTCTCTTTCTCGTCTTGCTCTCTTATGCACATGTACACACAGAAACACTCATGATCATCACTTCATCATTATGATTATTTCTACCACATTAAGTAAATCAGCAATAGTAGAAAAATCCAAATGTGAGGATTATCTGCCATGGAAAAGGATATTTGTAATGCAAATATGTTTATCTTATTGCTGGATCTATACATTTTCATTTTCTCATGCTATCACCATAGCCCATTTCCATAAATAGTTAAGAGCAAACTATCTAGGGTGGTGAAATTATTAAAGATTATCTGCATACTTTATTAAGTTGTCTTTCCCACATTTTTGACAGATTTGGGACAATTCAGTGAGTCACCAAGTTAGACCAATTTTCATCACTTCATATGAACAATCTTATAAATAATACCTTGAAAGTTTATGGTATTTTATAGCTTTTTGAAACTTTCATATACATTGTTCCAACTATAGTAACTGATTATTTCACTGGGTTGATCTGAGCAACTTAATCAAACCAGGTGAACAAAGCTGTTGTTATTCAACTAGAAACACAGTTAGTGATAGAAATTCATGTTTTTTATTCTGCAAACCCAGACAGTGTAACTATATATCTTTCATCAGCCCAAATAATTAGTTGCTGTAATGATTGGACAATCCAGACTTTTATTCAAAGTTCCTTCCTCACTCTTACTGACAATTTTTCACAGAGACACAATCCCATCATAGGCACAAATTTTAGAATTCCCAACTTTAATTCCGTGTGCAAAAACTAAATTAGCGGTTTCCACACCATTTTAAGCTTTGAGCCTTATTTAAAATTGGGAACACGATATGGCAATATTTTTAAAGATTAGTCATAATGCCTATGTGGATAAAGAACTAAACAGATCTCTTATTTCTATGTAACTAAGAAGTATCCTAAAGATTCTTCTAATTTTAGCCTTTTCTAATTTTAGCCTAATTCATTTTTGTCTTTTTAAAGTATTATAAGTTTAAACTAGTGAAAAAAATATATCCAAGAAATAATCAGTGAATATAAATTAGAACAATAAAGAATAGATGAGGTGGTAATAAATAGTTTAAGTTTATCACTAAGAAAGCATAAATAGTGGTGCAATTCACCAAGATTATTAATTACTTCTAAAGGCAAAATAATAAATGTGTTTGAAATTCTACTGATACAAGACTCACTTATGAAGTTGTAATGCTTTATTCAACCATTCATTCATTCAACAAATACTGGCCTCTGATTACATCCTAAATTAAAGTATTATACTCAGGATTGAGGTGATGGAAAGATGCATGGAACTTGGTTCCTGGCTACAGTCGAAGATAGTTTAAAGCACAAAGGGTAATTTGAAATACGATGGGCAGACTTTATATGAATGAAAGAGAACAAGTCAAAATAATGTAGTCAGTATAATTAGCCTGACTCTGAAAGCTTGTTTTGGAAGACATTTCTAAAAATTATACATTTTTAAAAAATCATCTTACAGACATACAGGTCTACCAATGCTTTTGTTCTTCTAGAACTCATCTTAATAACTTATACCCTAATTTTTCATGCCCTGCTCCATTCTATGACATTTGGAAGAGAAGAGCTGCTTTTAATTATTTTTATCTTCCTTTGGCTCATCCTAATGGTTAGCACATCATTATTGAGAGTGTAAAGTCAGGCACACAGCAGATAGCCCATGAGCAGGTGCTTAACAATAACTTTAATAAATGATGCTAAAATTCTGAGGACTCCAGCCTACTTGGCTGATACACAATGAAGGAGAGAAGAACTTGAATTTTAGTCTTTAATGGTACAGAATGAAGTCATGGATAGTGTGGGTGACCAACCAGCAGCAGAGATGGTTAGTGATTTTTTTTTTGTTGTTTCCTCAGAATATCTGATCATTAAAAGAACAGAGCAAGTTCCTTGTGTGAGGGCTGGTTAATGAGTGTCTGGTCCCTAGTGTCACAGAAGGAGTGATTAAAGAATTACAGACCAATCTCTTTTTTTGCTGTTGTAAGTGGTTTCCATGTGAGAAGTTAATAACTTCCCTTGCCAGGTCATAAATTCAAATAGATTCACATTTAATATCTATAACATAGGAAGTTTAACTTCCATCATACAGTATTTACTGGTTCAATATCATGTACCCATAAAGTGGAGAAAATCCTTCTCTCCAGCATGTCCATTATGGTATGAAGATGATTAAAGCTCACTAAGCTTTCACATTGTTTGAAAATACATTTTGGAAATGAAGTCAACAAGACTGTCTCCCCCTCCCCCTCCCCCTCCCCCTTCCCCTCCCCCTCCCCCTCCTCCTCTTCTTCTTCTTCTTCTTCTTCTTCTTCTTCTTCCTCTTCCTCTTCCTCTTCCTCTTCCTCTTCTTCTTCCTCTTCTTCTTCCTCTTCTTCTTCTTCTTCTTCTTCTTCTTCTTCTTTCTCTCTCTTCCCTCCCCGCCCCTTTCCTCCGGTCTTTCCTTCCTTGCTTTTTTTCTCCTTTCTTTATTTTGAAATATGACATAAAATAGAAAGTTAGGGAAAACAGTATTGTGAAAATTATGGTAAACACTAATCATACTTTTATTTTTTTTCAGAAAAGCAGATTGTAAAGTCATTATTTAAAAGTCATCATTGTTAAGGCGATGCATATTTATCTTTTCTAATAATGTTTGTTATATTAGTAATACTTAAAGACTGGATTATGTTTTTATTGATTTCAGATTAGAAGGGAAAAGGAGAGAGAGATAGAAACATCAATGATGAGAGAGAATCATTGATTGCCTGCCTCCTGCAAGCCCCCTACTGGGGATGGAGCCCGCAACCCAGGCATGTGCCCTTGATTGGAATTGAATCCGGAACCCTTCAGTTGCAGGCCGATATTCTATCCAGCTAGGGCTGAATTATGTAATTAATATAGATAAAATTTCTGACAGAGAGAGAAAAATAAATAGCAGTAAAAATCATATCTGCTATAAATATATAACTTTCATTTGTATCATATTATGAGCAAATCTCTATATTCTTTAATGAAATTTTCTTTATATATTCTATTTGTGAAGAGAAATACATCAACCTCACCAAGTATGAGAAGTATTTACAGCAGCAAAGTAATTACTTCCCTCCTTGAAATCATCTCTCCTTAGGGAAACCACAAAACCTCAAATTAAAAAGCTGAAAGCTTGATTTTATAGTTTCCATAGGGATACAGCTATATTTAAAAAATTCAACTAACTACAGGGGAAAGTCCTAGACTAGAAACAGAACACACATAACAAAGGCATGTTAAAGAACAACATTGGAAATCAATTGTTTTAACAGATATTTAATGGTACATAGAAACAAAAAATCCATCTGTATAAGTTTTCTAGGACTGCAAAACAAAATGCCAGAGACTCAGTGGCTTAACAGAAATATTTGTTCTATAAGCTGAATGTGCAAGATCAAGGTGCTGGGAGGGCTGGGTTCTTCTGAGGCCTCTCTTCTTGCCTTGCAGAGGGCCAGCCCCTTGCTGGGATCATTCCTTTGTGGGACCCCCTCATGGTTCTGCCTCTTCTTATAAGGATTCTACTCATATTGGATTAGGCTTCCACCCTAATGGCTTCATATTAACTTAAATACCTCTTTTAAAGACCTTATTTCAAAAGTACGTCATATCTCAGGTACTAGGGGGAGTATTTATAAGGGACACAATTCAGCTTGCAATACCTTCTTCCCCAAAAGACAAGATAGAGCTTTTATAATGAATCATTTGACACTAAGTCTTTTTTAACTTTTTTTTTATTTCTAACTCCCAATTAGCAACTCTCTAGATTTAAAATAAGTCTAAAAATAAGGTTTTAAAATCTTTATAAGCTTTCTAAGAGCATTCAAAACAGGCAGGTGCTATATAGGAAAGTGAACCTCAATTGCTGTAGATTTGAGAGGTACTTTGCTCTGGTGATTGGGGGCCATTTTCTATGCAATAAAGAGAATGATTCAGTCATTTAAAGAAAAGCCTATAGAAATGTTAAGAAAGGGTAAGTATTAAAACTGTCATTGCCTCTTCAGCATGCACTGTACTTCTCTGTATTGCATAGCAGGCAAGCACGTCAGAGGACTCATTCCACCCAAGAGAGAATTTCCATGAGGTCCAATCCAATGCCAACCCCCATCTTCCAATCTGCATATACAGGATTTGTGTCCAGTTACAGTGACTATTTCAGAAATTGACACATGATAAGTTGGTCTAAGCAGAATGAAGCCGAGGAATTTTTTTTAAAGCTCTAATTGGCTTTATTAAGTGATTCATGAATCGGGCAGCATCCCATCGGGCAAATAGAAGAGTGCTCCCAGAATTTCTGACTACTGAGAAAAGAAGTTCTCTTTCTGTCTGGATAGTATGGAGCACGGAAGTAATACCTGCAATTGCAGGAGCCATTTTGCAATCATGAATAAAGTGAATCTAAGAATGAAGCTTTTTGTGAAAGAATAAAGAGCTGATAGAATTATAAAGACATTGAGTTAGATGTGGTCAGACTATTCCGCTCTTGACTCTTAAATTATGTAAGTTGATAAATTTCTTTTAGTTTTAAAGAGAGCTTAAGACATGCATTGTGATTTATAACCAAAACCATCTTTACTATTATACTTTATAATTTCAAACTAACAACCTAACTATTGTATTGTTTGCCTTTTTACTACTGTTATAATCCAAAAATCCCTATACTTAAAAAAATAAAATAAAACTTGGCTAGATAATTGTGGCTATATAGACAATTAAGGGAACCAGAACAGAAAACTTGGAATTAACAGTGGGTCAGTGTTTGGGGAAATGATTTCATTATCCTGTGCCCTTGTATTTCTTTCACTTTTGCTAATATTCAACTCCAAGAAGCATGATAAATATTATTAAAGTGGTAATTAAAAAGTATTTTGAACTCTGATTTAGAGAGTAACATAAAGTACATCATTAGTATGTGGAAGCAAATATTGTGTCAAACAAGATTAATCATTGGGTCAGAAGTGAGTGTCCTCAGAATGAGTGGCCCTGGCATACAGATAAAGCCCAACAAACTCAGGAAGAGATTGTTTTTTTTGTTTTGTTTTACCTCCCATTTTCTTTTAAAGAGATTCCAAAAGAAAAATCTGCTTCAGGGAGGGAACCTTAGCAAGGTCATGTTAAGCACTTTTACCCTAGCATTACACAGGAAGGACCCAAGGAGGGTCCTGGTAGCTAGATACCTTCCCCTTGCTTCCACCTGTCCCACTAAAATCCAAGATTCCATTCCCCCGTCTCCTTTCTCTTTTGTCCAAAATAACATACATACCCAATTTTCCCTCCCCATTTTTGGGATTTTCATGTTTATCTGAATTCCGTGTGTGTGTGCATTAAAATTTGATTTTTTCCCCCTGTTAATCTGCTATATGTTGATTGAATTATTCAATGAGCAAGAAGAACAGAAGGGGCAGGAAGAAAGTGTCCCCGGCCCAACAAAAGCATCTATGCCACCTTCTCCCTTTACTCACATTAAAAACTGGTCATGAAATAATGTTAATGAGGTGGAAACATTCAGTTTGATAATTAAATCCAGAGACAAAGATAAATGTAGCAGCTCCCCCTTCAGGAAAATAAGAATTCAATCATTTCATTTCCAGATTGAGATGATTTTTGGCCATGAATAGCAAAACAATTGTTTATGAAAGAGTCAGGAAATTAAGTCTATGGCGCATAGAAATAAAGACATTCTTTTTTAATGATAGCTGTGATTCTGGCATTCATAATGGAAAACTCTAAAGAAACTGAAAAAGTGAGATCTGAGAAATGGCGATAAATGTGGACCTCAGGAGGCAGTATTTCCCACATTCTCATTTGACAAGTTATTATTTCTGTCTTGTCTGAGTGAAAGCCTTTGCAGGGATCTGAGATATAGTGGTCATTATCAGGGTACAGACAGCTTCCTAGTGGAAACATGCCTTTTGTATTTTCTTAGCCTAACTCAGTCTGCATTCTCTGACTTTTTAGGATATTTCTCCATTTAATTCCTAGGTAGAAGTTTGGAAAGTGCTCATAACTTTCTCACATTATCTAGGTTATAAGGAATCCTACACACTTATAAGAAAAAGTGATGCTAAGTCAGTTTTTCTAGTATTCCCAGAATAGAGATTAATGCAAGGCATCAATCAACGCCTAATGCCCATGAAGCTGTGCCCTCTGAGAGAGAGTACATCCAGGATTAGTTGTGAAGAATCAAGTCTCAGATGGTCTGATTCACTGCATTTCAATAATTTTTTACATGTATTTACAGAATTTGGACTCTTTTCCTACCAATTACCTACTACAGTTAATACTCCCTTCTCCAATTTTGAGATATAATTGACATATACCATTGGATAAGTTTTAGGTGTACAACATAATAATTTGATATATATGCATGTATTGAGAAATGATTACAAAAAAAAAAAAGGTTAACACATCAATCACCTCACATAGTTACAAGATATTTTGTAGTGAGAACTTTAAAGATCTGCTCTCTTAGCAACTTTATATACAATATACAAATGTACTTTACAGTTAAATGGTTGTACAACTTTGTATACAAATATACAATACAGTTAAATGGATGTAATCTAGTTTGATATCCACTTAATAGGTTGGGGAAATGGTAGGCTTGATCTAAGGCACTCATTCTTTTTTAATGTGAAGAATTAATGACACCTCTATCATACCTAAAATTGCTGTGTCCATTTAGTGCAGTTCCTAACCAGATTCCTGCAGTTTTTCCAGAAGGTACCCAGATGCGGGTTGCCTGTCCTCTGTGAGGCAAAGCTCAGCTTTCGCTGAATCGTGCATGTGGGAACAAAACACTTTTCATATTACACTCTTCAGGTATTGCTTTGAATGCACTTTTAGCAACATTTTTCTGAAAGGCAATATTTCCCTATTTACAACTCTATCAACTGAATGGACAGTATTATTATATTAAATGATTTGTACTTGGCAAAGTCATGCAGCAAATCTTGGCTGAAAAGGACAATACCTAGTGACTCAGGGTGCTAAGATCCTAAGTAGAAGGCACATAGACAAGTCCCAGTGGAATCCTTTCATCTGAAATGGCAATGGTTAGCACATTGCCACAGGGCATTTATGAAAGTATAATTGTCCAGAATTATTCAGCCCCACTCCATTGATGACTGATTGATTGATTGAAGAAAACTTACATGTGGCATCACTCCCTTTCCCTTTTCCCCCCACAGGCACGCATCTACTAAACTCTCAGGGACCCTATGAGACTTGCAACTAGGGGAGCAATGGGCAGTGGCAGCTGGTTCTGGGCTAACCCCCTGAATCTGTCTTTTCTCTGACTTCCCAGTGAACCAAGGCAGCTCACCCTGGGCTCTCCCGTTGCTTCTTCTATGCTAAGCCCTTCCTTGTTTCACTGTACCCAGCTTTCATAAACATACCCTCATAGTTGCCTGGACTTTTGTTGTGAAATTTTTACCACATGAGGTCAAGAACCTGCACATGACTGGCTGGCCCTAGGCAGACCTGCTCATGGCAGTTCCCCTGTCTGTTAATGAGATGAGAATAGTGGATCTGCAGATAATAAAATTCTGCTCATAGCTTTGTATAACAGGTCTCTTGAGAATTTAGGGAAGTTTTGTTCTGCATAAGTATGGCAAGTGAACTAGCGTATGGATATGCTGTGAGGCCATTTACAGTGCCCTGAATCAAGTAGGAAGGCAAGACTGATGTCTTTACCTGACAAAATCTTTAAGGAAGGCTAGTCTCTGCATATGGTCTGGTAGCAGGCAAAAAATTTCACTTCATTCTGGGCAGCAAAGACAAGAAAAGGAAGGTACAATTTCATCTGTTCTCTTTGATAGATTTTCCTTTCTCTCTGTTAAAATAGGATAATCTTCTTCAGACATTATAATATATTTTTGGGGAAAAGTCCCAATTTCTATTATACATACTCTACAATAGCTGAACCATGGATTGAGGCTTATCTTGAAATAGAAGTTACCCTAAGGATTACTCACTATTAAGTTTTTCAAAGCATTTAAGCCTCAAGGAAACAGAGCTCTCCTCACTTTCTTTTGAAATCTAAATTTAACATCTATTCTAGCCTTCAAATGACTTTAGGTTAAAACACTTTCTTCCTGTTATCACGTCTGCTGACTTTGGAAATCACATATCCAAAATACCAGCTAGGCTTCTATTTGCTATCTGCAAATCTAAATTATGGAATCACACTTTTCCTTGTGTAGTGGCACTGATAAAGATAGTAAAAAAGCTGATATCAGCGGCGTAGCTCAGATCTCAAGATGAATTAAGTATCTTGCTACTATAAAACATCAAAATCTAAAAGAGGAACTAAGTGGGAGTTGTTAAAATATTATGTTGCTTCTTATCATTAATCCCAGGGAACTGCATGCGTCCTTTGTTATTATTGTACTAAGCCAACTCCAAAAGCTCAGGTATAGAAAGGTTTTAACTGTTCACATAACTGGGATATTCTGGAAAGAGGTGGACAAGTCTTCCTACTGTGAGCTGCCAGCGGAATGCAGGTTGATGCTCAGTGGCACATGGATTAGGTGCTACTGCTGAGCTGTTGAACTAGCATCGCGTCCTTCAATCCATCTTCCACACTGCTGCCAGAAAAAAATGTCTTCTAGCACAGGTCTTGCTCTGTCTTTCCCCTTCTCAAAATCCTCTGTGCTTCATCCAAGTCCGATGATGACAGCCCATGTCAGGCATCCAAAGAGCTCTACCATCTAGTGCCTAATTGCCCACTGCTGTCTTTCACACACTGTAGGGACTGAGGTGAAAGGAAGTACACCTCCTTCACCTAGCTTTTCTTCTCATCGCTCTCTATTGGGAATGCTGAGCCCATTCCCCAACCTCCCTACTCAATTCCCACACTTTGACAGTCCAGACCTATCCAAAATGCCTCTTTCTTGCCTGGCCGCTGTGAGCACCAGACCCATGCACCAAAATGCCCCTTTCTTTACAATGACTTCTTGATCTCTGATGGCTTCTTCTCTTGAATTCTCATGGAACTTGATCTGATAGTCTGGAATCTCCTATATTGTGATAATTATTGGCTATGTCTTACTTAGAAGAACCAAGGCCCAGGTGCACAGAGATTATTTTTTGCTCTAGAAGAATAATTATTAAAAATTTGACAAAGAAATATTTACTTTTGATGGGGGACTCACAGCTGAATTTCTTCTTCTTCTTCTTCTTCTTCTTCTTCTTCTTCTTCTTCTTCTTCTTCTTCTTCTTCTTCTTCTTCTCCTTCTTCTTCTTCTTCTTCATAATGTCCATATTACAATAAGCTATATTCTTGGCTTTGCTGATGAGAGTGAATAATTGAATTTTGCTTGATGTTGATAATATGGATCTCACTTGAGGCAACTGACTTTTTGCTATTTAATGAAATGAGTATACTTTTTCAAGAAGGGTTATAATGAGAAAATATTTCTTTGAGGCATTAAAATATTTGCCCATTCTGAGTTATAAGCCCTGGGGGTGGGTGGGGGGGGTAAACTTTAAGCCGATATTTCTATTTTATCCCCAAAATATTTCATTTTGGTTTCCAAATAGACGTTTTGTCTGTCTTAAACTAGGATATCTAAGTCATCTAAATTGGTAATCATGTTGCTCATTAAAACCAATGAACTCTGGTGGTGGTAGCAGAATTAAATTCAATTTAGCAAAAATGCATGGAGTACACTGTGTAAGTTGATGATAGGGAATTGTACAGTGAAAGTGGTCTATTTGTTTAAGTAGCCCAAGTTTTAAGCCAGAGTGCTATAAATGCAGTTGGAGAACATTTTGTTGGAATTTGTGTGCATATACAGAGTCAGAAAAGACACTGGATTTGTTTAAATTTTCATTGACTTATATCACTATATGAATCATTTTTAAACTTTTCTTATTTTAATGTCTTTTCAACTCTTACCAAACATTTACCCGTAGCAATATGTACCTCAAGCAATACAAAATTGTTACAACTGGAGCTTCCCCAAAGCCCCTCCAGGCTTTGGATTGTTTCACTGTCCTCATAGGGTCAATGACGCTTCCAAGAACCCCGAAGGAACAGCCTTCACAGCATGTTTCCATAGCTTGACAGGTTATGCCATGTAATTTTTATTAGAAGTAAAACTAAAACATTTTAACAAGCCAGAAGTGAGGATCTGTTCTTCACGTAGTGAACATTCATGCATTATCCACCTCAATAATGGGACTTGTTTGATGAATACTTATTTATGTTTTGATTGTTTTATTTTTTTTAATTTATCTTTATTGTTGAAAGTATTACAGATGTCCCCTTTGCTTTTTTATTGTTGTTTTTCCCCATTGACCCCCCTCCTCTGTACACCCATCCCTCCCAAGTATTCACTACACTATTGTCTGGGTCCATGGGCTATGCACATATGCATATAAGTTCCCCCCATTACTCTCTCCTCCCCTTATACTCCTCCCCCCACCTTCCCTCTGAAATTCATCAGTCTATTCCATGGTTCTGTGTCTCTGAATCTATTTTGTTCATCAGTTTATTTTGTTCATTAGATTCCACATATGAGTCAGATCATGTGATACTTGTCTTTTTGTGACTGGCTTAGTTTTCTTAGCATAATATTCTCCGGGTCCCTCCATGCTGTTGCAAATGGTAAGAGTTCCTTCTTTTTCACTGATGCATAGTATTCCATGGTGTAAATGTACTACAGCTTTTTCATTTTTCTTTCTTTCTTTCTTTCTTTCTTTCTTTCTTTCTTTCTTTCTTTCTTTCTTTCTTTCTTTCTTTCTTTTTCTTTATTTCTTTCAATTTCTTTATTGATTATGGTGTTACATATGTGTCCTTATTCCCCCATTCACCCCTCATGCCCTCACCCCACTGTTGTTTGTACCACAGCTTTTTTATTCACTTATCTGCTGATGGGCACTTGGGTTGTTTCCAGATCTTAGCTATTGTAAATTGCCCTGCTCCTTGATGGTGGTTGTGACAGTCTTCTATCCTTCAAGCTCTCCAGAGTTCTATGGAGCTCTCACAATGACATCATTTTGGAGATGGGCGGGGCTTAGTGATCTGTCTGGCCCTGATTTCCCATTCTCTAGGCAAGAATCTAAGACCTAGAGTGGTAAACTTAATTGCCCAAGATCATTTAGTAATTTACTGTCACTACAACCTAAATTTTCACATTTTTAGTTTAGTGATTGATTAGTCTGTGATTATAAGCAGTAGAATTATAGCTATCAGCTTTGTGAAGTATGTGATGAGTTAAATTTTTTTTTTTGGACTGGCCTTTAATTAATTGCACACATACCGCCTTGCTTCAGCACCTTTTCCCCAACATTAGCGTGTCTTTTGAAGTCTTCTCTTTGTAGTTGTCTCTAAAACTAATTTCCCTTCGGTGCTCTTTATCTCACGTTCAGTGGCTCCTTTGCCTTTATTTCTGATGTGAAACCATATCAAATGTACTTTTTCCCCTAAAATATTAGCTATATTTCAGCCCATGAACACCTTTTATCTAGCACGGCTGTGATATCCTCAAAGAATTCCTGCAGATTAGTTATGCAAGCCTGAATCCATCATGGCCAGCCATCAAATGATGCTTCAGCACTTTGTATGAAATGACTGTTTGACCATGCCCCCTGGGGTATTCATCAGTTCAATTACAAAAGGAAGGGTGGAAAATGAGGACATCTTCATTCTGGGTGCAAACATTCACATTTCTCTGAGGCATATAAGGAAGGCTTATGTCTGTCTGTAGGTTTAAGATCTACAACTACATCCTTCCTGAAATTTAGTTTCTCCTAGAAAATACGCCAATACTTGTAGCATTTCTATATCCCACAGCTACTTATCCTTTTATTTTACTTTATTGTAAAGATGAGGATAATAGGTTCTTTTACAAGCTAGGAGGAAAGATTGAGCTACTCTGATATTAGATAAGAAATAAAAAAGGGAGAGTTGCTTTATCTTGTATGTGAGAAGGTAACTGTATTTGTACTGATTGTTACTCTCTGCCCTGTGAATTCTTTGCTCTCTATTTAATTTCTGAAAGAAAAGCATTTGCTTGCATGGTATTTTATATTTCATTATGAAATAATAAGAGAGCTAAAGCAAGCTTGATTAAATTACAGTTATCTAAAGATAGAGAATTTTCTGTTCCAAATTTAGTATAGTACAATAGGGCTTGTAAATGAACAGCAATAAAGCCATGTATGGAGCAGACCCATGAGTATATTTAGCATGCTTTGAAATAAATTTAAAACTCATTTTATAATAAAACAAAACTTTCACCAAGTAGTAACGTTATTTGATGGTAACAGGGAAAAGAATGAGAAGGTACATAAAATAGATATTTAGAGAAACCCCTTTGCCTTCTTTCTGTGATGAATTGGCAGTCCAGAATTAATTTATTCCTCTTTAAATGTGTATTTTCAAAGGAGAAAAAGCAAGGAATATTATCATATGCATGATGCATCAAGAGAGTTTCTTCTTTTTTTTTTTTACTCTTATCAATTATACTATCTTAATTGTTTAGGAATTTATTTATTTTGTTGGGGTGGATTATCTTTTAGGATTTCTGTGCCTTATAATTAACTATAGTTGAGCAATTAAGTATAGGCTTTAAACTGGATTATAAAGATAGGAGCCCTTGTTACCATCATAACTAGGTAGCCAATATTAAAATAGGAAGAGAGCAAATAGGCAGGCCAGACATTGTAAGCACCTGGGCAACTTCACTGGGAAAGCTGTAGTTTCACACTTCCCAAGGAACTGCTGGTGCATTCGCCGCAAATCACTGGGGGAGGGGGCACAACGAAGGGGGAGATGGGTGCATACGCAGTGATGTCCGGGTGACAGGGAAGGTGCTTCTCTGTCAGTCTATAGTCAGTCTAAACTGAGAAAAAATAATTGGCTGGAGGGGATGGAGCCACTGCAAACCCGCGAAATCCTGAAGGATTCATTTGATAAACTCCTACTTAATGCCAGAAGAAGTCTCTTGTGCCTCTTGCTTTGCTCCTGCTTCCTTGCACTCGCTTGCTTGTTCTGTGACCCGCGCTAGCCTGCCATGTGACCCTAGGAGCCACATGGCCCATGGCCATGCACACCCTACACTGCAGCTGGAACACCAGCTAAACTAGCCAGACGCTGGACTGGACTATGCTTCCACATAGAGTGGAAATTCTGGGCAGTGGCTTTAATCCCAGCTCTGCGGGAGACAAAATGGGACTTACTCCTTGACGAGGCGGGGGAGATGGGACCCTGAAGGGGAACTCCCTTATGTTACCTAGCCAATAAAGCTTTCCACAACACCTCATCCTCCTGTGGGGGCCTCAGAAAATTCTTATTCCCGTGGCACCCCAAGAAGCCCACCTCCACTGCCATAGATGGGGATGCAGAAGACACCCCCCTGATAACACCTTCGTGTTTTTATTTGCAGTTTAAAAATTTGTCTTTTTGTGTTTAAATTAGAGCCACATTTTATCTTAGATTTGTATGTAGGAGGTAACTAGCATCATTAATAAATCATTTCCAATGTTAATTACATACTAAATAATAAAGTGCATAAAAAATTTATTGAGATTTCTACAAACCAATAGAGTGATGGGATGCAAATAAAAAAAAGAAATTGGAATTGTCTTTGAATCTATGATGTATTTAAAATATAATTTGAATCTATGTAAGAACTACCATGTTAGGCCACTTAGAGAAGCGTGCAAAATTGTATGCTCTACATCATCCATTTAGAAGCTCACATATAATGAAATAAGGCAGATCATTTCTCTTCTGCGCAAAGTCAATCTGTTTTCCACCTCACTTTGATTAAAAATCTAATCTTACAATGACCCTATAATCTACAAGGCTTACCAGAACAGTACCCCTGGCATCTTATCCCTGCCACCTTGCTGATGTGCTTTCAAGACAAGCTTTCTCACTGTTGCCACAACAAGCCAAGCACTTGTGTGCCTCAGGGCCTTTGCACCTCTGCCTAAAGGCTTTTTTCATATATTCACAAGAGCAGCTCCTTTACGTCATTTAAATACACTCAAAACTTTTCCCAGTAAGGTCTTTTTTTGACCACTATGTCTAAAATTAAAACCCATCCCCACTCTTCCTATTCTTCTACATATTTATCTTTCCTAGCATTTATCATTATCTAACACTAGTGGCCCGGTGCACAAAATTCATGCACATTAAAAGGGGATTAATTAGAGGAAATAATTTAATATTGCTATTTGCCCTTTCTCTATAATAGAAGTGTCAGAGATGAAAGAAAATTAGTAAAATGTGTATGAAAACCTTCCTCCTGTCAGAGTCTGGGGCACAACATGGGACCCAGAGTCAAGTCCCCGCCCACGCACAAGCACCTCAAAATCGTGTGAGACCCAGACCTGCGCCCCCCCCCCCCCCCAATTGGGTTAGATCCAGACTTGGCTAGTCCCACCTTTGTCAAGCCCCGCTGGGCAGGGAACGTAGCCTCAGGTCCCCTGACCCAGCACCAGGATGGGGGGCGTGGCCTGAGGTCCCTCAGCCCAGACCCAGGTGGGGGGGCATGCCACACCTGTCAAGCCCCGCCAGGTGTGGGACATGGCCTGAGATCCCCTTTCAAGCCCCACTGGGTGGGGGGCATGGCCTGAGGTCCCCCATCAAGAGCCGCTACATGGGTGTGTGTGTGTGTTGTGCAGCTTCAGGTCCCCCCTGGGTGGGGGTGCAGCCTTAGTGCCCCTGACCCAGCACTTGGGGTGCACCTTGAGGTCCCCTGTCAAGCCCTGCCAGGCAGGGAGGTGCAGCCTCAGGTCCCCTGGCTAGGTGCTGGGGCAGGGGGGGGGGTGCAGCCTGAGGTCCCCTGTCAAGCCCCATCTGGTGGAGGCCTCAGCCTGAAGTCCCCTGGCCTGGCACTGGGGTGTGGGGAGCAGCCTGAGGTCCCCTAGCCCAGCATCAGGACAGGAAGTGCACCTTGAGGTCCCCTGTCAAGCCTCAGATCCCTGCTGATTGCTTGTTAAAGCTCCTTATGGGAACTTGGCCTCAGCTGTGGGTGCAGCCATCTTTGTGATGGAGTGATGTTTAATTAGCATATTCCCTTTTTATTAGATAGGATACTATATATTGCAGTCATTTACTTTTTTTACATTGTTCATTTTCAAATAAATTATATGACTCTTTATGGTAGGAAATTTTGTTTTCTAAATTCAATACTGTGTCCTGGTACATGAAAAACTGCCTGCCATAAAATTGTGTTCAGTAAATATCTGTTTAATGACTGAGTGAACAATAAGGCAAAAGAATGTGCTCACTAATAGCTATGACATAATAAAAATTATAAATAGTATAAGCAGAGAATGAATATAGTCTTTAAGTGATGGGACTCTACAGATTTGTGTTTTGGAATGGCCTTTAGCAAGAATTCCTTCAATCAGTTTTGTATTTTCTGTGAATGGGTTTATGTAGTTAATAAACTACCATCTCTCTCCCAATAATAATGATGATAGAGTGCTGTTATTTCTTTAGATTGCTTTTGAAGAGAACCTAGAAATATAACTATTCTTTTCTGAGAGTAATTATGAGAATGCATCTTTAATTGTTATGAATAATTCCACTTTAAAAATATACAATATTTGATAATAGATCTCAAATACAAAATTAATTCCTTCTTTTTCTTTTCTAATCAGCCTCCTCCTACTTGGAGTTTTAATAGCTAAAATAACAGAGATCCATCGTGTTTTTAATCTATTTAGAAAGCAAATTTCCTCCTTTATTGCCCTTCCGTAAAAATCTATTTAGCATAAAATAAGGATGGTGTAACATTTCCAGGCAATATTTGATTATGCACAGACTTAAATGTTTCCAATTCTAACCAATTATTGGAGGTTGCATCTAATGATATCTTCAGCTCTAATTTAGCAATCTGTTTTCCCAGTTCTTTCAATCTGACATATCACTCTTTTCTCCTCTCAGTAGAAAAAAATATAATAGCCCTGCATAGCATTGATCAAGCAATTTTCCTAAATGAGTAACTGCTCTGGAAGCTGCAAACAAATGTCATCATTTGTTCAACTAATTTAAAAAAGTCACTAAGGAAGAAAGAGGATTTAGAAACCAACTTTCCATAACAGTCACAGATAATATAATGAACAGGTTCTTACTGTGTGTTTGTATGCATGTGTGTGTACAGCTGAAGCCCCATGTTGTGAAAATATGACCAGGTGAGAGTACTGAAGGCTAAACTGGAGACTTGATTTGGATAGGAAGCGCACACCGATTAAGAGGTACAGTTCACGGCTTATCTGAGAAGCCTGACCTCTTCACTCACTAAGTCCGGGCATTTGGAGACAGATGAACAACCAGAGTTAGCTATCTCCAAGTGGCAAATGCAAAGCAGGTGGGGTTGAAGAGGGATGGGAAGGGGGAATCTGCTTACATTTTTTCACTGATGTCTCTTCACGATCCTCTGTCACAGGATCACTTCCTCACTTCTAACAGGGCAATCGTATTGTTCCCACCTATCTTTTTTTGTTAAAAAAAAGACACACAGGACAGAATCCAAGATGGCGGCGTAGGTAAACACCTAAACTGCTGCCTCCCACAACAATTTAAACTGCAACTAAAAGACAAAACGTCTATCACCCAGAACCACGGGAAAGCTGGCTGAGTGGAAGTTCTACAACTAGAAGGAAAGAGAAAAGAGCTTTGAGACGTGCACGAGCGCTGAAAAGCTGAGGTATGGAGGCGCGTGATCCGGGCTGGCTGCGGGCGACTGGGTGCGTTGCTTTTTTCAACCTGAACGGAGACAAGCCCCCGATTACTCTGAAATCCAGTCTCTCGGGAGACGCGGGGGACCCAAACTCCTACGGGGAGAAGCTGGACTGTCTGCCAGCGAGGGTGGCTTGCTTGCAGAGCTGGGCGCAGCAATAATTGTTTACTGCACTGGGGCACGGGACTCGCGGATGCCTTTGGGGACACAGAGCCGAGTAACTAGCAGCCATTGCTGTTTGCCACGCCCTAACCTAGTGACGCCCTGAGGCCCCACCCTGCACAACCTACAAACCCACCCAAGCTCCAAGCAACCGAGTTAGCATAAGAAAAGCCTGCCCTATCGCAGCTTAACCTAGCAAACTTGCAGCCCGGGTCAGACAGTTCCAAAACCTCCAAACCCCAAGCAAAGAGGAGAAAACTGCAGCTCTCACTGTAGCTCCTGCTGAGTGGCCTCAGACAGTAGCTGACCTGCACCCCATTGGAGATCCAGAAGCCAGTGTACCTAGTGGTCAGTGTGAGACACCAGATTTCAACTCCTCACATCCATAAGTGACACATTCAAGAGGCAAACTCAGTGAGCACCGAAGCCCCACTGAAACAAGTCCTGCGTGTCTTCAGCACAGCAGTTCTTCCATTATAGACACAGGGAGTGCTCACAGCTAATTGGCCTGGAGGTCAATTCCTCCCAGCGTACCAACAGCAATTCAGGCTTAACTACACCAAGACTTTGCACTCAGCCCACAAAGGGGTGGACCAAGAGCATCCACATCAGGTGATTGGGGAGGCTGAGCTACTGCCCCCTATAGGTCACCTACCACACAAAGCCACTCCATCAACACAGGGAAGCAGCCAAAATGCAGAAACAAAGAAACATGTCATGAATGAAAGAAACGGAGGAAAGCAAACTACTGGATGACATAGAGTTCAGAACCACATGTATAAGGTTACTCAAGAATCTTCTAAAAACCGCTGAGAAACTTGATGACACTTCTGAGGAGCTTAGTAAGACCTTCAAGGACCTTAATGAGAATGCCAAAAAAATGGAAAAGGATCAGTCAGAAATGAAGCATACACTGTCTGAAATAAAAAATATACAGAAACTCAACTGTAGATCAACGTACCCCAAGAATCAAACCAAAGATCTGAAATATGTGGAAACAAAAAACATCCAACCAGAAAAACAAAAAGAAAAAAGAATCCAAAAATATGAAGATAGTGTAAGGAGCCTCTGGGACAACTTCAAGCGAACCAACATCCAAATTTTTGGGGTGCCAGAAGAAGGGAGAGAACAAAATATTGAAAACCTATTAGAAGAAATAATGACAGAAAACTTTCCCTACCTGGTGAAAGAAATAGACTTACAAGTTCAGGAAGCACACAGAACCCCATACAAGAGGAACCCAAAGAGGACCACACCAAGACACATCATAATTAAAATGCCAAGGGCAAAAGACAAAGAGAATATTAAAAGCAGCAAGACAAAAACAGTTAATTACCTACAAGGGAGTACCCATATGACTGTCAGCTGATTTCTCAACAGAAACTATGCAGGCCAGAAGGGAGTGGCAAGAAATATTCAAAGTGATGAACAGCAAGAACCTACAACCAAGATTACTCTACCCAGCAAAGCTATCATTCAGAGTTGAAGGTCAGATAAAGAGCTTCACAGACAAGAAAAAGCTAAAGGAGTTCATCGCCACCAAACCAGGATTACATGAAATGCTGAAGGGTATTCTTTAAGAAGAGGAAGAAGAAGAAAGAAATAAAGATAAAAATTATGAACAACAAAATGACATCAAATACATACCTACCAACAAGTGAATCTAAAAATCAAGTGAATAAAAAATCTGAAGAACAGAATGGACTGGTGAATATAATAAAATCAGGGACATAGAAAGGGAGTGGACTGACGATTCTCAGGGGAAGCAAGTGTGAGGGGTGTGGGAAGAGACTGGACAAAAATCTTACTCCTATGGATGAAGACAGTGGCGGGGGGTAAGGGCATGGGGTGGGGTGGGGAATCAGGTGGAGGGGAGCTATGGGAGGGAAAAAAAAGTGGAACACCTGTAATAATCTGAACAATAAAGATTTATAAGAAAAAAAAAAAAAAAAGAAAAAGACACACAACTTGGCTCTCCTATCTAAAATTTTAATCAACTCACCAGGTTCTTATCTTTATAGTTTAAAATAATCTTGTTGAACACATACTGCTGGAACAGCTGCTGCTAATGGCTGTGTGCTCAGCATTGACAGGTTCTAAGGATATGGTGCACCTGACATTTGGAAACTGAAGCATGGAAACTGGTATACTAAAATGCAAGGAAAAAGAAAGGAAGAAAGGAAGGTAAGAGAGTGGGGAAAGGAAAGGATAGGAAAGAAGAAAGAAAAGAAGGAAAAAAGGGAGGAAGAAAGGAAAGTGAGAACAATATGACTTACCTGCCTTGCTCAACCATTAGCTTATATTGCACTAGGACCCTTATGATAATTAAACTAATTATATTAAAATGCTTAGTTTTCCAAGCACATTGAAGCTTCTTGTTTTATTGCCCCTGCTCATTTTCTTCCCTCTGCCTGGAATGCCACATTTTAAGAAACAGTTCCTAAATTTTCAGACCTTTCCTGACCACTCGGTGCTGGATGCCTACAACACCCCCTTCTCTACTCATTCTATCTTAATGAACTGAAATGCACTCGGTAAGTATTAGTTTGCATGTGTACTTTCCTTCTTGGGCAAAAAACAAAAACAAGAACACTCTAGGCAAGAAGCTATAACCTTATGTTCCTGTTTGCCCGGTACCTAGCACAGTGCCTAGTATATAATAAATGTTCAAAAAATGCATATTCAATTATTGTCTGTGAAGGAATCCTCAACTTCTCTAAAATTTTCACCTATTTTATACTAAGCTAAGAATTTACACTCAGTATATCATCTCATCCTTATAACAAACTTACCAGGTAAATGACATTGATATCTACATTTTCCTGATAGGGAACTCAGATTTAGGGAGGTTAAGTAACCTGTCCAAGGTCATGTAACTACAAGAAAACACAGAGAATTTAGTCAGGAGGTAATATAGTAAGGCAAGAACACAGTCTGTGGAGTTAAAATGCTCTTGGCATCAATTCTACCTGTAACATTGACTAGTTATGCCATTTATAGAAAGACCCCAAATTTCTCTAAGATTCACTTTCTCTCTTGCTGAAATGCAGGCAAAATATCTGTTCCGTTAGTATCACAGGACTTTTATGAGGGCCATATGATATAAGCTATGAGAAAATAAATTTTTATAAGAATATTTTTTTATTGATTTCAGAGAGAGAAAGGAAGAGGGAGAGAGAGATAAAAACATCAATGATGAGAGAGAATGATTGATCGGCTGCCTCCTGTGTGCTCCCTACTGGGCATGTATCCTGAGCAGGAATCGAACCCTGAACTCTTGGTGTATGGTTGGATGATCAACCACTGAGCCACACCAATCAGACAGCTATGGAAAAAATTATTTTAAAAATATCATATGTTGCTATAATTTTAAGTTTGTTATTTTGATAAAAACTTTATAACCATATATATTCTCCCCTATAGCTAAGCTCTTTCTTAGGTAAAAATAGCATTAAAAAGTAAGTAATAATGGTAATGAGGAACCCACATTCAAACACTTTCAGAGATGGAGAGTGCTAGTAAGTAAACACTATTCCCTGCTCATAGTATGTGTGTTTTACTGCACTTTTTGAACATGCGTAAACAAAATAATGACCAGCCACTTTCTGGTGGCTATTCTTTTCTGTAAAATTTTCTGAATAACCTGAAATACCTCATAATAGACCTTGATCCAGAGAAATGAAGTACTTGGCAGAAGGGGAGTTGGACAAACACAAAAGAGAGTAAAAAGACAAACAGCCTCTGGTCTATGATCAGATTCATTTAGTTATTCTGTTTGTTAATGATGAACCTTGAAGTAGCTGCTAGTCCAAGTGTGTCTTGATACCGATAATTTACCTTCTTGTAGATATCCTGGTATTTGGTCTTTTGTTCACTTTGGTAAAATGAAGCCAGTTTTTCCCTCAGACTAAGGCTTTAGGTCAGATACTGATACAGCCCAGCCCTTTTCTGTTCATTTCTCTTATTTATAAATTGATCATACCTCTTCCCCCCCCCCCCCCGTAAGATAATTTGAGTACGTCTACAAGCACATATTAATCTTGCTTTTAGTATCACTTGTTAACATAAAAGGCCAATGTGCAGATGAATTTAGGAACTAGAAATTTGCCTTAGGACTAGAGAAAATTTTAATGGAACTGATTTTTTTTTTTTTTTTTGCCACCTTCCTACAACCTGTTCCATCTCCAAAATTACTAGTTTTTAAAAGGATTTTATAGCAAAGGCAAGTTTAAGAGCACAATACTCATGTGTATAAGTGGTTGGCCTTACCCCCAACAGTGCCATTAAAATATCCTTTCACACATATCCATATATTGTTTAGATGTGTTGGTACTAATTAATCCCTACAGGGCCTGGGATATAAAATGGAAGAGAGGTAAGAACTGAATTTGGTGAGCCACATCTAGCAGGCAGAGAGAGGAAGGGTAGGAGTCATAATCAAGAAAAGCAGCCACGTCATAGCCAGTAAATCTGGGAGAAGACAACCAGAATTGGAGAGGCAGTAACGAATCAGCAGGTCAGGTCTCAGGAAGTGGTCGGTCTACCACTGTCAGAATCCCCAGATTTCCTGGGTTCTTAGTTCGTAACATAATGCTAGAGCTCTCTGAAAACCTGGGAGGTAATTAATTCATGCAGTTTCTGTCTCTGCCATCCTACATCCCTACATAAAATGCAAACCCCTGTGAAAATCTGCCTTCTCTTTCCCTTCATGCCACACTGCTGTTACTCACCTTCCTTTCTTTTGACACAAACCCCTGCTTCTCCTCTGTGCCCTCTGGAGCCCTCTGCTTTCTTGCTTTAATTTCCTGATTCTCACCTGAGACTCTTTATTCTTCTACACTTCACCAGCGTTGGGAGTCCTTTTTCCTCAATACCCTTTACATTTCACCCCCTACTTTTAGGTAAAATCTTATTTCTTTGATGATCTGACTATTTAGGTAGATTGTATTGTTTTCTTTCATCATCTACTTTTCTGCTCCTTATGTATTTCCAATGACCCCTAAATTCTGTGATATCTGGCTCTCAGTTTGCCTCTTTAAACTAATCCAGCCCTAATTGAGGGCAACCACAGTGTTCATAGAGATAAGACATCCAACATTATGGCCACTGGTTACTTAACCATGTCATCTCCAATGACCTCTAACTGTATCCGCCTTCAACCATCATCCTCATGGACAATCACCATGACGTAAGCCTTTACTTCTGAAGTAGTACATCAAATGTCCTACAACATCTCAACTGCCATCTTTCTTACTTCATTGCTTCCACTGTCGTACTATTGAATTCACTTGAGCTGTAAACTTTCTAATTATGTTGTCCTCCTCTCCTATACCCTAGTATTTATTCCCATCTTCTTACTTAGACTTTATCTCAGTTCCTTTCAACTTTGACCCTGGGTCAATCTGTTTTCTCAGATTGCTGCATTCAGACAGCATGTTGATCACTTAGAAAGTCATGTAATAAAATGGTATGATGTCATTTAAATTCATTGTCCCTAACTCAACTGGGTCCTTAGCAGCCTGATAAGTCCCTAGCCACTCCTCCGTTCCTCAAAGTGCCTCTTTCATAACCCGCAGAACTTCCTAAAACCCCTATAATTTAAACTTCTTTTCATTCTCAGCAGAAAAAAAAAAAAAAAAGACTTCTACTCTGCATAGAATATAAAATCTAGCAGAGGGGAAATCCTTCAATATTCCTCATTTAAACTTACCACATTATCTGCATATATGTTTATCATTTTTCTTTAGTCATTGAGAAAGCTACATCTATCTAGATCCCATCCCTTCCTGCTTCTTCAAGAATCTAAATTAACCATTGATCCCTGTGCCTTTATATTTATGTGTTTTTCCTCTCCACTGGACATCTCCTGACTTAAATATACAAAAAAGGAAAAACAAAATAATACGCTCTACCTACATCTTTCTTATTCACTATCATATCACTCTTCTTCCTGCCAAAGTAAACAATTGCTTAGATTTGCTCTCTCTGCTCCACACCTCCCATCAAACCTTTTACCCAGTTTTTGCCTTGCTGTTTCACTGAAATTGTGCTGGCCTTAATCACGAACAATTGATTTATTACTGAATTCAATGCACATTGATTTATATATTTGACTTGACCTATTTTGTTGTATTGATAATTACTCCCTCTTTCTTGATCCTTTCTCTACACTTAGGTTCTATGACCCTGCTCACTTATGTCTTCCCACTTGTAGAGTACTTAGTTAATACATTTTGCTTGTTCTTGTTGTGCTCTCTCTATTTCACATTCTGACGATTGTCTCTGAGTGCTTCCATTTGTTCCCATGACTTTACCATCTATTTGCTAGTTTTGCTAGTATCTGTCTGGAGCCTGGGTTTTTGTTTGTTTGTTCTCTGGAATTCCATGACTCCATCCAACCATACACTGAGAATCTCTTCCTTGATTTTCTACAGGTACTTCAAACTCAACATACATAAAGACAGATTCTCCATTTTATTTCTTCTAATTTCTGATGCTCCCTTTATGTGCCTCATCCAAAGTAAGTAGACTTCAACATCCACAAGGCAACAAAGCCATAAACTTGATTCACTCTTGAATTCTAATCCCTAACATTCAGCCAATCTTCAAATCCTATCATTTATCTCTAATATCTTTTTAATCTATTACTTTCTAGCATGATTATCGCTGCTTTTGCTACTTTTTGTTGTTGTTGTTCTGATTACTGAAAAAGTTCCCTAAATAGGCCTCTAATCTATCCTTCACATTGCCACCAAAGTGGTCATTCTAAAAGAAAAATTTGGAAAAGTTTCAAACTTTTTAACACAACATAAAAGATCCTTCATAATTTGGATGCTATTTGCTTCCATAGTCTTACTTCTGCTGATCTCAGGATATTTTTGACAGACATTCATTCTCGAGGACTTAACAAAACCTTTCATATGCTGATGGGAAGAAACTTGGAGGAGTCTGGTAAAGCAACATTTCTGAAATTTATTTGTCAATGGAAAACTTTTTCTTTTTCATAGAAACATTTTCTTAAAAGTTCCTTAGAATGAGTAGTTTTCCAATTCTGGGGAAGTGATCTACTATCTTATATATTTTGTCTAGATTTTATCATCAGGATAAATATTATTAAGGTGTGAAAACCAATAAGAAAAAGTTCATTTCAGAAGAAACTGATCATGAAAGCATAACTTTCACACAGTGTTATAGATAACCTGTCACAAACTAGTACCTTTGAGATAATTTGAAAAATCTTTTTAACTTTAATCAAAGAAATAGATTTCACACAAAAAAAGGATATTTGCAAAAACTCCTTTATTACCCAGAAATTGAAGTGTTTGGTTGTAATTATTACCTAATGGTAAGGTCAACATAGGACAATAAAACATTTCTTTTATCATTCAAATGTAATTGCATTTCTGTCAAGATTTGTTATATAATGTATGGCCTATGTTAGATATTCAAATACTAAAATGGAAGAATATAGATATTCTCAATGGTGAAAACAGCTTGCAAGGCAAAAGGTTTGCTTTTAGCACATACAATGTTGATTTCTAACAACAATAATTTTTAAAACATGGAGATTAAATTGAGATTTGCATTTTCCACACTGAAGTAATCAATGACTAGTTGATTAATTTTTCTAAAAGGATGGCCTCTGCTTTAATTGTGTCTATTGTGGCATTTTTTCTGTGAACTTTTACCTGAACATTTCAAACTAAGGTTAAGTTTCTGAAAGAGAAACTTCTGCTTTAAAAGACATAACACGTACTGCACAAAGGATTCTTGATTAGTAGAATTCATTTGTAGACTCTTAAAAATATCTCTGTGTTACAGTGACAAATGATTTAAGAGGTAGACTAGAGGAAATGAAAGGATGCCTTATTAATGAAGCCAACCCAGTCCTGACTGCTGCCACAGCTTTTATATTGCTGATAGACTTTACACCCATATAATTTTAGCCTGTTAATTGTGTCAGCCTTGTTGCTAACCATCTGTGCTAATAGTTTTTGCATTAGGTAGTGCCATTTTCAAATTTCACTTTCCTTGTAAAGTTAAAGTGTTAAAAAAAAAAAAAAAAGACACATAGGCGCTTGGTTGGGCTATGTTACCCAAGAATACTCCTTCACATATCTTTCTTTGGAAGCTATTCTTTTTCATTGTCAGCATTCAGATCTATTTTTATAATGCAATAAAAGAAAAAAATAGAAGTACATAAAAGAAAGACTAAAGAATACAAAACCAAATGAGACTCTCCTTTGCTAAGATTATCCTGCTTCTTTCATCTAAGACCTTAAATACCTCTTTCCTTAAAGTCATTTTTCCCAAAGCTATAGTAATATTCAGTTCTGTAGATATTGAAAAACTACTATTCTCTTATTTTTTACTCAAGAGAGGACAGGCTAATTCAAAACTGATAAGGTTATTAGTTTATCATTGAACAAGACAGAAGGAATGGTGACATGTAGGATATCCATCAACAGGAGGATCTGAGAGAACAGTCCAGCAGTTCAACAGATGAGCAGTCACCCAGAGTCACATTTTTTTCCCGTTAGTTGTCCCTGGGATGCTATATAGATCTCCTAAGATTATAGTTCTAGGTAGCCTTTTATATATAACCTTATAAATTAAATTATGATTTTAGGATAGTTTTACATTCACAAAAATGTTGCAGCTATAGTACAGAGAATTCTTGTATACTCCAAATACAGTTTCCCCTATTTTAATGTCTTACATTACTATTAATCATTTGTGACAATGACTGAACCAGTACTGATACATTGTTATGCCCTAAACTTTATGCCTTACTAATATTTCCTTAGTTTTTATCTAATGCACCTTTTCTGTTCCAAGATCCCATCCAAGATACCACATTACCTTTAGTTATCATGTCTGTCCCCTTAGGCAATACTTCACTGTGATACTTTCATCAAACTTTCCTTACTTTGGATGACCTTGAAAGTATTGAGGTGCACTGCTCAAATATTTTGTAGAAAACGTCCTTCAATTTTGATTTTTTGATATTATTCTCCTGATTATGAAGTTTGGGGAGGAAGACCGAAGAAAGGAAGTGCCATTCTTATCACATCATGCCAAAGATAAGTTCTATCACCATGACTTATTATTGATGTTACCTGGCTGAGGCAGTGCTTACCAGGCTTCAGCACTGTAAAGTTCCCCTTTTCCTCCATCTCAATATTGTACTATTTGAGAGGAAGTCACTACTTGCAGCTCACACTTAAGGATCTGGGAGTTATGTTTCCTCTCTGGATTATCTATTAGGACAATAAGTTATTTGGAATCCTTCTACACATATCTCCCTCCCCCCATTTATTTATTTACTCACTTATTCATATAAACATGCATTCACAGATATTCACTTAATATATTGGGTTATACTGTGACATTAAAGTATTATTTTTTGATAAAACTATAAGCTACTCATAACTGGCTCCTACACACATGACTTTGCCACACTTCGGTGATTTTTTATTTAACTTGGAATAAAATTCACTCTCTTCTGAATGTAAAAAGCATTGGAATAATATGTAAGGGCTGTGAAGAAGATATTCCTAGCATGACATCAATATGTCAGCATCTGCAGACCTATTAATGGATACTTAATATGCAAAAGGATTGCCAAATTTTAGATACAGTAAAATGTTTATCAGAATTGAAATGTAAAGATAAAATATAATCAAGCATAATAAAATTATTTCATAAGGATCATGCTGTTTATATATGACTCTTTGATAAGTAGGTTCTAAGGAATTTTGTTTCTTAGTAAAATTAAATCTAAACTTTTGATTATATCTATAAGCATTCAGAGGCTTTGTTCAATAGTTTTGAATACTGTTATCCAAATTCTGGTTGCTTCATCAGATATTAAGTCAACATATCATGCTCAAAGCTAAAAGTTTAAATGGCTTTCTAATGCACTCTTCAGTGATATTTTACTCTGAGATGATTTCCTCATGATCGCGTGCAGCATATGGATGTGAATTTTAAATATGCTTGATGATATTCCATCAATATATTTCTAAGGCAACCAGGAGATAAAGGAAATTATAAAGTATTAGAAAAAGTCAATATATAAATAATTGAGTCTTGCCCTAGCTGGTTTGGCTCAGTGGATAGAGCGTCAGCCTGCGGACTGAAGTGTTACAGGTTTGATTCCGGCCAAGGGCACATGCCAGGGTTGTGGGCTTAATCCCCAGTAGGGTGCGTGCAGGAGACAGCCAATCAATGATTCTCTCTCATCACTGATGTTTCTATCTCTCTATCCCTCTCCCTTCCTCTCTGAAATCAATAAAGAAATATATTTTAAATAAATAAATAAATAATAAATAAATAATTGAGTCTTTTGCATGATTTTCCTTTGTTCTTGTTAAGGGATGTTATTACCTTTATTTAAGAAAAGTCATTTTTTGGCAATGAGCAATTGGTTTGGGCTGTATTCGATATTGAATATATCAGTAAGATCTGCTGTTTGAGGGAGGCCCTTAGGGACATGGCAGTAATGGTCTTGTGAAGAAATGTTTGTTTCCTCTCCCTCATTTTAAAAGTGCCTTTCCTTTCAACAACCAGTTATTCTAGAGGAGGAAAGCAGTTTTACATTTGCTGTGCATATCTTTATACAGTATACTTAATGTCCATAATCTTATTTTATTCCCAAAGCCCATTATTATATTTTTTATGTTAAACCACGGTCGGGATTAATTAGATGGGCCGCCAACTGGTCTTTGGCCTAAAGCTAGTTTAAATATTGGCACTAAGGTGCAAGCACTGACATTTACTTATTTACACCGTTCCCTTGGATACAATAACTGGTACTAATTCACTTCTAATTTCAGTAGAATGTTGTCTGAGGCTACAATATTTTTCAAAGAATAATAAGCAGTAACTAAAGAAACATCTCTTCTCTTCGAGGACACATTTTCAGTGAACACAATGTCCCTCATGTATATGAATCACACATATGCTGACACTTGATTATAGGTTATACATCTGAGTCAGAGGCTACATATCAGTCAGAATATGAAGACAATACTAGTTTCTCTTTGACATTATCTATCATTCATATTATTTCATATTAATAGTCACTTGATAAAGTAATTTTGTCAATAACTTCTGTTTTCTTTCCAAACAACATATTAGTTCTTAACTTTGCAACTGATTTTATAAAATCCTCAGCAATTGTGTGATTTGTCTTTTTTTGAAAATGCCATGAAATTTAAATGTCAGGCAGCTATTTGACAAGGTTCCACAAAAGACGATGCACTGGGGATCAGGGACAAGTGAATTGCAGTTGTCCTACAAAATGCACTTGAGATTATCCATCAAAATAAATTAAAAATTTCTGGAAACAAATTAATCAATACTAATAAAATTTAAGATGTACATAGTACAGGATAGAGATAGTATAGTGTGATGGCTACACACATGGATTTTTGAATCATTTGTACTGGGTATAATTCTAGCTTTCTGTGGATTTTGTCAAATTATTAAACTATTAATTCTCAGTTGCCTATTTGGTTAAGTAGAGTTAATGCTGGTACCTGTCTCAGAGGGTATTGTAATAATTCTATGAAATAATGTATTTCATATACTATATATATTTAGATAATGCTCAACACTGTAATTATCACATAGTTGGCATTTAATAACTGGTGACTACATTTGGAAAGTGAAGGAGAAATATCTGGAGAAGAACACAGAGTTTTGTAAAAGGATAGAAGCATGTTTTGCAAACTCTAAATATCTATCCTATATGCTAATGGTCATCACGCCGTCATGCTGTAATGAACTATCAGCAGGAGGCTGCATGCGCAGCCTGGCGTGCCAGGGTGGCCTCACGAGGCAGGAGGCAGGGCGCCTCCTCTCAGCGGCAGAAGGCGGGAGGCAAGGTACCTCCTTGCTCGATTTCAATTGTGTGCTGGGCCTCTAGTATGTATATAAAACCCTAAGCAACTAGTTGACCATTCGACAGATCTCTATGACGTGCACTGAGCATCAGGGAACAGATTCTCAATGCAGGAGCTGCCCCTGGTGGTCAGTGCGCTCCCACAACAGGAGCGCTGCTCAGCTGACCTATGGGCACCAGACTCCAGGCTCACGGCTGGCGAGCACAGCTGCAGTGGTGTGAGCCTCTCCTGCCTCTGCTGCAGCACTACCGAGCAGCGGTAGAGACAGCAGGCGCAGTGGGGCTGGGATGTGCGGGAGCAGCACGGTGCCTGGCCCAGGCTCAGGCTCCTCCCTGGCTGCCTGCTGCTTTGCATATTTCTACATCCCTCAGGGGATGTCGGACTGCCAGTTTTGGCCCGGGCCCCGTGGGGTCCTGGATTGCCAGAGGGCACAGGCCAGGGTGAGGGACCCCACCAGTGCACAAATCCGTGCACCGGCCTCTAGTTAGATATAAGGTAAATGTTCTCAAATAATTGGTTAAAAAATTATGGTCCAAACAAAGAATAAAATACCATCCAGTTCTTAAAACAACACTATTGACTTATATATGTTGATATAGGAAACATCCAAGATATAGTAAGAAAACAAAATAAACGTAGAAAACTCTATGTATGGTATGAGCTCATTAAAGACATCTATTTGCTTTACATATGCACAGAAAAAGCCTTTAAGGTCAATATGCCAAAATATTAACATTATTCTTTTTTATCTCTTGGTATTAACTGTATTTTTACAATGAGCATATGTTAATTGTATAATTAGAAAAAATATTTTATTTTAAAAGTAAATATTTTTCTTTCTCTCTGTTCATATCTATTTTTCACATTCAGTTCTCTCCAAAACTCATGTGTCTAATAGTTTTAAACTTATCAATCTCATATTTTGTGGGTTCTCTATTTGGAAATCATGAAAAAGGATATTCTTAAGCATACCTGTCTGAAATCATATTTAGTTCAACTATTAAGATTCTAGAGTGAAAAATGAAACAAAGTGAAATTATCATTATCTATCATTGGACCATAGAGCCTTACAAATAAATATTATCCACATATAAAAACCCAAGATTTTGATTTTTTACTTGAGAGACTTACTAACTTTGCAAATAATTTTTAGCAGGTTATAAATCATACAGGCATACAAAACCCGGTTAAAAAAACAACAAACAATTTTAGGTCAGTCTAGAAATTAGTACTTTGTAATTTCTCCTGTAGACCTGTAGAACTAATAGCTAACAGTTCCTGAAAATATATCACATGTGAGGCACTAAATCCAAACTATGAACTGCATCACTTAATTCTGGTAACTGCCTGAGGAGACTGGAGGTAATTTTATCTTCAATTCATAGATAAGGATGTTCAGCTAGACTGGTTAAATAACTTTGCCCAGGGTTTCTCAACATGCTGAGGGAATCAGACCTCAGCATGTTGTACAGCTGAGGTCTGATTCCCACTAGTCTGCATCCACCATTAATTAACTGAATTTTAAAGTATATTTCTTAAATGGATTACTTACTCAAGTATTTGCAATGATTTCATTACTGTTTCCTTTTCTGAGTTTTACTTAATTCTTGTATTCTTCCTCTAGCTGCTTTCATAGTTATTTGAGAACAGCACCACAGAAGTGAAGATAACATTTAAAGCAAAGGATTGGCTTCAGATACCGGAAAAGTTTCTTTTAGTTTAATTTAATTTGTATTGTTGACACCATTGCATATGTCCCCATTCCCTGCCCGCCCCTCTTTGCCCACCACCACCCAGTCCCTGCCCCCCTTTCCCTCTGGCTATCACCACACTATTGTCTGTGCTTATGGGTTATCCATTTATGTTCTTTGGCTAATTTCTTCATCTTCTTTCATCCAGTCCCCCTCTCTCCTCCCCTCTTTGTAGAACTGTGGTGATAGTAAAAAAAATAATTCTTGTCACTTACTGACATATTTCAGGCAATTAGTAAATTTTAGGTTAACCCCTTCCTTAATTCCTCTTCATAATATTAGAGAAATGATTTACTTGTTTGGGAACAGGTGAGAAATTTTCTGTGTAATAGGGTGAAGGAGAAAGATTAGTATCTGCAAAATAATCTGTTACTTGGGGGGATTTCGGAGACTCCCACATGACTCAGGGAGTGAAAGTGTAGAAGCTGGGATTTCTAGAATCATCCTGAGATGACTGTACAACCACAAGTCTCTTTGGAGATTGAGAAGAGTAGAATAAGAAATACACTGTTTTGACCGAGCTGTCTCCTCAGAGAAGAGAATTTGAAGCAAATGCCTGATTCCTCCTTTAGTCATAAAAAATTATGACTAAGCTCAACAATGATCTGAAACAAAAGCATGTGTGTGTGTGTGGCGGGGAGGGGGGGGTGTATGTTTGTTTGTGTATGTGTGTTTGCTTGGGGAAAATGACATCACTTCACTTGTAAGGCTGCATGACTGTACTGGTTAGTGCTGGCAGTCACAAAGGCAGCTGAACCTCAAGTAAATGACACAAACTCTGGCTCTAAAATGCCTTCAGGAAAGTTCATAGCGGCCTTTAAAGGGGGCTTGGTAGTGATAGAGCATGGTTCAAGTCATGCTCAAGGATTACTTAGTGAAAAGAAACTGATTGAATGTAATTTTGATCATTAGACCTCACCTAGGGCTCTGAGAATAGGGATGGAGATTCAGAGATTCAATTTTATCTCTTCTGCCTCTTTGCTAAGTACCTTTGGCTCAACTTCTTCATTTTTCTGAGCTCCAGTTCTCTCATAAATATAAGTAATAAATAAACAGTATTTATTCCACATAAATATTAGGAATAATATTAACTCTCTGATGCTGAGCTCACATATATTAAGTGCCAACACAGTGTTTTGCATGGAGACAATGACAAAAAAATTCTAACAGTTATTTTTATAATATCAGTACTTTTGTAACCATTATCACATTTTAATTTGTCATCCACACAATGAGATTAAGATAGAGAGGGAATTATAATTATCAACAAATAAATAAAATTGTCTAACATCCTGACAAAGACATTGGTCTTTTGACATTTGGCCTCATGGGTCTTTTGGTTATGCAGTTCTGAGGAAAAGTAAATGTGACAATTGATGATAATAAGTGAACAGAAATAAGAAGATACGTTATTTACATATTTCCTCCCAACAGAGAGGGTGTGCTATGTTTCCTTGCATAATTTCATTATATCCTCAAAACCATCCAGTGTGCTAGCCTTCACATTGTACAAATACAGAAAGTGAGACTTGTTAGATCTAAGTTACTCACATAAGATCAAATAAAATAAACAGGAAGCACTTGCTATTCTGTTTGATCCTAGAATACAAGCTCTTTTCCTGAGTCAGGCTGGAATGAGTCATCTCTTGATGGTGCAGCAGTGGGTTGTAGGTGACAGAATGGAAGATATAGGTATCACTCTCAATGAGTTAACCTAGACCTGCCTTACCTTGACATATTTTTCAAAAATGAAGAAAGAAAAGAAAAAATAATAATACATCTTTTGGGAAGGGTTAGCCAAAAGAAGAGGAGAGTTAGTTGGATGAAAACAGAAGGGATGGAAGTAAAAACAAGAGAATCCAATATTTCAGGAACTGAATGTTATTAAAAAAAAAAAAAAGTGTTCACAGTTGCTGACTAAGGTGGAAAATAAAATTTAGAAGGATGAAAATTTTTTCTCATATAGTTGTTTCAAATATAGCTTGAGAATAAAATGTTCCTATACTTGTAGGAAATACACCCCCAACCCTGTATGTGTGGTAGTCACCTGAACTAATTTTAAACCTACAGTTCTAAAAATCATAAAAACTGATTTCATGCAAATTTGATCCAATGGCAACATACCTTGGTGAACATGCATTTGCAAATTAACCAATTAGTAACAATTCTAACTTCAGAAAATCAACTGATCAGAAAGACTCACTCCAAAGAATACATTTCTGAAAATCAATTAATCAATGACACTCTCACCTTAGAAACCTTGCTGTGTTTGCTATGCATTTTTGCATTTAATCCTTTCAACAATTCTACAATATAAGTTCTATTATTATTTTGACTTTGCATCTGATAAAAGCAAGGAATAGAAAGTTTAAAACTATTAGGATAGCCACATACCCTAGTTCATTCTTAATACTAACTCTTAAGTCACAATTCTACTTCATGTGCAAAAGAAAATAAACCAAATTAAGGACCAAACCATGTGATAAGTATTTAAAATATATGAAAACCCACAAACACCTAAATATCCAAGATTAGAAAAAATTTAGGTAATCATTGTAAAGACACCTTTAAAATTATGACTATGTTAAGGTGTTATGGTTTGTGCTTGAGCACACAGTCAAAATATAAAATTATAATTATGTCATATCAAATAATGTATACATATAAGTTAAAACAACAGAAAATATGGATAAATAACTGAATTTCTAGGGTTGTTGGATTCTATGTGAAATACATTTTTATTGAGTTTTTAAAAAATATTGCTTCAACATTTGTGTCATAACAAAGTAATGTAGATATAAATTATGTTCTGTATATTTGAGTCATGAAGACAAGCCATACTCAAGGGGACAGGGATTAAGATTGACCTCATAGGAGGTAGGTAAGATGTCCACTTATCCCCAATTTCTTTAAACTAGTGTTCCATGTAAAATGTTATTGATGGCATGAAAGATATCAGGGAGCAATACCAGAACAATAAATTATCTGTCTGTCCACTCATCCAATCTCTTCCATCCACTCATGCATGCATCCAGCTATTTATCCATAGTCCACCTACAACTCCTTGGGGAAGGGATAGAATCAGACATATAGAAATACTTTCTACTGCATATACAGAAAGGTCATCACAAACACTCTGGAGCCTCTCACATTATGGTACTACCCAGGCCACCCCAATTACTCCTGAAATTGCTTATCCTTTTAAGCCCACTTTCCCTAACTGAAAATGTGCTCAATTTTATTTAGAAATTGAATATTTCAAATATTTTAGTATCTATCATGCACCAGGCTATACAGTAGAAGGCTTAATGTAAAAGAGACAGGTCCTGTAAAAAGGAACTCTTCTGAATAACTGAATAACTGCTTGATCAACAACAAAAACCAAAACCAAAAAATAAAATAATCTTTAATTATGGTAGAAAGGCTTTTGATTAGAAATAAGAAAATAGTGAGAACTCTAAACATTCAATTATAGCAGAGAAGTAGATCTGGGGGGTCTTCTTTTCAATGCATATTTATTCATTATGGCATCCTATAAATTAAAGAGGTAATATGCAAATTAACCCTCACGCCCTCACAAGATGGCTGCCTATGACCAGGCTGGCACGGGGGTTAGTGAGAGACAACCAAATGACTGAACAGCAGGCTGCATTGAGTGACCAGGCCACCAGTGGGGCCATGAGGGGCTACCAGGCCGGCAGGGAGGCAGTTGGGGGTGACCAGGCCAGCAGGGGGGGCAGTTAGGGGCAACCATGCCAGCAGAGGGGGGTAATTGGGGGCGACCAGGCAGGCAGGCAGGTGAGCGATTAGGAGCCAGAGGTCCAGGATTGTGAGAGGGATGTTTGACTGTCGGTTTAGGCCCAGGGATTGGGCCTAAACTGGCAGTCGGACATCCCTGAGGGGTCCTGGATTGGAGAGGGTGCAGGCTAGGGTAAGGGGATTGCCCCATGCACGAATTTTGTGCACCGGGCCTCTAGTACTAGTATAAAATGAGATTTAAACATGAGATGGACCAGACTCATTTTGCATTTGTTTGCCACTATGACATTATTTGAAGGTGTAGAATATGCTTTTTTATTGGTGTGTATTTTATTGTTTATCACCCTCTCATATTCAAGAAGATTTTTATTTTTTTCAAGAAGCTTTTAAAATAGCCTCATCAACTATTTTTTAATTACCTAATAAAATAAGTTCCCTTAAAAGTCAGCATTGTAATTGGAAAGCAATAGAGAGAAAGCTTGATTCATAGATAAGTGAGTGTGTGGTATGAATTTTGTTCATAGTAAAACTGCTATGGATTATGAGTTCACTCTAACTTAGAGAAATTTCAGCATCTAAGAATAGTGATATATAAAGTACTGAAGAAAAAGATAACAATGGCCAAGAATAGGTATCCTTTAATGTGTAAAATGAATATATTTCTTCTGAAATATTGATGTATAAATCTAATGAAATAGCACCAGAGAATATTGTTGAGAAAAGACGTGATAAATTCTTTTGTGAGACAAATAATCATTCTATAATTTTAAAAAATCACTTCTCAGTTGGTGGCTTTTGTGATTCTTTTGGGTTCTCATACATTACATTTCCTCAAAGTGAAAACATATTTGCGTCTAATGTCACATAAATAGATTAGCAACAGTTATTTCTAATTTAGTAGCCTTGGTTGGATTCTGAACTTGAACAAAATACAAATATTTTAGACATTTCAGAGAACAGAGATTTCTTTGGTTTAAATGTTAATAATGCTTTTTAAAAAATGATATATAATTTGTTATAATTTTATTTAAATTAAGGAAAAGAGCTTGGGCACCTCTGGAAGTTAAGAAAAATAAGAACATACTCTAAGAATCGTGTTTCCATGTAGTGTGGACTTCTTGATGTAGCACAAAAGAGATTAGGGAAGCAAGGCGTGTTCCATGTGGATGTTCAACCCTTACAAGCTGCCCACTTTTATACAAGTCACTTAACCTCCTAGAGGCGTTTTCCTGACTTATAAATAAGGGAACTTATTGGAATGTACATACTCAATGTAAGGTTGAAATGTCATAATGGGTGTAAAAGAAACTCATGTTTTTCTCAACATTAGAGTGAGTTTTGGGCAAGAATATCACAGAAGTGAGGTGTCCCTACCACATCATGCCAGGGTAGATGGGGTTGACATGACTTATTTTGGAGATGTTTAGCTTAGTCACTCTGTGAAGGTAATGTCTACCATGTTTTCCTCATTTCTATGCTCTCTGAGTCACAAAGACTAGCCCATTTCAGGGGGTAGGGATTAAGATTCACCCAGTGGGAAGTGGGTAAGGTACATACATACATACATACATACATTATTTGGAATTTTTCTGTAAGGAAGATTTCCCCTGGTCTGTCATTTATCTATCTATTCAATCCTTTATTTATATCAGTGTGGATTCATTCATATTTATTTTATTTATTAGGTTACAATCTAATAAGAACAGTATTTTGTTGCTCAAAGCATTTTAGCTTCTGTGATTCAGGATTGTTTCTGGTTGGCTACTGTGTCCTTTTGACATGCCCCAATAATTATTTTTGGCCACTATTTCAGTTCCTGGCACTATAAAATGTTTCAGGTTCATCTTGTATTTTTCTTGCCCTAGATCTTGAATTAGCCATTTTTCCTGGTTACTTTTTTATTGGAAAATATTTAGAAAATAAATCAACATGAGGTGTGCTCACTGTGACAGTGGTGTTACTACTTCTAGGACTTTCAGGAGGTAGAGTTAATATATATAATGTATGTATACCCATCTATGCACACATAGCTACCCTTATTTTGTATCTATCTGTATGTATGCTAAAATAAAAATGAGTTCGTATTGATGTCTTCATTTACTATGTAGCATTATGAGGTTAATTTTAACTATTTCATTTTGCTTATTTGTAACTTTGATTACTAACAATGTATTTATTAATGTGTTTCACCCTAATATGTATGCAAAGAAATTTCAAAATTAATAATTTGTACAACTATCAGAAATATTATAAAAAAGAACAACATCAAACCAAAAAGATTCTGCACAAGCAAAAGAAACCATCAACAAAATGAAAGGGAGCCCACTGAATGGAAGGACATATTTTCCAATGATACATCTGATAAGGGGTTATTTCCAAAATATATAAAGAACTTACACTACTCAACACCAAGAAAACAATTAACCAAATTTTATAAATGGGCAAAGGACCTGAACAGACACTTCTCCAAAGTGGATGTACAGATGGCCAATAGACTTATGAAAAAATGCTCAAAGTCATTAATCATCAGAGAGATGCAAATTAAAACCACAGGCAGATATTATCTCACAACAGTCAGAATGGCTATAATCAATAAATCAACAAACAACAAGTTGTGGAGAAAGGAAGCCTCCTGCATTGTTGGTAGGAATGCAGCCACTGTGGAAAAGAATATGAAATTTCCTCAAAAAAAAATTAAATTTGGAATTGCCTTTTGACCCAGCGATTCCACTTCTTGGAATTTATCTGAAGAAACCCAAAACACTAACTCAAAAGAACATATGCACCCCTGTGTTCATTGCAGCATTATTTATAATAGTCAAGATTTGGAGGCATCCCAAGTGCCTGTAAGTAGACAAAAAAAGCTGTGATACATTTACACAGTGGACTACTCAGCCATAAAAAAGAAGGAAATCTTACCTTTTGTGACAGCATAAATAGACCTGGAGATTATTATGCTAAGTGAAATAAGCCAGTCAGAGAAGGACAAATACTACGTGGTCTCACTTATATGTGGAATCTAATAAATAAACTGATGAACAAAATAGAAACAGAGGCACGGGTACATGGAACAGATTGACAGCTGTCAGACAGGAGGGGTGTTGGAGGGCTGGATGAAAGAAGGTGAAGGGATTAAGCAAAAACAAAACCATATATTTATAGCACATAGACACAGAAAATAGTGTGATGACAGCCAGAAGGAAAGTGGGGTGGGGTAGGTAAAGGTGAGCAAGGGAGGGAAAATGAGGATGGAAAGAGATTTTGCTTGGGGCTATGGGTGTATGATGCAGTGTGCAGATGATGTTTTATTAAGTTGTTCACTTGAAACCTATATGGTTTTGTGTACCAATGTCACCCCAATAAATTCAATTAAAAAATAAAGTAAATTATCCAATAGAGTACAAGGTCTATGTATGGTTATTTTCCTCTCTAGCATTATTCTTAGTCGCTGTCCTGTCAAAAACTGTTTCTCAAAGTTACTTAGGCTAGGTCATTCGACACTCCCTTGACCCCCACCCAGGCCTTCAGTGAGTTTATGTCTTACATCGGTAATTTGGTCGATTTACAATTTCTATTCCATCTTGAGATATTCCAACATCCTAATGGTTTTCTTGTTTTGAATTGCATACTATATACCTAACTCTTTGTGTTGTACAGCTCTATGGGTTTTGATGAGCGCACAGGTATTTGTCTAGCACCACATTACCATACAGACAGTTCCATCAACCCCAGAATTCCTCATGCTATCACTTTGGAGTCAAGTCTCCCATATCTAAACCCTGCGACCACTCATGTGTTTCCTAGATGTATGTTTTGTCTTTTCTAGAATTTCATACATATGAAATCACAGAATATTCAGTCATTTGGGTCTGCTTCTTTCACTTAGCAAAATGCATTTAAGATGTGTATACATGATATTGCATGAATCAATATTGCTTCTTTTCTATAGTTGAGCAGTATTCCATTGTATAGCTATGCTACTGTTGTTCATCCATTCACCATTTGAAGAACATTTTGGTAATTACAGATAAAAATGCTATCAATATTTACATATAGGTTTCTGTGTAAAAGTAAGTTTTAATTTCACTTTGGTAAAAACCTAAGAGTGGGATTGCTGGATCATATGGTAAGTGTATATTTAGTTATATTAAAAATCAGCACTCAGTTTCCCACAGCGGCAGTATCATTTTTCACTGCCGTCAGCAATGAAGGAGAGTCCCTGTGACTGCATGCTCACCACTATTGGGTAGTCAGATGAAAAAAATCCATTTTAATAGGTGTCTAATGGTATCTCATTATGATTTTAATTTTGATCTCTCTTAATTAAGGATGTTAAAAATCTTCCCGTCTACTTATTGGCCATGCATACATTTTCTTTTTGGTGACATTTATTATATTTTACCCATTTTAAATTGGGTTGTTTGTTTTCTTATTAAGTTTTAACAATTCTTTATAGTAGATTTTGGATATAAATCCTTTATCAGCTATGTGACTTACAAGTCTGAAGCTTATATTTTCATTCTTTTAAAAGCTTTTTTTACAGAGCCATGTTACAAATATTTTTTATTTGTTTATATATGTATTGCTTTTTATTCACCCTGTAATGGGAATGGCCGTGATCTGTTAATTTCTTTAGAGTACCACAGAACATGTACACTGAATCAAATTATAAAAACATTTCAATGTATCTCATACCTTGGATATTTAGACATTGTATATTTTATCCATAATTTCTCAAAAACATGTTGTTCTATAAAATGTCATTTTAGTCAGAGGGGTAAGATTTGACATATTATCCTCATTGAAATTTTAAAGTTATATGCTTTATTGGTGAGTTTTGATATCAGACTTGAGAAGTCATTTGGTAGCAGAATTATAACATTGATCAACAGTCCTCTGGAAAATAGTTTTCCAGTACAAAAGCTACTAGACATATGGGACTGCAGAGTACTTGAAATGTGGCTAGTATAAATTAAATGACATTTCATTTTAATTAATTTAAATTTAAAAACTGAGACTCAATTTAGTTATTGAAAACCTTTTAAGTATGTGTGGAACATCTTGCCTTTTTCAATCTACTATTTCAACTATAAATTTTATGAAATTTAAATATAGGTCAAGTATATCCAATAAAAATTTAGTATCCAAATTGAGATGTGATATAAGTATGCACTGGATTTCAAAGATTTGGCATTAAAAAAGAGTTAAATTGCTCATTAACAGTTTTTACAATGATCACATGTTAAAATGACTGTATTTTGATTATGTAAGGTTAAATAAAGTTTATTATTAAAACCCACTATACTTGCTCTTTTTTTTTACTTCTTTAAATGTGGCCACAAGAAAGATTTAAATTACACGTGTGGCTCACATTATATTTCTATTAGATATCATTGCTTTAGAATCATATATTGTTATTAAATTATATTTTCCGTCAAAAGGCATTGATTCAGTGTTCTAAAATGGCATGCTAATGACCTATCTATCCACCATGACTTCCAACCCCCCACCCAAACCCCGCCTAGCATAATCAGGCACATGTCATTCTCCTGCCTTTGTGGAGAATAGAGGCTTACTACATTTCAAATCCCTTTTGATATATTTTTTTAATCCTCAGACAGGGTTTCCAGCAAGAAAAGGGCTGAGTGAATGGAGAGTGATGCTTGAGATGGATATCGTAGGTCTGGTAGAATCAGGTGTTGTGCAGAAATAACATCTTCTGATGCCCTACAATATATAAATTTTGGGAACACTGTTCACTAATAAGGGCTCAGTTGTGGCTCACTTTCTTCTGAGGAAAAAGGGATTGAGCTGCCTCCTTTTCTTCCCACTGCCATAAGTACTTAGTGCTTAGTACTCCTAACTAAAAAACAAAGCATAGTATTCCAGCCTTTCACTTCTCTCCTTGCTTTTAAGCAATGTGAAACGAATGGTAAAAGTTTTCATTACTGAACAAAGATCACTTTTCTTCTTTTTATTTAGTTTATTAAATAAATTGTGTGTGCATATACACACATTCTATATACACATACATATATATACATTATATATATGATTTAGTGCTATGTATCTTGCCAGAAATAAAACAATTTTTCAAAAAGATAATTAATATGGTAAAAATTGATCTAACCTTGAAATAGTAAACATTACATTTTAAGACATTTCAATAAATTTTAATACTTTAGCATACAATTCTGCATATCATATATATATACATATATATATATATATATATATATATGCATACGTTTTTTGTTAATCCTCACAGGAGGATATTTTGTATTTTTTTGTATTTAGTATTTTTTTTTTTAGAAAAAGTGGAAGAGTGGAAGGGAGGGATGGGGTGGGGGGAGGGGGAGAGAGAGAGAGAGAAACATCGATGTGAGGAAGACACATTGATTGGTTGCCTCTGCAAGAGCCCCAATCAGGGTGGGGACTTGCAATCCAAGTACATACCCTTGACTGGATATTGAACTCAGAACCCTTTTGTTTATAGGGTGACACACTAACCACTAAACCACACTGGCCAGGGCTGCATATCAAATATTTTTAAAATTTTTATAGAAAACTAAAGAGCAGTATAAAAATCTTCAGCATATTAAGTGTAATATTTATTTTAAAAGTCTATCATAATGGGTATATTTATTTGGCAAGATAAACAATTATATTAAGGTTTAACTTTAATACAATGTTAAATCTAAATTTGCAGAACACATCTGCATATAAGATAATCTTCTAAAACTATTCTATGGTTTGGATGAATTAGAGCTTGTACTTTTCTGAAACAATCAAAGTTATCTATAAGTCCTAATTGAACACATTTCTCTCACAATCAAGGTAGCTTGGGAATATAAATATATATACTTACAATATAGAGAACATATCATGGGAAGCACATACACAGTTGTTATGCTGTTCCACTGTATTTTAAAATTCTTGAATTAGTATATTTTTAATCTATTGGGAAAGAGAAAAAGAAAACTATGTTAGTTAAATGTGCTGGATGTACTATATATGTAACTAAATAACCCCCCAAAAAAGTTAAAATAAATCACTCATTTTACTACCATAGATCTTTCTATATATATTGTTGTGTCCCTTGCTTATATTAATTTATCATTTCTTTTAATTTTTAGGAAAATTCCATTGAATCACTTAATAAAATAAGTATTATTTAAAAGACTGAATATTGTAATGGAAACTCTAAGGAAATGGAGTGTATCTTGTTAACTAAATACATTTCATGGTCTCTGTTTTTTATGTTTCCTACTTACAGAATACAGTTCATAACAAAAGTCAAAACAAAAATAAAATATAAAAAAGTTTATAAGACATCTGGATGTTTATAATTATTTGAATGCTTAACAAAATGAATACCAAATAATTGGATGATGTCTAAACATCTGTAATTTTCATGTTGATTTATGTCAGTTGATATGATTTGAATATTTGTACTCCCCACTCCTCCATTCCCAAATTCACATGTTACATCTCAATGCCAAGATGATGATATTGGGAGGTGGGACCTTTGAGGGGAAAATAAATTAATTTTCCCCTAATTGAGTACTTTCTTTATACTTCAATGTTGTATTTAAACACATTTAAAGATAATCAAAACATAGATGATAGATGGTATGTCTGTCTTGTCTTTAAAACCATATCTTAGCCAATAATATATTCTCAAAGGTATAAACATAAGAGATTAATAATGTCTATATTCTGTATCAATTGTTGAATATTTTCTGGTATATGTAATTGTCATTTAATTATCACAGTTATTCTATAAGGTGGGTTTTATTATCCCCATTTTATAGGGTTCTGATCATTCAAACACCTAGTCCATATAAGAAGCTAGACATCATAGCTGGGGAGCTGGGGTTAAGTCAGCCCTAACCTAAGTGTCTACTCAGAAAAGTTTTCAGTTGCACATAGAACATATGTGTTGGTTATAAATCTTGACATAAAAGATCAATATATTTAATATTATTAAAAATAGAAAAGGGGCATTCATACCTATCTCAACTGGTTATAGACTATTATATTTGAGCAAATGTTAATTTTTAACAATAATATTCTGTTGCAGCTTCAAATGCCGTTCTTGCTCTGTTTTTATCATACAACATCTGATTTGATGCTTTCAAATGTTTTTTGCTGGAAAGTCAGAAAATCAAATATTTTGAATCTGATATAGAATGAGAGCAAATAATTAGGGCCAGCAAGTGGCCTGAGTCCTATCATCTCTTTGGCACCTCAGATTTGTGTGTGTGTGTACACATGCATGCAAGCATTCGTGCACACATATATGCATTTCCTAAATCATAGCTATGCTTTAATGCTCATAATGCAGAATATATAACACTCAAGTTATGGAGTTACTTTCTTGTTATTACTAGAGGCCTTCCTTCTCCCGGCTGCCAGCACCAGCTTCCCTCTGGCACCTGGGAACCGGGCTTCCCTGCAGCCCCGGCTCTGTCTGGAAGATCATCTGGAAGGATGTCCAGAAGGACATCTGGTCTAATTAGCATATTACGCTTTTATTATTATAGACTTTTTATGAAGTTTTATTTGACTGTAGTTATCTTTATCTTGCTTTTTGTATTATATGTAGGGAAACAACCATTCTATTCCATTGTGCACATTTGTGTCTAACTCAAATGATGATAATACATTTTTCTCTTCTGATTTCCTAAATATTTGTCTTTCCTCCTAGAGCAGTAAAGGCATCCATCTGACATGGGGCAGAGATGGGCACAAGACACTCAGTACCTATCATCCACTTTGATAGATGGTTTAGTCATTCAGTCTTGAGAAAAAAATGGTTTCTAAATTCTTTTAATCCCCTCTTACATATAAAGTCTAGACTGGATGGATTAGTCTATTATTTGGATGTTTTGCCAAGATCCAAATATAAGGAATATAAGCATGAAACACTAAGGTGATTCACTAACTGAGTTTACTTGTCATCTTGATGTTATTCGGCAAGCACAAATGACTGTTTTCATGGAATTTCATATAAAGGGGTTTCAAGTCATGCAGAAAGCAATAGGAAGAGAGACTTCTTCATGTTTTATTTTGAGATATTACAGAAGTGGAGAGAAAGTAGACCACATTGAAAGAGGAAAGTGGCTGCCATAGCTATTGTTTGCTCCTCTCGGCTTCTTGAGGTCAAACGTCTGGTGGGAGTAGCTTTAGAAATTCCTACTTGAGGGAATTCTCAGGATTTTGTCTATGATTTTGGGAAGGGATTACTGTGCTCAGTAATCCCATGCTAACACATGGTGACTCAGTATTGTCACAAGGGTCCCAGGTACACACAAATTCAGTTTGCAATTCCAAGTCTCCCCTGGTTATTGTGTGGCATGAATAATGGGCTGAGAAATACTGGCCTACTGGAAGTGAAGGGGCTCAGCTACAGAGGTGTGTGAGATTTTTTCAACTTTAACTAGGTGTTAGAAGAGGGAGGTAGCCATGATTGTAACAGTGGGGACTCTGATGGATCTGAATGTCAAGATCCAGGGCAGACTGCATTAGCTGGACCATTAGGCAGAGACAGAGCTGAGAAAGAGCTGTGAGAGATGTCAGGGGCAGAGCGGCCAACAACAGGACTGGGCAGTCCCCTGGAGTAGAGGCTGTCAGGGAAGGTAGGCCTCATGAAGGAAGCCATGTCTGATCTGAAGATAAGAACTCAGCCTTATCTTCAAGATCAGGAATGGCAAGGCTAGGAGACACTAGGTACAAAAGCTCAGGACAGGAACCAGCATGGTATGTTCAAGGAGGAGGGAAAACCAGATCGCACAGTGACCCAGAGCATGGTGGTGGTAGGGTGGAGAGTGAGGTAGACAGGCAGCCAGTGCCCAGGTCATGTTGCGTTTCATGAGCCTTTGTAAGCTCAGACTTTATTCATTGTATAATGGTGATCAGAGGGATTTGACTAGGTAAATGATTAAAATTTGAAAGGATCACTTCAAATGTTCAATGGATAGTATAGAGACAAACCCAGAAGAGATAGCCAGTCTAAAGACTATTGTAGTAGGTGAGTTGGGAGAAGATGGTGGATGTAAGTTTGGTGGCAATGACACTGGAGAGAAATGTTTAGATTTGTGATATAGTTGAATAAAGTATGAAATCCTATTCACTAATTTCACAAATGAATTTTTGAGCCATTGCATAGGATAGATTTTTATTTTCTTTAGCAAAGAGTCCATTTGGAAAATATAAATTAGGTAGCTATTTATATAAAACTAGAGGCCCGATGCACAAAGATTTGTGCAAGATTGGGCCTTCCTTCCCCTGGTTGCTGGCACCGCCTTTGCTCTGGCCGGGCGTGCCTTTCTGCCTTCCCATGCTGCCCAGAGGCCCAGAGTGGCTGGGGCAGTGCAGAAGACCTGCGTCCCGCCCTACCCCCGGCCTCTCGGCATCTGTATATGCAAATTAACCCACCATCTTTGTTGGGTTAATTTGCATACTCACTCCTGATTGGCTGGTGGGCATCAGAAAGGTATGGTCAATTAGCATGTTACTCTTTTATTAGTAGATACTTCATTTATTTTGGGTAAAATTTACCAAAGGGGAAATTATGGAGACATATTTATATTTTATAATTGGTTTAATTATTGTTGAACCAATTGATTAAAGAAAGTATAAACAATTACAAAAACATTGTATAATATTTATAAATAAAAAAAATAGTAAAATAAGGAAAATGGAGCATTGCTTATCAAGAAGAAAACTTTCCTGGACTCTGAATGAGTTAGAAATATCTTAGGTATATTAAAAATTGAATTCCATGAATAAGAATAAATTCCTTAATTCAATTCACCAGATTAAAGTACACTGAATTTTGAACAAATAAAGACAATTCCTTTATGCAGTTCATAGTAATAAATGAGATTTGCTGCCAGAAGAGGTCACCAAGGCAATTCCTATTGCTGTACTTCAAACAGAATTTTATGACTTCAGCATTACTACACTGGGCCCTTCAGTCTTCTTTAATTCAACATACATTTTCCTAAATGTGTTCTATAACAGCTGCAAGATGGTATGGCTAAAAGGGTGACTAAAACACTCTGCTGCCCTTGAAGGGTTCATAGTCCAGTGGAAGAAGATAAGAAAGAGGAATGAAGAAATTTGTACAAAATGTCTGGCCAGGGGCACATATATAGCAGCATTCAATTCTACGTGGTTGAAGCTTAATAGAAGATAGATTGTGTGAAGAGAATGTTGTATTACAACTAGGCAGTGCAGTATTAGCAAGATAAGGAGGACAGAGATAAAATAATTTGGGGCTTAAAGATAACCTGGCTTTGGTGGAGCAAAGAGATAGGCAGTGTGATGAAGCCTGTGCAGGAGCAGCAGAGGTAGGGGGGCTGGTCACTGGAGGGCCCTTTGGTTATGCTGAAAGCTTGAACATCATTAACACTAATATAATACCACCTAATAATAAAAATGTGCTCTCTATATACCGGCCAAGAGTTTTACATACATGTTTTCATTCAATCTATCAACAAGCTTATAAGATAGTATTAAAAATTTTTTAAATATATTTTTATTGATTTCAGAGAGGAGAGAAAGGGAGGGATAGAAACATCAATGATGAGAGAGAATTGATTGGTTGCCTCCTGCACGCCCCCTATTGGGGATCAAGCTCACAACCCAAGCATGTGCCTGACTGGGAATCAATCCCTGACCTCCTGTTCATAGGTTGATGCTCAACCCCTGAGCCACACTGGCCGGGCTATAAGATATTATTTTAGAGAAAAGGAGTAGGAAGCACTGACAGCTTAAGCAGTTTGTCCTAGGTCAGCCAGCTTATAAATGGTGCACCTAACGTGGAACCCAGGAAAAATGACTCCAGAGCATCATTCTTGGTCCCACTGGTCTGCCTCATGTGATCAACACAGGATGATTTAGATGTAAGGGATTTCTTTTGAATAATGTACATAAAAAAGAAATAATTATTTTTCTGACAGTACGTATTGCTGATTTGCTCTTTATATTAGATAAAACTGGGAATAAGAATCCTGAACCTAAAAACACAAAGAAAGAAAGGGGAGGGAGAGGGAAATAATGTTTCTGGAGCATTTTACCATGGGACAAATTCTGGTCTGGATGGTTTAAATGTCATCTTCCTTGGTCCATATCCCTGCAGAAGCTGGAATAAAAGAGTGGCTATGGGAGCAGTGTGTGATTGGTGCTTCCTTCTATGGTTCCTTGGTTATTTCATAGCCTGGGTTGGGCTTTCTTCTTCCCTCCCCTCTTAAGCAGATCGCTTGGATGATCTGTCCTGACCCTTATTCCTCATGGGTAGATGACACAGATCTCTGTGAATGCAGAGAACAGTGTTGGGGCTGATGAAGTGAGCCTTCCTGACTGATGCAGATTCTTCTACTTGCTGAACTGCTGTAGAAGACAGGATTAGTAGAATTTAGGACCATTACAAACATCAATATCTTGAAGACTTTAAATATACTTATGCTTGGTATACAGGTTATTGTTATAATAGGAGATATGTGAAATCGATTTGTCTGTAGCTATACAAATATTTTATCCACATACTTTTCAACATACACTTCTTGATGGAGGAAGAATTGCTTAAATTCTCTGAAAACCGGCAGAACCCTTCAGGGCAATTTGTTGAGCTCCTTCCATTTGGGGCAGTACTAAAGCAGTACTGAAAAAGCTCATTGTGTATTCTCCCTAGATCATCCATTCCACTCAAATATTTGGGGAGAAATTTATTCTATAATAGAAATATGCAATAAATAAGATGTAGAATGCACACACATTTTCAAAGATTTATCTAACCAAACATTTATTGACTCCCTACTATGATAGGTGCTATTGTGACTATTGGAATTAAAGCAGTTATTCTCACATATTTAAGCTTATCTTGTGCTGGTTAGTGAGGAAAAACATAGTATGTTTTAACATGTATATGGGGAATCCTTTTTCCCTCCCAGTTTTATTAGGAAATAATTGACAAGTTTAAGGCACACAGCATGATGGTTTGATTTACATATAATGGAATGAATAATACAATAGATTTAGCTAACATCCATTATCTCAAAGAGGTACAATAAGAAGAAAAGAAAAGTCTACTTATAATGAGAACTCTTAGGATTCACTCTCTTAAGAATGTTCATATGAACCATGTAGTAGTGTTAGCTATAGTCATCATGTTGCACATTACATCCCTAGTACTTATATATCTTATAACTGCAAGTTTGTGCCTTTTGACCACACTCTTCCAATACCCCCTGCTCCCATCTTCCATCTCTGGTAACTATAGTCTGACCGCCTTTTCTATGAGTTGTTTGTTTGTTTTTAGATTCCACATATTAATGAAAACAGGCACAAAAAAAAAAAAAAAAAGTAAAGAAAAGATACAAAAGGAACCAGAATTAGAAAGAAGTAAAATGGTCTCTATTTGTAGATGTCATGGTTTTATATGAAGAAAATCCAAAGGACACAACCAAAAAATGTTTAGATCTAATCAATAAATTCTGTAAGTTTGCAGGATACAAAATGAACATGCACAAAGCAGTAGCCTTTCTATACACTAACACCAAATCTTCTGAAAAATAAATTAAGAAATAGAGATATCCATACACACTCCTGTTCATAACAGCATAATTTACAATAGCCAAGATGTGGAAACCACTTTTAAGGTTCATCCATTATGCTAAGTGAAGTATGTCAGACTGTGAAAGACAAATACTGTGTGGTTTTAATTCTTCCTTAAATGTTTAGTGAAATCCAGCAGTGAAGCCATTGAGGCCTGGGTTTTCTTCATTGGGAGAAATTTAGATTACTGATTCAGTCTCCTTACTAGTAATTGGTTTATTCAAATTTTCTCTTTCTATGGGAAACATTTTAGGGAATTCCATTGATGAGTTTTTGCCTTCAGAAGCTGGAGAAAATACACCATGGTTGTCTTGGTTGAGAACGGGATTAGTAAACTGTGCGTTGAAGAGCCAGATGGTAAATATTTTAAGCATTACTGGCCGAGAAATAAAGTCAAGGATGTTCTATAGATACAAATCTATTATGCAATTTCCGTTACAACTCCTCAACTCTGCTGTTGTAGTGCGAAAGCAGACATAAATGCATGCTCTGGTTTGTGTTCCAGTCAGCTGGTATTTACAAAACCTAGCAGCAGGTCAGATTTAGCCCACAGACAGTAGTTTTCTACTTTTTGGTTTAGATGATATGAATCTGTTCTTTTAATTTCACTGAAATATGGGTTTAAAAATGGCTTTATTTTTCTATCTTTAAATTGAATCAATAACGTTTAGGTACTCCATCGCCTCATTTCTCTAGTTTAGAGGGGGTGTTGGAGCAATGAATTCAATGAACAATAAATTCTGTCTCTTGTGAGAGCCAGGATGATCACTAGGCTGATGTCCAGTGGCTGTCCCCAGAAGCAAGTGACCTTCTTGCTTGTTCAGATAATGTTTTGATTTCTGATCCTACTTCTTAAAACCCTCCCTAGATAAAAAATCTAAAAATGAGAGGTAGAAAGTAAAGTCAAGATAAAGATTGTAAGATACTTATATCCATCCTCAGTCATCCAGAGTGAGATGTCTGGCTTGGAACAGCGATGGGAGACTGGCCAGGAACAGATGGCTGATGACACCCTTTCTTCCCTCCCTCCCTCCCTCCCTCCCTCCCTCCCTCCCTCCCTCCCTCCCTCCCTCCCTCCCTCCCTCCCTCCCTCCCTCCCTTCCTTCCTTCCTTCCTTTTTGACTATGACAATAACAACTAAAAAAATCGGACACTTTTCTTTATAAACAGTTTCATGAACTATATTTTCAAGAGGTACTGATAAGTATGGGGTAGCGTCCAAAATTTTCATTTAGAATAAGCCTTCTCTCTCCCAGTGGAATTTATTGTAGATGTTTGGGGACAATGCTGTAAAATATCACAACTAAGTAAGTTCCAGAATATTCAAAACAGTTGAATAAAAGGGGCTATAAAAACTCATATGATTATTTAAATAACCAAAAATACTTTTGAGTATGACTTAATTGCATAAAAAAATGTTTTGCTATAAATTTTAATTATAAAATTTAAGCTATCCTGGCAGGTGTGGCTTGATGTTTGAACAGAAACCCAGGACCAGGAAGTCACAGTTTGATTCCTAGTCAGGGCAACATGCCTTAGAAGGCAGCTAATCGATGATTTTCTCTCATCATTGATGTTTCTATTTCTTTCTCCCTCCCCCTTCCTCTCTCTGAAATCAATAAAAACATAGTTGAACCTTTTTCCGCCATCTTGGACCCTGTGGAGGCCTGCTGGGAACAGAACTTCTCTAATGACAAATATGTGTGGAAGGAAGGCTGTGGTCCACGGTCATTTTTACTGGCAGTAAGCAGGGTTTCTGTAGAGCACACAGCTCTTTTTAAAACTGAAGGTGTTTATGCCTGAGATGAAACAGAATTCTATCTAGGCAAGAGATGTGCTTAGGTGTACAAAGAACAACACAGTGACTCCTGGTGGCAAACCAAATAAAACCAGAGTAATGTGGGGAAAGGTAACTCGTGCTCATGGGAACAGTGACATGGTTCGTGCTAAATTCCAAAGCAAACTTCCTGCTAAGGCCAGTGGACACAGCATCCGTGTAAGGCTGTACCCCTCAAGGATTTAAACTTACTGAAAATAAATTAAATGGATTTGTCTTCCTGTGTTTTGGTAAAAAGAAAAACATATTTGGGGAAAAAAAACATACCTTAAGCTATATAGCTTTGTAATTCAGATAAAAATCTCTTGGGAAATCAATCATCAAAATAATAAAATTTAGCGTATGTTTTTTTATAATCAACAAAGAAGAAATGCTGATAAAAAATGTAAACAACTATATTATACCACGACAACTTAATTTAAAATTATGTATTTTCTCTTTTAAGTTGCATTTAAATTGCCAAAATATTTTTAAGAATCACAATTTCTTATTAAATGCTCATCCTCCAGTAATGTTCAGGGGAAGAAAAAGAATCTAATGCAATTTTAGCTGCAATTGCTGCATTAAATACAATTGTTTGAGCTATGAATGAACCAAGTTATTAAAAAAAATGAAATACATAATATCATTCAGAATGTAGCCTGATTTTACAACAAAGCTGTATCCTGACTCACTGCATACAAGGGAAAGCATTTTGTTTTAAAATGCATTCATCGCCTTTTGAATCTTTTTAAAACTTGAATTTCAGGATTTTAATGGGCTAAATAAAGGTAACACATTCTTCTGTTCTTACCCCAACCAGAGATGGTGCTCCAAGATAATCATAAATGTTGACTTTATTAAGCAAATACAGAAGAACCCAGATTACTTGATTTACACTTTACCAAGGCTTTAAATTTGTTCTTATTCTTTCTTCTTATTCACACCTAGGAAGTATTTTGGAAGAAGAGAAATCCATGCCTATGAAACCATTTACATTTGTGTAGTTTTCTGTTGCCAAAATTTCACACAAATGTCCCTCTTATTTTTTATATATGTCCTTCATTTATGGACCATATATGGGAAATGTGCAGACCTAAATCCACATTAACATGGGAAAATTAAAATGAAATATGAAGTAATTTTTCATATAATTTGATTTAAAGAAATTATTTAAATATTTACCATAAAAGTGAAAACACTGCTAAAGGAAAAGTATCTGAGATAAACAATCTAAGTTTTCCTCATTTGGAGCTGGTTCACTCTGGTGAGTGGGTAGGGATGTGGGCCCTCAGCCTTGGATTTGCTACAGAGTGAGGAGCTGGGGGTAGGGACAGCAAGGACCATGATCCCAGCCATGATTTTGGGATTGACACATTTGTGTTACAAAATCCTTTAAAGACATATCACATGAACTCATTTGAAATCTAATTGTTAATGTAAGAAACATTCAAACCTGTAAATAATTTTTGTGTATTTATTTGAGCCAAACTATGTACAGTTGCCAGGAAGCATAATCTTAACAGATTGAGATAAAGCTCAGGAGACGGGCAGTTTTTCACCTTGTTTATAAATTACAATCAAAGGAGGAGATGGATTTACATCTATTGGTGATAGATTAGGGAGGCGGGAGAAAGCAAAGCAGAGAAACCTCTGGGACTGGGTGAAAAGTAATATGATAGACATAGGCTTCTTTTACATAGGTGGGCACAGGATAGTTAACAGTCAACAATTAACAGGATAACAATAACAATGAGGGAATTTGGGATCTCTGCCTTGGTGCATTGGTTGTGCCCTGAGGGGGTCTGGAAAAGGGGAAGTTACCCTGACATTCCAAAGGTATGTTATTGTAGATACAAAAAGACAATAGTCTCAGTTAAGATCAAAGTTAATCTTTGTCAGGGAAGATACCTGCCTAGAACGTGACTACCCACCATCAACTGCTTTCAGTTAAAGTTTTAAGACCATCTTTTGTGGTTACTTTAGGTCTTTGAGTTTGCAAGGCCTCCATGCAGGCGTTTCCTGAGTTTATCCCACCCTTTTTGTCCACATAGTGAAAATAAACTGAGGAATAAAATAGGTCCAGAGGCATGGATGCAAGGAACAGACTGACAGATCTCAGAGGGGAGAAGGGTGGGAGGACGGGAGGAGATTAACTATAGAACATATGTGAGTATATGTGAGGAGATAGAAGAGGGTTGGGTAGAGAGGGACTAGACCATGGGTGCTGGAAATGGAGCATTGCAGATGCACGAAGAACACAGCTTGCTGAGCATACCCTGTTCTGAGAAAAACACGGAGACAGACAAAATGCCCTAGAACTAGACCTAGCTGAGTGGGGAAAGAAGGGCATGCATTGAGATGTAAGCTTTAAAATGTTTGGATGTTGCTAAGACAGGCAGCTTGCAAATAAATAAACAAGGAAGTAATGTGTATAAACCAGTTCCAAGGATGCTGCTAAGGTAAAGTTCTTTGGAAGGACCAATCAGGAGCTAGCAAGGCATGGATCTACCCCTAAATAAAGATGTGCATACTTCCTCTCCTTTCTCTCTCTCTGGTGCACTGGGTTTCTATGGCAGGAGATATACTCCCATGTGTCCATGTGGCTTATGGGCATGTGAGACTCCACACGTGGACTAATGGACTTTAACTCCCTTGGATGCTGAACTACAACATGGAACGGAAGCTCTGGACACTGGCCTGCTTTTAGAACCCCAGATGCATCTTTTCCAGGACTGGCTTCTCTCAATAAACTTTGCTCTGCTAACCACTTTTTGTCCTGGAATCCATTCTTTGGTTTTACAAGATAAAGAACTAGGACCTGGCCACCACAAGTGTGGGGAAGGCCTGGGCTGGGTAGAGTGGGGGGAAATGGGAGACATCTCTCAACAGTAAATTTTTAAAAACTATCAATAAAAATGCAAATAAACCCTAGAACTATTCTGATTTTTATATAAATAAACTCAATCAGATCTATCTGGGAGTCCTTCTAAACACCTAGTTGAGATTAGCATCCCCACTCTTCCTTCCCTTTGTGGTGGACTAAACTGTGTTTACAAAAGACTTGTTGAAGTTTTAACCCCCAGTGTCTGTGAATAGGACTTCATTTGGAAATAAAGTCTTTGTAGACGTAATGAAGTCACACTGGATTAAGATGGGCCCTACACTTAGTGACTGGTATTTTTATAAGGAGAGAAAAATTTGGAGACACAGAGACCCTCAGAAAGAATGCCATACGGTATGAAGCCAGAGACAGAGATGGGAGTTATGCTGGCACAAACCAAAGAGCATCAAGGATTGCTGGCAACTACCAGAAGTTCAAATTATTTTCTTGAAAAAATCTAACCACTAGAATTTTTGATAGAATCAATTTCTGTTGTTTTAAGCCACCCAGTTTGTGGTCATTTGTTATAGCAGCCCTACAAAATTAACACATCAGTCAAAGGTTTAATTTGGATTTGGGTAAGAAGGGTAGGTGTGGTAGAGGTAAGTTTCAGTAGTGATCAGTTCTTGAATAACAAGAGAGCATAAAAATTTTGTTCATGTGGGAAATGGAAATTGAGAGCAGAAAGGAAGAAGGAAGTATCTAAAAATACACATATAGGCTGGCCAGCATGGCTCAGTGGTTCAATTTCCGGTTCAACGCCCGGGTTGCATTCTTTGTTCACTACCTCAGCTAAGGTTGCAGGGTTGAAAGCAGGAAGCCCATGTGTCTCCTCCCAGCTGTTATTTTCCAAAAGCCCAGGGCCTTTGAGGAGCAAGAGGGAGAGAGCGGAAAGGGCTAACAAATAGTCGTTGTGAGCATTGAGTGAGTTTTGTGATATGTGGAGACAGTTCTAAACATAGAAAATGCTCATTCAAGGTGAGTGGCTGTTAATACAGTCGTCCCCCCTTATTTGTGGGGGGGTATATTCCAAGATACCCAGTGGATGCCTGAAACTGCTGATAGTATCAAACCCTACTGTGTTTACCTATGACAAAGTTTAATTTATATGTTAGGCACAGTTAGAGATTAAAAACAATAACTAGTAATACAATAGAACAATTATACTATAATCAAAGTGATGTGAATGTGGTCTCTATATATTTTATTTTACTGTACTCGCATTTCTTCTTCTTATGCTATTGTGACATGATACAATGCCTATATAATGAGATGAGGTGAGGTACTCAGAACATTATATAATTTAAAACTTATAAATTGATTATTTCTGGAATATTTCCATTTAATATTTCTAGACCAGAGTTGACTACAGATAATTGAAACTGTGGAAAGCAAAACTGAAGTTAAGAACGAACTACTGTATTATTTTATTACTGTATAACTTTCAACTCTCATTCTGTATATGTGTGTGCACACATGCCTGTATATTTGTGACAGGTGACAGAAGTCAGCACAGATTATCTGACTTTTGAACTAATGCACACGTAGAATTCACCACATCTCACAACAAGGATATGGGTGTTTCAGCCAAAGAGAACAGCCTAAGCAGAAGCCTGGAGTGAGAAATGGCATGGCACACTATCAAAGTATCTTCCTAAAACACAGATCTACATGAGGAAAAAATAACCAACAAAAGACTTTATAGTTCCTTTTTGCCTGGAAACATTTCCCAGAACATGTTACATAAAAAAATGAAATTTCTTTTTAAGATATTTTAGAAAGCTTTGCGTTAAACAATGGAAAAGCTACATTTTGTGTATGTGACATGCAACATTCTCAAAACTTGATTGACCTTGAGGTCTTACACAGCACAAGATCACATGTAGTGAAACACTGACTTAGAGTAAAATGACATACAGGTTTTTAGGGTTATTAGCATCACCAAAACTTTTATATACTAGGGTATAGGAGTCATAAGATCTTGATTTAATTCTGCCTCTGCCACTGAGTAACCATAGGGGAATTTAAGTCCTTTGTTCTTCAATTTAATTTGTAAGCACTGAAATGCTAAGTTTATCTTCCTCTGAAGGATGATTATACACTAAGATAAGGTGGGTAAATTCCTGGTATGACTGAACAGGTCCCAGTCATGGAAGTCCATGCTGCTGTTAGCCTCTGTCTTGCACTGGAGCTGTGTTAGCTGAGCTCCTTCCCTCCACATGGAAAGCCCTCTGAAGGTAGAGTTGGTTTCTTCCCACCACATGTTCCGTTTCTATCCATACATGATGCTCAATAAATAAAAATATTTGTTGAGCCGAAAGGAGGAAAGTACTGAAAAGAACTGCTATAAATATTTTTATTCATTCACCAAATAACAGCTGCTAAAATAATATTTTAATAATTCACTTTTTTATGGGTCCTTATGTACTTAACTGTCTTTGAATCATGTTCACTCTTACCTCAGGAAGAGTTGTGATTATCCTATCTAATAAAGAGGGAATATGCAAATTGCCATCACGCTATCACAAAGATGGTGGTGCCCATAGCCACAAGATGGTGGTGCTCAGTCCCCTCAGCCCCGCCGGAGTCCCCCAGTCCTTTAAGCCCAGCCGGGGGGGCAGCAGGCGCACAGTGTGGCCAAACCCACCCTCAGCCACCCAGCTGCCCAAGGCCAGCCTGAGGTGCAGGCAAGCCTCAGGTGGCAGCTGCCCAGCCAACGCCCGAGGCACAGGCAATCATCAGATGTCACTGCCCAGCTAATGCCCGAGGTGCAGGCAAGCCTCAGACATCAGCTGCCCAGATGCCTAGGGCTGGCCCAAGGCACAGGCAAGCCTCAGATGGCAGCTGTCCAGCCCAGAGCCAGCCAAGGCTTGCGCTGCCAGCAGTGGCAGCAGCAGAGGTGTGATGGAGGCGTTGCCTTCCCCTTATCACTGGGTTGCCTCCCACCCCTGAGGGCTCCCAGACTGTGAGAGGGGGCAGGCTGGACTGAGGGACCCCCCTCCAGTGCATGAATTTTCATGCACCAGGCCTCTAGTATGTTCATATAATATAGACATGAAGAAAGGCATATTCCAATCCCAGTTTTTGTTAAAAAGAGCTTTTTTGTGATATATCCTAATTCATAACACAACTTAATTTATTAGCTCTTCTATGCAATATATATATATATATATATATATATATATATATATATATCTCCAAGATTAGCATGTCTTTTTCATTTGTCTGGGAAATGTGCCATTCAATCATGCAGTGGTGTTGTCAAGCCTCACACCCATCCCCTCTCATTCAGACTGAGACACCTATACCTCATCCAATTGCATTAGTAACATGGAAAAGATAAATGAGAACATAGAATAATCCATAAAAAAAACATTTTCAATGCATTGAAATAAAAATAAACAAAACTTATGAAGCAAAGTGACTTTGCCAATTCATTCATCTAATTAGTAAATATTTGGTAAGCACATTTAGTATGCAAAAACTGTACTAGATGCTGGTGATACACTGGTTAGCAAACAGATATGGTCTCTGATTGTATAAACCATGCAGCTTCATAAATAATGATAAATAACAACTGGTATAGAAGGAAAAGTATGGAATGTTACAAGAGTAAAATGGGGAAATTGAACCTGTGTCTGCTGTGTAACTGAGGAATGAGATGAGAGCTACAAGGAAAATAGAAATTGTGTAGGAGGAGGAGGAGGAAAGATGGGCTTTTCTATTTAAAGACAAAGTTAATGGCTAGGTGAAAAATTGAGGACTAATAATATCTGTATAAATTTGACACCAACTGCATATTTAAAATAGAAAAAAAGTTAAAGCTGTAAATTTGAAATTAAAAGATAGAAAAGACTATATAACTAGCAAATAAGTGGAGATAAAGGCAAATGAAAGGATCATTGAACCTATCACATTGCCAAGTCAGATATCTAAGAATAGTAAGTGCTAGCAGGCACCTTGTTATCTGGAGAATAGGCTAGTATATTAAGTGTATGCATGCAAACTGGGCTGCCCAGTTTCTGGTTATGCTGATGCTCTAGCTTAATTATTAGTAACTAGTGGCCCGGTGAATGAAATTCATACACTGGGGGGGGGGGGGGGGCCGGGTGTCCCTCAGCCCAGCCTGCATCCTCTCCAATCTGGGACGTCCCTCTCACAATCCAGGACCACTGGCTCTTAACTGCTCACCTGCCTGCCTGCCTGCTCACCTCCAACTGCCCCCTCTCCTCCCGCTGGCTGGCCTTCTCACCCCCAACTGCCACCCCTGCTGACCTGCTTGCCCCCAGTTGGGCCCCTGCCAGCCTGCTCACCCCCACTGGTCCCCCTTGCCAAGTTGCTCACCTCCAACTGCCCACCCCCCTGCTGGCCTTCTCACCCTCAACTGCCCCCCTCCTGCTGGCCTGCTTGCCCCCAACTGGACCCCCTGCCAGGCTGCTCGCCCCCAATGGTCCCCCTTGCCAGGCTGATTGCCCCCAAATGCCTTCCTCTTCTGGCCTGATTGCCCCTAACCACCTCTGCCTCAGCCCCGCCACCATGGCTTTATCCAGAAGGCTATCTGGAAGGTCTCCCAGTCTAATTAGCATATTACCCTTTTATTAGTATAGATAGAGGCCTGGTGCATGGGTGGGGGCCGGCTGGTCTGCCCTGAAGGGTGTCCTGGATCAGGGTCGGGGACCCCTTGGGGGGTGGTGCTGGCCTGGGCAAGGCGGTGGGGCAGTTTGCAGGCAGGCCACGCCCTCATTGGGGTGGAGGGTCCCTGCTGGGGGGCGTGGCCAGCCTGGGTGAGGGCTGAGGGCTGTTTGCAGGCTGGCCATGTCCCCATCGGGGTAAGGGTCCCCGCGCGGGGACATAGCCGGCCTGGGTGAGGGACTGAGGGTCGTTTGGGGGCAGTTTGCAAGATGGCCAAACCCCCAGTTTTGTCCGGAAGGACGTCTGGAAGGTTTCCGGAAGGTCTCCCAGTCTACTTAGCATATTACCTTTTATTAGTATAGATGCTTTCTTCCATTCTCAAAGATATTTCAGTATGGAAGGTAAGTTAAATGAATGCTCTACTGATGACCCAGCAATTCTACACCGTAGTTTCTCAAATAAGTATTTAAGCATATATGTATGGATATTATATCACAGTGCTGTTTGTGGTAGTTGGAAATTAGAGAAAACCTGAATGTCCTTCTCTAGGGAAATGACAAAATAATACTTAAAGAATGCAAGACATAAAATGATATCACATGATTATAAACAATAAACTAGATATGTGTGAATGTAGAGTGAACCTATAGCTGTACTTGGAAACTCTATCTTTATTTCAGGGACATCTGTGTGTCTGGTTTTTACCAGTGGCCAAGATAAGAGCAGTGGGATTTATGATGTATTGGGGACCCTCAGAGTGAAGATCTTTATTGATGTTTGCAACTGGTTTTGTTTTCTAAGGCCTGATAAGCCAGGCTTCTTTATGTGGCCAAAGGAACATAAATGGGTTCCCTGGGTTTTTCTCCTTGGAGTTTTCCCAATAATGGCACCTTGTAGACAGTGCCTGGGAAGGCATATGGGCCATTCTTTAATTATTGTCAGAGTTGACAGGCAAAGCCACGCCCTGGGAACACACCTTGCCAAAAGGGCAAGGGTGTTATCAGCATTGACTCTTATCAGCCCATGGTGTGGGGAAGTAGGTTTGATATCTAAATCCAGCCTAGCACCAGGAATGCTCAGGGCCTATTCAAGAATGCAAATAATCTCCTTTTGTTTTGACCTTTTGATGAAACTTCCTGGTATTTGAGATATAAAATAATCTCTGAGTCCCTGTCCTTCCATCAGAGAGGACAGTGGTCCCACCGGGTCCCAACTCTTTTTTTCTATCTTTGTTGTCTTTTTCTTTCTTTTATTTCTCAATCCCCAGCTCCTCTACTCAGGAACTGGACCTGCTCTCTTTCCGTGCTGGGCGCAGAAAGAGAGAAACACCTACAGCACCTTACACATGGGATGTCTCTTTAACCTCCAATGCTTACCTGCACTATCTTCCTTTTGTTGTACCAGTATATTTTACATTTAAATAAATGCCTTAGGTGAGTATCCACTGTGGAGTCTGGTCAGTCCTTTCAGATTGCCAAACTTAGAGAAAATCTTCACATAAATTTAGCTATCTAGATAGAGCTTATTTAGTAAAACAAGAAATTTAATAAGATATCATGCTATACATCATAATGTCCCTTATGCAAATTAATAAAATATGCATACAAACAAAACAGTAACTTTTACAAGGATACATATAGAACCAGGAATATGTAGCATATATAAACATTAGAGTGAATGTCTACGGGGAGTAGGAAGAAACAAATGGGAATCAGTGACCAGAACTTTGCAGAGATTACAGACCATAATGAGCTGATGAGTCTGAGTAAAGCAACTGTCATTACTGGACCTTCAAGGTAATGTCTATCGTTTATAGGTCAGAATCCTCTCCACTATATGACATATTTTAAAACTGTTACATTGCTAGTCAGCTCAGTTTAATCTCTATGAGGCATGTTTTTGCATATGTTAGTTCTAATTTGCTAATAGCTGAGTATTAGAGCAGTGAGTCCCAAATGGGTGTCTGGTAAGATTAATTTTGCATTTTGAATAATGATTATTCAACTTTAAAGTCAGCTAGGGTCAAGCTTTGATAAGTTTAACAATGAACTCTGGGTAGTTTAGATAAGTAATTTCAAGAGATAAGAATGTGGTACAATTTATTGGTTTTAAGTTCTTTATCCAAAAATTTGTTCTTTTTATCTTCTTAGATGGTTAAGTCTATAGCTTAAAAATACATAGCACTTATGAAACATACCAGATGTTTTTTTCCTAGAAATTTAGGATATTTTTCACCAAATTTTTTTGGAGAAGCAATCCAAAATTATTTTAAATCTTAAGAGAAAATAGAAAGATATGATCTTCTATACAACCTAAAGTTTGGCATAATTAAACATTTTTTAATAAAAGTCTCTCCTTTAAAATGTTTTCAAGGTTGTCACACACTTTTTTTTTGTAAAGCAACTCCCATCTTTGTAACTAAAATTAAAAAGAAACCCTAAGTTCCAACTAATTTTCTATTCATTTGGCAATGCATTCTGAAAGGTTAAAGTTTAGTTTGAAGTGTTATATGATGACATGTGAGGAAAAATGTTTTCTCAAATTACTATTGCTCATATCTGCTATGTTTAGGACATGATAGACACTCAAGAAATAGTAGCTGAGAGATGTTTAGGCTAATAAGAGAAAAATTAGTATATTTAATAGGTTACTTATAATATTTGAAGCGCTATCCTGCTTAAAGAGGTTAAATTGTGTTTTGTGGATCTGGCAGTCAGAGGTAAGATCAATGATGATGATACAAGAGAAGCAGAATTTAATTCAGTACAAAGAACTCTAACATAATTAGATCCACCTGAAAATGCAATGGAAACCTGAGGAAAGAAGATGCTGCCTGTTACTGAAGGAATCAAGTGGAAGTCATGTGGCCACTCAACAAAGATGAAATAGAGGTGCTAGGACACTGCGTAACAAGGAGAGTAGGTGAAGTTGACAGTACTAGTCTACTCTATTTTCAAAGATGATTGTAAGTGAACATTTCCAGAGAACACAAGAGAATAAATGAAAGGTCATCAGTTTATTTTATAGTACCTGCTACCCATAAATCTTATCGTTAGGTTTGCAATTCCACGATTTTGGTTTATGCTCATTAGTAAATAGCCAAGAAAATCTATTTATTTATCAGAAAAGTAAACCTTTATGGGGACTTATTATTCTGAAATATTAACAATATATGTGACTCACCTATTCAGTTATTCAAAAATATTTTCAAGATAGCACTTAATTTGAGACACTGGTGATACAGTGTTGATCAAAAAGGACAAAGTTTCTGCTCTCAGGGAGCTGAGTTCTGAGGACAGAAACTGAAATAGAAAAATTCCAGAATGTGATAAATGAGGAGAATGGACTGTAAGGAGACAAAAGTGGAAGCAGAGAAACCAGTTAAGCGGCAACTGCAATGTTCCAGTTAAGAAAATTTGGAAGAACTCTTATTTCCCCAAAGGGAAATGAAAAAGTCGTAACTGAATTAACTTCATGGAGGAAGCTTCCATCTAAATGCCTATACAGAAGAACAATAAGAAATTGGTCAGTATAACCATGGTACCCTGGAAGCTCAGTGTTAGGAGATACCAGATATTGTTTTAAGTTATTGAAAATGGAAGTTTGGTTGAAAGAATACATAGAAATCAGGTATTTTTTAGTCCTTCTTCCCCACATTTAAAAACAAGGTATTTACCAACAAGTTTGTAATATTAATAGTTTAGGAGGTTGTATAAAAGGGACTTGTGTATGTATGTTAACAATCAAAGTTTCCTTACTATGGTTCATTCATTTATATGAATATAAACCTGACTAAATGTTCCAATTTGTGAAGCAAGGTTAATAATATTTGCTGCAGAGCATTTCATGTGGTAAATTCTAAGACAAAAATAACTACTATTAGAAGCACTTCAGCTGCCCTACGAGAAATAATACCACAAACACAAAACAATATTGTAACATGCTTATTCTAAATTTTCATTTTTTTGAGAGTTAAGCATGCATTTATATATTTTTCCCATCTGCCATCCCTCTCCCCTTTGGCAACCATCACCTTGTTCTCTATATTAAGGGATCTGTTTCTGTTTTTTCAGTTTTATTTTTTTAGATTCTACATGTAAGTAAAATCATATCTGTCTCTGTCTGACTTATTTCACTTAGCATAGTGTCCTCTAAATCCATCTAGTTGTTGCAAATGACAAGATTTCATTCTTTTGTATTTATATAAACAGTGTAATACATTGTCAATAATCTATTTAATATGTACTTATAAAGCTAGTACCAAGCATATAGGCCAGTCCCAGCAGTTCAATGTTCAAATGAAAAAACAGATCAGTTTGCCAATTCTATCCCATACAGTAAAATGGTAAGTAAATATAGCATCCTTCAAGTGGGCCTAACTGAAAAACAAATTTTAGGTGAAAATTCACAAAGTATGTGGATATTTGTCTGCATGGATGAAGAAATACTATAATTTATATTCATAGGGTAAGATATATTAATTCAGCAGCCACTTGAAACCCTAAGTTATTTCCAGATTACCAATCAGGCTATGTATTCAGTAAACCTGCCATCCTTGACATTTTGCAGATAGCTTAATAATCCTTATTAATTTTCCCCACTTCAGACCCAGCCCCAAAAGAAAATAGTCTTTCTATAGTCCCTGAAATCTCAACATCAATTTAAAAAAATACATTTTTGTGTAAAAAATGCAAATTTTCTTTGCTTGGTACCCGCTCCTGTTGAAAGTTACTGAAAATCTGAGCTATTTCTGAATCCCACAGAAGTGTTATCCAACAGCAGAGGGACTGCCCTGCATCACAGTTCACTTCAGACCATTCTCCTGGTCTTTTCCTTATTTATACTGAGTGGCCAGATTATTATGATCTCTGAACACATAATAATCTGGCCACTCAGTGTAGACTGACCACAGAGTTGGGATTTTAAAATAAGGTTTTTCCATGTATAAGAACTGCATTGTGGGTAGTTAGAAAGAAGCAGAGAACTTACTAGCCAGAGGCTGGGGGTCACTATCTCCTGGTCCCTTGACATATCAAGATTTGCAAGCTTTCCCTTATATATAAGTACACTGAGTGGCCAGATTATTATGTGTTCAGAGATCATAATAATCTGGCCACTCAGTGTAGAGTAAACCGTAGGCTGGTGACACTATGTGAATAGCATAGCTTGTATAAGTATCCTTTTCCCGTATGTTTTAAGAGATAGGAAAACAGAGGCTGTTCTAATGACAGGCTACTTGGGCCTACAAATATTTGTTAATACCCACATAAAACATGGAGGAGGAGAAAAGAAATGCCGTTCTCTCAATGAACTTAATGTACATATCAAAGTTTAGAATCCTGCAAGACTCTTCCATTGAGCTATTGTCAAATCAGTCAGTGGACTTTAATTGAAATAAAATTCAAGGAATCAGCTAACTGATATTAATATTCAACTGATGAAGCAACCAACTGAGTAAGATTGACAGTTTGAAAAATCTAAAGGTTTAAAATGTTTTAATTTCCATTATACTCATTCACACATTCATATGACAAAAATGTCCTAGTCTTTATAATATTTGATCCATTAATTCTCCTTTCAAAATATAATGAAATGAATGAATGATTACAAATTAAAAAAATAAAAATGATACATGACTTGCGTTTTCATATTTGCCAAACTTGCTTCTGCAAGAAAGAAAATTCCTATATTTGTTTTTCAGAAACGTAGAATTCCTTCCTGAAACACCGAGTTTTCATCATTTTCCTATTGATGCTAAACATGAAATGGTAAAAAGCTAATATTTGGGCATTCCGTGCTTTCTTAACTTTTCTTTGCATCAAGTCCTGGTCAATGACTCAGTTACTGCTGTGTCCAAAGAGAACATGAACCTCAATTGTTTGCCACTGTTTAAATTTTCACCATCATTAGTTTCAAACTTGGATCCTGATTCAATTAACTTTCTGTAGTGTTTTTGATTTGTTATGTAAGAGCTTTCTGTTAGGAGTTGAGTTTTCTTTGTAATGCAGGCTTTTACAAAAATTAAAATCTAATTATTAGACTGAAACTAAAATCTAATAATTTTTTTGTCTAAAAACTAATATCTAATTATTTATTGGTTATATTTTATACAGTTACAATATTTGATATAACTTCAAGAGCAAATTTTTAGTATTGAAAATAATTTTCTTATAAAAAAGTGGTTATGTTGGTGACTAAATGACCTTGTTTTTGACCTCCAGTGTTCAAAAGAACAAAGAAGCTCTTCCTGAAATGTTCTTTAGGAGGTATCTGTGAAGTACTAGGTGAGAGCAATTATGATCCTGTCCCTTTTACAAAGAAGTAAAGTGATATGCCAGAAGGCTAATTTTAATTTCCTCCTAGAGCCTTCCAATTAAATGAAAATCTGACTCCTAACTAGATGTCAATACACTAGACTTCTTTGGGAAATTCATGTTAACAACTCTTTCTTTCATTTATGCCTTTGCCTTCCTTGCAGGAGATGACTGCTTTAAAATGCTATGTTTTGGATTTTAACAAACCAAAGAAAACAGATAACATTGCATTTTATGTAAACTTCAGAGCTAATGGCCCATGTGCAGCTGCCAGACAGGCTACATTCCTAGAGTTGGGGACCATGTGAATATTGTTCGGTGCAGTATACATTTTATGTGGAAAACCAGCCACTGCAAATGTTCACTGAGATAACAAGTTTTCAGAGCTAAAAGGAATTCTAATAACCATCTGGACAAATGATTTGCAATGTTTTAGCCAGTAAAGATTCTGTCATTATTTTAACTACAGAGCCTAAATTTTGAAGGATTTAAGATCAGTGGACAAGCTTGCAACGTATACTGTACTTTCCTAATACTGAAAATGGTATGGAGTTTGAATTTAGTTTTAAGAACTCTGTCACTTTTGGGGGCCCAGGTTGGGAATGAATGAGCCTCATTCTTTCGCTCTACAGATGACAGGAGTTGTGCCAGGATATGTATGAAGTTCAAGGTTGCACAACCCAGGAGAGGTAGCACCACAGAGAGAATCAATATAAAAGGGGGGTGATTTGAGAAAACACCATCTATAATCCCTCATTAGCACTTCTTCCTCAGCATGCCCCCTTTAATGCTTGTGATCCCCATTGTCCTTTCCACTTCAATTTTTCTAGCTCTGCTTCTCATGCAATGCAAAGATTTTAATCGCTTGATACTGATGATGCTCAACACATTTCTCTAACCCAACCTCATGCTTGATATTCAGACCTCTATTTCCTATTGAATACTCAGAATTCATAGACTTTTAGGTCTTTACTTGACCTGTACATTTAATAGTAATACCATCCTCTCTCTTTTCAATGCTTCTTCAGGGAACAATGCTATTATCCTCTTCTGTGAAACGTGTCCTAATTTCCATCCTCCCACCATGTCCATGTAGAAATAATGTGCTATTCCCTGTGCTTAGTTTTAAGGTAACATTTGTCTTCTTTTCTGATTTATTCTTCATGTGTGACTCTCCACTAAACTGAAAGAATCCTAAGAGTAGGAAGAGTGCCTGGTTCCTCTAAATAACTTCAGTGCCTAGATAGTGCTGGCCTCAGTGTGCCTGCAAAATAAAGTTTTATGGTGATGTATAATTTGATTTGTTCAAAATACTGAGAGCATCTGCTTTCCAACTTTTTCTCATATTTAGAGAAATCATAAACTTTACTCAGCTACATTTGTGCATTTCTTAGATACATCAAAATATTTTAATTAAAATATATGGTGCAAAAAGATGGCTTCAGGAAATCTTGTCTTTTACCAAGGAGTTAACCAGTGGACTTTGTTAGAGAAAGCAATGTGATCCTTTTATAAAAAATTATGATAAAAACACTATAAAAATAACCATGTTAATACATGTTGAAGTTGTATGCCAAGCTTACAGCAAATTGCATATGTCAAACTATTATGGACTATTAATTTTCAACATGCTCCTCCTATTTATTTTTTGAAATATCCTAACAATTGTGTTTAGGAGAAAAAATTGCTGTGTTTCAGCATTTCAACAAAGATATAACTGTAAGACACTACTAGATGCTATGGAAAATAACTAGAATGAGACACAACTTCTTAAGTCAAATAAATTTAATGAACTTCTTACATGCTCACAACCAGATGCTAATATACTCTGGTTGTTTAAATAAGATACTGGTAGATATGGAGAGGGAATGTTTTTTAATGGTTGTGTTTGTTATTTGCAGTCAATTGGGTTTGAATCCTTACTTTGCCAATTGCAGTTATGTGACCTTGGGCAAGTTAATTAACAGCTCTAAATCCCTAGTTTCTCATTAAAAGTAGAATAGTAGAACCTATCTTATAAAATCGCTAGAGGCCCAGTGCACACAAGTCTGAATGGATAGGGTCCCTAGGCCTGGCCAGCGATCTGGGCCAATCAGGGCCTTTTGGCTGCCAGCCGGGGCCTTCCTTCATTCCACGCCACCCCCTGGTGGTCAGTGCACATCAGAGCAAGCGATCGAACTTCCAGTCTCCTGGTTGAACTCCCAAGGGGACACTTTGCACATTAGTCTTTTATATATATAGATTACAATGATTAGATAGAATAATGCATAGGAAATATTTTGTGCCTATGTATTGTTACTAATTAGCTAAATACATTTAGCTAAATAGTAACAATAAATGAAATTTAACTACTATTATTGCTTTAACTGTGGAGTGGTTGTTATTGGAATTATGGTCATAGGGATTTAAGAACAGAAAGAAGTTTAGTGATGATTTAAAAACAAATCCCTTATTTTACAGTTGAGGAAATGGAAGTTCACAACAACTGCCAATCTTGCTCGTTTGTCCATGTGGTAAAGGTTAAACTGGGACAGCTTCCAGGTGTCTGAAAGTATAGCTTGGTGCTTTTTATACTCTTCCCTAAAATGACAATTAAACTTCATTTTCTAAAAAATTGATCTGTTATAAACAATACCAATTTTTACTTCCAGAAATATTTTCTTTGAATTGTTTATTTCAATGAAATGTCAGGAAGTTAATAATCATGATATGTGTGCAGATGTCTTAAAATTGTTTTAAATTCTGAATTTCACATGTTTTTTTCATCCTCATCTTCCTTATAATAACCACCTTCCAAAATACACTCCATCTTTCCAAATAGAATAAATCCTATCTGGGGTAATTTGCTCCCAGAGATATGTCTACACAAATCCTAACTTAAAGATGCTGTTCTAATGCTTGCTCCTCAAGAACAATCCCTCTAGCCCTATCCGGTTTGGTTCAGTGGATAGAGTGTCAACCTGTGGACTGAAAGGTCCCAGGTTCGATCCCGGCCAAGGTCACGTACCTTGGTTGTGGGCACATCCCCAGAAGGGGGTGTGCAGGAGGCAGCTGATCGATGTTTCTCTCTCATCGATGTTTCTAACTCTCTATCCCTCCCCCTTCCTCTCTGTAAAAAATCAATAAAATATATTAAAAAAAAAAAAAAAAAAAGGAGAATCCCTCTAACAGTTTCCTGCTGTAGTCACATCAGCTGTCAGATTCAGGCTACTTGTTCTGTTTCTAGAAACTCCTCTAATACCTTCTGAATATCTTATTTACTTTCACTTGGTTCATAAAATGAAAATTTAGATTTCAAAGGACTTTTATTCTATGTACATTAGCTACTTTAATTGACCCACATTGTTTTAATATTATTTTTCATCAATTAATTTTGGAAAGTGCTCATATTTATTTTAGTCTGGGTAGTAATATTAAATGAATGAACTGAATTTAAGTGAGCAGAGTACTAGCTATCTGATATGCCCCTAATTACATAGAGTTCAGTTTTTCTATTTAGATTACTGTATCCTTGGCCACACAATGAATAATTTAGATTCTAAGAGAAAAATAATTTAAAAAACATCTGGAATATATTACATGTGTTCTGTGTTAAATATAATTGCATGTATATTTCTGCATCTTGCTTTTTACTCAAAATTTTGTAATAATGATTTGCCATGTAATTATAACTTTAATGTTGGCATAATATTATATAACTAGAGGCCTGTTGCACAATATTCATGCAAGAATAGGCCTTCCTTCCCCTGGCTTCGCTCCCGGCCACCCAGGAGCCTGCAAGTCCCCACTCCCAAGCCGGCCGCTCCACGCCTACATATGCAAATTAACCCGCCATCTTTGTCAGGTTAATTTGCATACTCACTCCTGATTGGGTGTGGGTGGGTGTAGCAGAGGTACAGTCAATTTACATGTTTGGCTAATATTAGGTAACATATGAACTGTCATAATTAACTTTTCTTGTTTTGTGTGACATTTAGGTTGCTTCCAATATTTTGCTATTTTATGAATAATTTTTAATAAGCATTTAAATAAATGACTTTATAGTCTAACTTTAAAAAAATAGCTTTGTAGAAATATAATTATAAAACAAAAACTATAAATATTTAAAGCATGTTATTTTTGTTAAATAAAATATGTACTCTTCATGTATCAGTTAATCAAAAAAGTAAGATAATATTTCTCATTGTGTTTTATTTATTTTATTATTTAAAAAGTTAAATATTATTTATTTCATTAGTAATTGTTTCTAAATTAATGAATAATTCATAAATTATTCATGAACTGTATCAGCTGAGATATTTTTACTTTTCTTTAATTGATTTTTAAGTTTTAATTATTATTTAAATGTGCTTTACAAATTTGTTCTATTGTTTATTCATTTTTTTCCAAGTTATGTTACCAAATGATGTCTAATTTGATGAATTTTAGAATTAATTTTTAAATCTCCTAAAGGTATCCTGTTGGGATTTTGATTAAAATTAAATGAAATATATAAACAAATCTGGAAGTAAATAATTTTTTTCCAATATTCCCATTTGGAAATTTTTTATTCATTCCATTATGTCACACAAAATATTATTTCACATGTGCTCCTGTAAAAAGAATTATTTTACCACTATAATTTCAAATTGGTTATTATATGTGCACAAGAACTCTTTGGCATTTAATTAGATTGTACCCAACTTATTTGACTAAACATTTTTCCTTCTTTTTTCCTTCCAGTTAATCTTCTTAGGTTCTTCATAAATGGATGTTTTGTTCCTAAACCCAGGGATAAAATTTGCTGACTCATCTACCCTTACAATGGTGCAAATAATAGTATGGTAGCAAATTTACATGGCATATAATTCACTTAAATAGAAAATATGTCTACAATTATATTTTTACCAAAGCATAGCTTTCCTCATTTCCTTATTAACAACTTAACCCACTGAAATCTGAATTGCATTCTAACATTGCTTAAATTGCTTTATTTAGTCTTATATTTATTTTTAACATATTCACGTTAATCAATCTGATAGAAATAGTATGAAAATAACCTTCTATGTCACCAGTGATTTCTCAGTTATCATATTAGTTAATTACTTTACTTATAATAATCATTTGTTGAATTCTAATGAGTACTCTTTAGGCTATATCCTATTTTTAGAACTTGACAATGCAGCTTTCTTCATCTTCTTCCTTATTGAGTTCTGTCTCTCTGGTTACCTGACCCATTTTCCACATTCTTTCACTACTTCTTTGGGCTGATCTTCAAGCTATTATAATGGCTCATCTTCTATTCATTGCTTAGATACGTATTGGTATTTCCATGAGAGCTGATTTGTTTGTCATTATTCCTTCCTTTCTTTCTTTTCTTATACTTTTCCTTAGGCAATCCAAACTCTTTCAGCCTCAACTGTGACATGTGTACAATGGACTGCCAAGTTTATATATTAGCTATCATCTCTATTCAGAACTGCATTTCTATCTGCCACTCTTATCTAGATGTTTGACTAAAATGTTTGATTAGTCCCAAGTAAGATATGATGTTTTCCTCAAAATCACCTTTGTTGGAATTATTCATTTTGTGTAAAGGCATCATGACATCAGTTGATAATAATGATGTTCTATAATAATAGTGATACAATAATCAGAACATTTATTCAACACTTACTATACTCCAGGTACCATTTTAATATCATTGAATGTATTGATTCATTAATCCTCATAACAATCCCATGTGGTAAAAGTAATTATTATCCCTGTTGACAAGTAAGAAAATTTAGGTACAAAGAGTTTTAGCAAATTACCCAAGGCCACACTGACAAAATGAAAAGTGTTAAAAACAGTCTTACCACAAAGTCTGTTTTAAAAAACAAAACAAAATTGTAATTCTATGTTTCCAACTAAAATCAGAATCATCTCTGAGTCATTCCTTCCTCTTGTATTCCTAAATAATTTACCAAGGCCTGTCAATTTGGTCTCTCATGTCCTTAGTCAATGCCCTTCCCATCACCTCTACTCTCCATTTGTTTTTTACAACCACCAATTCTTACTTAAAGTGTGGCAGACTTATCATTCTCCAATATTTATTGCTTTCTTGATGCCTTTAATGTAGTCAGACATGATTCCATTATTCCTATGTTGAAAATCTTCCCATAATTTTTTGTTCTCTACAGGATAAAATTTAAACTCCTCAGCAATGTATGCAAGATCATTTATGTTCTAAAATTGTCTTATGTTTCCAGAAATTTCCCACTTACTCCTTAACCTTATACCAAACATATGTTCATTGTTGTACTAAACTACTGTCCTTACCTAAAAATATATGTGCATGTGTACATGTATGTATATATGTATACACATACACATGCATATATGTATACACACATATATCCACAGCCTGATAAATATATGTATTGATTATTCTCTCTACTGGAATAGGAATTCCTCAATGGAGAGACTGTGTCTTATTCATCTTTTCTTTTTTTTTTTTACCTTAACAATATACAAACCCCACACATGGCAGTTATTTAATAAGTTTTGGTTGAATACATAAATGAATGATGGAAGCAGTAAAGATAAAAAGACATTAAAAGCTTTTAGGTAACCATATTTTATGATTCATGATTTTCATTAATTTGGTTTAGCATTTCTCAGACTGAGGATGAAAAGTGTGTAAATGCAGGAATTGGACAAGATTCTGGAAGGAAAATATCATACTTGAGTGCCTTGAATATTTAGGGAGTAAAATGAAAAAACAAAATTTTATGATGTCTATAAGTAACTCCATCCTCAAGTACATCTGGAAATAAACTTATACTTGTGTCAGTCATACAAAGATTTTCTCATACTCTCTCAGCTTACTAATTACTGGGGGCTTGCTCTTCATTAGAGGAAGCTGGCCTATAGATCCCATTCTTTTAAAAAGTTAAATGGATTCCAAATTCACCATCATGGTTGGAATGTATAACATGTTTAATTAGGAGAATGATGACCCCCTTTTACAGTAATTTAGGAGTGGAAATAGGTATAAATGACTATGGATGACAAGTATGCTGTCAAGTATCGAAGTGCTATATCAGACCCGTAGCTCAGTAGGACACACATATCAGGAAGTAAGAGTTGTAGAAGCACTCAATATAATTGTTAGAATTGTTATGCCTATAGTAAAATAATTTTGAGTATAATTCTCCATAGTTTTAGCTTTTTATTTGAATTTCTATTCTACAAACCTATTGAATATGCATTTTAATGTGAACCAGACTAAATCACATTCAGGAAATATATGAGGCATAATAAATTCTAAGTAGAAAGAAAAAAGAAACTAAAAGTAAGCCAAATCAATTACTTTCTTAATTATTTTCTTACTATAAGATATTTCTTGGATTAAATTAAATCATCATTCAAAAATCAAGGTTATATAACCCTAAATAATGCAGTAGTGACCCAAGTCATTTAGCTGTGCAAACATCTGGCAGGTGAAATGATAGCATCTAAATCATAGATCAGCTTGGATGAGAAAAATAAAATTTCTGAACTAGAACAGTTGCTTGATAAATGTACCCCACTTTTCTTCAATGTTTATGTTTGATAAATGGCCAGACTTTGCCATGACTTTGCCTTGATATTTATCTTATAGTCAGTGGCCATTATCTTGTGACAACAATCTATCTTTCTGTTATCTTGCAGCTCATAATTGTTAAGTCTTTTCACTGAAGATTTTCTATCAGTTTTGTAATTTATGACAGATAGAGGACTAAACTTTCAACTAAAGTATTTTAGGCATATGGCTTATCACTAAAATTTAAAAATAATAAACCCATAGCAGTTTTGTGGCTGTGTTTACATACATATCCTATGGAGGGAAAATGTTGCAGAAAGCAAAGCCAATATATAGCATTTTTTAAAATTCAAAAAATTTTAAACTGTATACAAATTCCTGAGAAAATTCATAGACTTTCAGCTCAAAGAGACACAACAAAATTTTTGGTAATTAACATACTGATCACATCCCGTTATAATAGATGGAGTAGCCACATTGCCAACTCCTTAGAGAACTGAGCAAGTTGCCAGGAATTTGTAACCATTGGCATTCCCCTCACTAAACACAGTTTTCTCTTTCCCAAGTATTGTTGCTCTTGTGGCTATAGAAGTCTTCCCAGAGCACACTAGAAATGACAGAATCACAGGAAAACTCCTGTAAGAGAGCATTGTTTGTTTGAATAGTTCATTTTAAAACACTTAAGCTGAACAACTATACAATGAATTATTCTAATAAGACTGGACTAGCCCTCCATGACCATCTAATTTAATTGCTCTATTTTACAGACAAAGAAATGAAGGCTTAGAAGATTTTCATAAGTTGCCCAAGGGTACTTAGACAGAAAGAATGGAAAAGCATGCATATAACACTAACAACTTTTCCAGAAATAGCTGATCCAGTGTTGTAATAATAATTATTCTTAGGCGTCACATGGAACACTTGCTAAACATAAAGTTTTGTTGATCCCTACTCCAAATCTGTGATGAGGTCAATGAATCTACATTTTTACAGTCTAGGAGATTCTGATGTCCAGGGGATGCTGATGTTGTCAGTCTAAGAACATATTTTGAGAAATACTGTTCTACACCACATTTCTTCATAAATTAAGATGATCTTCCTCATTGCTTTGCTGCACATTCGATTTCTTAATAGTGGAATTACCTAGCCATTCAGCTTAGAGATATGTAATGCAGACAGAAGTGGGGAGGGGTTGGAGTGGTGTGTGTGTGTGTGTGTGTGTGTGTGTGTGTGTGTGTGTGTGTGTGTGTGTGTCACAGTAAAAGATAAAGATGAAAAATGGCCGAAACTGGTTTGGCTCAGTGGATAGAGTGTCAGCCAGCGGACTGAAAGGTCCCAGGTTCGATTCCAGTCAAGGGCATGTACCTGGGTTGTAGGCACATCCCCAGTAGGGGGCGTGCAGGAGGCAGCTGATTGATGTTTCTCTCTCATCGATATTTCTAACTCTCTATCTCTCTCCTTTCTTCTCTGTAAAAAATCAATAAAACATATTAAAAAAAAAAAGATGAAGAATGGTTTGGTAGGACCTTAGTCATAAACAAGCCAAGAGCATCATAGATAATAAATCAAATAGATTTAGGACCCAGCCATTTTTATACACTAGAACTACTATTACATATGTATTTTTGGGAATGTGGGTAAATGTGTATATTGGGAACCAAAGAAAAAATACTTCAAAATGGAGGCCTTTTACCATAGGAAATGAGAAGACAGTGCGAAGAGCTACTTGTTTTAACAATGCTATCAGTCCTCTCATATTTCCATTGCTGTTGTTACCATGCATTTTGCATGTCAGTTTCATCCTGTTTGGGCATTGCCAGTGCGGGATGACCAATCATCACCATCACATTCCATATATTCCTGTACCATACCCCCTGTGACCTCCATTTAGATCTCACCCAGCAGCCAGGCCATGCTGCACAAGTCAGTCAAAGAACCTGTGCCCCAAGGTTAAATGCAATCACAATCACAATACCAGTGAGGTGTAGGATGAGTTCCTTATCACAGACAGCCAGTATGGGCACACAACTTCTCTACTGTAGAGTCTCAAGCCGTGCTGGACGCGGAAAAGAGAGAAAATAGTTACACTCCACTAGTGTTTAACCTGAACTAATGAAAATACTAGGTAATTGTTCCACTTTGATGCCAGTGGTTCTGGATCTCTCACCCCAAACCTCCTGTACATTTTGCAGCAATTGTTATAAGTTGTAAATGGATCTAGATATGTGACAACCCTGATAATGTAACAAAGTGTTTGCTGGTTCAAACAATCAACCATACCACTATCTCACCCTGAGGCTTTTCCAGTGAGTTTATAAAACAGAAAAAAATTCATTAATTTTTTAGTTTAATTATGTAGATTTGTTCCATATGAGTTACTTGCAGCCTAAACGTACATTCACCTTTTTTGGGTCCTACCCTGATATTGGTTGGGGTGCTTTGATGCATCTGCCTTGTGAACAAAGTATTGATGACATTTACAGGATCCTTCCCTAAATTCTCTATCCAAAGGAAAACTGATTGCTCCCCATTATGTATTCCCACTGGGTCTATAACATTTCCATCTACAGCCCTGTAACACTTCGTTGCTCTCAATTGTCTCACACAGATGTGAAGCATTTAGGTCATGACACATCTATTGATACCTCAGATAGTCATTAAACTTCCATATTTATCATGCTCCAAATTATGGGTTTATTCACCATAAGCAATACTAAACAATACCAAGAACATTCCATAGATATGGTTCCTTTTTCTCTCCAATAGCATTAGTTCATTACCAAGAGGTCCAGTTTCCAGCTATTTCCAAAGAGATTATATTGAATTACCTGTTCCCTGTCCTTCCCAACAGCATCCTTACTTATGCTCCTTCATAATAATGGTAAATGGTTCATAATCTAGCTGATTTATCTCCTTCCTCCCATGTATTAAAAGAGATAACTTAATTGAAGTCATTCTGAATACTATCATAATACTATTATAACTGTGGCATATAAGTTAAAATTATTAAATTAATTCATCCAGTCCATGAGAATGATAAAGATCAACTTGATGTCCAGGGTCTACATCACATAAAACCAAATATTATCTCTGGCTACTAGAGAATCCTGATGCTTATGTTTTAAGTAACTCCAAAGTGGCACTGGTTCACTTTTTCTTTTTAGTGTCCTCAAAAGAACTTCATATTATTAAAGAGTACTTCTAATAAAACAGGGAAGGTTAAGAGATTTCTGAACCTGCTGATGATTAAATTTAATTAGATCATCAGCATCTGAGAGGATAGGATTACAAAATAAATAACATTAATCCTGTAGAGTAGCTAGACACCATTAGAATGAAGAACAGGAACACAAAACATAGGTAAATAGCTGCATAGCATGAGAGAACAAGATCTCAGAATCATAGTGCACTTACACAAAATAAAATGAGAAAACGAGAATCCTATATAATAAAAGCTTAATATGCAAAGTGTCCGGTTGGCCCCTTCAACCAATCAAAGTGTAATATGCTAATGTTATGTTAAGGCTGCTCAGCTGCTCGCTATGATGTGCACTGATCACCAGGGGGTAGACAGTTGACCAGTCGCTATGACGTGCACTGACCATCAGGAGGCAGATGCTCTGACCGGTAGGTTAGCTTGCTGCTGGGGTCCAGCAGATCAGGACTGAGCAAAACAGGCTGAACACACCCTGGAGCCCTCCTGCGGTCCCTCCCAGGCTGGCCAACTTCCCGCGTCCCTCCCTGGCTCCAATCGATCATGCACCAGTAGGGTCCCTTGGCCTGGCCTGCGCCCTCTCGCAATCTGGGACCTCACGGAGGATGTTGGAGAGCCGGTTTGAGCCCGATCCCACAGGCCAGGCTGAGACCCCACTGGTGCAGTAATTCTTGCACCAGGCCTCTAGTAATATGTAAATGCAAGGAATGTTCCATAAGATTTGGCATAATTTTAAGGTGATAATTTGGCATAATTTTAAGGTGATAACTAGCCCAGCTGGCGTGGCTCAGTTGTTGAGTGTTGACCTATGAACCAGGAAGTCACAGTTCATTTCTGGTCAGGGCATATATCCAGGGCTCGATACCCAGTGTGGGGCATGCAGGAGGCAGCAAATCAATGATTCTCTCTCATCATTGATGTGTCTATCTCTCTTTCCCTCTCCCTTCCTCTCTGAAATCAATAAACATATATTTTAAAAAACAACAACAGGTAACGCTAAGCAGATACAATGAAGATTCTTCATTAGGCAATGCAAATATAAAATGAAGAGCAACGCAAAGAGTGAAATAATTTGTAAAACTGGATCCATGAGAAACAAGGAATGTTAAACATATCAGATAAGAAAAAAATTAATGATATCTAAGATAATAATATATTATGGTTATTAGACTTTACCAATCCCCAATGTGTATAGAGCTTAAGAAGTGCTATGAGACCTTTAAAGGGCATTAACTGATAAATTCATTCTGACAGAAAATGTGGTTAAATACTAGAATGATCTACTAATATATGTTATAGAATTTGCTTCATCAACACTATTGTAAAGTAGATTAATATTCATGTACTGTAATAGGTAAATTCTAAAATGAAGCAGAAAAAGCTATCATAGCCTCTCCTGTAATGCCATGATAAATCCCATGAGATTACAAATGAACTTCGAGTTTAATGCTCATTAGCTATATTAGCTATAAAATACATTGTAATGTGTACTCACACTCTTGTTTGTGGCTTTTTAGAACATTTTTTGCAAAAGCAAAACAAACATTTACTTTTTTAAACTCCCTATTTTCATGTTAAATCTTAATAAAAGGTCTTTTTTAATCACTGAATTCCATGATTTAGGTGCAACAAATGCCCAACTATTAATGTCTCTGTAGATGCTGAGTGTGCTGCAAGTTCCAAACAACTTTTAATCAAATTAAATTGATAAGGGTCTACTTAAGTATTTAATGCAATATTTTAAATATTATATATATATATTTTTTTTCTTAATTAAATCTTTATTGTTCTGTTCCACTTTTTTTCCCCCCATAGCTCCCCTCCACCTGATTCCCCACCCCACCCCATGCCCTTACCCCCCACCACTGTCTTCATCCATAGGAGTAAGATTTTTGTCCAATCGTTTCCCGCACCCCTCACACTTGCTTCCCCTGAGAATCGTCAGTCCACTCCCTTTCTATGTCCCTGATTCTATTATATTCACCAGTCCATTCTGTTCTTCAGATTTTTTATTCACTTGATTTTTAGATTCACTTGTTGGTAGGTATGTATTTGATGTCATTTTGTTGTTCATAATTTTTATCTTTACCTTTTTCTTCTTCTTCTTCTTCTTAAAGAATACCCTTCAGCATTTCATGTAATCCTGGTTTGGTGGCGATGAACTCCTTTAGCTTTTTCTTGTCTGTGAAGCTCTTTATCTGACCTTCAACTCTGAATGATAGTTTTGCTGGGTAGAGTAATCTTGGTTGTAGTTTCTTGCTGTTCATCACTTTGAATATTTCTTGCCACTCCCTTCTGGCCTGCATAGTTTCTGCCGAGAAATCAGCTGACAGTCGTATGGGTACTCCCTTGTAGGTAATTAACTGTTTTTCTCTTGCTGCTTTTAATATTCTCTCTTTGTCTTTTGCCCTTGGCATTTTAATTATGATGTGTCTTGGTGTGGTCCTCTTTGGGTTCCTCTTGTATGGGGTTCTGTGCGCTTCCTGAACTTGTAAGTCTATTTCTTTCACCAGGTAGGGAAAGTTTTCTGTCATTATTTCTTCTAATAGGTTTTCAATATTTTGCTCTCTCCCTTCTTCTGGCACCCCAAAAATTCGGATGTTGTTTCGCTTAAAGTTGTCCCAGAGGCTCCTTACATTATCTTCATATTTTTGGATTCTTTTTTCTTTTTGTTTTTCTGGTTGGATGTTTTTTGTTTCCACATATTTCAGATCTTTGGTTTGATTCTTGGGGTATGTTGATCTACAGTTGAGTTTCTGTATATTCTTTATTTCAGACAGTGTATGCTTCATTTCTGACTGATCCTTTTCCATTTTTTTGGCATTCTCATTAAGGTCCTTGAAGGTCTCACTAAGCTCCTCAGAAGTGTCATCAAGTTTCTCGGCGGTTTTTAGAAGATTCTTGAGTAACCTTATAAATGTGATTCTGAACTCTATGTCATCCAGTAGTTTGCTTTCCTCCGTTTCTTTCATTCATGACATGTTTCTTTGTTTCTGCATTTTGGCTGCTTCCCTGTGTTGATGGAGTGGCTTTGTGTGGTAGGTGACCTATAGGGGGCAGTAGCTCAGCCTCCCCAATCACCTGATGTGGATGCTCTTGGTACACCCCTTTGTGGGCTGAGTGCAAAGTCTTGGTGTAGTTAAGCCTGAATTACTGTTGGTACGCTGGGAGGAATTGACCTCCAGGCCAATTAGCTGTGAGCACTCCCTGTGTCTATAATGGAAGAAGTGCTGCGCTGAAGACACGCTTATGGGGCAGGACTTGTTTCAGTGGGGCTTTGGTGCTCACTGAGTCTGCCTCTTGAATGTGTCACTTATGGATGTGAGGAGTTGAAATCTGGTGTCTCACACTGACCACTAGGTACACTGGCTTCTGGATCTCCAATGGGGTGCAGGTCAGCTACTGTCTGAGGCCACTCAGCAGGAGCTACAGTGAGAGCTGCAGTTTTCTCCTCTTTGCTTGGGGTTTGGAGGTTTTGGAGCTGTCTGACCCGGGCTGCAAGTTTTCTAGGTTAAGCTGCGATAGGGCAGGCTTTTCTTATGCTAACTCGGCTGCTTGGAGCTTGGGTGGGTTTGTAGGTTGTGTAGGGCGGGGTCTCAGGGCGTCACTAGGTTAGGGCGTGGCAAACAGCAATGGCTGCTAGTTAGCGGGCTCTGTGTCCCCGACGGCGTCCTGGAGTCCCGTGCCCCAGTGCAGTAAACAATTATTCCTGCGTGCAGCTCTGCAAGCAAGCCACTCTCACTGGCAGACAGTCCAGCTTCTCCCCGTGGGGGTTTGGGTCCCCCGCGTCTCCCCAGAGACTGGATTTCAGAGTAATCGGGGGCTTGTCTCCGTTTGGTTGAAAAAAGCAACGCACCCAGTTGCCGCCAGCCCAGATCACGTGCCTCCGTACCTCAGCTTTTCAGCGCTCGTGCACGTCTCAATGCTCTTTTCTCTTTCCTTCTAGTTGTAGAACTTCCACTCAGCCAGCTTTCCCGTGGTTCTGGGTGATAGACGTTTTGTCTTTTAGTTGCAGTTTACATTGTTGTGGGAGGCAGCAGTTTAGGTGTTTACCTACGCCGCCATCTTGGATTCCTCCTCTAAATATTATATTAATATGTGAATGATGTCAGAAGCACTTAAAAATTCAACATAATCTTCATGTATTTAATGGTGCTGTACTTTATGTTGTATAATTAAATTTAAATTAGTATATAAATGTTATTGCTGAAATATTCTTTGTTAGTTGAAATGAATTTAACTAGGTGCTCATATTCTCTGGGATGAGATAGTCATTGAATTAAAGAGTTTATCCCAGGGGAAGGCTCTTCATGAGAGAGTTTGTATCTGCTCAATTTGACACTAAACAAAGCATTTTAATTCAGATCAGAACCATTCCTTGTGTTTAGATAACTGAGTGAGAGCAAGATAAAAAGATGAAATTTTGTCAGGCTCCCTTTCACCAGGAGATATACTAATAGAGAAATTAAGCTATTGTTCTATGCAAACAATAGACACAATGTGTTTTATGTTTCTCTTTTAGCATTAAAGTTACTAAAGTTTAGTATTAAAGTTCTTCTTGTGAATGTAGAGATACACACTATAAAATGAGTGCTGAGATACCAGTCAGAATATTCACCTCAGTTAGCCTATTCCAACCACGCTCCATGCTGAAGAATATTTTAGCAACTCCATTTTAGGAACTGTTTTTAGAGAGCAGATATGACTCACAAAAGAAAACCAGTCTCATTTCTTTATCTTCACATTTTGAAAAAAAAAGGAAACATTTTTTCCATACAAAGAACATATTGTGGGCCAGGCTGGAAAAATCGTTCCACAAACTAAGTCCAAAATGAAAACTAGAAATTAGTGGTCTTCCATGGTGTTGGCAGTCATTTATAGGTCTCAGATGACTTTTAAAATATTTTCCAACCCCAAGATTTTGTTATTTTTATTTGAATTTTTTTCTCATTCAGGATTTTGTCACGTTCCACTGTATCAAAGTTATTTCTCTTTTTTAAACACCTGTGTGCTAGGTGGCTATCACTCTTCTGCAGCATCTACATGGCCCAATGTAAAATCACTGCTCCAAAGTAGAATATTAGCCTGCTAATATGTGCATGTGCAGATGTGCATGTGTATAAGTATGCATGTGTACAGATGTGCTTGAGTAGAAGTGTGTGTGTGTGCAGGTGGTGGGCTTAACATTATTCTCTGGCTTTCCGTGGATGGAGTCAATTTAGCTGGATATGGAAAAATGAATCTAGGGAAATCTGGCACAAAGAAACCATTGGGACACACAGGAAAGATTGCCAGCACACGATCCTATCTTCTAAGTACATCACATCTTTACCACAGTTAGCAGAAAACACATTCTCCTTCAGAGATAAACGCTCTTGAGGCTTTTTTCTTTTTAGGGCTCATCCTCCACTGTGTTCTGCACACATTTATTTGATATCAAAGTTCACCAAGTGTCAATGATTTTCATATAATTTTACTAGTATTTAAAAATACCACATGTAGCCATATATTTCAAAAATCTCATATTGTGTGTCGTCTTAACATCTATTCTAACATTTTTCCTGCAAGCACAACTACTCCTCCTGCTATTTTAAGTTAAATACAAAATTGTTCAATGTGTCATTAGTCATAATATGAATGAGTGAATAATTTTGTAGTTGTCTAATTCTTTTACCTTTTTTTCTTTTTCTTTTGGTGTATGTTCAAAATTCAGTTTGAAAGTGCACAAAATTCTATTGAGTAAGGGTGATCAATACAGCTAATATCATGACCAAGAACCAGGCAATGCATTCAAGGCATAAAATAACAAGAGGTAAAACTTTGTCAGGTTTTTTCATTTGTCTCCTCCAAGTAACAACACTGCCAATGCTAAACACACATTTCCAAAGGATGCTACTGCCAGGTCTCACTAAACATTAAACATTTATACATTCATTACTTAGTACGTCAAATATTAATTGATATTTTTCTTACATGGAATTATTATGCATTCCGCTTTTAATTCATTTTAAAAAGTTCCACTGCATTAGGTCTTCAAAGAGATTTTCAAAGTGTTCAATTACTTCTAACTGTGGCTTTTTTCTGTTTCTTGGAAACAAGCCAGGTTCCCAGTCTTTGCACTTTCACTCTTACTCTCTTCATCCACTTGTTCCAGGGGTTGTGAAAAGAGGTTTTCTTTCATGGCTGCCTCAACAGTGAGGGTTCCTTTCCAGCTTTGAAAAATTCAAGACTAGAAAAAATTTAAACTGGCATCTTTATAATGCTGTCGCTTTTGCTCAGTGAGGAATCTAGCCCTCTGAACAATGAATGCTTGTCTAAAGCAACTATTCACAGAAGGTTCTGCCTTCTGGGGAACGGGGAAAGTTTTTACCTACTGACAAACGGGAGTAGCATAACAGAACAGAACTGAGCCCAGTGCAAAGCGCCTCACGTTTCCAGTGCCGCAATGAGAAGATCAGTTACAGCCCCTCTGCCATTGACCGTTAGGAAAAGAATGCTGAAGAATGTCAAACAAGGGCAAGCCCCAGTCCAGATGAGATCATGTGAATTCCTTGAAAATGTCTTTAATTTACAGATGTTAAAAATGTTTGGAGAGGCTGGAGGCTTCTCCACATGTGTGAATTAGCACTTGATGACGGAAGTCTAGTGAGAGTCTGAAGGGGCAAAAAAGAATACATCTTGAGAAAATTGTCTAGTTTATATAAATAGGTTTAACAGTTACTTCAAAATTTAGTTTTGTTATATCATTTAGGTCTCAAGGCTTTCAAAGGCCTCTGGAAGGAACGTGGACCTGGTGAATATTGTCTGTGTCAAGCACTCCCAGTATTTTATTAGCTGCTTTCTTTCTACAAAGCACCGGAACCAATCAGAATTAAAAATGTTTTGCTTTATTTTTCGCATTTGAAAATGGAGCCATCATGGTTACTGGTTTGTGTTTAGATGAGAAAGTATTTCAATTTCTTGATACTATTCTTGATGCTGTTGGTGAGAAACAGGAAGCTGGGCGTGGAGAAGTTGATAGGTTTGGGGTGGCTTCATTTTGTGGGCTATCTTGTCTGCTTTTCTCCCTATATCCCCTTCCCCGCTCAGTGCTGCACAGATGGGGTTTCAGTGGTAGCTACAGAGACCTTACACTGACTTACAAAGGAAGGAAGAGCAAAGAAATGTAGGGGAGAAAGGTGGCAGCAGACCTGTGTATGACACACATAGTACTGGAGGGGAAACAGAGAGAAGAGACAAGGGAAGTTTTAGAATGAATGGGGACCTTAGATCCCTTCCAGTGCTGACTTGTCAGAACCCCACTGTTAGCAAGTGGTGAAGTTAGAACTCAGACATGTCAGGCTCCTTTCTATTTAGAGCATAAACATATCACATTTTTTGTACATGTTGCTTGACCTGTGTTGACTCAATGGTTGAGCATCAACCCTTGAACCAGGTCAGGGCTCGATCCTCAGAAGGGGGCATGCAGGAGGCAGCTGATCAATGATTCTCTCTTCACTGATGTTTCTATCTCTTTCTCCCTCTACCTTCGTCTCTCAGAAATCAACAAAAACATTAAAAAAATTATTGGACATGTCTTGAACAGAATCCCAGTGCATGTTTCTAGAAACTTGAACCAAAAGAAGGTGGTTTTTAAGTTCTGTTCCTTAAAAAGGAGAATATTATCTGATTACCTCATATATGCCCACCTGAAGTACATCCCTAGAAAGAGGTGAAACTTCTACTTTAGATATTTCCCATACTTTTCCTTATGCTTAGTTATTTGTATTTATAGTAATTTGTTTTCTCTCCCTCTCTTCCCTAAACCTTTCCTCTTTTAAAGTCCAATGGCATGCACTCTAATGACAACGTTCTTGCAAGCAGCATGACATTGAGGGAAGGTAGGTTTTTCAAGGAGTCCTCTCTGGATGCCTCGACACCTCTGCTTTATGCACAGTGTTGTTGCCTATCTAGATGTCTCATGTTCTGTTTTCTCCAACAGCTGCTTCCCATGTATATTTTGCTTTTTATTCTGGGCTTACATTAATTTTGTGTAGCAAAAAAACAACAAAAAGCAAAACAAACAAACAACAACAACAACAAAAAAAACCGGTAACAAAGAATTCCCCCCACTTAGCATTTAAAAGCAAGGTATTTTAACCCACACTTATGGGTTGAGAAAGAACAATTTAGAGCTTTTCAAGCATAAGTTTATAAAATCAACAAATGTAAATTTTGCCCATTGTTGCTATTTATACTGTTGAGTTTCTTAGCTGTAAGTGGCTCTACAATTGCTTTGGCAATTCAGTTTTTCTTTTTCTTTTTCCTGTTTTTGTATGATGTAGGGAATGTGTGTGGCTTACTGCTCTTTTGCACTTTCTAATGTCAGATATAAAAATAAAAGAAGTGGACACAAACTAAAATATCTTATAGATTGATAATAGAACAGATTGATAATAAGAAATGAACTGCAGCAGTTTTCATCTACCTAAGCTCTCTTTTATCATTATTACTGTACACAATTAAGAAGTATGCATATTATGCCTGGCCAGTGTGGCTCAGTGGTTGAGCATCGACCTATGAACCAGGAGGTCATGGTTCAATTCCAGGTCAGGGTACATGCCAGGGTTGCGGGCTCAATCCCCAATGTGGGGCATGCAGGAGGCAGCTGACCAATGATTCTCTCTCATCATTGATGTTTCCATTTCCCTCTCCCTTCCTCTCTGAAATCAATAAAAATATATTAAAAAGAAGTGTGCATATTGTAACTGTGTGACATAATTATTGTGTTAGATGGTTAATTTGGAGAGTTAGGTTTTTAAGGTTTTTTTTTTTTGCATTATTCACTGTGTTGCATTATATATCTTTTGTTTTCTTTAGTTATTATTTTGTGTTAGATTGTAAATCCTGCTAGAGCAGAAGAATTTTTTTTTTTTAATCTTTGCAATCCAGAGATCCAGGAGAGTGCTTGGATCATAATAGTTACTAAAAAATGATTGACTGAATGCATGAATGAGTGAATAAATTAATTCTGTAGGGCACATCTCATATTGTACAATAGCATGTGGACTTGGGCTTGGGTTATAGTATCTGGTAAATTGTAACTTACTGCTAGACCATTTGGTTCATAAAGACCAAGATCCACATCTATCTCACATTTATTATAACCCCAGCACTGAACACAATACCCAGTCCAGAGTAAGTGTTTAGTAAAGAAGAGTTGATTGAGAAAATGAATGGGTGAGTTTCTCCATTCATCCTCCCACATAAGGACAAGACCTTTAGGCCAAAAAGGCCTTGACAGCCATGATCACTTGGTGAAGTAGACCCTGAACAGCCAATGAGTTAGTCCTCCAGCTACCGCACTCTTCACAGCAACATTGTATTTTGACACCTTATGATATCCTGTGCTTCATGTAGCACTATTAAATATATTTTAAAATTAGAAATAAATCTGGTTAGTCTGATTTATTAATTCTGTAACTCATATCATATTGAGCTTCACAATTTCCCTAGAAATGTAATTTAATATTAGAGATAAATAAATATGTATAATTTATGCTTCTGGTGTAGCCAATCAAATATTAAATAGTTTTCCAAGAGAATCTTGCAAAATTGACAATAAATTTGCAACATGTGATATTTTGGCTAGCGCTGAAGTAATTATGTATGTAAATGTGTCTGTTAAATTTATTTTCTTCAATATAAATGACAAAATTTAATTCTCTCTCTCATTTAAATTAGATAATAGAGAAATGTCTTTTTCCATTTAATGTAGTCATAGTTGTAGCAGTATTTTAGATATAATAATTTTGAAGTTTCTAGACCACAACAGTAACTGAAATTAAGTGGTTTAGTAAAAATGCATTGCTTTACTAGTTCTTGGATATGTAAAATCTCTAAAATCTAAGATAACTGTGAAGACTGAATATAAAATAAATGGATTTCATGGAAATATAAACTTCTTGAACCATTTTCCCCTGTATCCCTCTCTCCCCACCACCTTAATAGAGAAAAGATGACAAGAATTTTTCTTTACAGAGATTCTTTCTTGATGTTTCAAGAAGTATCTTATAGCCCTATCCGGTTTGGCTCAGTGGACAGAGTGTCGGCCCGCAGGCTCAAGGGTCCCCGGTTCAATTCCAGTCAAGGGCATGTACCTTGGTTGCAGGCACATCCCCAGTAGGGGGTGTGCAGGGGGCAGCTGATAGATGTTTCTCTCTCATCGATATTTCTAACTCTCTATCCCTTTCCTCTCTGTAAAATTCTATAAAATATATATATATTTTAAAAGTATCTTATACAGTAAAAAAAGCAAAAACTCTCATTTTAAAAATTGTGTTAGAAATAGGAAGGAATCACCTTTGTGACATCTTGAAGACGCTTGGCATCTGAGTGACCACAGTCAAGTCAAGTTGGCTTCATTGGGAAAATCTGGTGGTCTCTTTCCTGCTCCTATTTCTTTTCTGTGTCAGCCTGGCCATCTCAGGGAGCACATGTGATGGGGTCACTCAGCTTTCATGTTGCTAGTCTTGACTTAACCCAGTGGTCGGCAAACTCATTAATCAACAGAGTCAAATATCAACAGTACAACAATTGAAATTTCTTTTGAGAGCTGAAAACCGACTTCTGCGCATGGGCCACGAAGTTTCAATCACACTGTACGTGCACGCCCGCACGTGGTATTTTGTGGAAGAGCCACACTCAAGGGGCCAAAAAGCTGCATGTGGCTCGTGAGCCGCAGTCTGCCGACCACTGACATACCAACTGGAAGTTGAGGAAAATGAATTGTGTTTAATAGCAGTAATTGCCAAAAACTTGGAAAATTGTTATAAGTTTGTCAAGAAGCTCAGGAGTGAAAGAAGGAATAACCAGCAGAGAACACTGTAGAGACTAAATATTGTAGGGGGAAAGAAAGAAAGAATGTCTGCGTATCCCAAAGGGTTTTGGGAAACCACCAGCATTTTTCCCATGAGAATTCTAATCAAAGAAAAAGTTTGTATATTTAACATATAATACTGATTTACAAATTTTTAATTAATGAATTTCACTTTATTTTATTGTTTATAAAAGAATTTAGAGCAAGGCAGGTAACAGTTTCTGGATTATCAAGAATTAATTTTTAAAAATCCTTTAATACTACTTCATCTGATAGAAAAGACATTACAGCTATGTATCCCCTTATAATCCGTAAGTGAATTAAAAGATAATATTTCTAATCAGTTATTACTAGGGACTAACATAAAACAATGATGTTTACAATTAAAATGCAATTACGGGGTATCTTTAGATCAGTGCTACTCAAAGTGTGGTATGGTTTACAGACTATTTGTTCCTGAGCACCATCGAGATAAATTGAGACAGAGGCAACAGGCATGTAAATACTTTTCTAGCAATTTAACATGACAGGGGTATTCAAGTGCGTACTTTCCTGTTTTACAAAGTTATGAGTTGGTGATGGATTGGGAGGTAAAATTCTTCCTCTTTAGGCAGCTTAAAAAGCACTGGTGTATGTAATGAAGAGCGCAGCTGCTCCGGACTAGAACACTGAACCACAAGTGTGAACATGGGCGGCATTTTTAAATGACAGAAATGTTGGTAAATGGAGCATTGTTTCTGTTAGAAATAAAAGTGTTGTTTTGATCATTTAAAATATTAACTATTTTATCTTAAATGAGGTTGGATTTAAATACTGGGAAGCTCCATAGACATGTGACCTGTGTGGTTGCACAGGGCTCGGCTGTGGAGGGCCCATCCTTGGTTTAATGTTCTGCCCTTGCTGCCTTGAAATTCTTAGTAACTTAACCTTTGAGCTTCTGTTTTGTAAGTGAAATCCAGTGTGACAGTGGAGCATGTGTATGAGCAGAGGAAACACATACAATATGCATGGCCCCATTCGATGCTGATCTGTTTGCATATAGCTTTTCTGATACAGAGTTCTGGAGGAGGCACAATGCATGGAATTCAACACAACTCAGAGAAAGTGAGTTCAAGGTAAAAGTGAAGGAGTAAGGGGAGGGTGGTACTGATCACACCAAGAGGTCATGCTTTCCATTTGAACCAGAACTTGCTCTGATGCAGACAGAGGCAATGTTATTCTAAGAAACACCCACTTTAAAAACCAACCAACAAACAAAAAATCCTGTTCTATTCCTTCTTATTCCTGTCACTTCTTTGTATTAGCCAACCATTTACACTAAAAATGATGATATAGAAGGAAGAGAGGTCAAGATAGGGAAACCCATAGTTCTTTCCTTTTCAGTCCTTTCTTACTCCTGAGTAAGCTAAACGTAGAGTGCTGGTAGAATGTGTACACATTAAGAAATGAAATAAAAATACAAGATAGTTTTGTGCAGAATTTCCACTATTGTAGTAAGAATGGAATACACATTCATGTATAAGCTATGAAACGTGAATTACAATTTTTGCTGATTTTGCACATGAATTAAATGTTCTAATATTTGCATTTAAGACTGCCATTACACACTATAAAGATGAATAGTAAAACTCATTATTATTAAAACTATTTTTTTTACTTAAACCAACATTGAATAGCAAACAGTAAACACCATGACATGTTAAATGAGAGACTGCAAAAGGAAAGAAAATATTTTATATTTAATATCTTTAAAGAAACATTTTTCCTGCTTTTAGCAGGGTCTCCACTCTTTCATTCTGCATCTGGTCCCACAGATTATGTAGCTAACCCTGGTTAAACAGGATGTGTGATGCTTAGATTGAATGGTGCCATTTGCTATTATCCATCCTATATATATGGTCATATAAATTTAGGGATGATAACTTCAACAATATTAAACAGGTCTCCTTACCACTGGAGTTTCTTAAGACCTTAAACAGGTCAATATATGCTATGAAGAATTAGGGAAGGCATAAAGTATGCTGGATATCCTCCCTATTGGAGCCGAGAGCTATTTTCTTGGTATTTCCAGAGAGAAACCTTCCTTTGGACACAGTGGGCAATCTGGTTCCCCCACTCATTAGCTAAGCTACTTAGCATCTTTGAATGTCAGTTTCTCCTGCAAATAGAATGCCTAACTCGATGCTTCTTATAAAGATGAAATCTTCTAGCATGTGCATACTTAACTTTATTACTGCACTTCATTTTGCATTATTTCCAAATCCATCAAGGATATACGGAGAGGCTGTTCTATGGGAGCAATGTAATTAGTTTCGCACTATGAATCCTTTTCTAGAAATGTTAAAAGATCTTATTGTTCACCATGGAGTAACAGAAAGAAAACAGAAAATTTTATAGGATTAGAAATTGTTACTCATAACAGCCTGGCATATATTACATGCTCAATAAACATGGCAAAAATGAACTAATAAAATAATCATAAACCAAAATAAAAAGTACCTCAAGCACAGCTAGAATCATATCTTGGCTTCTTCTATTAGTCAGATTACTTTATTTCTCACTTTCCTCATTTTTAAAATAAAGATCACATCTGCCTTGTAGAATTATTAGGAGGAATCAATGAAAGGTAGCATTTTCATACAGTGCCTGACACATAACTGTTCAGTCCATGTTAACTGTGCAATATGTTGAGAATTTCACCTCTTTACCAAGGTTTTACTGTAATCTAAGTCTCTGGTTTTCTTTTCTGTAAATAAAAATAGAGAGGTATTCCAAGAATTCATAATCCAGGTAAAGTAATAAAAAATAGATGTAACAGACTAAAGAATATTAAATCATTTGTGTTTCTTGCTCCAGAACTTGAAAAAGTTGGGGCCAGTAGTCCAGTAGATCACCCATTTATTTCTACTGTATCACAAATGAACAAGTATTAAGATTACCTTATCTTTAAATCTATCTCTGACAGATTCTCTTGAATATTGATTTTTGAAACAGAATAGCCTCATTTGAGACATAAGAGAAGTAGGAAGAAGTTTTTCACAGACTTAATGATAGGACTAACAAATAATGTTTATTAGACCTAGATACATAAATTGTGAATGTTTTATTATGCAATTTAAATACTGAATGTCATCAGTAAGTAGCATGTGTTGTGGTATATTATGATTAACATTCCAGAAACTGAGTGTTACTGGCTATAAAATTCTTTTTAAAAATTGCTACAAGCCCTAACTGGTTTGGCTCAGTGAATAAAGCATCAGCCTGTGGGCTGAAAGGTCCCAGGTTCAATTCCAGTCAAGGGCATGTACCATGGTTGCAGGCACATCCCCAGTTGGGGGTGTGCAGGAGGCAGCTGATCGATGTTTCTCTCTCGTTGGTGTTTCTAACTCTCTATCCTTCTCCCTTCCTCTTTGTAAAAATATCAATAAAATATATTGTTTTTAAAGTGCTACAAGATAGCAGCCAGGGAAGGAGAGATTCCAGAGGACAGCTCTGAGAAGGCCACACTCTTGTGAAGAAGAGATTGCTTTATGAGACACTCTATGTCGCCTGCTGCTTCCCATCCATTGCTTTCCAGCTTAGGCCAACCAAACTTTTACTTTAAGAATACCCTGTTATAATTGCCTCCTTGCCTTTTCAAAGTTATAATTAGTATTTATTTAAAAGCTAATATGGGTGAGACACCAAGATGGCGGCATAGGTAAATAACTGAACTTGCTGCCTCATACAACAACTGCAAAACTACAACTAAAAGACAAAACAGACATCATCCAGGACCACAGGAAGGCTGGCTGAGTGGAAATTCTAAAACTAGAAGGGAAGAGAAAAACACACTGAGACTCAGAGGAGCTGTGGAAGTAAAGTGCGTGCAGTAAAGTATGGAGGTGCACGCATGGAGAGGGCTGGCAACTGTGTATGCGTCTGGCTTTTTCAATCTAGAGGGAGACACAAGCTCCCGACTGATCTGAACTCCAGTTCTGGGCGAGACTCTGGGGACCCAGACTCATACGGGGAGAAACTGGACTGTGTGGCAGCGGGCAGAACTCGAGGGCAGCTTTCTCTTAGAGGTGCTCACAGCAATTACCAAGGGACACTGAGACCTGGGGGACTCTTAGGGCAGGGCTGATGGGAAGCCATTGCTGTTTGCTCCACCCTGAGACTCTGACCCATCCAAGCTGTGCACAGAGGCTTTTGCATATGAATGGCCTGGTCCTTTGAAATCTAAACTTACCTAATAAACTGCAACTGAGTCAGTGAGACCCAGAACATCCAAAAGAAGGCCCAAGGCCCCACATCAGCTTGCATTGCTTCACAGCTGGGCCTCATCTGGGCACCTCCAAAACCCAAACAAAGAAGAGGAATCTGCAGATCTCTTCGTAGCTCCTGCTGGGTGGCTTCAGGCAGAGGCTAAATTAGCACCTCTTTGGGGATCCAAGAGCCAGTGTACCCAAGGATCAGAGTAGGACCATCCAGGTTACAACTCCTCAGATCCATTAGGGACACACTCAAGGGGCAGACTCAGTGAGCACCAAAGCCCCACTGAAGCAAGTCTTGCCTCATAAGGGTGACTCCAGCACAGAAGTTCTCCCAGCGTAGACACAGCTGATCCTCACAGCCAAATGGCCTGAAGGTCAATTCCTCCCAGTGATACCAACAACAATCAAGACTTAACTACAACAAAACTGTGCACACAGCCCACAAAGGGGTGCACCAAGAGTGTCCACCTCAGGTAACTGAGGAGGCTGAGACACTGTGCCCTATAGGACTTCTAGCACACAAAGCCACTCTATCAACTCAGGGAAGCAGCCAAAATGCAGAGACAAAGAAACAGATCACAAATGAAAGAAATAGAGGAAAGTAAACAACTGGATATAGAGTTCAAAATCATGGTTATAAGGTTTTTCAAGAATCTTCTAGAAAAGGCTGATAAATTTAGTGAGGCCCTTGAGGATATGGAAAAGGACCAACTAGAAATTAAGCATACACTGACTAAAATAAAAAATAACATACAGAGATCTAACAGCAAACTAGAGGATCCCAAGAATCAAGTCAAAGAATTGAAATACAAAAAGTAATAAACATCCAACCGGAAAAGCAAAAAAAAAAAAAGAATACAAAAATATGAAGATAGTGTAAGGAGCCTCTGGGACAACTTCAAGCGTACTAATATCTGAATTAGGGGGGTGCCAGAAGGAGAGAGAGCAAGATAATGAAAAACTATTTGAAGAAATAATGACTGAAAACTTCCCCTACCTGGTGAAAGAAATAGACTTACAAGTCCAGGAAGCGCACAGAACCCCCAAACAAAAGGAATCCAAAGAGGACCACACCAAGACACATCATAATTAAAATGCCAAGAGCAAAAGACAAAGAGAGACTATTAAAAGCAGCAAGAGAAAAACAGTTAGTTACCTACAAGGGAGCACCCATACGATTGTCAGCTGATTTCTCAACAGAAACTATGCAGGCCAGATGGGAGTGGCAAGAAATATTCAAAGTGATGAATAGCAAGAACCTACAACCAAGATTACTCTACCCAGCAAAGCTATCATTCAGAATTGAAGGGCAGATAAAGAGCTTCACAGACAAGAAAAAGCTAAAGGAGTTCATCACTGCCAAACCAGTATTATATGAAATGCTGAAAGGTATTCTTTAAAAAGAGAAGGAAGAAGAAAAAGGTAAAGATAAAAATTATGAACAACAAATACATATCTATCAACAAGTGAATCTAAGCCCTAGCTGGTTTGGCTCAGTGGATAGAGCGTCGGCCTGTGGACTGAAGGGTCCCAGGTTTGATTCCAGTCAAGGGCATGTACCTTGGTTGTGGGCACATCCCCAGTAGGGGATGTGCAGGAGGCAGCTGATCGATGTTTCTCTCTCATTGATGTTTCTAACTCTCTATCCCTTTCCCTTCCTCTCTGTAAAAAAAATAAATAAAATATATTTAAAACAAAAACAAAACAAGTGAACCTAAAAATTAAGTGAATAAAAAATCTGATGAACAGAATAAACTGGTGAATATAATAGAATCAGGGGCATTGAAAGGGAGTGGACTGACAATTCTCGGGAAGGGGTGTGGGGGGTGCGGGAAGAGACTGGACAAAAATCGTACACCTATGAATGAGGACAGTAGGCAGGGGGGAGGGGTGGTAAGGGCAGAGGATGGGGTGGGAACAGGGTGGAGGAGAGCTATGGGGGCAAGAAAGAGGAACAATTATAATAATCTGAACAATAAATATTTATTATAAAATAAATAAATAAAAGCTAATATGTGTCAGGCACTCTTCTAAGAACTTCACATATATGTATTAGATCATACAGAAGACACTTGTATTTGTCCATCTTAGAGAGAAAGAAACTAAAACACAGTAAGATTAACCAATTTGCTTAAGGTGACCCTGGTCGGAGGTAGCAGAATCAGGATTCAATCACAGATAATTTGACTTCAGGTCTCTGCTCTTCATCACCTGGCTTTACTGCCCCTGCACCACACCCACCAAATAAACATTCCCCAAATCAGCTCCCGTCATACTTAGTTCCCCCTTCCTATTTCCCACACTTAGGCACTTTGGAGGTGTTCAGAAATATTTGCTAAATGAGTGAAAATATGCAAATCAGAATCTTCAGTGCAGATCTTTTTATGTGAGCTTCAGTTCCATAGGAATCCGCACTTCTTCACCTGAGTGTAGCATTCACTATCATTAAGTCATTATAACGATATAAACTCACTATCCGTTAACCTCTCTTCTAGCTTCCATCTTCCTGAATGGAACTGCGATTGAACTCTGCCCAAATCGTAAACTTTGGAATAGCTTTTTTCTTCTCCCTACCCCTCATCCTTCTTTGTCAGCCTTTCCTAAATTTATTACACAGAAAAGCCTTCTTCCCAAGCCACAGACACTTCCATTGAAGACTGCCTGCTCTTCCTTGAATAATGGCGGCAGCCATTTAATAGCTTCAAGCTTACTCTCATATTTTTACCAGATTTATCCTTCTAAAACTCTGATCATTGTATGGTAGAAAGAATAATGCCTCCCCACAAAGATGTCTATATGCTAATTCCTGAAACCTGTGAATATATTATTTCATTGGCAAAAGAGACTCTATAGGTCATAAGTTATGGACCTTACGATGGAGTGATATCCTAATTTTATGGTGGGCCTGATATATTCATTGGGTTCTCTAAAAATGGAGATACCTTCCTGGTTGTAGTCAGAAGATATCACTACAAAAAAAAAAGAGAGAGAGAGAGAGAGAGAGAGAGAGAGAGAGAGAGAGAGAGAGAGAGAGATGCAACATTGTTGATTCTGAGGAAGGAATAAAGAAGCCATGGATGAAAGAATGCAGGCAACTAACTTCTGGAAAATGGAAAAGGCAAGAAGACATACTTTCCCCTGGAGGCTCCAGAGGGGATCACAGCCTTGCTGTCACCTCGATTTTAGCTCATTGAAACCTGTGTTGGATTTCTGAATTGGAAAGCCATAGGATAAAAAATTGTCATTGTTTCAAGCCACTAAATTTTTGGTTGTTTGAGCAGCAATGGAAAATGAGTATGTCCTCTATAAATCATCTAGCAATTCCTTAGAGAATTTGGGACTTCTTTCTTAATGCTTGATGTCTGGCATATTTTCTCACATACTACCTATGGTGGTTTTCTATTGTCATTCTTGTTCTAATTTCACACTGGTGTGGGGGTGGCAGAAAGAGCTCCTGCCCAGCTGTAAGTGAAAAATATATTTCCTTTTTGATATTAAAATCACAAAATCCACACTCAATGAATGCTATTAGCTATCTCAGGGAATAAACAAAAATTGAATGGTTTAAGAGTACAATGATCAACTTGGGAAATATCCACAATTCTCAATAAAGATACTTGTGAATAGTCTCAAACAGGAAAAAAATAAGATATGATTGTAATTCAGTAAGTGGAAATTGTACTAATAGCACTTTACTGTAGAAGAAAAGATTTTCGACTAAATGTGCATCCAGAAGCAGAGGCAGGTTGAGAGTGAAGTGAACGATGCTCAACATTGTCGGCCTATTCATTTGCATGCCCCTTCCAAAGTCCTGTGAGAGGACTGAGAGGATCAGACATTGTAGTAACAAATGCACACGTGAGATATTTCCACTGCAATCAGTCAAGACTAATGTTCTTACCATTTCTCCTTCACATTTTGCTTTCTGCTGGGTAGCATTGGAAGGCCATATTGTATTTGTAGTTTTCCATTCTTAAAGAGGTCTCCAAACTGTACCAGCTTCAGGCCATGCAAAACGTGGATCCTTCTCCACTTAGAGAAAAGGGAAGACCATATAGAGTTTGCATTTGCCATGAAAGCACAGTAAAAAGAAGCAAGTGTCCTGTTTCAGAGACAAGGTTTTCTAGTCATTAGGGGAGGAAAAGTATTATTAAGGAGATGTTATTTTTGATGTCACTAAAGTCAAAATACATGACTAGTTCTCCCTCATTTTGATAATAAATTGGTGTTTTATGTAGCATGCCCTTAGAGGAAGGACACAATCATCTGCTGATAAGACTTTGCAGGTTGACACTACCTGGTATTTCTCACTGCAAAATTATCCTTGGGAATTCTAGCACAGATGCACATATATGACAGATGAAGCATTCATATTCATTATTCACTTGCCACCATACCAGGATTCATGTGATGCAGCAGTGGAGGAGACAGACTCCCCTCTTTCATAGAGCTTGTGTATTCATTATGGGGGAGGGACATAAAATAAACAGTTAAATAAGTGAATGACATTTGATGTCCACAGCACTGGGGTGAAAATCTACTTTAGATTGGGTGATAAATGTGATCTTCTCTGAAACAGTGACATTTGAATAGATGTTTAAAACAAAAGAAGGAGCCATTCCCTCAGAGATCTCTGACTAAGGAGTTTAAGGAAAAGAGGAAAAAACTTAGAATCAAGTTACTGGGACTTGTAGGTCAATGTTTTTCAAATTGTGGTTTGTAACCAATTTGTGGGTCTTGAAATCAATTCAGTAAGTTGCAACAATTTTTTTTGAGATTCCTGAAACAGTTGGAAAGAATGCTCCTACCATGCCTTTTTATAAACAGAAAGAATAAAATATAAAGATCAGAGTGCACTGTATATATTATGAATATAGTTTTCATAAAATGATTGCTTCATATGTGTGTGTGCACGAGTGTGTGTATGCACATATGAATCTTGAAATAAAATGTGTATTTCTTCCAATGAGTCCCAATAAACGTTGACAGGCACTATTGGAGAGTTTATCACATATAGTAAGACCCTGATGGAATGTTTCAAGCCATATATGTACATACAAAGAAAGAATGGGAACTGCTCAAAAGCTGGATCTATTGATCCATTCTCATTTTTTTAGGGAGATCAGATTTAAGTATTTGGAAAGTTGAAAAATCAGCCCCTAGGTCATGGGGCATTTTGGAGCTGGGTGGCCTCTTAAGGGTTTAACTAACCATCTTTCTCCTCGAGGCAACCATCCTGCATTAAGCTGCCTTGGGAAAATTACAATAAAGATGCCCTCTTGGAAAGGACAGATTTCAACAGAAGCTGCCTCCTCTGAGGTGCAGTGCATGGCAATATCCTCAGCAGGGTGACCAGTTGCAGTTTGGCAAGTGGGTTTCAGACTGGTTTCAGGCCCCACTTTTCCCATAGTTGAGTGCCCTTTACCCTGCAGGAAGTACATAACCACACGCAGGATCTCTGGGCATCGCCTGGATCCTGCTTTTTGCCTCACCAGTCAAATTCCAACAGTACTTGCTATCTTGGATGGTAAATGCTTATTTGTTAGTCCTTGGGATTTTTAAGCACCATCAGTACCTAATAGAGTCTGGTTTAAATTATGCTAAAAAATGAAGCAAGTAATTGAAGAATGAAATATTAGCAAGTAATTGAAGAATGAAATATCTAGGTGTCAACAAAGTGAATATATTACATGATGATGTCAGAAACTTGTGTCCACAAGTTGCACATCGAACAATCTAACATAAAAGACAGCATCTAAAAGTCAGGTCAAGCTCTTTCTGGCACTCTGAAAGTTCCTCTTAGTTCCACTTGCTTCAACTTACTCTTCTCCTTGATTTTTTTCTATTCCTTTTCCCTAATACCCACTTTTCTTTCTTCCAGGTGACTGCTGGTGGTTGCTGAGGCCCTGCTCTGACATTTCTACTGGACACTTCGTTCCAGCATAATTTTCCTTTACTCTTCAATTTTTACCTCTTTGTTTGCTCCCTGGCTATGATGGCTGATTGACCAATTTGACCAATCTCATCTGCCATATGTCTAACTCCCCGAGTCCCAACATCTCCCTCCAATTACCTTGGCCCGTCTCACCACCATCCCCTTCTTTTTTAGAGAGAGTGGAAGGGATGAAGGGAATGGGAGAGAGAGAGAGAGAGAGAAACATCAATGTGAGAGAGACACATTCATTGGTTGCCTACCTCCTCACACTCCAGGGATGGAACCCAAAACCTAAGTACATGCCCTTGACCAGGAATCAAACCCAAAACCCTCCAGTGCAAAGGGCTGAAGCTCTAATTGCTGAGCTACACAGCCAGGGCTTACCCCTTTTATGTCACACACATTAGCTTAACTTCCTATATTGTGCCTTTGTTTTCCAAATGATATTAGTCATCTGGCATATCAAGCATTTTTAAAATATTCATGACAGGTAGAACCTATAAGGCTGTAAATAGCAGCCAATATTAAAATAATCAGACTAAATTTACTTATTTTAAGATTGTCATTATTGAATTACTGTAAAGTGATTAATTTATACAGTATTTTCATACCAAAAATAAGAAAAGTGTTCCTTAAAATTCATATGACTTATTACTACGGTCATTAGATAATTTAAAAAAGTATTTCTAGCCAGGCAGAGTGGCTCAGCTGGTTGAGTGTAGGCTCATAAACCAAAGGTCAGTGGTTCAATTCCTGGTCAGGGCACATGTCTGGATTTTGGGCTTGATCCCCTGTGGGGGGTGTGCAGGAGGCAGCACATCAATGATTCTCTCCCACATTGATGTTTCCCTCTCTCTCCTTCTCCTTTCCTCTGTCTCTTAAAAAAATTTTTATAAAAAGGTATTTCTAAAGAAAATGTTATCACGAAGATTTAGCACAGATTGTGGTTCTAAAAATGTAAGTTTCGCTGTGTTTAAGTCAGGAAGAGAAACTAAAAAAACTACTGAAGAAAATTCTAGTGCCTAATCTAAGAGTTTCTGTTATGTAATACCTGTGTGCTAGTTGAGAGATTCTGTGTCAATGCAAATATCAAACACTATAAGAAGAAACTATGTCACATATTGGATTCAGTAACACTATTGGAAAATAATGTTTATTTGTATGTTTGGCTTTTACTTTAGTTTATCAGGCATGATTGAGCTTCTTAAGACACACAGATTTGGGGGATATCTCCATTCAAATCTAAGTAACTGTAAATGCAAATTGTTCTGTTAAATAAGGTCGTTCTGCCTGTGCCCCAAAAAATATTTTTTAAAAAAGTGACTAAATTCAGAAAATTCAATGAGGAATCAGTCAGGTTTAAGAACAATTACTTAGGTCATGCTGCCTTAACTTGGTTTTTGCTCATGGAATCATTCCTTCAATTTAGAGGCAAATTGTAGATAATGAAAAAATCACCATGAATAAAGGCTTTCATTTGTATACATATGCATTCATTTCCTTTTGAATATAGACATGTACAAAAATTATGTAAGTTATAATGTCTCTGGTACTATTGTTCCACCCTCTTCCCCATATCTACCTACCCACAGAGACCTATAAACAGAATTACTATAACAGTTTTTTTATTCAAACATTACTTTTCAATGGCACAAGTTTGAGCTAAGGTGACATTGAAGGGTAGGAAATCTAACTGAGCCAAAGACAACACGATTTATTTTATGGTGGTTGAAACTTCATCTTGCATAAACTAGTAACTCTATCAGATTTACAGATAACAGAAGAAATGCTGTTTTTTTAATATATTTTTTAATGATTTTGATATTTTTATGATTTTTGTCATTTAAAAATGTGTTTGCAGTCTATCTTATGCTTAAAAATAAAAAATAAAAGAAAAAGAAAGAAAGAAACATCCCTGGGATATATGAATCAACTGTCAGAACAAGAAAGTTGGAAATCTTTTGATTTGAGCCTGCACTGTTAAGAGAGAATATGTTATTCCAGCAAGATAAATCATTCATAGCAACTCTGTTCTTTAAAAACTAATAATTATAATCTTAAGTTTTTAAATCAAAAGTTAAATGTATGAGATTTCTTTAATTATTTAGTTATACTAAAAATCAAGGGGTTCCCAGATTTGGGGATTTCTATGGACCAGAAAATGTACAAATAAAATATTCATATTTTCTTTCCAATAAGAGCAATAAAACAAACAAAACAACCAACCGTACAAAATACACCTGCCATCTTTTATTATAAGTTTTAAAAAGCAATGTCATTTGACATCAATTATGAGTTATAATCTTATAATCCTATGAATTGATCAAAATTAGGCTTATGAAAACTCACTATTTTTTAATGTATTTTATATTGCCACAACCATAAAAATTGAGTCAAGAACCTCAATGGTCCAGACTGATGTCTGATAACCACAATTATGGAGGCTTCTAAAGTGCTGACTGCACAATAGAAGCTAAATAAATTAAGCCTAATTACCTGATCTAGGGTCCGATTCCCTTATATGTGAAACTAGAAGCCTGGTGCACAAAATTCAAGCACAGGTAGGGTCCCTAAGCCTGGCTGGTGATAGGGCCAACCTGTGGGGCGACTGGGGGGGTCCCTGCTAGTACCCACCTTGCCGACCTGGGGCCTGTGGGCTGAGGAAGTTCCTGCATTGAGTATCTGTCCCCTGGTGTTCAGTGCGCGTCACAGTGACTAGTTGTTCTGCTGGTCATTTGATTTGCATATTAGGCTTTTATTATATAGGAAGGGCATAAAACGAGGACCTACCTCATTGAAATGTAATGAGAATTCAGTGGGTTAACATACCAAACATCTTTAAAACAGAGTCTATAAGACAGGGTAAGTGCTCAGTAAATGTTAGCTATGGTTCTCATTGTCAAAGCAGTGTTAAAGGCCTCATTACATCTAAGATTTCATTCATCTCTAAAATATACATCTCTCAAACCCACATTAAATACCCAAAAGAAAAAAAAGAATCATACGCAGATATTGAATTTTATGATATGCATAGTGAAGTGTATAGGTGAAGGGTACTGATGTCTGCAATTTACTTTGCATAAAAAAAAAAAAAAAAAGATGAATTGACAGAGGGATAAATACATGGATATCCAAGCACAAAGCAATTGCAATATAACACCAGTTATAGAATCTAGGTAGTGGGTATATATGATATTCTTTTAAATTTCCATAATAAAATAGAAAAAAATTAAAGGGTGCAAAATCAATCTTAAATTTTTTTAGCAGCTGTTAGTTAAAATAAGAAGTTATGAGATGCAGACATGGTTGCTAACATCTATGTGGGAGTTCCATAGTTATATTTAAGGGCAGGAATTCTGCTGCTTGCCTCCAGGTCCAAAATTACTAGTTGTGATGGTATCCTTATAGTATAACCATGTTTGCCCTGACTCTCACTTTAACCATGTATCAGAGGCTGTGGGAGACCCTGGTGCCTGTGAGCACAATTTGGCATCTAGTTCTGACTCACATGACCAGGCTGAACCTAAGGGCATGGAGAGTGAACCTGAGAGGAGACTGAGGGTTAATTCAGTCTCCAGTCTGGAGTCAAGTTCTGGAAAAGTAGCATCAGTGCAATTTGATAATGTCCTAGAGAAATAGTGCATTAATTTAAAAAATGTGAAAAACAATAAAAACGTGCTAACTACATAACTTGTCACAAATTACTTGGTATGGTACAGTTTTATTCCTGTTTAAAATATATATTTTATTTTAAATAAATATTTTATGTGTGACAGATTGTTTTAAAGTATATATATATATATATATACACACATATATACACACACACACACACACACACAGATATGAATATGCATATATACATGTATATATTTATATATTGGACTCCTACTGGCTCTGTGACACGAAAATGTTGAAGATGTTGCTATTTTTCACAGCTATTTTTTTAATCTTTATAATCTCAACTGAAATAGTGCTAAGGTTTGTTTGCTGGTTGTTTGTTTGTTTTAATAGTTTGAGGTGTCCTGGCAATTAAAACCTAAATAATAACTCATTGTGAACCAAGAGCCAGTTGTTGTGGAAATTATTATGTCATCAGGAAAGATTATGATTTTATTTTAGAAATATAAAAAAAAATACTTCAGTTGTTTAAAATTCAATTAAAAATACAGTTGATCAGTTAAATATTTGGCATTCTGCAGGAAGTTTCTAGATATTTTAGTGATGTGTTTTCTTCTGGAATTATTTTTTTAACTATATATATATATTCTCCCAGAATTTCTAGAATAAAATTATATTGTCTGCAAACAATGATAGTTTTGTCTCTTCCTTCACAGTATTTATACATTTTTCTATCTTTTTCTCACTGAGACATGAAATACAACTGTACAGTCATTTCTTCCCTATGCATGGATAGCTTAAGATCAAGTTCAGACAAAAAAAATTATGCTTCAAATACTTTGATATTTCCAGCTAATCTTTCTTTTTCTGAATCATCCAGATAATAATTGCCATTCTTTTCTTGATTTCTATATAAATATAGTTATCAGAGAGAATACTGTCCTTCAATAATATTTTTCCACATAGGATTAGGCCATGACAAGAGGAAAATCATTAACATTTACAAAAGGTAGAGGTGGTGATTATAAATGTGTTTATATGTTAAATGTGATTGTTTTTTGCCCAGCTGGTGTGACTCAGTGGTTGACCATCAGCCTATGAACCAGGAGGTCATGATTCATTTCCTGGTGAGGGCATATGCACAGGTTGTGGGCTTGATTCTCAGTTTGAGGCACACAGGAGGCAAGGGATCAATGATTCTCTCTCATCATTGATGTTTTTATCTCTCTTTCCCTCTCCCTTTCTCTCTGAAATTAATAAAAATATATTTTAAAAAAATGTGATTGTTTAGTGTCCTGAATAGAATTTCAAAAAAGCATAGAACAGAGAAATTTGGAGGCAGAGATGCATTAAGAAATGTGCTTTTACGAGGGAGAGAACTGATGGTCAGGAAGTTAAAAGATGCACCTCTCAAGTGCATTCCCGGGCCAGGAAAGTGGCAGTCACTAGGTTCAGTACTTTTTCTCTCACCGCACACTGCCAATACCTCTGCAGGGTTTCCATTATTTTACTATGCAGAAATATGACTTTAGAAAGAAAGCCATATGAAAAATCATTTATCTTAATTTTCAATTTACATATAGATTACAAATCAGATATTCCACTAAGCACAATAGGGAGAAACTAAAGTGATGGAGAATCCTTCACCCTGGTTTTCCTGGCTTGAAAACACTGAGAATACAATACATCAAGTATTTATTTTACATCAGACACTTTGGTGGCTAATTCATGGTATACATAAACCCTGCCCTCAAGAAGTTGGCAGATTATTTATTAAGTGAGGAAGATACTGGTATATGAACAGCATTTACCAAGTTGTGTTTTGCAAGATTGATCAGGGAAGTGAAAACTGAAGAGCCAAAAGGCACACATTAGGAGGCATACTGGCCAAGTATGGGAAAGAAGCAGAAAGACTAGGTCATTAATGGTGAGGGAGTAAGCAATGAGTGGTAGGCAAAAATAAAAAAAATAAAACCCACTTCAGTTCAAAACCTGAGAATTCTGGTAGATCTATTTCTCTTCCTTCCCCACTCTCCCACCAAGTCATTTATGTATTAACAAAAACAAATAGAATGAGAAATTTCAAGTACAGAGAAACTGCTGTGACATCAATCCCAATAAACCTGACCCCCATTCCAGTGTCTCTGAATGTCACAACCAAGTCAAAACCAGGGAGTTGTTGATTCCCCGGTTTTATATTGCTCCTTGGGCTTTAGCTCCCACATTGCATAATTCAAATTCCAATAATACTATTTAGTACTTGAAGCATATTGAGTGCTTGTAATTTCAGGAACATGCCATGATTTCACAGCACTGTGCCTTTTCTCTTATGGAATACCAGCTGCTAGGCAATGCTCTATTTAGACCACATGACTGCACTAGTCAGTTGATGGATAAATAAATGAATTTATTGTGGTCCTTGGTTGGAATTTTTCAGTCTCAAATAGTATGTTTTGTTCTTCTAAATGGACCTTAGATAGATAGACCATTTAAACAAGTCTGTACTGGTACCATGTTAAACAAGACCAAATCATTTATAATCTCTGCCTAACAAAATAGCATACAATATTCAGAGCAAGTTAGAAATTAAAAAATATTTTATTTAAGATCATAGTACATAGTATGCTGTATTAGTAATTGGTACCTAGCAGGCATGTGATGGAAACCTGATAAACATTTGAAACTAAGAAGAAAAGAAAGCAGAAAAATAAGAAAGCAAGCAAGAAAGAATAGAAAAGAGAGAGGTAGTTTGGATTTAAAAGTCAAAGGTATGATCTTCTCACATGTTTTTAATCCAAGAAACCCTTGGAAAGATCATGTTTTAGAAAAAATATATAAAGAAAATATATTATCCATTCCATTAGGCCTACACAGACCTATTGATTGCTTGCTGCATGTTTGGACTGTGTTAGGTAGTAGAGGCATCACAAAGAGCAAGATCTGTCCTCTTGGGGTTTACTTCTGTCAGCGAAGACAGATAACAGGAAAAATTTTCAAATGGTGTAAGCAATATGAAGATGACAAAACAGGATATTGTGATTGAAAGAGCTAGACAGGGAGTTTGGCTACTTTAAATAAGGTGATTGAGACAACCTTTATGAGAAGGCAATGCTTGGGTTGAGACATGAATAAATGAAGAAGAAATGGAATGAATGAAAACAAGGGTATAAAATGAAGACAAGTTAGAGGCATATTCACAAGTTGATGGGAAGCTAATGGAGAGAAGGTAGTAAGCGTGAACATGACTGTTGTTAAAGTAGTGGGCCACACTATAAACATGCTCTGAGGATTGTGAAGTTCCTCCCATGTTTCATGATTGCAATTTACACAATTGGCTCTAGTTGAATTCCATAGCCTTGGTTTCCATCAATGACATATATAATTAAGTAGTGCTCAATTCAATTAAACAAGCATTTCCTCTCTTGAAATCTGTCAGCAATGGCTTTTTTTAATTTAACACCAAAGCAATGGAAAGAAAATAAAAAATAAACAAGTGAGATTACATCAAACTGTAAAGCTTCTTTACAACAAAAGAAACTCATAACAAAATAAAAAGCCTACTGAATGGGAGAAAATCATATATCTGATAAGGGGTTAATATCTAAAATATATAAAGAACTAAGGCAACTAGATATCAATAAAACAAAACAATTTGATTTAAAATGGGCAGAGGATCTAAATGATCTCCTGATTCATAGGTTGATGCTCAACCACTGAGCCACACTGGCTGGGGCCAACAGGTACATTTATATAGATCTCTAGCTGCTAAAGGGGAATACCTTAGACATATCCCTGCCCCCCCAGCTACTGCCCTGGAAGAAGAAAGCTGCTTCTCTAGAAATGCCAAATCTCTACTGAATTATTTAAACAGCTCTTGACCATGACAGTACCATTTTAAAGTGTTACCTAATACATCCTTTATAGTCTTCAAAAATTTTTTATTTATAAATGTATATTATATAATTTTACATATATATAATTTATAAAGTTATAAGTAAACTTTATCATTTAGGCATATGGTGGCAAAGAGGAAGAATGAAAATATGATTTGTGGTTTGCCTTATTAAGCAGACATTCTGCTGACAGAAGTCTGAGACATTGTTAGATTTCTAATATTAGTCATGTGTTAGATTTTAAGATAGCAGTGAATTTGCTTGACCCAGATATTATGGGGATCCTCTCTGATGAATATTTACAATCATTTTTGCATCTTTCCTCTGAAAATCTTTACTCCTCTTCCGATTTGATTTCATAATTGAAAATTAAATGGAAAACCATACCTTTTTAAAAAATTTTATGATTATACATGCTGCAATTTGTTAATCTGATGTGTCCATTGCCATTTTATACATCCTACTTATAGTCCATGACCTTAGTGAAAGTTACTAAAGCATTGCTCTCAGTTCAAGGCAGCACATACCTATGGTGAGGATGGAGGTCTCAGGTGCATGTGTTTGAGTGTCTGTATTAGACCCTAATTAACTCTCTTGTCTAGAAACTCCTAATACCTTCAAAATCATAGCTCAGCTTAAAGTCTTGGCCAATATTAACATAAACCCATTATTAAACTACTGTGCAAGCCTTGGCTGGGTAGCTCAGTTGGTTAGAGAGTGGTCCCCATAAGCCAAGGTGGCTGGTTAGATCTCCGGTCAGGGCACAAACAAGGAGCAACCAATGGGTGCATAAATAAGTGGAACAATAAATCAAAGTTTCTCTCTCTCTCAAAATAAGTACACAAATAAAAATATTTAAAGGAAAACAAACAAACAGAAAAACTACTGTCCCATTCATCTCAACTGTCATTGGAGTAATTCTTTTAAGAATCTGTATCTCTGCTACCTATATTCTTAATTCAGCATAAGTGGCTAATGAAAACATGATATAATTTGCACATTTTTCTGGAAAAAGGATTCAAAGGATTTTTTTTGTCAACAGTTAATAATTGATTATTCTCACACGAAGACTAAAGGTTGGGCATTTGCAGAGTTTTATTCAGATAGAGATACTGATAATTAAGAGTTAATCTTTAAATTATGAGTTTGTTGTCTCTACTCCCCTTTTTTTCCAGTGTTTGCTGTTTCCTACCTTCTTCCATATCAAAGTCATTAAATATCATTGATACTATCAGTTTTCTCTTCCAAGCTAGGGCAAGGCCAAGTATGCTTTTCCCTGGAAGAAAAGATAAATTTTTAAAAAACTCATTTGCATTAATGGATTCATATTCATTTGTTTATTTGTTCCTTTATTACTTTATTCATTTATTGGATTCTTAAACCTTTCTCTCTAATCAAAGCTTGAAAGACAATTTAGTACCACTAAAAAGCCTATGGGTTAGGTCCCAGAGACCTGGATGCAAACCCTAGCTTTATAACTAATTGTGTGAGCCAGATAATTTAGTTTTCTTAGACTTAGTTTACTCATCTAAAAATTGAATTAATGAAATCAATAGCTACTTATCTTAATTAGTTCATAGACCTCTTGTAGAATTCCATAACTATAATCTCACTCTCCAGAAATGAAAAAAAAAAAAAATCCTCATAGCCACAAACATACAATTTTGCACTGATTTATTGGAACTCATGGAATCCTAAAACCTGTGCTTAAGGGATTCATAGGCTCCTGGCTATGAACCACTGAACTAGATGGTCTCTACCTTTAGAGTTACATAGAGCCTTGCTGTATAAAGTGTCATTCACAGAATAACAGTTCAACTCTGAGTTTGTTAGGTATCTCAGGTCCTGGCCCAAACCTATTGAGTAAAAAGCTCCATTTTTTAACAATATCTTCAGATGACTCATACAAATATTAAAGTTCGAGAAGCACAGCGATCATGTAAAAGCACAAAGGAAGATAATGGTGATTATTCCTTTCTTTTTCTCCAAGATGTCCCCAAATACAGACAAACCACAGCAAGGGTTTTTAATCTGGAACTTAGGTCCAGGAGCCATCCAATGAAAAAAAAACACAACCCTTAAGATTCTGCATTTTGTTTTAATCAAAGAAGAAGCACTTATTTATGTGATAATGTTTATGTTAAAGATAATCTTGATTAAATACACACATTTGGGGAAGCTATCACCACTAATGGGCCCACTCACAAAATGGGAAGAGAAAAACCAAAATGTTAGTTTGGCTGTGTAATTCTAATGACAGTCGTTTGTGTGAATCACTTAGCATTTATGCCTAATAACCATACAGGACAATAATGATTACACAATCTCCAGACAGACTTGCTGCATCTGATTACCACTGATGTAGGTTTTTTTCATTATAGTTGCAAATCTGATACCTTTAGTCTTCAGAATTTGTTATACTTGCGGCATAAATATCTGCTCAGAACCTTTCCAAATTAGGGCAAATAGTTTAAAAGGGTACTTTGAAGATCAAAACTAGTTTATTATATTAAGCTACTTAGTATTTATATAGAATATCCCTTTTGAAGTGTAAATGTTTTGATTCAAAACATACAAAGGATTTAAAACCATATGATTCATTTGTAGGGGTTAGACTTGCACTTTCACATTATATTTGCCTCAAATCAAGGTAGCTTTTGAGTTTTTCCTGGGTAGATGCCACATTAATCTGCAAATCTGTGAACTCCTATATTTCCAAATGACTTCTTAAAATAGAAGGAACTAAATGTATTAGAAGAATGTGAGATGTATAGATTAAGGGATAAAAGAAAACCAAATAAGATAAAGAGGAATAGGTTAAGGGTGGCAAAGGAGGTAGAGATGGAAATGAACAGAGTATGAACCTTCATGAATAAATTCACAGTGACATTTACTGAGCCAAGAAAAGAAATAAGAGAGGAAATAAGATGTTTTTAAAATATTCATGCACTTTATATCACACCAATAGTAGTCACTCAATAATGCTTCACAATGAAATTAAATTAGTATCTCTCCTTTTTCCCCCCTCCCTCCTTCTTTTTCTCCCTCCCTCTCCTTTGTTTTGTAGTAGTAGTGCTTCTTGGTATTCTAGAAAGGCTATAATATATTAGAGAAGATGGCTGAATTATTTTATTTCCAATAAAGATTTTTTTGTTTAGTAACTCTATGACCTCATGTGAGTTAATTGAGTTGATGGTTACTCATCCCTCTCAGATAAGAGCTTTTAGAAAACTGATTTGCCTCTGCCCTCTTATTTAAGTCATTTGCTTATCTCCTCTTATCTAAGTACTTCTAGTTTTCTAATGCATTTATCGCAGCTTTGTGAATAATGGGCAGGTGCTGCCCAAATAAATCTTTATTAGAAATTTAAAAGCTGAGAAAGCAAAAAGAGTAAGGTTAATTTCTCTTTCTTCACCCTGGGTTAAGAGTTTTGCACTCATTAAACAAGGACTCTTGCCTGTGTTCAAGGCAAGGGCAAGGTTGGTGTCCAGGTAGGCAAGATTAAAAGGGTGTAAGTGATGGTTTCCTAGTCACAGAGCTAAATTGTCACTATGAGTAGAAAGTGTCTGAAAAGAACCATTCTTTTCTGTTGCATCTCAAATTGATTCATGCCAGTTTATTTATTTGCTAATCTAGAGCATTTATCTTGCTCTTTTACATGCTAGCTGTTTGTTGAATAAAGACAATTATTCAAGCAAATGGTGTAAAAACATGCACTGTTCTTTTTCCTATGTGATTTATACTTACAAACCATTTAGGTATTGATTTATTGTTTTGCTTTTTTCTTTTGCTCTGCAGATTTGATTTCATATTTAGATATCATTTCCTAGGTAAAGCAGGGGCTATCCTAGTGGGTAATAGGGTTTTATAGTGCTTAACCATAATGCCACATACAATTATCTTTTCATGATGACACACTCCTTTTAATAAATTTAATGATGATGTATATCTACCTCTTCTCAAGTAGATGCCTCTTCTCAATTAAAGATTGCCTCTGCTCCTGGGCCTGCTTCATGCTAAGGGCTGATGTGCTCCAGGAAGGAGCCAAAGGACAAGAGGAATCCACAATGATCAAGAATAAAATAGGAATAAGAAGAGAATACTGGAAAAACACTACAGAGGAAGGTCAGATCTACCCTGCTCAGTTAGCTCTGTATTAGAGTCATCTTTCCTGTCCTCTTGTTTATCCCATGATTTCCCCTCCCAAGGTGGAAGTCTTTATGTTTGTCTTTATAGAAAATTTAGGAATTGACATTTTTTGAACTTAGAATATTTAAATCAGTTAGATATGCATATGTGAGTGTGTCTCTATCTGTTCGTGTATATATTTATGGATATGTTATACAAAAATATGTTTACAAGCACATGTATGTGTTCTACATTTGAACATGGGTATATTTGTATGTGTATCTATATATTCATCAGTTTGGGTTTGTATGTACATAAATATGTACGAATATGTGTATTTGAATGTGCATATGTGTTTATATTTTGGTATATAAGAAAGACAAATTTGAGATAAAAACTCATCTGCATAATTTTGGGGTTGAAAAGAAAGTTTCTATTCAATTCTGGGCTATTTATATTCTGGTCTATGTCAATAAACTTGTGTGCTTCAGGAGAATAATTTTAGGATGAAGGCAAATTGACCTTGGACAGTTTCTAGGGATTTGGTCAATTTCCAGGCTAGGTAATTAATTGTGACTTGTATGTTTTCTGGACCCTGCCATTTCAATTTAATGAGGATTCATTTTCTCTTGTAAGCAATTTTTATTCTATGGATTGCTTTCCCCCATTGTAGGTGGTTCTTTCTCACCAGCAAGAAAAACGCCTCTATTCAATAGAAGTTCACTAACTACTTAGCAGCTTTAATTAGATATCAAGAAGTTCTTAGTAAGCCTTCTAGGTGAAGTACAATTACTTTTCTTCTATGAAATTCAACCCAATATATTCAAAATCTTAGAACAATGCTGAGCAATGGTTATGAAACTACCGATAATAAATGGGCTCCAATATCTTCCATACTTTTACCAGCAGAGTTTGCTTTTAAACTCATTTTCTATTTATCTGCATAAGGTATAATTAATTATACATTGCAGAGAGCTGAAAATCACATGTACTTTTTCTTAATAGGTTGGATTGTTTTCCTGGTTAGCAGCATATAAACTTCTTTCTGGGAATCACAAAACTGTTGTACTGAGTTGAACTGGATGCAAATATGGCCTGAAGTTTTTGCGCCACTGTTGTAATAATATGTACTGTTCATCTACTCCTCAGGTTGCCATTAGGAAGGAAAGCACATTATCTCAGTGGGATGCTGTTATCTCTAAGATTACACAGCCTGCATACACACGGGGCCTGGCTTACATCCGGAACCTGAAACACTGTGAGAATGCATGAACGTGAACATAATAAAGTGACTCCCAGTATTCATACCTGGTTAAGAACAGCTAGTTCTGCATGGAGGAAACAAATTTTACTGTCCACTTTTCTGTATAGAAAATTATAGTAAATTCCCCCCAATAATTTATTTTAACATTGAAATTTCTAACCTATATTTCTCTCAGTCTTTATCACTAGGTAGCAATGAGAGTACATTGTAATAAGAATTAATGTACTTCAGATTTATTCAGATTTGTTTATTTTTGTTAATAGAGAAGAGCGCAAACGCAGTCCCCCACTACCACAAATTATACAGTCGAATTTCCCACATTTGGGAAAATCACAGGGGTCAGCACATCCAGAATGCAATGGATAAACCTTGCCCTGGGGAAACCACCTTAGTAATCATGTATCTCCCCTGCCAGGTAAGTATTATTCAGATATTTAATAAGCAATATTTAACCACATTTGAGTATTCCTTCCTTCCTTCCTTCCTTCCTTCCTTCCTTCCTTCCTTCCTTCCTTCCTTCCTTCCTTCCTTCCTTCCTTCCCTCCCTCCTTTCTTCCTTTCTTACAAACATCCTGTTATCTTTCTTTCTAGTTGTTCCTTACTTTGCTACAAATTTAAATGCATTATGAGAAAAAAATAATTTGCTGGCCAAATAGGGTAGGAGACAAGAAATTATGTAAGATTATTTATAAATTAAATCGTATAATTTAAAAATATATACCACAAGACTCTTAACCATTATTAGGGACAAAAACTTAACTCTGAACTTCTTGGCAACCATTGAAAGGGGGAATTACATAATCAATAAGATCAGTAATAAAATCAGCATCACTCCTCTGAAAACAAAGTGTGAGAAACATTCCTTCTGCAGATCATTATAAAAGGATCCTGCATAATGTTGTGAGCTGAATTTTTCATAGTATCTTTATTTTACATTCAACACTATATTAGAGGGTTCGGTATAGGCTGAAAATGAGGTGAGAACAAGGTATTCCTGGTGTACAGGTCTCAATTTTAGAGTATCTAAAGGCAAGCTTGGAAATTGGAAAGCCATAGGCCAAGTTTGGTCACAGATCTGTTGCACTTGTCTTATTTTTATTTAGTTAGTTTACATGCCTGGAGATCAGTGCTTCCCAAACTAACTGCAGGAAGCACTAGTTTTATTTTTAAATGTTCTAGTCTTCATGAATCAGTAGTTTTCTAAAATGCAATTACAAATAAATTAGACAAAAAGAAATGAAAAGGACACTAATATAAGCCCACGTTTTTTATTATTAGATTTAAGAGACATAAATTACTTTCAGCTTCCTATAAAATTTTCTAAATCTTCCTCTCAGTTTCTACTTTTATCATGGTCCTGTAAGAAACACTTTGCAAACAAACCTGGGCCTGCAAAACTGATTTGAGCAGCACCCTCGTCTCCATGAGGCCAATCACATCCATTACTCCACTTCCTACTATGACCCATTGTCTTATCTGGGAACCACTTCACCCAATTACATTGTACGTTTGGCAACTGGAAGTATCTTTATTTTGGACCAACTACAGTATTCAAATTTCAAAAAATGTTAATTCATATAACAGCTTTCAATGTATACTACATACACTGCAGTCAAAGTTATACTTTCCTACAAGTTACTGTGGTACAAATATTCTGTAGTGCCATCTAAGGATACATCATCTGTTTAAAAAGCAGTGTGTAGTTGGTGAGGACAGATAATCTTTTAACAGTCCAAGTTGCTGCACGGTATTATATTCTTGGGGGGCAACTACTCTAATTCTGCATGGAGGTAAGCTGTCTCTGTATATTTCTAATCTTGGCTCCAGCACACTATCTCTCCAACAAGCCATGTAACCTCTCTGAATTACCATTACCTTTTAGAGCAATTAACACTTTAGAAATATCTTTTATATTTAGCCTTACTTGTACCATTACAAGAGTTCTGTATGTCTACATGTAAATCCACATTTCTATCTGGCATCTTATTCCTACCACATGAAGAACCTTTTAGAACACATTTTATGGTACAGTTTTAGCTGCTTTCTTTTTATCTTTGATTTTCTGTCGTTTTGATATGATATATAGAGGTGTGTGTTTGAGTGTGTCCATGCATGCATGTACTTTAATTGTATGTTTAGTTATCTTGTTTGGATATGTGATTTTATGACTTTCATTATTTTTTAACATTCTCAGAAAAAAATCTAGCTCAGTGCTTGTTTTGATAAGAAAGTTTCTCCTATCTTTTCAAATATTTTTCTGATTTGTTCTCTCTCTCTTTCTTTAGAATTTCAATTACATGTATAATAGACCATCTGATACTGTCCCAGAACTTTTGGATGTTCTATTATGATTTTTTTCTTTTTGTTTTCCTATTACTCTTTTTATCTGTTTGTGGTTTTTTCCAGTTTGGCTAATATCTAATGACCTTTCTTAAAGTTCACAGATTCTTTTCCCAGAGATATTAAGTCTACTAATAAGCAAATTGTCAGAATTTGTTTTAACATTTCCTTTTATTTCTATCATCTTCATTTGAATGTTTCCTATAGTTCCCAAATTTATGCTAAAATTCTCCATTTGTTCATGTATATTGTTCACCTTTTCTGTAATGTCCTTTAAGATATTAATAATAGTTATATTTAAAGTCCCTAACTGATAATTCCAACCATGGGTCATCTCTGAGTTTGGTTTTCTCCACTGTTTTGACTCTTGACAAAAGAGGAAATGGAGGTTAACTGTCTCTGTATATGTCTAATCTTGGCTCCAGCACACTGTCTCTCCAACAAGTCATGTATCCTCTCTGAATTACCATATTCTTATCTATTTATCAGTCTAAAAAGCTTGTTCTAGAGCCAAGATTAGAAATATACAGAGACAGCTAACCTCCATTTCTTCACATTGTTGTATAGCTTGTCATTTTTTAAAATATATTTTTATTGATTTCTAAGAGGAAGTAAGAGGGAGAGAGAGATAGAAACATCAATGACCAGAGAGAATCATTGATTGGCTGTCTCCTGCATGCCGCCCACTGGGGATCAAGCCCACAACTCGGAATCAAACCCGGGACCCTTTAGTCCACAGGGCCAGCCATTGAGGCGGCGAGGAGGCCCACAGAGAACAGGGCCTGCCAGCCACGGCACGCCAGCAGTCCTGCCTCTGTGCATGAGCTGCAGAGGAGACACCTTTTCTGATTGCTCATTGGCTAAGTCCCCCCCCCCCCCCCCACACACACACACCAGTCGCAGTATTCTTGCAAACTTGGGTAATAAGAATCCAAAAAGGTGATCTAGGGTTTTTCCACCTCACTTCTGGAGGAAAAAATGAAGGTCCACTGATGGAGGGCTAAGAAATGTCATATCCTGCCCTAGCCATTTTGGCTCAGTGGATAGAGCCTCGGCCTGCCGACTGCAGAGTCCAGGTTGATTCTGGTCAAGGGCATGTACCTAGGTTACAGGCTCCTCCCTGGCTGGGTCCCAGGTCAGGGGTCATGCAGGAGGCAACCAATTGAAGTGTCTCTCTCACATTGACGTTTCTCTCTGCCTTTCCCTCTCTCTTCCATGCTCTCTAAAAATCAATGGAAAAAGGAAATGAAATGAAAGGGAAAGGGGAAGGGGATGGGGAAGGGAAGGAGAGAAGGATGGAGACAGAGAGAGAGAGAGAGAGAGAGAGAGAGAGAGAGAGAGAGAGAGAGAGAGAGAGGAAGGAAGGAAGGAAGGAAGGAAGGAAGGAAGGAAGGAAAGAAGAAATGTCATATCCTATGAAAGAGACATCTTGAAAATGCCTAAAGAAAGTTGTCATTTTTTCGTGGTGAAGGGACTGGAGTCCATGTTGATGATAACACCTTGGCAGCTGCGGGAGCCGGCAGTGGCAGCAGCAGCGGGGTGATGGGGGCGGCGCCTTTCCCTGATCAGCCTGGTTGGCTCCTGCAGAGAGAGGCCAGGCTGCGGCTTAGGCCCGCTCCCTGCAAGAAGTGTTCCTAAGCCGTCAGAAGGACATCCCCTAAGGTCTCCTGGATTGGAAAGAGTGCAGGTTGGGCTGAAGGAGCCCCCCCTCCCCCCCGCTCCCCCCAGTGCACAAATTTTGTGCACCGGGCTTCTATTTTTTTTAATAAATGCCAAACATCAAGTGAAAAACAATTAAGGCTTGTAAAAATTATTTAATCCTGGAAATTGGGCATGCCTAATCCACTTCAAGGCCATTAGTTTGGGGCATTGAGTTAATCTAAGTTATAAATAGAGTTCCACTTTGCCAAAGACTTCAAGATCCTAGAGAATTGCCTTGTGTTTAGAATGGGGGGCTGTGGCATGAAGAAAGTGAGATTTTATGCTTTACCTACAGTGGTGACCAGTCCTCTACTTTGCACTACATTACTAAGGGAAGCTCCCTCTTGTCTCTCACCCTGCTTCCAATATTTCTCACAAGCACCTGGTGCAGGTCCACATACAAGCACTGCTGAGTTCCAACGCCCCTTGTGTCAGGTTTACCAGAGATTCTATACTATCTTTTTAGTCGACATTAGTCTGCCTTTGGCAGATTTCTTTTCTGGCCACTTGTATGGTGACCAAATGTTCTTTGTTCTCTGCCATGTAAGACACCAACCCCATGACCATTTCTCCATCTAGATACATGGGATCTAACCATGGGCTAGCAATACTGGATATGTTTGCCCTAGGAACTCAGTTTTCTGATGGGTCCAGGAAAAAATTATGATTCTGTAGTTCAACTGGCTTTTTCTTATTGTTAAGGTGGAATATATATATATATATATATATATATATATATATATATATATTCTTTCTAGCTTTGTTCACCCCAGGTAAAACAAGAATCCTTCAGTTCATGACTTTTAAATCTTAGGGGAAATTTTTATACCATACTAACCTAACAATAATTAAAGTACAAAATTTATTTCCCATCTTTCTGCTTAATTTTGTCATGGAAAGTATGATTCATATTAGTTCTTCTGTGCTCATTATATGCTACTCCCTGCATTGTTATATATCATCCTGAAGAGTTCAAAATTCTCCTAGTTGGCACAGAAGAGTGAATCAATATATATATATGATTGGGAAACACACTCATTTCATTATTACAAAACTAGAGGTCTGATGCACAAAATTCATGCAAGAGGAGGCCTTTTTCCCCCTCAACTGCTGGCACTGGCTTCCTTCTGGCACCCAGGACCCAGGCTTCCCTCACAGTCCCTGCTTCGTCTGGAAGGTTATCCAGAAGGACGTCCGGTCTAATTGGCATATTACACTTAATTATTATTATAGATGAAATGATTATGTTTTTTTCAAATTAATCATTATGGAGAAAGTACATTCAATGACTGCAGTCAGCATTTTAGGGATTTCTGCATATTATCTAATTTCACATTCACAACAATCATGCAAAATTTTTACATAATGGGAAAAAGAGTTAAAGGTATTTTACTTTGGTGTCTCAGCTGGTACATTGTCAGATGGGAATATTAACCCAGTTATGTCTAATCATAGATATATGCTTTTCTTCTATAAAAAATAGTGCAGTGCTACCATGGAGCTCTATTAGAACATAGTCAGCAATTTTCAAACCTTTTCAACTCATGGTATACTTAAACTAATTACTAAAATTATGTGGCACACCAAAAAATATATTATATTTTTTGCCTATATGACAAATCAAAGGTATAATTTTGATTCATTCACACTGAACGGCTTTTGTGTTGGCTGTTGTCATTTTTTTTTTTTTAATTTGACAATCTAAGGGAAAAGAGGTCAATGCCCCTGACTAAATGTCAGGTATTGCATGTTTTATTCTTGCAGCACACCAGTGTGCCTCTTGGAGCACAGTGGTTGAAAATCGTTGACTTAGGTAAATATTGGTCTTTATCAGTTTATAACTTGCTGCTTTGTTTCCTCTTCCCTTTACATTATTTTTAGGTTCCATTGTCCAATATCTTCATCTCTTCCTTTGTTGTGCAAACTTGCCACTGTCCTTTAAACAGCCACAGAACTTTCCCCCAACTGTCTCCCCACCTGCATAGAAGGACTCATTCTTTCCTCCCATTTCCACCCCAACATAAAATAGTGTTTGCTTTTTAGGCCATTTTGTTTTCAATACAACTTAATATCAGAGTAATTCTTTTGTACATTGAAATGAGGGGCCTGGTTTAAAAAGAAACCTTCTTCCCTACACACACACCCCCACCCCCACCCATAGGCCAACCAAGATTGGAAAGTGCCACCACTGGTGTTGCCTTCTCCACCCGGTAACTTAATGTTTTGTACTTCACTGAATTGTCATGGTTAGAGACTTTGTGTATAGTTTGTGGAAATCATCCAATTAAATATAGTGCTTACAAATAAAAATGCCCCAAACAAGTCAAAATCATTTCCTGACCTTCCATGACTCCCATGAAACCTTATTTGTCTTATATCTGATGCACTCCAACCTTTTTATTCTCCTAAATAAAGCATATATTTTATCAATTCTAAAGTATTCCTTTGTTAATGTTTCTACTAAAGCAACAAGGCAATGTAGGGACAAAATGGTTACCAAAGCCGTGTCCACTATGAGAAAAATAGCAAAATTTCAGTTGGTCATAATTCAAGAATTTAGAATTCTCAAATTTCCAAAATGTCTCTGGGATAAAATTGGAAGAACACAGGCCTTGAATTGAAGCTGCAACCAGCCCGTGAACAACAAGCAGACACCAAAACAAGGGCCAGAGTCCATCATTTCATCTGACCCTTCAAGTTCACTGCATAGGCAGAAAGGGAGCTTCCCCTTCCAGAAGGCCTATTGCTTATGTTTTTGTTGTTTTTAGAACATGAGTAAGCAATAAAGGCAGAAGAAACTGGAAAATTAGAGGGGGAAAAAAGGATAGGGAGAGGTGCACCAGACAGGGTTGGCAGTATCTATATATATATATATATATATATATATATATATATATATATATATATATATATATATATATAATAGAAAATATGCTAATTGACTGGGAAGCTGTAACGGGTCGCCCAGACAGGAGGAGGTTGTGCACGTAGCGTCGGGGGCGGGGCGGCAGGGGCCTCCACGTGCCAGTGCTGGGGGAGGGCCTGATCAGCAGAGGCTATGGCTGCTTCAAGGGTGGAGAGGGAGGCAGGATCAGACCGGCAGCAGCCATGGCTGCTGTGGAGTTCAGGGAACAAGGCAGGGCCGGACCAGTGACTCAGACTGAGGGTGGGCAGTGTCACATGATTTCAAATCACACGCTGAGCTCCTAGTTGGTTATAACAGTAATAATGATGGGCACACAGTAGTGCCCAAGACTGCAAAGACAGGTATGCATAAGCAACAGTCATTTGAACATCAGAGGGGGAAAAAACAATTTGACAAAGAAATGAAGTAAGAATATCTGTGCATAAGGGCTAAAGGTAAAGGGAAGTATGCTTATCTTGAGTTTACCTCTTTGATAAAGGAGAAAAGTCAGAGGCTTTGAAATTTCCAATCTAGGTCCCTAGATAATATAGGTATGTGACTCCCAGATTTTGATGATTAAACAAAGCTATGCATTTAATTTTGTGACCCACCTCTCAATTTCTAAAAGTGAATAAGCTATATAAAATTTATAGGTTTCACTATAAATATAATGTACTTTTAAATGCTTCAAGATGTCACAAAACTAAGAAGAGGCATCAGAATTTGGATATTTACATACCTATAACTAAACAAATATTTTACACATCTTCCATTCATTTATTCCTCATGGGACATAACTTTCTAAAATATCTCATGGTAAGTTCAATGTTAATGAACATTGTTACCTTCAGTTCACCTCTACAAATATTTATTGAATGTCTTCCATGCATTAGTTGGGGAGCTAGGCACTAGGAGTATGAAGATTAGTAAATAACCAGTTTCAGAGTAATGCAGTGGTGGAAACATATAAATATATCAAACCAATGTGATGTTGTAAGGTCATAATATGGTACAAATAAGCTTGTATATTATACCAATACAGAGAAAGGGCATGTGTCTCAGCCTGGGTACAAGAGAGGCCTATTAGAGAAGAAAACAGCTGTGCTGCTCAGTCTTTTAGAAAAAGTCCACAAGCAAGCAACATAAAATAGCAATGAATTGTTTTCCTTTGATTATTTGGAAAAGTTTAGGTAGCCTTCAAACTGTAAAGTATTGGAGAAATATTAAGGCCAAGGGAAAACATAAATGTATCCATCCAATTTTTATTTAATGATCTTTATTGACAACCTGCTATAATAATAACACAAAACAGACATTTCTGATAGCCTGTGGTTTAGGCTCAAATTTTAACTTCCTGACATGAAAATTCTTAATTCTTTAATCTGCCGTACATATAAGTTAATCTGTGCAATTTATATTGTCAGAAGTAACTAATTAATAGCCTAGGGATACACTTTAAATACAATATATTTGCTTTAAAAGTTTCCTTCTTGGTTTTGGTCTTAGTGAAAATTCATCAATCGTAGCTCTCACATGTTTAAAACATTCCATCATTAGGAAAGAGCAAGGATGAACATATATCATATGGAGCCTACCAAAACAAGCATTTATTGAAGTCCTTTGTTTTTGTTGGAAAACAATTTGCCAGGGGTCTCTCACGTTTCTGCACATTTTATAAAAAAGCACTGCCTGCCGAAACCGGTTTGGCTCAGTGGATAGAGTGTCGGCCTGCGGACTGAAGGGTCCCAGGTTCAATTCCAGTCAAGGGCATGTACCTTGGTTGCGGGCACATCCCCAGTGGGGGGGTGTGCAGGAGGCAGCTGATCGATGTTTCTCTCTCATCGCTGTTTCTACCTCTCTATCCCTCTTCCTTCCTCTCTGTAAAAAATCAATAAAATATATTTTAAAAAAAGCACTGCCTACTTTTGTTCTGAACTGTTTTTAAAAAGATATTTGTAAAGCAAACAGCATTGGAAGATAGAAACAATATCTCCTTCCAGAGCAAGGGGAATCATGTTACCATTCATTTAAAAAGTTTGGCTTGGCATTTCTTAAATTCATTCCCTTTCTTATAATGTTTAGATATGATCTGGTCTGCCCTGTGTTGCCTTATGGAAATTGGGAACCAGTGCTAAAACCAGATACTCTTCCTGCTGCTGTTGCTGTGTATAATAAATTTTCCTTCATCTCTGATCCAGATGTCTAATGTCTTCTACCAGCATCCATGAATCTGTGGCAGGCTTTCCTGTCAGCTTAAAAGCAGAGTAACATCTAAGACCCTGCGGAGGTTTTGATAATGTTGCTGATGAAGAGGGGATGCTGACAGAGACATGGCTTTCTTTCTGGAAAAGAGAGATGAGGGACACACAAATAATTTAATGGAATCTGAGGGAAGTCTATGGGAATCAGTAGAAATTATATAGTCATTTGGGCAATAAATAAATAGGCTCCCATGGTTTTGCTTGGTAATGAAGGGAGATTGAGGAGGTCGCTGCAAGCTAAGTAACAAGAAATATATAAAATACAAATGCCAAAATGCTGTTTTGTTGCTAATTCCCTCCTAAGTGGAAGGACCTCCTTGCCAGTCCAATAGCCAGACTCTGATTTTCAGTACTACTTATGACTTAGTACTAAGATTTGTACTGGGTAGGCAGAAGGCTGCTGTCCATTTCATACAGCAGTTAGGGAGATGCATACATATACTGAGAGTGAAAAGGAGAACTCCATGACCATAAACCAGGTGAATCATTAAAAGTGTGACTGGTTCACATGGGAAAGGAGGAGGTATGGAGCATACTGGTTGTTCAGGAATAATGGTAAAAATAGGTTGTCTTATGGCTAAACCTCTCCTCCATTCCATCATGCTAGTAAAATCTCTGATTTTTTTAATAGTGAATTCTGACTGCTATAAGGGTGCATTGGATGTCTTAGGGAGATTTTCCTGAAACAGAAATCTTCCTGTGGGAACTATAGATGAGCCCTTGGCTACCATCTGAGCTCTTACTGCCCTGGGTTGAGTTTAGAGTTGTGATGGAACTGACTGACTAAAGAATGAGATAGCAACCCAAAGAAATCTTGCTAAGTTCTTAAGGTCATCACCACTGTGCAAGAAAACTCCCTCAACCCTGATGTTGAAACCATTAGGAACTTAAAAGATGTTATCTAGACAACAGGACAGCAAATGTGCAAAATTAAGGTGAATGCTTTTGGCTCACTGTGTGAGCCAAAATTGATTCAGTCAAAGGTCACACAGCCCATGGTCCTAGCAAAAAAGCAATGTGGCTATGTTTTTGAGTCCAGGGATTCCCAAAGCTGACATAGGTGGTATCAGCCAGGAGAGCCTTGCTCCCCCATGCAAAGTATTGGGTGGGCCAAAAATACTCAAAAGTTCATTTGGTTATTCCATGAGCCATTGCCACATTACTGGAAGCTGAAAGTACATATGAAACCTCTCCCTTTCCTTGCTCTCCAATCCCTCTCTGTCTCTTTATCTTGATCTACAGAGTAGCCTCCAAAAATATATACATATTTTGAATGATTATAAAGTCATTGCTTATTAATATTCAGTTCATTTTTAAAATCTAAAAAAATCTACAGAAATGAATAATTTTTTTTTTCATCGCCTATTTTCAAACTGATGACCATTCTGGTCCAAGCACTGCTGAAAATGTGAAGCAATGGAATCACAACCATCAAGAATCATTTTGTTCGCTATTTGTATGCCCTCAATTCATCAATTGTGGCCAGTTTTGTACTGTAAACTTTATCTTTTATGTATCCTCATTTAATAAAAGTCTAGTGGCATTTTAGGATAAATATTCTTCTTCAAAATTTAGTCTGGCTTCACCCATTATTTCAAATCAGTTAAACTAGAAAAGGAATAAAAATTAAGTGAGATATCAGCTGTTAAAGTGTGTATACATTTTTTGGAGGCACCCTATATAATTTAAAGAGATAAACAATTATAGGCCAACGTATCCCTATTTCCAACAGGGATCAAAGGTCATGTGCACCACCTACGTATGCTGGAGAATTTCAGGGAAGCAAACGAATCAAACTTGTTTGGATATGTTGAATGTGGATGCCCAAATTGTTCTCTTACCTAGATTTATGGAACACTCAGGTTCAGTTAATAGGGGTTAAGGTAGAATTCACAATGGGAAAGGCAAGTTAAGATGATCTTGTGGATGGACAACTTTAGGCCAACTTAATGTACTATTTTTGTTGTTTCTACATCTGATTGTGTGGTAGGAATTAATGTGTTATATGCTTATATTTCATCACCCATTAAGTGCCTGAGAAGATTATCACCATTGGGAAAAGCCACATACAGGGAAACACTAAATGAACATGTAAATCACTTTCTACTCTTCTCCCTGTGTCTCCCCACATAGTCCAACAGAAACAGTAAAAAATCCTGGGAGGAAAAAAGAAAACACACCCCCAGTTACAGACTTGAAGACAACATAGGTAGCAAGAGATACAGTATTTTAATACAACAGCCCAACATGAGCAGTGAAAAATACTGAGGACTTGAAGCTAAGAATGGATTGTCACCAACAGCTCATGTAACTGGATCTACTACCAAACTAAACATTTCATTTACTATCTAGGATGGTGTCAATGCCTTCTTTTCTATTCTACTGGTTTCTGAGGACAAATACCAACTCACATTCTATGGCCACCAATATACATTTGCAGTAACTCCCAAATTTACTACAGATTATCTCCAGGAGTAGCTAAATTCCTCTGCCATTTGCCATCAGTCAGGTAGGCAGTATGAGTGCCTCTACCCTCTACTTACAAAGCTTTAAGTATATCATGATATCCTGTTGATGACAAAGTCAGAAGCTAACGTTAGCAATGCCTTGACTGTGGTGTTATCATGTTTCCACCAGCTAGGGTGGCTTATAATCCCAGACAAGTCAGGGCTTTGCTTGTCAAATACATTTTATTGGGGCTATATGGGCAGATTTGCAATATTCAATCCCTCTGACAGTCAAAGAAAACCTGTGGTCTGTCCAACTCCAACCAACAAATAGATGTCCCACACCTCACAGGAATATTTGGGTACCAAAGAAAATATGTGTCTTACTTGGACATTTCTATTTATACCTTCATTTCAGCTAATCCAAAAATTAGCATCCTTTAACGGACACCCAAACCAATACACACTGTTTGCAGCTCTCCAGTAAGCTGTAGTATGCTCTCTCCATCGGGGCCCTACGTTCCTAAAAGATCTGTGAGATATAAGTTTCTGTGATTAAACTCTAGAAAAGGGAGACAGCCTTCACCCTTTGGGGTTTTGGATGGGTCACCTCCCTAGCACAGGGGGTACACCCCTACCATGTACACATCTTTTGGAAAGTAGCTATTAGCTTGCTGCTGAGCTCTTTTCAAAATTGAGCTTCTTAACCCATGGAGGTTTTATGACTCTCTGACCTACCATCTTCATTTGGGGAAGGGTCAACTCAGACTCAATGACTAACAATGTGAGAAAGGGTCCTGCAGACACACTCATCAAATGGAAATGGTATATTCAAGCTGTCAGCTTGCTTGGCTCCAATGGCTTCTCAGTTTTACATGAAAAAAAGGCTCTCCCAAACTGTTGCAAGTGTCCTCAATTTAACTCTGCTGAATCTGCCATCCCTCCAGACAGTTCTGACCATGATTTGATCTATATTCCCCTTATTCTAAGCAAGCAATGTATCAGAAACAGCAGGGGATGTCTCTAGTTTCTGCATTTCCCATGTGAAATACCTATCAACACCTCTGCCTGTCTTTCCCACACCCATTTCTGTAACCATTGCTTAGCCAATCAGTGAGACAGACAAAACGCCACCAGGCTGTTGTTGTGGACAAATGAGACAAGTTAGATTGACTGCCTTCACGCAGCCCCTTGAGAACAAGGACTAGAATCAGTTATTCATGCTTAACTTAGAGGTCTTAAATAATAAATCAATTATTCAAGACCCTTCCTAAGTCTTATAAATCAGCTGGGATTGGCTATTGAAATAGTTGTCTCCTCCAGGTCAAGGCAGTGAAGCCATCATTATCATTAACAGCCCTATGTCCCTTTGCATCATATACTCATACCTACACAATAAATATTTGCATCAATGGAATATAGAGAGTTAAAATTGCCTGTTTAAATTGAAATATGTTTTGTTAAAGCAATTTATGAACTTTTAATTCTTAACTTTTAATACTACAAGTGTTGTTTGCTGTTTCCATTTACTTCCTCTTCTGTATTTCATTTGAATGTACCTTAAAGATGTAAGTTCCTTAAAAGACAAAATTGATATTTCAAACTTATGTTAAAATGTCAACTTAGTTATATTTCCTTCAAAAAATGACCCTATGAGCTACAACAATTGAATAACCACTGATCTCATTAATGTGGGACATCCTGTATCAATTCAAAATAATAGGTTCTTACATTGTAAAAAATATTTTTTCTCCAAGTTAAAACAATATGAAAAGCAATGTAAACATATGCTATTTTAAAGAAGGGGGTTATTTTTGTGCCAACACTCAGTCATGGCATACTGCCATCAATTTTGGCAAGGCATATTAAGAGTAACTTGTAGTCTTTTTTCTCTGGACACCTTATTCAGTAACATGGTAGCTGTCCTAGATTAATGCCAGCTGGTATCCCATCACTCCTTTCTCTGTTTGTTCTTATCTGTCTCTCCAGTTATACTGTAAGCTGCTTGAGGTCAAAACCTGTATTATATTCATCCTGGTATCTGTAGTCATCACTTCAGATCTTGCCAGTAGGAGGCCCTCAATAAGTGAGGCCCTCCAAAGAAATTAGGTTATGGTAGCCTTTCAGTTAGGTCTGCATCTTAACTGATTAAAAGAAGATCATTTCCTGACCTAGCTGGTTTGGTGCAGTGGAAAGAGACTCTGCCTCATCCATGGACTGAGGGATCCTGAGTTTGATTCTGGTCAAGGGCATGACTAGCAGTTGAGTGGAGTAGTTGCTCTTGGATGATTGCAGGCTCAACTCCCCTGGCCTCGGTGCCTGCAGAAGGGCACAACCGGTAGATGTGTCTCTCGATGTTTCTCTTGGGTGGATGTGGATTACCAACAACAGAAGAAGGTGTTTTCCTAAGACAAGGCGTCCCCTCTGCTTTTTAAACAGCCACACAGCCCCCTACCCTCCATCAGCACAGACACACCACACTTAAACAATGTAGTATTCTTCCATATAGATGTAAATCCTTATTACCATGTTACTCTTAGATGAGATGACACTGATGAGCCATATCACCAAGAACACATTTGAAAGTTTATATTTTACTAGGGAATGCCTAGTCCTGTAACCATCATAGTTGAAAGTAATTTTTTTTTATTTGTTGTTGACAGTATTACAAATGTCCCACACTTTCCCCCTCATTGCTCTCCTTCACCCAGCTCTTACTGACCCATCCCAGGCCTTCCCCATACTATCCTTTGTAAAATATTTCCCAAGCTTTTACCTGAAGGTGAGAAAGAATGAGCATAAAAAGATTACACAATGGCCCTAACCGGTTGGCTCAGTGGATAGAGCATCGGCCTGCGGACTCAAGGGTTCCAGGTTTGATTCCGGTCAAGGGCATGTACCTTGGTTGTGGGCACACACCCAGTAGAGAGTGTGTAGGAGGCAGCTGATCGATGTTTCTCTCTCATCGATGTTTCTAACTCTCTATCCTTCTCCCTTCCTCTCTGTAAAAAATCAATAAAATATATTTTTAAAAAATATATATATTAAAAAAAAGATTACACAATGGAATACTGTGCAGCTGTGAAAAAGAAGGATCCCTCACCCTTTGCAAAGGATGGATGGACCTGGAGATTATTATGCTAAGAAATAAGCCAGTCAGAGAAAGACAAATACCAGTATAACATAATCTCACTTATATGTGAAATCTAATGAACAAAATAGGTGCAGAGCATGGAAACATGGAACGGACTAGACAGATCTCAGAGGGGAGAGATTTGGGAGAATGTGAAGAACATATATGCCTATGTGCATAGCCCACTGACACAGAGGATAGTATGGGGAAGGCCTGGGATGGGTCAGTAAGAGCTGGGTGAAGGAGAGCAAAGAAGGGTAAAGTGTGGGACATTTGTAATACTGTCAACAACAAATTAAAAAAAATTTACTTTCAATTATGATGGTTACAGGACTAGGCATTCCCTGAGAAGGCACAGATTTTTATTTTATTTTATTTTTCTTTAATACTGAAATTGATTATTACTTTCTTAAAATAAAATAAGGGGTAAAATTGATATTTATTTTATAGAAAAACATACAGCATGGAGTTAGGAGACCTGGATTCTAGTTCTGTTTCTATTAACTACTTAAGAACCTAAGTTGTTATTAAAATAATGAAAGTGCATCCTCTAATTGATGCATCCTCTACATCCTCTATTGATGTCTACATTCTGTGATTTATTCCATTAAGAATACAAAGCATTTCATTTGCAGCTAAAGAAATATGATTTTCACACCCTTTCATGTAAAATCATAGAATCTAAATTTGTTTCTTTTTCTGTGGGAATTTTAATTGTACATAAGATTTAATCTTATAAGAGTGACAGCATTGTTGTAAAACTTTGGTTGGAATCATTATGCTAGTTTTGAAATATTCATTTTGTTTATCTGCTCTTTGAGAATGTTTTTTGTGATAATCCTTCCACTAAATAATAACAATAGAAAACAAAGCCATCTGTAAACATTTATGTAATAATATGATACCTACAAGCACAATTTGCAGATTATTTTGAATTCATAAAATTTGAAATATTTTTAATATACAAACTTTTCTAAATGTGTAAATAAAAATGCAAAAAATCAATAAAAATTGAATAATACATCAACACATGTAAATAGGAAAACATAAGAGATGTATATTAAGCTATAAAAATATTAGTGACCACTCCACTGAATCGTCTTGCCTTCATAAGACAATAAATTACTTGGCTGTTTACCTAATATTGTAATTTTAGGTGTGTGTATATGATTTTTCCCCCTTTTCCAATTTTATTTTTAAATTTGTCTAGAATTGTATTTAGGTCAATTAGTTTACATAAAATAGTTTGCCTATAATCCCTAGGTTTTACTGAATAAAATGAGTGCATCACTTTATTTTTTTAAATTGTGTTTTTATTGCTGTAAATAAGACATTTTAAAAAATTCAAGTTGGAAAACAGCTGTTATCCCAAATACCAAAATAATGGAATTTACATTTAGATACTTTTACTTGAATAAAGAATTTAAGCAAGTATCCACATATTTTTATTCCTTCTATTTCTCTCTTGCCTAATTTCACTTCCTCAGCCCACCCCCTTCTCCACACACAAGCCAAAAATGGTTTCACATGAAACATTCAAACAAAAGCAGTCTATTGGTGAAATAATCTATATCATTTCCACAATTTTATATTACTCTTTGCCAAGGTCATCATCTGATTCTCACTGTTGGAGTTTTTAATTCTTAGCAAGCATCACCAATATAAATGCCCAAAGTTCATTGTAACTTTCTTTAATGTTGGAGCAGTTGTCTGTGTTTGAACAGATAAAATAAAAATAATAGTCCAGGAAAAAGCTATGAGTGCCTAGAAGGGGAAAATGTGCCAGTTGCTAGTCTTCCTTATTTTAGGAGTCACTCCCCACCCCCTGCAGTGTTAATAATCAAGGTAATTAAATTAAAATGTGGCCATTTTTTTAAACTTATGGGTCTACAGTTCTGAATTTTTGGTTAAAGGCTTTGGTTGCTATAAAAATGTTACTTTGAATATATTTCAATTGTAAGAATAAAAATGATACTTTTTCATTTAATTGGAATGATTTTCAAGTTTCTGCAAATAGGATAATTGTAAATTTAAAGCATCAAGTATTTATTGGTGAAAAATGTATATATTTCTATTCCAATAAATATAATAAGTGAAGTTAAAATAAATGTTTTAAAGTTTACCATATTGCCAGCGGTTTCACTGAAAAAAAAATTCTTTACCACTGTAAACATTTAATTTAGACCTATCCCATCCTCTAGGTGGCATAGAGTTATGAACATTATAAGACACAACAAAGATATTCAAAGATATGCCATTCAAATATTGGTATGACTTGTTTCCTTAAGTGTTATATTCAGCCTTTTGTCATAGCCTTAATAATGACAACTACATTAAATTTAGGCAGAACTTGAGTTCCAGCTCACCAAACATTCTTTACAAAAATTCCTGCTTATTTATTGCAGATTAATTTTTTATATGCTAATAGACAATTCTGAGACTATTTTAATATCATGTGTATGTGAACATACATCCTTACAAAAGAAATGAGAAATTCTGACAATGAGGAAGTTGACATAATTATAATTATGTGAGCATATAGTGTCTTGAACTCATCATTTACACAATTATGGGCAATAATTGATCAAGGTCAGCATTGCTCCTTGCTTTCCCTTTTATTCAATTGGGATGTATCTTTTCCAATACAGACTCATTACTGTTGGACATATTGCATATAGTAAGTACTCCATTATTCTCCAAAGGATAAATGCATTTAGAGAAAAAAAAATAATGCTTTTTTTATTCAGCTCGTAACTCACCTATTATCTGTCTACCTGGATGACCAGTGTGACTATCTGCAGTAATTGTAAGGTTAAGTACTTAGTTTTGAGTATTCTCCTTAGTCAAGCACTAAATTTTAACATCTAAAACTTCTGAATGTAGAAAACAAACGATAACATCATTACTCATAACCCCCCTGACTCTGGGATGCAGTTCTCCACATTTACAAAACCATCCTTGTCAGTGACTTGCTCACTGAATTTTTGCCTGTGTCTACAAAGAGAAAATAATAATAATAATAATAAAGGCTTGGATACAGTTTGAGTTAAAACAAATTTTTAAAAATTCTTGACTTTTGAGAAGGCAAGATTTTAAGGCAATCCTCACTAGACAAATTCTCTAGATGATTGCTCAACTTTCCCTCTCTATTCCTTGTGTAGCAGAGACTTGCTCATGTGAGGCGAGGAAGCAGACATCTCTCTCCATCAACTGGGAGCGCAACCATGACAATTTAATTTCTATTCCTTTAAAATTCTTTAAAACAGTAATGATATTATTACCAGGAAATGTATATCCACACACCACATACCCTAATGGGGCACCTTGTAAAGTTTCTGACATCCATTTCTGAATGCTGTTATCTGCATTGTTTAGAATGTAAGCCCCATGACCAGTAAAATACACAGAAATTAATAATGTTGTCACTTCTCTGAAAAACTAAATCATGAATTGTGTAGGAGTAATTTTGTTTTGAAGATTTCAATACGTGGGGAGTCAGGAGTACAAATGTTAGTACTTAAATAGTCTCTCCCTGTGCTCTCTCATTCCTTCGTCTCCCTTGATCATATTCATTTCCTGAACACGACTCCCCTATTTTTCTCTCAAGCCAATTAGAAATACCAAAACGTTAAACATGGTCTCAAAAGAAAGGGCTGCTGCCGGAAGGAAACTTCTACAAAAAAAGGCTGGATGCTAAGATACTACACCATGCCCGCAGCTCCCACACAGTGCAGTCGCTTTTTTTAGTACGTTTTCTGATCGGACTGTATGCTTCTGTTAGCCACTCAACCTAAAGATAAACAAGGGCTTTGGCTTATTGCACATTCAAAGAAGATTTCAAAGGATGAGTTTGGTGTTACTCTATTCTCTTTCAAGAAAAAAATCTTCTTAAGAGTTGCTGAGCTTTTGATTGTGTTGTTGCTAAAGGAGATTCATCACCCTGTCAGGTAGGTGCACAGCTCAACCTGGAAAAACAGGTAAATAGGGGCGTTCGCTGTTATTAGCTAACTTGCCTCTAAATGAATAAAATGAATCTGAACGTTGTAAATGTCTGTGCTCTTTAAAATAACAATAACAAAAAGTTTAGTCAAAAAAGGTTTGTTTTGTCTCCCCCCCCCTCCCCCCATGCTTTATCATACCCTAAAGAGCCCAGGTGCTGAGAAGCACACAAAGTAACTACAGTATACATAAGCCACGATCACCGCGTGTCTGTGTCAATTTCCTGAGGTGACTGTGAGAAAAGCTGGCGAGGCCCCGTGGTGTCAAGGGATTGAGGTCAGAATTCACTGGGAGGACCGATTGCTTGGCGAAAGAAGACGGCGGGACGGTGGGGGCTCACGAGCCAGGCTTTCGGAAAAAGGGAAGGTGGGTCAGGGGCGGACTTTGTGGAGAAGGCTTTGTCAGTGCGAGACCGGGTGGAGAGTAGCAGATGGGGGCATTGGAGGGCTGGCAGAAGCGGGAAATCAGACAGGGGGAACGCAGAGGCGGTGAGGACTGAGAGGATCCTGTTTGGGGTAACGGGAGGGTTGGGTCCATGCACCTCTGCTGCTAGTATAAGAGCTGGAAGTGAGGCGAGACCGCGAGCTGCCCGGGAGGGAGAGGGGTTCAGATTGCCAGCAGGTGGAGTTGAAATCAAACAGCCCCTCAGGGACCACGGAGCAGCCCTCCCGAGACCCTTGCCTGGAAGTAGAGGAATCACAGCAGGTGGTTTGTGGTACCTCCTAAAGCCAAGACGCTCTCTTCCCGTTTAGCCTAGGCGTCCTATCCCCTGAGCCCTCCAGGCTACTCACCGGTCCGGGGAGAAAAGCGCCATCCGGGCGCGCGCGAGGGCTAAGCGGCGCAGGCGGCAGGCAGGGCCGGGTGGCGGCGGCGCTGTCCTAGGCAGGGGGCCGGAGCCGGGGGACACGGAGGTGGCGATAGCGGCGGCGGGGGCACAGGGAGCTGCGGGCGGGGAAGGCGGTGGATCCCGAGCTGCTGCGCGGCGCGCGCTCTCTGCCCATCACCGGCTCCGCTAAAGCGGCTATAGAGATACTGCCGCTGGAGGGGGAGGGAGGCGAGGGGGAGGGGAGGAGGCACGCGGCGGGGAGGGAGGAGAGAGAAAAGGGTGGGGGAGAGCGTGGGGAGAAGGGGAGATGATCACCCAGAATGGAGAGGAGGAGGGAAGGAGGGAGGCGCGCACGAACCCATCGAAGGTTCCCACCAGAAGAGCTTGGAAGGAGAAATTCAGATGAAATGGGTCTCTTCCCCTCCCCCACCTCTCCTTCCCCTTTTCTCCCTTCGCGCCCTTTCCCTGGAATCTTCCTCTCCAGGCTCAGGCTGGGGCTTTTACCCAGGCTCGGCGGCAGCGGGGGCTTCTGCGCGCTGGTAAGGTTGCTGAGACCAGGAGGCGGCCGCGACCGCTCTCGGCGCCACCGGCCTGAGGCACCTGTGCGCGCACACACCGCGGTCGGCTCCATTGCGGCGGCTCCCAGGCAGTGACCCCAGGCCATTGCTCTCCTTCTCTCGCATTTCTGGTCCGATCATGATCATGATTGTGCATCCGTGACATCTGCGTCGTCCCCCTATTGCTGTCTGCTTCCCCGGGCTCTCTTTGGCACAAAGTGTCCGGCCAGAAGAAGCCGGCTGGGAGCCTAATGCAGGCCACCATCGCCTGCCACTTGGAGCTATCGCCTTGGGCAGAGGCGGCAGTATTTGTTTGCCGCCGGGTTGACCATCTAACGAGGTAAAAACGAAAAAAAGGGGGAAAAATCCTATGACCCGACTGCCTAGGACCATGGCACAGGGCAGCCCGTTACCTTACATCTTGGCTCTCCTCTTCCTTTATCCCAACATCCTAGAAAACCTAATCTCGTTTTAACACTTAATCGAAATATTTCTCAATCTTTTTATTGCATAGCTTTTCGTTTTCATGCCAGTTCTTCTAGGGTTGGCCTCGCTTTTCTATTGTGGATTTTCTTGGCTCTGTTAGACTATGAATCAGTCCTGTTTATTTGCAAACTACAGTCCCATGAAAATAGATACTGTATTTAGCACGTGTACACTTACAAGATAAAAGGGGTGAATCCACACTTTCAGTAAGTATAAAAACTATCGGGGCATTATCGACTGATTCCCATGAACCACATTTTGTTTCATAATCTCCATTTGGTAGTTGAGGGTAGGCAGGGAGCAAATAGGTTATTTGTGTAAAAGATATGACTGGGGGGAAAAAGTAGTAAACTCTCCTTAAATAACCTAATATAAAGTGATCAGATGACTCTCTATGAGTACCCTAGAGTGAAAGAGTTCAGATTTTGTTTGTGTGCTGTTATTTTAGAGTTTTTCAGTTTCCTGAGTCATTTTTTGAAGTCAAAGGATTTTAGCCCTTAGAATAAATAAATTAGGCATTTTATTTTAACTAAGCATGTCTTACATAACAAGTGTATTAACAGTGAAATATTGCACTACTGAGAATGGTGAAGTATGGAGAAGAATTTTTAGTTCAATGAAACATACCCAAATATTGATGAAAAGTCTCTAGTTCTTCCCATAGATATTCACATGAGGAAAAAATAAATGTTGGTGATGAAAGTATTGCTCGATGGTCTGTATTTTACAACTTGCTAAAATCTTTTCTGTGAAGTAAATATTTCCTGCCAATGTAAATATTTTTCACATCTACCTGGTAATCTAAATAACAGTAGCACCTTCTCTTTAAGAGAAGATATCCAACTCTTCTAATACACGTCAGCTTTAAAAGGCATGTGTCTCCAGGTGTTCAGCACTGCACCATGCAAATTCGCCAGATGATATTCTTTCAAATAAGATCAGACATAGAATATGGTTGGTGAAAACTACAACTCATTTTACTCCAAGTCTTCTTAGCTGTGACTATATTATAGAAGGAAGCAGTAGTGACTTCTTGGGCAGGGAGTGGTCACCAAGAATTAAATCTTTATTTTTCCTCATCTGTGTCTCAGATATTCCTCATTCCTTCTTTGCTAAGGTGATTCCTTCTTTGCCTTTGAGATTTGTGCTATTTTCCTCCTAGGTTTGATTATGACACTGTAATAGCAATAGTTGTATAATCTCATTTTATGGTTGTAAAAAGGTAGATAAAAATGCCAATTCAAATTCATTAAAAGCCAAGAGAAGGGATGGCACTTAGAGTATAGAAAGATGAGTAGTCACTCCTCCCAACCACTTGGCCCACCAGGACAAGAATCAATGGGCTGATAAAAGATGGAAGGGCATTCTCGATCTGCTGGAGGAACTGATTTCAATTTAGATTCTCGGGCTGGATGAAAATTTTCCTGTCACCTGTACCACAGCAGTTTCTCTCTCTCATATGCTTTCCTCTACATCTCCATTAGTGCCATACTGTGTTAAGCATTACAACACAGGAAGCCAAATAAGCAAAATAACAAGCTTCATTTTAAACACTGACCCTTTGAATTTACTTAGTTGAAAATAAATTCTCACACTGCAATTTTCTGAAATCAGAAAGATTGAAAACCCTCTTTAAACAAATACTTCACAGGTGGCAATTAGTTAGCAAAAGAACTATCATTCCTCTATTTATTGAACATATTAATAAGCACTCTTTAGGAGCACATACTATGTTAGGTCCAGGGGAACCACACAAGAAAATTGGTAACTGTGCCCTTGCGAAACTTAGAGTCTAATGAGCCAATAATAGTGCTTTTTCACTAAGAAAGGTGTTATGATGATGATGGTAAATTTGAATTAAAGACATCAATAAGATTATGAGAAAAGGCATACAGGTGATTAGGCAATGCATATAGCCAGTTCTTACATGAGTTTTTGTTTTTTTAATTTAATAACTCTTTATTGTTCAAATTATTACAATTGTTCCTCTTTTTTCCCCCATATCTCCGCTCCACCCAGTTCCCACTCCACCCTCTGCCCTTACCCACCCCCACCCCCGCACTGTCCTCCTCCATAGGTGTACGATTTTTGTCCAGTCTCTTCCCGCACCCCCCACACCCATTTCCCCCTGAGAATTGTCAGTCCACTCCTTTTCTGTGCCCCCGACTCTATTATATTCACCAGTTTATTCTGTTCATCAGATTTTTTTATTCACTTGATTTTTAGATTCACTTGTTGATAGATATGTATTTGTTGTTCATAATTTTTATCTTTACCTTTTTCTTCTTCTTCCTCTTCTTAAAGAATACCTTTCAGCATTTCATATAATACTGGTTTGGTGGTGATGAACTCCTTTAGCTTTTTCTTAACTGTTAAGCTCTATCTGCCCTTCAATTCTGAATGATAGCTTTGCTGGGTAGAGTAATCTTGGTTGTAGGTTCTTGCTATTTATCACTTTGAATATTTCTTGCCACTCCCATCTGGCCTGCATAGTTTCTGTTGAGAAATCAGCTGACAATCGTATGGGTGCTCCCTTGTAGGTAACTAACTGTTTTTCTCTTGCTGCTTTTAATATTCTCTCTTTCTCTTTTGCCCTTGGCATTTTAATTATGATGTGTCTTGGTGTGGTCCTCTTTGGATTTTTTTTGTTTGGGGTTCTGTGTGCTTCCTGGACTTGTAAGTCTATTTCTTTCACCAGGTGGGAGAAGTTTTCAGTCATTATTTCTTCAAATAGTTTTTCAGTATCTTGCTCTCTCTCTTCTTCTGGCACCCCCATAATTCTGATGTTGGTACGCTTGAAGTTGTCCCAGAGACTCCTTACACTATCTTCAACTTTTTGGATTCTTTTTTCTTTTTGCCTTTCCGGTTGAGTGTTCTTTGCTTCTTTGTATTTCAAATCTTTGACTTGATTCTTGTGATCCTCTAGTCTGCTGTTAGATCTCTGTATGTTGTTTTTTATTTCAGTTAGTGTATGCTTAATTTCTAGTTGGCCCTTTTTCATATCTTCAATGGTCTTGCTAAATTTATTGGCCCTTTCTAGAAAATTATTGAGAAACCTTATAACCATGATTTTGAACTCTATATCCAGACGTTTGCTTTCCTCCATTTCTTTCATTTGTGATCTGTTTCTTTGTCTCTGCATTTTGGCTGCTTCCCTCAGTTGATAGAGTAGCTTTGTGTGCTAGGTGTCCTATAGGGCCCAGTGTCTCAGCCTCCCCAGTTACCTGAGGTGGACACTCTTGGTGCACCCCTTTGTGGGCTGTGTGCACAGTCTTGTTGTAGTTAAGCCTTGATTGTTGTTGGTATCACTGGGAGGAATTGACCTCCAGGCCAGTTGGCTGTGAGGATCAGCTGTGTCTATGGTGGGAGAACTTCTGTGCTGGAGACACCCTTATGAGACAAGATTTGCAAAAAGCCTCTGTGCTCAGCTTGGATGGGGCAGAGTCTCAGGGCGGAGCAGACAGCATTGGTTTCCCATCAGCCCTGCCCTAATAGGCCCCTGTGTCTCAGTGTCCCATGGTATTCGCTGCAAGCACCTCTGAGAGAAAGCTGCCCTTGAGTTCCGCCCGCTGCCAGACAGTCCAGTTTCTCCCCACATGAATCTGGGTCCCCAGAGTCTCGCCCAGAACTGGAGTTCAGCACAGTCGGGAGCTTTTGTCTCCCTCCTGCTTGAGAAAGCCAGCCACGTACTCAGTTGCCAGTCCTCTCTGTGTGCGCATATCAGTACCTCTGCCTCCTGCAGCTCCTCTGAGTCTCAGTGTGCTTTTCTCTTTCCTTCTAGTTGTAAAATTTCCACTCAGCAAGCCTTCCTGTGGTTCTGGATGATGTCTGTTTTGTCTTTTAGTTGTTGTTTTGAAATTGTTGTGCGAGGCAGCAGTTTAGGTGTTTACCTATGCTGCCATCTTGGTTTCTCCTTATATGAGTTCTTAAAGAAAGGAGGAGAAAGAGGGTTTAGGGGAAAGAGAATCTGTTGTAAAAGGAAACAATGGGAAAATTTTAGGCCAGTGAAAATTTTTGATGAGACTTCACTTTTAAAAATTAACATCTGCTCATAGTGGTGGGGGAAATAGAGAGAAATAAATGTTTTTGAGGTTGTAGAGACTTCTGAAAAATTATATATGTACTATATGATTAGTACTGCTAAATACTTGAATAAAATCTGGATGAAGATGATGACAAAAATTAGCAGCGTTCCCTTTCTCCTACTGAAGAATACACCAACCAACAAGGATAATAATTTTAAAAAGCATGCAAATTCTATTTTCAGGAAAATTGGGAAGTAGATAACCTGCAGTTTTCAAAACGTGTGTACAAGATGCCAAAACCTATGAGATCAACCAGAAGTTTCAGAAAAAGAAGTAGGAAAAGAAGAGCAGATAGTGGGTCCAATGATAGGTAATCTTAGAAAGCATTGGTACAAATATAATTCTTGAAAGTGAGAGTTTGACTGTGAAATTCAAAGGCTCTTTCCTTTGATTAAACAATGGATTCAGGAACAGAAACTGGGCTCTAGCAAAAGGAGGGAAGGTAGAAGCCTGGCAAGCGTAAAACGTGGCTAATATCGCAAAACCCCCCAAAACATATTTCCTGCAGCTGAATTGCTCATCTAGATTTGCAAATAATATACAGCTTACTTTCAGCAATCAGTGTGGGAACTGAAGTGAATAGGGCTGGTGACCTAAGCCCTCTTGGATGTGTCTTGTCTGAAGTAATGGTGGGCTACACAAAGATGAAAAGAAGGGTAATATTTGTAAAGAGCAGTCTATCTCTGACGTAGCAGAGAAGACCAAAACTTTGTAAATCCCAGATAGCTATTTCCCCCTCACTTCTCCCCAGGAACCTAGATGAGAAAAACTAACTCTGTTCATTATGAGTAATAAAAAAAGAACAGCCACAGCACCAATACAAATACAATATAGGAAAAGACAGAAGAGCTGAAAAATGTACCAAATGTTAATGAACACACACTATAACAAGGTTAGCATGGAGAAGTTAAAAAATTTGTCCTAGCATTCCACTATGAATTTTCATAAGGATACAATAAAGAAATTACTTCTGTGAATGAGAACTACAAAGCACAAATGCAAGAACTTGAGCATGGTTGATGAAACAGAGCTGATTACCCAAAGCTGGAAAAACTCAAGAAAGAAGTGGAAGAAAACTAAAATCATCCTAAATTAAGAATGACTATGGAAGAATTACAACATAAAAGACACTCTGAGGTAAATACAGTAAGGGAAAGGGCACAAATGAGAAAGACTAGCAAAATGAAATGGAAATAAAGAGATAAATAGGATTAGAGAGTACAAAAAGATGAGGAAGATAGGAAAGTTAATCTAACATACATAATTAAAGAACTTGAAGAAAAACAAATAATGGAAAATAATAAATATTTAAACATAATATTTTATATTAAAAAAAAACATTCTTGCCTGGCTGGTGTGGCTCAGTGGTTGAGTGTCAACCCAGGCACCAAGAGGTCATCTGTTCCATTACTATTCAGGGCACATGCCTGGGTTTCAGGCTCCCTTCCCAGCAGGGAGTGTGAAGGAGGCAGTCCATTCATAAATTAATGTTTCTCTCCCTCCCCCTTCCTTTCTCTCTCTCCAAAAAATGAAAATTCTTGAAATGAAACAAGACTTGAAATTTTATTTTTAAGGTCATATGATTTCTAGGGGGAAATGCCACAGAATCATCACCATCAAGGTATGTCCTAGTATAGTAAGTATAATCCTATATAATAAAGAGGTAATATGCAAATTGACCATCACTCCAACACACAAGATGGCCACTCCCAGGTGGACACAAGGCGGCCTGCAGGGGCAGTTGGGGGTGACCAGGCCAGCAGGGGAAGGCAGTTAGGGGCAATTGGGTCGGCAGAGGAGCAGTTAGGCATCGATTAGGCTGGCAGGGGAGTGGTTAGGGGGTGATCAGGCTGGCAGGCAGAAGCGGTTAGGGTCAATCAGGCAGGCAGGCAGGCAAGTGGTTGGGAGCCCCAGTCCTGGATTGTGATAGGGATGTCCGACTGCCCATTTAGGCCCGATCCCAGTGGCAGTCGGACATCCCTTAAGGGGTCTCAGATTGGAGAGGATGAAGGCTGGGCTGTGGGACACACACACACAAACCATGCATGAATTTCATGCTCCAGGCCTCTATTTTAAATATAATAAAGAATTTTAGGAATATGCAGGTAAAAACAATCCGTAAATTAAAAAGGAAAATACTGAGACTGGCCTCAGAATTCTTTAACACAACATTCACTGCAGAATAGTCATTTAATATCAGCAGAGGAAATCCCAAATTATACCAAACAAAATAAAGTAAGAGGTAAGGCTTATTTTTGTTCTAAACAGTCTTTCAAGTTTATCAAGTATAAACAAACAGTTTTGAACATGCAAGAATTAATGGACTATTATTCTCACAAACCCATCCTCAGGAAAGCACCAGTATAGGAATGGAATTTAATTTTCTAAAAGATAAAAAGGAGATATCTTGAATCAAGTATTGACTGTAAACATTGAATGTATATAACCGTTCATTTGAAATGTGAGATTATTAGAATTAGAGCAAAATAATAAAATATAAATCTTGTATACCCTGACAATATAAAAATTATATATCTAAACAATTTGGATGAGAAGGTCATTCATTGTATAATGATTAAGTTTCAAATAAACTCATATAAAGGAATAAATAAGTAATCTAACATATTTAACAACATCAAGGTAAACTATAACAGGATAATATCTAATAATTATGTAATAAAATAAGACAGGAAGAACAAGAAATACTAATTTTCATCATTACTTATTTTAGCAAACTAACAGAGTCATTCTTTAAAAATAGAGAAACATTGTTAATGTATAAAGAAATAATTATAACAATTAGAAAGAATAAAATAAAAATAGCCATAAATTTTAAGAAAGCACACAGAAAGAATTTTACAAAGTTAAAAACAGAAATGTAGCGTAAAAGAATATGGCAGAACCAAGAGTAAACATACTCTTTATACCAATAAATATAAATAAGATCATCTCATTTTCTATTAAAAATAGATATTTTAGACTGAATTAGGAAACAAAATAGAATTTTGTTTTATATTCACATTCATACAAAACAATTATGAATAACTATGTACCAAATAGCATAGCACCAAGGTAACTATATCGAAATTACAGCCCTAGCCAATTTAGCTCAGTGGATAGAACGTCAGCCTGCAAACTGAAGGGTCCCGGGTTTGATTCCAGTCAACGGCACATACCTGGGTTGCAGCTTGATCCCCAATAGGGAGTGTGCTGAAGGCAGCCAGCCAATCAATGATTCTCATCATTAATGTTTTATCACTCTCTCCCTAACCCTTTCTCTCCGAAATCAATAAAAATATGTTCTTTTAAAAAAGAAATTGTAATATATACAAGATGATAACATGAAGCTCACAATTGGTAAAAGTCTTTGTATTTTTAATTCACAAAGTCCACAATAAAGATATTTAAGATTAAATTTTATATTCTACTAGAGGCCCGGTGCACGAAATTCATGCACGGGTAGGATCCCTAGGCCTGGTAGGCGATCAGGGCCAATCTGTGGGGCAATCAGGGGGTCCCCACTGGCACCCACCTTGGCCAGCCTGGCACTGCCTGCTCGCCAGTTGCCTCCCTCAGGGTGGTGGGGCCCACTGGCACTCACCTTGGCTGGCCTGAGGCCTGCAGGCTGGGGGAAGCTCCTGCATTGAGTGTTTTCCCCTGGTGGTTAGTTCAGGTCATAGTGACTAGTCACTCCACTGGTTGTTTCACCGTTCGGTTGATTTGCATATTAGGCTTTTATTATATAGGATTTTTTAGATCAGTCTCACTTAGTATCAATAGAAAATCCTAGTTAAAATATTTTTAAAAAACCCTAGCAGCATATTAAAAACAACAATACATTGTTATCACCAAGTGTGTTTTCTTAGGAATGTAAATATCTTTCTATACTAGAAAACCTATTAACATACTTCATCCCCTCATCTACAAAGTAGTAGTATCCACTTTATGGAATTTTTTGCAATGGTTTGAAGAGTTACTGCTTATGAAATCTTTAGTAAGGGTGCCTGGGATATAGTTAGCCCTTCATAAATATTATCTGTTGTGTTTATCAGCTTTCATAAGATATTAAAAAATGGCTGTGCTATGATAATAATATGAATCTTATTTTCATTTTCTTGAATAAAATAACTTCTTGTGTTGGTTTATTAATGCTGTGTTCTCATCTTTTGTTCCTTCCCTCAGGATTTTCATTATTATTTTTCAGGTCTTCTGTTCTTTTTGTATTATTATTAAAATCCTGCTAAGCATTAAAGTCAATTTGCAAATTTAGAGTGTACTGCAAACTATCCACTTAAAAATAATTTCATATTATAATAGTTCAATGTAAGTAGTCTCTCTAAATAGACTTTATTATTATTTTTTTTTTAGAGCAGCTTTAGGTTCATAGCAAAATTGAGCAGAAGGTACAGAGAGCTCCCATATTCCCCCTGTTCTCCCTCTACACACAATCTCTCCCACCATCTACATTCTGTACCAGAGTGGTACATTTGTTCCAACTGAACCTATAGAAGCCAAAGTCTATAGTTTACATTAAACCTTACTCTTAGGGTTTTGAGAAATGTATAATGATGTATGTCTACCATTAGAATTGCATACAGAAGTTTCACACCCTAAATACCCTCTGTGCTCCACCTATTCATTCTCCCCTCTCCCTTAACCCCTAGCAACCTCTCCAAAGTTTTGCCATTTCCAGAATGTCATATAGTTGAAGCCATAGTAAATAGCATTTTCAGATTGGCTTCTTTCACTTAGTAATATGTATTTAAGATTCTTCCATGTCTTTTCATGGCTTCTTCCCCCCACACCCCAATTCATTGAATTCTACTTTTTAAGATATAAAGATTGTTAATAGCTTTGTTTTTTGCTAGTTTAGGGCTATGATATATAGCCTTAAACTAGTAAAAAACTAGTTTTGAACGACGTCTAACTGCTCCTCTACCGACCCGATTGCCCCTAACTGCCTTCCCCTGCCTTCCCCTTTAATGCGTTCCCAAATGGTCTGATGTTTCCACACAAATCTTGCAATGATCAATCAAGAGCCTCGAGCGATTTTGTATTAGTGCATATTGTATTAGTGCATATCAAATTTTCTGAGTTTTTGTTTTACAAGTGATAACATTTAGAATGCCTTTGCTAAGATGTAAAGGTTCTTTTTAGTAAATGAGTGTAACTTTACTCTTATAAAATATATTATCTTAGGAGCATTATATTTTGTTATTGTCATTTATTATACTTATTTTTCTATTAATTCCTTATTAAGTTACTTGTTTTATTTTTTACTAGCTGTACCCGGTCATGCGTTGCTGTGGCTCAGTCTGGTTAAATGGAAAAGAAAGAAAAGAGAAAGCGCACATTTCTAAATGTTTAATTTCACAATGCTTGTGGGTATACAATATTTTTTGTTGGTCCATTGTCTGTGCAGATATAGAGATTGTCTGGTTTGCCAACTCTAGAACATGCAACATATAATTGTCCATGTGAGAAGCAATCGTGTCTAGATCTAAACCCTAAACCACACAATTCTAAAGATTGGCCCTGAGCTTTGTTGATGGTGAGTGCAAACGCCAATTGAATAGGGAATTGCAATCTCTTAAACGGAAGTGGCATATCCGTTGGAATCATAGAAATGTGAGGTATGAGGACATCTTCACCTTTGAAAGGTCCTGTCAAGATTGTTGCTTCTACAACGTTGCTCATTAATTTTTATTACTGCAAGCCGCTTGCCGTTGTAAAGCTTTGGCTGGTTGATATTTCGCAACGTGATAATTGGCACGCCAATTTTCAATTCCAGTACGTGTGATGGCATCCCTGGCAGATCGAGTGAATTCAAAAATTCTGTTGGATAATTAACCGCTTCATCTGCTTCCACAACAGACAGTGTCGATGGACTTATATGTGACTGCCCCGCTTTAAATGTTCCACTGAATAATATTGTAAAGTTCGTAGATGTCTTTGTTCTTGGCCGCAAGAATAGCTCGTTCATTCAGCCAATCGTCATTCTTATAATTGGTTTGAATATCGGGAAATACTTTTTCAACCAATTCTATTGGGAAATACTTTTTCAACCAATTCTTCTTTTGATGTCACTAAATTGCAGTAGTTATGAGGCAATGAAATTCATCCTGAGGTCAGATTAACTGGCACCTTTCCATTCCCAATTTCCAGCAATTGATGTGAGAATATCTCAGCTGAGAGATCATTTTGCAGCTGGACATGCATATTTGTAGTTAATTTTTTATATATATATATATTTTTTATTGATTTTTTACAGAGAGGAAGGGAGAGAGATAGAGAGTTAGAAACATCGATCAGCTGCCTCTTGCACGCCCCCTACTGGGGATGTGCCCGCAACCCAGGTACATGCCCTTGACTGGAATTGAACCTGGGGCCTTTCAGCCCGCAGGCTGACGCTCTATCCACTGAGCCAAACCGGTTTCTGCTATTTGTAGTTAATTTTAACGTCTTTAGGTGTCGCCACAAAGTTGAGTATTTCAGGCAAGCATTTATTTCATCCGCTGGTGTCGATCGAGGAATTACAGGTAATGTTTGCCTGAAATCTTCTGCAAGCAATATTAATGCGTTCCCAAATGGTCTGATGTTTTCACACAAATCTTGCAATGATCAATCAAGAGCCTCGAGCGATTTTTTGTGCGCCATTGTGCATTCATCCCAAACAATAAGTTTGCATTTCTGCAATACTTTTGCCATGCTGGATGCTTTGGAGATGTTGCACTTGGGAGTTTCAATGAATTGCATGTTCAATGGCAATTTCAAAGCGGAATGAGCAGTACTTCCACCTGGTAGCAATGTCACAGCTATTCCGGACGATGCAAGAGCTAAGGCTATGTCATTTTGGGATCCAATTGCTGCCAGAATCAATCTAAATAGTAACGTTTTACCAGTTCCTCCTGGCGCATCTAAGAAGAAGATTTCTTCAACCCCGTTATTGACAGTTTGCATTATTTGATTGTAAATGCCATTTTGCTCAAGTGTTAACTTAGGAATATTTGATTGCACATACAACAAAAGATCACCCGTGTTGTAATTTTGTTCACGACGCAATTCTACATCGAGCACAGCAGCAGCAGATCGATTCGGTGATGGCATTCCCAATTGATTGAGAACTTCGTTTGTGATTTCTAAGCACAAATCTTCAATCATTATCAATGCTTTGTTGTAGATTTCTGCTGTGAAATCCATGTTCATATTTGAATTTTCCTTGCATATTCGATGGAAAATATCTTCAGCCATGTGCGATTTATATTTCTCCCATAACTCTGCTGGAGATGAAGGAGAGCAGGTGGTCAATATGATTGCAAACAATGCATGAATTTGATTTGGATGTGACATGTTGCACGCGTCATTAATGCATACATCCCAGTCTCGGTCGTTCTCCAATAAATTCAGAGCTTGACATGCACTGCGGAAAGTGGCATGTGTAACGTCATCGACAATACTCAATTGCTGGAAAGACGTTGAACCGGGCACATTTGCCAGCAGATGGCGCTGTTTTTTTTTTAAAAGCATGTTTTTACCTGTCACAGGTGTGACATCTATATAATAGTAGGTATAAGGTATATAAAAACATGCGCGTATTCGAATGCAACATTGTGTCAAAATTTCAAAGCAATCGGTGAAGAACTTTCGGAGACTTAAGATTTTGAACAAATGAACATTTACATTTTTATTTATATAGAAGAAGATTAAGGCCCCTGATACAGGGCTCTTTTCTGTGGGTGTGGTCCTGGCAGTGTGATCAGCAAACTTATTTCCTATTGCAATTTCATTTCTGCCCCTCTGGCGCCCCTGACAGTGTATTACTGCTATTTCCTTGGGCAATTGTATTGCTTCTAGGAGCTGTAAGATATATTTTTTCATAGTTTATTGGGCTTTTTTGGCATTTAAATATCCTTTTTCCTTCCAAATAGCTGCATGGGCATGCAGTGTTAAGAATGCATATTTAGAGTCAGTGTATGTGTTTAGTCCTTTTTATTTCCCTAATCCCAAAGCCCTTGTGAGAGATATTAACTCTACCAGCTGAGCTGAGGATCTGGGTGGTAAAGCGTGGGCCTCTATTACTTCATGTAAGGATACTATGGCATATCCTACATAGCATGTTCCTTCTTTTATAAAAGTACTTCATCTGAAAACCAAACCTCATCTCGATTTAGAAGAGGTTGGTCTTTGAGATCTGGTCTGCTCGCAGACCTGATCTATGATTTCACAACAGATGTGTTCTATTTTTGAATTGGATATAGGCATTGGGGTGGCTGGATTCAGAACAGCACAGTTTTCTATTTTTACTTGAGGATTTTCAGTTAGGGTGACCTGATATCGTAGAATGCAATTATTGGTAAGCCAATGGGGCTCTTTGGTTTTTCACAAAGGCCCCATTTGATGAGAGGTATATGGAGTAATTTCTTGTCCCAGGGATATTTTAAAAGCTTCCTCTGAGAGCAAGGCAGCTGCTATGACTACCTTGAGACAGTGGGGCCAGCTCCTGGCTACTGTATCCCAATTCTTTTGAGAAGTAGCCAGTTGGTCTCTTGGCAGGTCCCACGACCTGTGTCAGGGCCCCTAAGGCAATACCCTGCCTCTCAGTAACATACAATTGGAAAGGTTTTCCAAAGTTTGGCAGACTCAAATCAGGAGCTTGAGTCAGGGCCTCCCTGATCAAGGAATGTTGTAATAACCTTTTGTAGGACTTCCCTTGCTTCCTAGATTTGTATAATATTGCCGCTTATTTGGAAATTTATTTGGGTCCTTTAACCCAATCATGGCTAGTTTTGCTCTATGGGCTCGTCCTGGAGTTCCCGTGGCCCAGACTTGGGGGTTAAGCTCCTGGTTTATATCTATATCTATTTCAGCTACCCCTCTTTTTATAAGTAAAGTCATAATTGGAATGGGACTCTTGGTGCCTGTTGAAAAAAAAAAAGGTTTTGACTGTTTAGAATATCTCTCCCTTACAATGGTGTGGGACATTCTGTCATAACTAGGAATTGGTGCACAAAAGTAGCTGCTCCCCACAGGTGATTTAAAGTGGTGTAAAGTACTTTGCCTTGGGTTTTCTATCCACCTGTATAATGCTGCTGACAGAAGAGGGAGATCCTCAGTAGGAAGTCAGCACAAGGAAGGCAGCTCTGTTATCTAAAAGAATGTTAAGGGACTTTCCTGCCACTTCAAGGGTACCCTTGGCTCGGCCCCCTCAGTGATGCTGTTCTTAGTGGGAGCCTGCTGGAGCACAGGGGTCCATCCTTCAGTTTAAGGCGATTGTGCGGGCAGGTTCTGGTCCAGGGCCCTCCGGCCCTTGAGACAGTCACTCTCCCAGTGACCAGACTTGCAGCGGAAGGGGCACAATTTTTGAGGTGACCCCCTCTTAGGGCTGTCCTTTTGCCAAGGTCTGGGCTGCTTGCTTTTACAGCAAGTGCTAGTAGGAGTACTTTTAGGTTCCCCTACCTGTGACATCATCAGCTTCTGCCCCTGCAAGGCAGCAATAAACCGGGCTTGCCTTTTCTCCTTGTGTTTCTCCTTTTCTAAAGCCCTCTCTTCTTCCTCTCAATCCCTGTTGTGAAATACCGAGGAGGCTACTTTTAACAGCTCTTCCACTGGGATAGCTGGTCCTATTCCTGATTTCTGTAGTTTCCTCCTAATATCGGGGGCTGACTGGGTCATGAATTTATCTTTTAGGATAATTGTTCCAGCTGGATCAATTAAAGCATGCACTGTTTTTGAAAAAGCAAATAGATTTTATTTCCTCTGACTTGGAGCACAGATGGGCTTTTCTGGCTAATCCGGAAAAGCAAGTGTCTGGAGCAAGTTCCAGGAGTAACACACCCTCCTGTCTATAGGTTTCAAGATTCTGTTGCTAAGTATCTCTATACAGATTAAGTCTCAGAGTTTTCTTAATACTGGTCTTCCCAGAATCCTGGCAAGTTTATCTTCAAGTCCCAAGCCTGCTGGCTTCTCTGTAAGGGAGTAAAATTGCTCTTTTTTTTTTTTTCCTTTCTCCTTTCCCCCTCCCTTTCTGCATTCTCTAGTTACGGAAGTCTTTAAATGTTTGCTCTTGGAGTGTCCTTGGCTGGGGATTATTTGCAGGCCAGCTGCAAATTACTCATACTGTTTGACTTTATTCTACTTTTCCTGTCTCAGTTTCCCCTATTCCTCCTGCCCTGGAATCTTGTAACAGAAGTATCAGCAAGTCTCCACCACAGTACCTGTTTGCATTTGAATGAATGAATGCAACGTTAGTATTATGTAATTATATCACCTCATTACTCTTAGAAATGCCTCTGAGAATGATAGTTGGGTGTGCTTGGATGGGATTTTAACACAGAAAATACCCAAACACTGGCAGATTTCATTTCTTTGAGTTCAATCTTGGCTAAGAAGTAAACCCTTTCTGCTTTTTGCTGAGTTTTCTTCAGGAAGCATAGACTAGGAAGAGAAATTTGAAATAAAGAAAGATAGCTTAAAGAAAACTATTGGAATTAGACTAGGAAAACATGGTGAAACATTTAATATCCTGCAATCTGGCCCAATTTGTCAGTGGCCTCTTTATTAAAAAATTTCAGAAGGCATCTCTATAAAAGACCTTTCTACTGCTTCTCTAGGTACAGAAAGTAGGATAACAATCTGCAGCTCACACACAGAATATTTGTCTCTAGTGTAAGTTCTTTTGTTTCTTGTAGTAACAGAAACAAATTAAACATGTTGATGGAGTACAAAGTGAAATAGACAGACTTAACGAACAGGCATGGAGGAGATTTAGAAAGTAGGACGGAAATAAACCATTTTTTTCAGAAGAGGATAATTGATCACCCAACCCAAATTTTGGGATAATACTAGGAACCTTTGTCAGCTATCCACAAGTGACTGCAATGGTTGGAGAAGAGGATGAAGAGGCATTGCACTATTAGAAAAGAGTTGAAGTGGCAGAATTTGAAGATACTAAATCAGATTAGAGAATAGATTTTTATTTTTATGAAAATCCTTACTTTGAACATAAAGTCTGTCCAAAGAATTACATGTGAATGAGAATGGCAATCCTTTCTAAAGCTCCACTGGAAATCTGGAAAGGATTTGACAAAACATTCAAGGCCAGTGCAGAATAAAGCCAGCAGGAAGGGACAGCATGAGGAACCAGAAAGCTTTTCTGATGCAGGTACAGATAAGTTAGGACAAGTCATCAAAGATGATATTTGGCCAAATCCATTACAGCACTAATTGGTTCCTGACCTGGATAATGAAGAAGGGAAGGAGAAAAAGATGATAATGATGATGATGATGAAGGTTTTGAAGATATTGATGAAGATGGGATGAGGATGAAGATGAGAAAGATGAAGATGAGGAGGAGGAGGAAGAAGAGGAACATGAAGAAGATAATTAATGGAATACTGATGGATTTTGCCTTTTTCACAAATTTTCTCCAGTCCCTGGAAGCAATTCAGTCTTTTTTTCCTCTTGAGTTCAGTTGCCCTGTTATGGATGTCTTTTTTCTCCTTTACACTATGGTTCTCACCTTATTTGGGGGTTGGGAGAGATACTTTGAACAGAATGCAGTGGGAAAAGAATTTCTGACCCTTTCTGTTCCAAATTTATTTGTATTATTTCCCGTCTTTTTTTTAATGAATATTTATTCAGATTATTACAATTGTTTCTCCTTTTTCCCCCCATAGCTCCCCTCCACTCAGTTCCCATCCAACCTTCTGCCTGTACCTCCCCCAACTGTCCTCATCTATAGGTGGACAATTTTTGTCCAGTCTCTTCCTGCACCCCCACCATACCTCTTTCCCCCTGAGAATTATCAGTCCACTCCCTTTCTATGCCCCTGATTCTATTATATTCACCAGTTTATTCTGTTCATCAGATTTTTAATTCACTTGATTTTTAGGTTCAGTTGTTGATAGATATGTATTTGTTGTTCATAATTTTTATCTTTACCTTTTTCTTCTTCCTCTTCTTAAAGAATACCCTTCAGCATTTCATATAATACTGGTTTGGTGGTGATGAACTCCTTTAGCTTTTTCTTATCTGTGAAGCTCTTTATCTGCCCTTCAATTCTGAATGATAGCTTTGCTGGGTAGAGTAATCTTGGTTGTAGGTTCTTGCTATTCATCACCTTGTAGATTTCTTGCCATTCCCGTCTGGCCTGCATAGTTTCTGTTGAGAAATCAGCTGACAATCGTATGGGTGCTCCCTTGTAGGTAACTAACTGTTTTTCTCTTGCTGCTTTTAATATTCTCTCTTTGTCTTATGCTCTTGGCATTTTAATTATGATGTGTCTTGGTGTGGTCCTCTTTGGATTCTTTTTGTTTGGGCTTCTGTGTGCTTGTTGGACTTGTAAGTCTATTTCTTTCACCAGGTGGGAGAAGTTTTCAGTCATTATTTCTTCAAATAGTTTTTCAGTATCTTGCTCTCTCTCTTCTTCTGGCACCCCCATAAATCTGATGTTGGTACACTTGAAGTTGTCCCAGAGGCTCCTTACACTATCTTCAACTTTTTGGATTCTTTTTTCTTTTTGCTTTTCCGGTTGAGTGTTTTTTGCTTCTTTGTATTTCAATTCTTTGACTTGATTCTTGTGTTCCTCTAGTCTGTTGTTGGGTCTCTGTATAATATTTTTTATTTCAGTCAGTGTATGTTTAATTTCTAGTTGGTCCTTTTTCATATTATCAGCCTTTTCTAGGATATTCTTGAAAAGCCTTATAACCGTGGTTTTGAATTCTATATCCAGTCGTTTGTTTTCCTCCATTTCTTTCGTTTGTGATCTGTTTCTTCGTTGCTGCATTTTCACTGCTTCCCTGAGTTGGTAGGGTAGCTTTGTGTGCTAGGTTTCCTATATGGCCCAGTGGGTCAGCCTCCCTAGTTAACCTGAGGTGGACACTCTTGGTGTACCCCTTTGTGGACTCTGTGTACAGCCTTGTTGTAGTTAAGTCTTGATTGTTGTTGGTATCACTGGGAGGAATTGACCTCCAGGCCAGTTGGCTGTGAGGATCAGCTGTGTCTATGCTGGGAGAAGTTCAGTGCTGGAGACAGCCTTATAGGATTAGACTTGCAAAAGCCTCTATGCTCAGCTTGGATGGGGTGGAGTCTCAGGGCGGAGCAGACAGTCTTGGCTTCCTGTCAGCCCTGCCCTTGCCCTCACGCCTCCAGACCTCTGCCTTCCCCAGCTCCCGAGCCTCTGCCCAAGAGTCCAGATTCCCCCTGTAAGAGTGTGGGTCCCCAGGGGCCTGCCTGGAACTGGGTTCAGTGCAGTCAGAACTGGGTTCAGTGCAGTCAGAACTGGGGTTCAGTGCAGTCTGGAGCTTCCGACTCCCTTCCGCTAGGGAAAGCCTGTGGCAACCTCCGTAGTCTTTGTGCACACTTGGCGCGCGCACCTCCAGACCCCTGCCCACCGGGGCTCCCCTGGGTCTCCCCCCGGTCTCCCCCCCCGGGCCTCTGAGTCTCTGAGTGCCTTTCTCTCTACCTGACAGTCCAGACTCCCCCTGTATGAGCCTGGGTCCACGGGGTTTCGCCTGGAACTGGGGTTCAGTGCAGTCGGAACTGGGGTTCAGTGCATTCGGAACTGGGGTTCAGTGCAGTCGGGGGCTTCCTTCCTTCTCCAGCCAGAGAAAGTCAGCCAGGCTTTCAGCCATCCTTCCTCTCTGCGCGCACAAAGAACCTTTGCCGTACCTCAACCCTTTGCTGTTCCCCCAATTCCCCATGAGCTTTTCTCTTTCCTTCTAGTTGTAGAATTTCCACTCAGCCAGCTTTCCTGTGGTTCTGTATGGTGTCCATTCTTTTAGTTGTAGTTTTGAAATTGTTGTGCGAGGCAACAGTTTAGGTGCTTACCTATTCCGCCATCTTGGTTTTTCTCTCTATTTCCTGTCTTGTATCATTGCCTTGTCACAGACCACGAATTGAAATTTCTTCAGGGTATCTCTTGTGGTAAAATATGTTAACCTAAAACGCCATTTTCAACGTTTTTAAGTGTACAATTCAGTGGCATTAATTATATTCACAATATTGTAGAAGCATCATCACTATCTATTATCAACTTTTTCATCAACTCAAATAGAAACTGTAATCATTAAGCAGTAAGTAACTCCCCATTCTCTCATCTCCGCAACTTCTGGTCACCTTTAACCTTTTTTTCTTTTTCTATTAAGTTGCCTCTTTTGGATATTCCATGTACTTGGAATCACACAATATTTGCCCTTTTTTTGTCTGGTCTATTGCATTTAGCATAATGTTTTCAAGTTTCATCCATGTTGTATCATATATCAGAACTTCATTCTTTTTATGGAAGAATATTTTATTAAATCGCATATTTAATTGCAGTTTCTGGAAACAAATTCCTTCTAGATTTGTGCAATGGGGTAATTCTTCTGTTGGAGTAAATTTAGTGATAAATATTAAAAATGCACTGCAAATGTTTTTCTCTCATTTTTAAGCCTATAGTGGAAATTGTAGACTAACAAATTCCATATTATTAAATAACATTTTTGGATTTTCGCTGTTATCTTTATATTGCTCTGCCTTTTCAGTTATATTACTGTTGAAACATGAAACATGGCAACTCAGTGGGATTACACAGAGCAGGGAAAGTTATATACTCCTTCCTAAGTTGAATCTTTCTGTGATATGACAAACATTTGTGGCATATACATAACTCTTATACCTAACAACACTACAAAACCTTCTACTCAAGATGGATCATAACATTTGAAAAAGATCTATATCATTGTATATAGCTCTGTGTATCAACTAAACTGAGAAATGAAAAGAATACACTTCTAGGATTGATTGTGAGTTGTGCTATTGACAGTGCCAGTTGTTTTTTTATTATTATAAGTTTGTTACTAGGAATGTATTTTATTCCAAAAATACAGTTTCAGCCAGGTAGTTGAAGCTTGGAATGTATTTCCCATTGACATAATGTTTGAAAAACTAGTCTATTAATCCTACTAATCAATATACAGCTAAAATATAAATATCCAGATTTTGTGTCACCAAAACTGCTGTTCAAGTTTCTTTGTTCTAAATTTAGTCCTATTAGTGATTTTTAAAAAACAACTGTCTTTCCATTTATTTTTTCCAGAAGTCCAATATTCTTGCCACCAGTATTATTATCTTATTCTTGGAAGAAAGTGATCCTGTTACCTAGAATTGTGATGGAAACAGGATTTCAGTGGCAGGTTAGAAGCAGAAATAATGACTAAAGTTGGTTATTTGCTTAATTTAATTAAATGAAATTATTTATAGGTGCAATATTCTATTGTGCTAAAAGTATAGAGAATATAAAGAAAAGTGAGACACAGTCCCTAACCTCAAGGAGTTTGCAATTTAAGGAGCAGATTAAGATTGCTGTGTTAAAACTTGCTCTGGGGAGCACCCTAGAGAACTGTTAAATAAAATTGGATAAATGGAGATATATCTGTTTGAGGAATCATGGAATGTTTACACAGCAGGCAAAAGTAGAGTTGGACAGACAATGAGTGATCTAGGGATTTTGGAAAATTAGAGTTGGAAGTCTGGCAGGAAGATTGCTTCAGTAGTTCCATATATAAAAGGCTTTGAAGTAGGGCATAGCTTTTCAGTTCCCAATCTGCATGATATTAGAGTCCTGAAGGTGAAAACTAGAAAGGGAGAGCATCCTCTGGGAGCCTGTTGTCTTTTCAAGGTCTGTGGCTATGACAGGTCTGTGCACATGATTTTTCTGAGACAGAAAAACCCAGATTAGGAATGACAGGAATGTTTATCTTTACCCAAATTTGAGTTTAATTGAATTTAAAATGTGAGTGAATGGTGGGATAAATATCTACTTTAATAAGTCCCTCATTTCAACAAAAATTATTAAGTAATTCACAGTTGTTACTGAAAATTTAAAGAATAACAGTAGAAAAAAGAAGAAATAATTCCAAATTAAAGTTTTAGTAAAATATGTCAATATAAAAACAGGCATTCAGTCTTCATTCATTAGACAAAAGGAAAGTCAACATAAAAGTAAGAATATAAAAAATAATTTTAGCTTTGAAGTTGAGAAAGTATGAACATTACTCTATAAACTTGGAACAGTTTCTGTTATCAGTATTATAAGTGAGACGTTTTTAGAAATATGTCTCCAGGTATTAAAGGCAGGGGTTTTGGAAAAGAAAATAGAAGGCCTAGAGTAACACTACAAATAATCTTAATTTGAAAAGATGAAGGTTAGAGGGAAAGGTTGATAATGGGAGAAGCAGAGACTGTATTAGTACTGAGTAGGCTAACCTAACAGTCACCAAAATTTCAGTGCCTTTAAAAAAAGAATTTCTTCTTTCTCATCTAATAGTGCTAAGCTGCTTTTCAGGTCAATAGCTGACCTTTCTCTGTGCAGACATCCAGGGAAGACTGATGGCTGCTGGCCATCTTATAATGTAGATTCCAAGGTCAACAGAGGTATGGCCATCAGCCAGAATTGGGGTTAAAAAACATGGAGGATTACTCATGGGAGGTTTATATGGGCCAATCTTGGAAGTGATGCACATACTTTTCCTGATAAATGATGTATTAAAACAATCATGTATCCGCATCAAATTTTGCAAGGGAAGCTCAGAACTGTAGTGTGTGTGTGTGTGTGTGTGTGTGTGTGTGTGTGTGTTTTGGTGGACAGGTAGCTATTTGCCACAGGGATTATTCTACTTTTGGTACTATTTGCTATTTAATTATGGATATAGTAAATAAAATGTCTGGATGGACTAATATTTTCAATGAGGTGAAAATCACCCCAAAGTATGATCCAGAGTATATGCACTATCAATTTCCTTTTAGATCGATCTACCTACCTACCTATCATCTATCTACGTAATATTGCTCCCTTAAATTTGTCAAAAAATTTAGTTTTCAACAATGATGTCAAATATCATGATTTTAAGTGAAAATCAAATCTTAAAAAATATGAGATAACTCATAGAATCATTGAGTACTGGCATACCTGTTTTTGATGTTATGTTTGTTTCTTACTAGTTATTTAAACAGCTATTTTTATTGTATATGTAGCTAGCCATCTATTAAACTCTATTGTAAGTTCCAAGATTTTTTCAGTTTATGTCTATATGCATTCTAGATAAGCAATTACATCTGCAATAATGATATATATCTCTTCCATTCTAATGTTTATATCTTTTTACATTTATTTGCCTATTGCACTATTTTACCAAAATAATATTAAACAACGCAGGCTTATTTGTGGTCTCTGTAAATAAGACAGATAAATACTTGACACTTGTAGTCCTAAAGTCAATTTTAAGTAGACAATTAATAATAGAAAATTATAATTGGGTCTGAATATTTTGCTTTACCTGTTTGCTTACAGTGGTATTTTTATAGTGTATATAAGAGAAAATCAGGGATTCTTTTACTCCAGCATGAAACTGCCATGTAATTAGACTGATAGTTTATGGAAAAATATCTTCTACTAGAGACCCGATGCATGAAATTTGTGCAAGGGCCTTGGCCCCGGCCCCCGCCGTGGCCCCCGCCGTGGCCCCTGCCCGCTGCGGCTTTGTCTGGAAGGAAGGACGTCCAGAAGGACATCAGGTCTAATTAGCATATTACACTTTTATTATTATAGATTATAGCAAAATTAATTCGAATGCAGATTAATAAAGAGGATAAAGCAAATCACCAATGATTCTATTGTTCAGAATCCTCTGATAACTATCTATGTATCTATGGTTATACATACGTACACACACATTTTTAAAAGCCAGGTCATATGATCATTTTGCATATGGTACTTAGTAGTAATAATAAATCTGAAATATATTCTTGTGTCAATAAGTCATAGCATTCCATTGCAAAAATTGCTATAATTTATTTATTTACTCTAGATAGGATATAACTTCAAATAAGAGTTTATAAGGATACCTTATTTCTCCACATCTAAGTTATCATTTTATTTTACATTTTTAAAAGACTGAGTCATTTTATTTTACATTTTTAAAAGACTGAGTTTTTAGAAATTTATTAATACTATGGTTCAAAGTCCTGTTTTATTTAGAATATTATCAATCATTTTATTATGGGTCAAAATATTTTTTTTATTTTTTTTTTATTGTTTAAAGTATTACAAATAGTAGTACATATGTCTCCCTTTTTTTCCAATTTAGATCAACATATGTCTACATTTTTCTATGAAGGCTGATTAGCAAGTAAGTATACTTTCTTTCCTTTATTTTAAGTTTCATTGACTTACAAATAAAATAATTTAATTGAATAATACATTTTAAATACATTCAGTCTATAGAAGAGTAATGATGCACACACACACAAATTAATCAGGATTAAAACAGATGTCATAAAAATTGCATTGTAATCCTATAGCAATATAACTTCCACAGAAATCTTTGAAAAATTTTCATTGTTATACTAAGTCTTTATAATGTAACATCAGTTAATGTTTGCTAGAGAATGTCAGTTAATAATGGAAGTCTAACTTAATTTTAAGGGTTTTAGATACTATTGAAGCAAATCTAGTTGTAACCTAAATTTCAGAGTCAATTAGGATAGTTTGGGCTAGGTATATATGGCCATTTAAAAAAACTTTAAGTGGCATTAGACATTTTATCTATAAGTGTGTGTGTTATGTTTTAAATATATGAGAAACTGATGTATTTTGAATCAAAAGTTTCAACTGTTCCTCCTCAGGGAAAATTAAACATTTCTATTTGCATTAACTTTGTCCTAAATATTCAAGGTAAACTAAATCAAACAGGACTTTAAACTTTCCATTCTGTGTATAGTTTACATTATTATAAATCTTTAAAAATATTTTAAAAACTAATAGATATTAGAAACTGTAGAAATATAGCTAAGTATAATAAATAAAAATTATTCCCAATCTTACCATGCAATAACAATATTTCAGAGTTTTATCTCCATATATAAAACTAGAATTGCTAAATTTACTGTTTTATAATGTATGTTTATTTAGGTTAAAAACATCTTTCCATGTCATTAAACTCTTTGAACCATGATTTTTAACAAGCACAGGATGGTCTATTTTGTGCTTTTTTCTCATAACTCATGTAACAATATATTTCCTAAAATTTTTGTGTTTATAAATAACAATGTGCAGAAAGTCCTTGTAGCTGAATCATTGTTTAAGTTCTCAGTTATTTTTTATGACTTTCCAAAATTGGAGTTTTATAGAAAATTATTTTATGAATTTTTTCATATCAAAATTTTATTCAAAAATTAATATTGCACAGAATATACTTCTTTGATGCAATGTAATTAAATTAGAAGTTAATGACAAATAGGTAAGTTAAAATCTCTGTATTTTTTAAAATTTGGAAGTTAAACACAAATGTACCTCAGTTCAAGCTAAGATATAAAACCCATAGAAGACTTTCTATTTTCCTTTCTAAAAATAAGGTTAGGAAAAAAATAAATAAATGTTAATAAAAACTCATGTTATGATTTTAATTTCATGTAGTTATTAAAAAAAAAAAAACAGACATATATAAACATAAGTTTGGAAATCTCCGGAAAGTCAGAGGCTCAATAAAGAAAGATGTATATTGCAACACTAAATCTAACATTTTAGAGAACAGCTAATGTTCTGGTGTCATTGACCTTGGAGAAAAATATATTCCAGAAATCTAGGCAGGAATCAAACCATGTATCTCAGCTGAATGGGACCACTGTGTGCTGCCCCCATGATTTGGAAATTGTACTGAAGCTATACCCTGTTGACAGAACAAAATATGTACATGTTTTATGAGTACATTCTTGACCTTGGAATATTAAACCAATTTCACTGACACTGATTTTTTAAATTGCACTGGCTATATCTAATAACCTTGGAAAAAGATATTAGACCTTTAGGAGTCAAAAGGCCCAGTTTGATGAAAGGTTATCTTAGAAGTCTGCATGAGCACTAAGTTAGTGCTTTCAGGATTTGAAAAACTGGTAAATCAAGGCAAGTTCTTTTATGATCTCATTTACTTGTGACTTTAAAGACCTGGACAAATATTAATTTAGTTGTAGTAGCAACGTCAATTTTTATTTTATTTTCCTTATGCTTTTCCTCCTATAAGGTTGAAATTATTAGCTTGATTGTCATGACAATTTCACACGAGTGTGCATATGTTCAAGCCCATCATATTTATGCATTAAATATGTGCATTTTAATATTACAGTTATAATTCAATATAGCTATTAATAAAATAATACTGTTTATATAATATATTAGTATATCCACAGGGTAGGAAAGGCAATCTTGAAAGCTGGCTATTCATTCCATCTGTTCTCATTCATTCATTGACTCATTCATTGTTCTTTTATTAATTACCAGAGGCCCAATGCATGAAATTCGTGTAAGAGTAGGCCTTCCTTCCCCCAGCTGCTGGCACCGGCTTCCCTCTGGCATCCAGGACCCAGGCTTCCCTACGGCCGCTGGCAGGCACCCAGGACCCAAGCTGCCCTCGCAGCCCCAGCTTCGTCCAGAAGGATGTCTGGTCTAATTAGCATATTATGCTTTTATTATTATAGATTATTACAGAGTGTGCATTCTGTGTTACTGGTACTGAATTAGACAATAAAGGCACCAGTATGAAAAGTCACTATTTTTAAATTATTTATTGTTTAAAGTATTACATATGTCTCCTTTTTCCCACTCTCCCTGACCACCTCTGCCCTCCCGCACATGCCTTCAACCCCCTAGTGTCTGTGAGAAGTAACTATTTTTGAAGAGACAGATGTAGACTTTTCTGCTAATACAATGTGCTTTGTTTGCGTATTATAATTAGGAAGCAGTACTAGTAGCTTTGGCTCTCAAAACATTCTGAGAATTCTCAGAGGGAAACGGGGTGGCAGGAAGGAAGAGATCAACCAAAGAACTCATATACATACTAGAGGCCTGGTGTACGAAATTCGTGCACGGGGGGAGGGGTATACCTCAGCCCAACCTGCACCCTCTCCAATCTGGGACCCCTCGGGGGATGTCTGACTGCCCGTTTAGGCCCGCTACTGGGAACGGGTCTAAACGGGCAGTCGGACATCCCTTTCACAATCCGGGACTGCTGGCTACCAACTACTCACCTGCCTGCCTGATCACCCCCTAACCACTCCCCTGCGAGCCTGATCAACGCCTAACTGCTCCCCTGCAGGCCCGATCATCCCCAACCGCCCTCCCCTGACAGCCCGGTCACCCCCAAATTCCCTCCCCTGCATATGCCCTCTTTATTACTGGTTTGACTCAGTGGATGGAGCATCGGCCTGCAGACTCAAGGGTCCCAGGTTCGATTCCGGTCAAGGGTATGTACCTTGGTTGGGGGCACATACCCAGTGGAGAGTGTGCAAGGAGGCAGCTGATCGATGTTTCTCTCTCATAGATGTTTCTAGCTCTCTATCCCTTTCCCTTCCTCTCTGTAAAAAAATCAATAGAATATATTTTAAAAAAAACCATATTGGACAGTGTACCTGCCGTGGTCTTGACAAACCAGTAAAAACATAAACACAAACTAAAAGTGTCATAAAATAAACTCCTTAAACAGGAATTTCATGAGACCTTGGAAAGGTAATATCTATCATGTGGTTGTTTCTTCTTTTTTTCCTTCTCTTTCTTTTTCTTGATGTTTCATCTTTTTTCCTTTCTTTCTTTTCTCCTTTTATTCCTTTTCTGTCCTCTCTTTCTCTTAACTTTTCTGTTGGTATAATCATCAGTACTTGAATCTGTCTTGCTTCCAGAAGATGAAGAAGATGGAAACACATCATTATCTGAAGAGAAAGATGATCTATGTTGGGATCGGTGGTGTTTCTGGTTTTGCTCTTTTCCTGGTTTATTTGTCATTTCTGCCGCCCGGCATCTTCAGGACTTGTGCGTGGGCACTTCTTATTCATGTCTACAAAACCTCCCTGCCTTGGTGAAAACTGTAGGGGAAAAGGCCTTCCTGGGTGGGCTCAAGCCCTGCCCAAGGTGCTGAGGAACCAGGGCGGAGAGAGCCTGCCACTGCATTGCAGAGCCAACCTCCGGGGTACTTTCCAGTAATGTAACAACAATGTCGCAGTTTGCCTTCAGAAATTAATTGTAAGTTACTTCCGATGTGAAACCCTGCCTCAGACATTTCCTTTGCTGTTTGTAAAGATTTTAAACAAAACCCATTTACCTCCCTAACCTGGTCAGAAGTTTCTACGCAATGGGAGAGGTTTGCTGGGCAGCGTAGCCCAGATACGCCCCAACCCCCATCTCCAATCACTCCGCTGGGGGCAAGGGAAGTTCCAAGGCGGACTCCCCTAGGCTGCCAGTGGGTCAGGATCACTCGCCCAGTCGCAGGTGCTTCTGAGGCTGAGACCCTAAAGCTACAGGTGTGTGTGGGGGAGGGGTCGGTCTGTGGGGGTGCGGCCGCCCCCCAGGCTGCCCCTGGGAGGGGATCACTCCATGGGGGTACTGGTGCTTCCGAGGCTGAGACCCCAGTCTGCCACTGGGAGGGGATCGCTCCGTGGGGGTACAGATGCTTCCAAGGCTAAGGCCTGAGGCTGCCAGGTGTGTGTGGTGGAGATCACTCCATGGGGAGTGAATTTGTTTTTGTTTTTTATAAAGGGTCAGGAGGGCCTCTGGACAGCATTCCACCAGGCCGCTTATGCTGCCGGCTCTCAGTGGCAGCCCTCCCTGGGACTGGGGGACTCCGGCGGGCCTGAGAGGACTGGGCACTGCCATCTTGTCACGGGGTGATGGTTAGTTTGCATATTACTCTTTTATTAGATAGGATACCATTAACCCATGGACACAGTCAATAGTGAGATGAAGGCCTGGGGAGGGAACAAGAGTGGGGAGGAGGGGGGATCAGTGGGGTGTAAAAGAGGACATTTGTAATACTTTCAACAAAGTGTGCTCCATATATCACCAGCCAAGTGGCCTTGGACAAGGATCAAACTCTCCTGCACAGTTATCATCTTTAATGAGGTTGATAACAGTACCCACATAATGGATTATTTTGAGAAGTAAATGAGTAACATCTGTCTCAGTAATAGTGAATGACACATAATTATAGATTAACATCAGCTATTGTTATTGCTGCTCTTGTGGTTATTAAAGAATAATTCTGTCAAAAGGTAAAAGAGGAAGAGTGACTTAAGTACAGTGGGAAGGGAAGGAGAACATAATTAAGTAGAGAAGAAAGGGAAAGGAACCCCAATGGGAGATGGAAGGAGAGTAGTGCAGAACAAGTGAGGTATGAAATAGCAGAGCAGGTTCAGAAAACAGTGACCTTTCATACTGTAATTGATGTGAAATGATGTTGAATTTGGACTTTATCTTGGAAGTTGTGGGGTTTTTTGGTTTTTTTTTTTGTCTTTTAAGAAAAGAAGCAACATGATTACATTTGGAAATGGGGGACTTTGGGAGTGTGAAGGGGAGAAGGTATAGTAAGAGATGTGGAAACAGATTTGAGTGTGGGTAAGTAGGATTCAAATTAGAGTTAGAGTCTCAAATTGTCCAGGTTAGAGACTGAAGACAATCTGAAGCTAGAACATTGAAAAGTAGGCCAAGGAATATGTTCACAAATTATTTAAGAGATATATGTGATGAGAAGGTGAGATTTAAAGACAGATTTCTAGTTCGTGCAACTGAGTACATGTGGTTCTATTACCTGAGACAGGGCACAATTATTTTAAATATTTATCTAGGTCTTAATTTGTACCAGGATCTGCTCTAAATACATTTAATTATTAATTTATTTAATACTCACAACAATGGCATAAGGTCCATTTTTTAGATAAGAAAAATTTATGAGATGGAGCAAAAGTAATTTGTCCAAGGTCACAAAGCTAGTGACTGGTAGAGTGGGATTCCAAACGTGAATGAGGGTTGCACAGCCTGTGCCTTGCAGTTATATAACCTCGTTACTCAGGAGAGGAAGAGCTCTGAGGAGGGAGTTGGGGAATATGAATATGAATGAGGCTGATCTTTAGAAAATAAATATTTTGGTATTTTTTTCCTGCAGCATTTTCTATATTTGCAGTGCCAACACAGCACCATATTAGTTCATCATTTTAATTTCTAATCAACTTGATTGTATCTTTATTACAACCATCTATTACTTTCAACCAATGAACTAGTAACTCCATCAAAAATAATGTGGATTTAATTTATTGTTTATCATTATATGCTTTTTCCTAGTGGTTAGTTACCCCTTTCATTTTAAATGTTTATATTTTGTATTATGCTGAGCTCTATTTTTTTCTCTGTATGAATTGAGTCTTTTTTTTAATATTTCCCAGACATATAGCTAATTAAACATGTATTTATTGATGTGGATCAGGGTGATGAAAATTAAATATAATCCTAAACCTGTGTCTCAAAAAACCAATAAGAATCCTCTCAAAATTCCACATTGGCTTGTCATTACATACTTTGTTAACTGGATGCTTTTAACTGTATTGGGAAGGTGGGGGTAACGGGGAGAAATCAACCAAAGGACTTGTATGCATGCATATAAGCCTAACCAATGGACACAGACACCTGGGGGGTGAGGACATGAGTGGTGGGTGGGGGGACAATGGGGGTATAAGGACACATATGTAATACCTTAATCAATAAAGAAAAAAAAAATAAATCCTTAAATATGCTAATAAACAACTCTGTTTCTACACACACACTAAACCATAAAATATTAGTGTGTCATTTACTTAATGAATGACCACGTATATTAAAATAAACTCAAGGGCTAGTCAATTTTATAGATACAATGGGAATTCTGCCTAGTTTGTTCATGTAGCTTTCACCAGCTTTAATTTTTTACTGATGATACACAAATCAAGAACATCAACAATGTGAGTACAATCATTAGAATTAATGAATGGTTTTTCTAGATGACATGAGAGGACAAAAACACATAAATATCTATTATTGGTTTTAAATTTAATAAAATGTGTATTGCCAAATTGTTCTTTTAAAGTAAAACAGATAAAAAGAAGTACAAGTTTGTATTGGCTTGAAACCAAACCAAACTGCAAATTTATTAGTGCTTTACTTTGAATGGGGAGACTCATAGTCTTGAAGAGCCTCAGTTAGCTTTTCTCATTCTCCCCAGAAGCTATTTCAGATTTTCTTCTCTCGTCTCCTATAAAATCAGGGCCCTGCTCATGATCAGGAATGAATTCTCATAAGTGTTAGAGAAAGTGAGAATGACAGATAGGAACTACCTCACTTTTCTTTTTTCCTCCCACTAAATTCACGAAGTGTCTTTTCTCCTAAGGCCATTTTTGGAGTTAGAATTAGCCTTTCCCATCTTCTCCTCCAGAAATTTACTTCACCAGTAGCTCCTTCCATATCTGTCTCCACCATTTCACTTCCTGGTGACCCATTTCCAACATTTAAATGAGTATCACATTGATATTCATTTCCTAGAACTACTTACTGTGCCACAAATGGAGTGGCTTAGACAACAGAAATGTATGGTCTCACAGTTCTGGAGGCCAAAAGCCCCAAATCAAGGTGCCCATGAGCCTTCTTTCAGATATCCGTAGGGAAAACCTTCCTTGGCTTCTAGTGGTTTGCTGGCAATTTTGGAGTTCCTTGGCTTGCGGCTCACAAGTCCAATCAATATCTACCTTCATTATCACATTCTCCCTATGTGTGTCTTTTCACATGGTCATTTTCTTATAAAGACACCAGTCATATTGGATTAGAGGCACACTCTACTGCATTTTGTTGTCATCTTAACTAATTACATCTACAATAACCTTAGTTCTAAATAAGGCCATATTCTGAAGTACTGGAGTTAGAACTTCTTACACATCTTTTTTGCGGGGGGGGGGGGGGGTGTTGGAGTGGGGTGACACAGTTCAACTCACAACACCATCTTAATAAAAAACAGCAACTAAATTAAACTTTAAAATATCCTTTAATCAGACTTATTGTTTCAGTCACCATTTTTATTTTTTATCCTTTTCTGATCAAAATTCTGAAAGTTTTGTCAAAAATTTTTGCCTTTTCTTTCTCATCAATCTCTTCACTCTTTATCATACTCTTAAAGAAAATTGTCTTCTGTATCTGTGTGCATGTGTGTATTTGTCCCGAATATGCAAAAATAAATATTCATTCAATCTGGCAGTTCTATTTCTCATTCACTGCCAAATGGACAACCAGTCAGCCTGGTTCTGTAATTTGACGAATGAACCCCCAAGTCATGAACATTTAAAGTACAGTACAGACCAAACATATTTCTGAATATTCTCTCAGACAAAAATGTCATCCTCTTATTTCTGGAAGCTGCACATCAATTCAACTCTCAGGAAATTATCATTGTGAAAATGCAGCAACCATCAGTAACTTTCTGATTTTCTTATCCAAAGGACACTTCTACTGGCATCAGGACCTATATTCTTGTCTCCTCAATTTAAACCATGGGAACCATATTCACTTCTATTAAAGGTCAAAACTTTCTTTTAACTCTGGTTCCCTACTTTTATCAGGGACTTCTTTTGCAGCTCCTATTTCTGTTTTCTTCATCATCATACCGTTTGGAGGATTATACTCAACAACGTATACAAATACTCTTTGTACATCCTGTCTTTGTTTTAAACTCTGGTTCCGTAGTCTTCTCAGTTTATAAGGACTTATTTTTTTTATATTTTTAAAAATTTATTTAAAAATAAAGTTTATTTAAACAAACAAACACATAAATAAAAAATAATTACTTGATTGCTCTAGCATAGAAGAGGGGAGTCAGACCACAATTTTCATTTATACTTTTTGCTCTCATGACAAGTTGAGTTACTATAGGGACTTCTTTTTACAGATTCTATTTGTTTTCTTCATCATAATACTCTGTTTACAGGATTATTCTCAACAACATCTAAATAAATATTCTTTTTATCACCTGTCTTTATTTTAAACTCTATTTGTATCTTTTTCCTCTTTCACGTCAAATTCCCATTTTTTTGGTTCAGCTTTACAATAAAACTTTTTGAAAAAATTATCTTCATTTACAGTCTAATTTTTGTTTACCTTCAATTACCCTTTTAAGTTTAAAATATTATTTAAAATAATTTAAAGAGCCCTGGCTGGTTTTGCTCAGTAGATAAACCATTGACCTGTGGACTGAAGGGTCCCAGGTTCAGGTCCCAGGTTCAGGCATGTACCTTGGTTGTAGGCACATCCCCAGCAGGGGCTGTGCAGAAGACAGCTGACCGATGTTTCTCTCTCATTGATATAGCTCTCTGTCCTTCTCCCTTCCTCTATGTAAAATCAATAAAACATTAAAAAATAAAATAAAATAAAATTCTTTAAACAAAGAACACAATTGATCCTTGAACAACATTGAGGGTTAGGAATTAAATTCACATATAATTTTTGACTCCCCAAAAACTTAACTAATAACCCACTATTGACCAGAAGCCTTATTGATAATGTAAACAGTTAACATATTTTGTATGTTAAATGTATTATACACTTATTGTATTCGTAGAATAAAGTAAGATAGAAAAAATAAAATGTTAAGAAAATCATCAAGGAAAAGAAAATAGTATTTATTGAAAAATATCTGCATAAAAGTAGAACCAGGAAATTGAAACCTGTTTTGTTCAAGGGTCAACTATACTTATATTTATTATTTTATTGTGAAATACACATAGTACATATAAAATATTTATATTTTAAAGAAAATAATAAAAAGTAATACTTAAGTTCCCACAAACAAGTTCAATAATAAAACATTAATAATTTTAAAGCAACTTGGATGCTTTTCCCTAGTCCCCTACTTCAATTTCTCTGCATTTTTGTTAACCAATTTCTCACTTTCTTTTGTACATCTTTTCTTTTCTTTTGAAAATATAACAAATACAGAAAAGTTAATTAGGTATATGTATGTAGTTTACTTTAGACAGCTAGCACCTATGGACTGCCACCAAAATCCAAAATAGCACACTGTAAACCCTCAAAAGCCAACAAAAACTTTATTAGTGTAGTGTGAATTAATAATATTTAATTTTTAGGCAGCTTTAAGTTCACAGTAAAATTGAGCATAATGTATAGAGGATTCCCACAGATCCACAATCACCCCACTACACCCAATCTTCCCCACCATGAACATCCTGTATCACAGCATATATGTATTTGTCAAGTTCATGTTGCATTTGTAAAGCACACAAGCTTGAGGGCTCCCCTATGACTGGGTCTCCTTAAAGTTTTTAACTCTCAGATTTGAGCACACTGAACCTCCAGCAATTTGTCAACTACAGTTCAGATTTTCCTACCCTCAGCACTAGTTCTGGCAGAGGTTTTTGCTTGCTGATTCCTGCTCCAGTAAATTGGGATTCTTTGTATATACTTGACTGTCTCTTTAATTTTTAGGGCAGCAGTTTGCTCTATGACTTTACTTCTCTGATGGATCTAAGAAAAGTTGTTGATTTTTCAGTTTGCTCATCTTTTTGCTTATTGTTAAGATAGAGAAGTATTTTAAAATTGCTTACATGGTAGACTGGATCATATAAAGTTTTCCAATGTAACATTTCATAGTCAATATTTCTTTATGTCTACCCAATATTTATCCTTTTTATTTCTTGGTCTGTTTTCTTGCAACTTTACATTTCCATTTGAAATAATTTTCTTCTGCTTAAATTATTTCCTTAGTGTTTCTTTTAGTATAAAATACTAGTGATAGAGTTTTTTATTTTGTCTGAAAACATTTTTTACTTCATTTTGACTTTGAAGGATATTTTATCTAGATATAGAATCAAAGCTGATCATTGTTTTTCTTCAGTGTTATAATGATGTCTTTTTATTTTTTTTAAAACTTCTGTTTCTGTTGAGAAGTCTGTATTGTTAATTTTACTTTAAATATACTATATCTTCTTTTTTTCTGTCTGCTATTAAGAGTTTCTTTTTGTTTTGATTTTCAATACTTTTACTATAGTGTGCCTAAATATGATGCTTGTATATAACTCACTTGGTCTGTAGAACTTTTTAAATTGGTGGGTTAAATTTCTTCATTAGTTTTGGAATATTCTCAGCCATTGTATCTTTAAATATTGCCACTACTCCATTTACTCTTGCCTCTCTTTCTGAGTCTTCAGTTACACATATAGTAAAATTATACTTTTGTTAATACCTTTTCTAAAATTTTCAAAATATTTGTGTCATTTAATAGGTACTTTTGTAAGTAATCCTATCTAATAAAAGAGTAATATGCAAATTGACCATCACTTCAACACACAAGATGGCTGCCCCCATGTGGTCAAAGATGGTCGCCCCCATGTGGACACAAGATGGCCAGCAGGGAAGGGCAGTTGTGGGTGATAAGGCTAGCAGGGGAGGGCAGTTGGGAGGGACCAGGCCTGCAGAGGAGAGCAGTTAGGGGTGATCAGGCAGCAGAGGAGGGCAGTTAGGGGTGACCAGGGCTACAGGGGAGGGAGGGCAATTGGGAGGGACAAGGCCTGCAAGGGAGGGCAGTTGGGGCAATCAGGCCTGCAGGGAAGGGCAGTTAGGGGTAATGGGCTGGCAGAGGCAGGCAGTTGGGGGCAACCAGCCTGGCAGGGGAGGACAGTTAGGGCAGACCAGGCCTCCAGGGGAGAGCAGTTGGGGGGTGTGTGGAGAGACAGTCCTGCAGGGGAGGGCAGTTGTGAGGGACAAAGCTGGCAGGGGAGGACAGTTAGGAGTGACCAGTGTAAGCAAGGGAGGGCAGTTGAGGGGGACCAGGCGTGCAGGGGAGAGCAGTTTGGGGCCACCAGGCTGGCAGGGGAGGGCAGTTAGGGGTGACTGGGCCACCAGGGGAGCAGTTAGGCATTGATCAGGCTGGAAGGGGAGTGGTTAGGGGGTGATCAGGCTGGCAGGCAGAAGCAGTTAGGGGCTATCATGCAGGCAGGCAGGCGAGTGGTTGGGAGCCAACAGTCCTGGATTGTGAGCCAGCAGTCCTGGATTGTGAGCCAGCAGTCCTGGATTGTGAGAGGGATGTCCGAATGGGATCGGGCCTAAACGGGCATTCAGACATCCTTCGACGGGTCCCAGATTGGAGAGGGTGCAGGCTGGGTTGAAGGACATCCCCCTCCGGTGCATGAATTTTGTGCACCAGGCCTCTAGTATTATATAAAATCAATATAAATCTATCTGGCCCTAGCCAATGTGACTTGGTTGGAGCATTGCACTCTACACTGAAGGTTAAATGGTTTGTTCAGTTCAGGGCACATGCCTGGGTTGGAGGTACTATTCCCAGGTGAGGCATATAGGGGAAGCAATCAATTGATGTTTCTCTCTCACATTGATGTTTCTCCCTCACTCTCTCTTTCTCTTTCTTTATCTCTCCCTTCCGCTCTCTAAAATCAATAAACATATCTTTGTGTAAGGATTAAAAATTAATTAATTAAATTTAAAAAATCTATATTGAAAAAGAAAATGAACACAAAAGTCATTCTAGAGGATAAAGTAATGTGATTTGGTAGAGACACAGAACTTGAAGGGACCAATAGTGTTCTTTTTTTAACCTTAGTGATAAGTGGTAAGTTCTATCAATTTGCTATTCTTTAAATATATATGTACTAGAGGCCTGGTGCATGAATTCATGCACCAGTGGAGTCCCTTGGCCTGGCCTGTGGGATTGGGCCAAAACCAGCTCTCTGACATCTCCTGAGGGGTCCTGTATTGTGAGAGGGTGCAGGCCAGGCCGAGGGACCCCATTGGTGTATGATCGGGGCTGGGGAGGGACCCACTGAGAGATTGGCCAGCAGGGGAGGGACTGCAGGAGGGCTCCAGGGCGTGTTTGGCCCATCTCGTTCAGTCCCAAACGGCCAGACCCCAGCAGCAAGCTAACCTATCAGTCAGAGCGTCTGCCCCCTGGTGGTCAGTGCACATCATAGGGAGCAGTTGAGCAGCCTTAGCATATCATTAGCATATTATGCTTTGATTGGTTGAACAGACGACTAGACCACTGGACACTCAGCATATTAGGCTTTTATTATATAGGATGTATACATATATACATGTATATGTGTGTGTTTTAGTTTGTTCAAACTACTATGATGAAAGTACCATAAACTAGCTGACTTAAACAACAAACATTTATTTCTCACAGTTCTAGAAGCTGGAAAATCCAATATCAATTTGCCAGCAAATTCAGTGTCTGGTGAGGGTTCACTTTTTGATTCAGATGGCTGTTTTCTTATTATACCAGTATTCCTATATGGTAGAGAGCAAAAGAGCTCTCTGGGGCCTCTTTTATCAGAACATTATCTCATTCAGGTCATTCCATCTTCATGGCCTAATCACCTCTCAAAGGCCCTATCTCCTACTACCATCACACTGACAGTTGATGGGTTTTATGGAGACACAGTCAGTTCATAACAATGATAGATAAAACAATAAAAAGCTTTTTCAATAGAATTTAGTATGTCAAATATGGAGAAATAGGCCTATGTGTACATGTCTGATAGAATATTATATTGGTATAATGTTGGACAAAGGTACACTGTACAAAGGGGTTATATGTTTAATAATTAATTGGACAATGTGGGCAATGACCATTGATAATATATTTTAGTTGTATGTGCACAAGGAGATATGCAGAAGACTGCTATGACTTTTTTGAAAGTTAAGTTTGATTTCTAAATATTCATCAATTGGGAATAAATAAGTAGAACATAGATAAGTTGTTATACAACTGTTAGATCAACTAGATTACATGTTAAGTTAAAAAAGGAAGTTGTAGAAACATTTGCCCAGCGTGATACCATTTATGTAGATAAACACATAATTAATCAATATGATAGCTTATAGATAATATACATGTACTACAAGAATTAAAAATACTGTTTTTCAGAATGCACTTCAAATTCATGATAGTGGTTGTCTCTGGAGCAGAAGTAATCTACACTAATAAAAGAGAAAGATTCAAATTGACCATACCTTCATGACGCCCACCAGCCAATCAGGAGTGAGTATGCATATTAACCCAACAAAGATGGTGGATTGATTTGCATACGCAAGTGCTGAGTGGCTGGGGGCAGGGTGGGACGCTTCCGTCGTTGCCATGGCAATGACGCAGGTGTTCCACACCGCCCCAGCAGGCTCAGGGCCTCTGGGCAGCATGGGAAGGCGGAAAGGTGGCTCCAGGCCAGAGAGAAGGCAGAAAGGCAGCTCCGAGCCAGAGTGAAGCCAGATAGGAGGCTCTGGCCAGAGCAAAGGTGGTGCCAGCAGCCAGGGGAAGGAAGGCCCATTCTTGCACAAATCTTCATGCATCAGGCCTCTAGTAAGTATATGATCAAGAATCAGAACACAGGGGAATTCAACATTATCTATGTAACTAGAGGCCTGGTGCATGAAAATTCATGCACTGGAGGCGGGGGTCCCTCAGCCTGGCCTGACCCCTCTCACAGTCTGGGAGCCCTCAGGGGCGGGAGGTGACCTGGCGATCAGGGGAATTCAATGCCCCCATTATACCTATGCTGCTGCCACTGCCAGCAGTGCAAGCCTCGGCTGGCCCTGGTTACTTGAACCTTGGGTGGCCCTGGGAAGCTGGGCAGCTGCCATCTGAGTCTTGCTTGCACCACGGGCCAGCCCTGGGGGGCTGAGGGGACTGGGGGACTCCAGAGGCAGGCGTGCGGAGCAGCCAGGCCTGCCAGGGTGGGCCCAGCTGGGCTGTGCACCTGCTGCCCCGGTGGGGCTAAGCGGACTGGGCACCACAATCTTGTGGCTGTGGGTGCTTCCATCTTTGTGAGGGCATGACGGTCAATTAAGCATATTTCCTTTTTTATTAGATAGGATTTGTTTTGTTTATATTTTAAAAAATGAAGTACCAGTAAATGTGCCAAGATGTTAACTTTGTTTCATCTTGGAGGTTTACATTTGAGGTTTGCTATATATATTTTGAGAGATAATCAAAACAAGTGAAGAAATTAAAGAGGATTGGATTTGGGGGTGGGGTGGAAATTGAAATTATAATGAGACAATAGTGATTTCAAGTTAGGTGGTTAGTTAGAAGCTGTGAAATTAGACAGATTGATTTGAATTCACCTTCAAAAGTGTTAGTTGTGATATTATCCAACATTTTTTTTACTGCTAAGACTCATTCATTTTAACCTGCATGTCAAATGGAGATATAATCATACTCTGTGTGTGTGTGTGAGAGAGAGAGAGAGTGAGAGAGAGAGAGAGAGAGAGAAAGAGAGAGAGAGAGGGAGTTGATTTTGGAGCAAAGAAAATGCTCAAAGATTTAAGTGAATTCTAAAGACTCTAAGTTTCAAAGTTTTGCAGTTATTGTTTATTATTCAACAAAAAAAAACCCACATTGCTTTGAATCTCTACATAGTAAAATATACTGTATGTTATGTTAGCCACATAACTATAAGGGCATATAGGAGACTATCCTCAAGAGGATAATTCAAATTCATTCTTTCCTTCTCAAATGGCTCAAAGTACCTAGCATGGCTCAACACAATAGTCCTTTGTTGAAAGTCATCCATTATTTTCTGTGACATTATATACTTTGACGTCACAATGCATCAGGATACCGACTATTGGTATTCCTCTTAAAATAATAGTTCTATCTGTGGTCCCTTTAATTCTCTCACAAGCAAAGCAGTGTGCAACATTCAAAAACTGACTAACCAGCCACAATCTCCGCAATGCGCTCATTCAGAGCTAAAACTCACAGATAGATACATTGCTGTGATAATGTTACATTGTACTTCTCTTGGATGAACTGGAAAGTTGTCTTAGTCATTTGGAGCCCAGAGAGCCATTCACTGTTATCCCACGTCTGCACTATTAGCTCATGCTCCAGAGCCAGCCTATGTTTTGGCCTGCAGTGTACAATAACTGTGTTTTAGATGCAAGTTCATGCTGTCACTTGGTTGAACAAAGAGTAACAATAGAACAGATACAGCCTATTATAACAGCTGGTAGTCAGCAGACTATGTTTATGACAATAACTAGTGGATTGTATTTTAGCAACGGAAGTGATGACATAAACAGAAAATAGAGAAGGCTGATTAGATTACTTAGAGTTTAGGGAGTTGTTTATATTAAATCAAGAAGACAACCAATAATAGCACTACTACTGGACCACAAACTGTAGTAGTGTGTTTAATACCAAAGACTAATATGGTTAGCATACTTACCATATTGATGTGGATGTAATTATAATATCACCTCACCTAACCATATGTTTCAGTGTGAATTTATACAAATAGGCTTTACTGAATTTAGTTGAATAAAAATTCTTTCATATGATACACATGATTCTATTATGTATCTCTAGTAATATGCAGCCTTGCAACTGATGGGGATGATAGTCACTTATTGCTTTTTTTTCTGAAATTTAAATTTCTGGAATATCATCTAGAGATGTTTTTCTTATGAAGTACACCAAATGGCAACTTCCTTTAAGAAAAAAAGCACAGCAACTCAGTCACAGCTTATTGAAACAAAGCATGTGTATGTTAAGAGATTGTGTAATAAGACAAAAATTATTTTAGAGCAGAGATTTTTAGACTATTCTCTTCAGAGTCCTGGGAACTGTTTATCGGTGGTAGGAGTGGGCAGCTTTAACCACATAAAGGAAGTGATATATTGGACTCTATTTAAACTGTCATATGAAGACAGGGCTCCATTGCTCAACAATTCCAAGCTACACAACAAGTTTTTCAGGTATAATTCATCTAGTACTCATTAAAAAAGTACAAATAAATGGTAATACATATTTATGGAAATTGGAAATATTATGCCAAAGTATATATGAAGGAAGAATTGCAAAAAAATGACCATAGCTTTCAAAAATAAAATGTAAGGAGATAACAGTAATAGGTAACATTTATAGAATATTTATTATACAATAATGCTGACCTAATCATTTTTCACATGCTAAGTCATTTATTTTCCACGTGCTAAGTCATTTATCTGTACCAATCCTATAATTCTAGCAATCATATAATGGAGATGATAATCTTATACTCTTGAAAATTTTACAGATAAATAATGTGGAGTAAAATTAAACTGACATGACAGCAGGCACGAAGTACTATGGCCGGGACCGGCTTTGGGGTCAGTGCTCTTAACTATTGTACCACATGTATAAGGCAAGGAGTGGAAGGAGGGCATCATCCGGACATACTGTAATACATCATAGAGCTAAACTAGCAAAATATTGTTTCTGCAATATAGCAAAGAACAGAAACAGGTGATATCCATGTGGGAATTTAGTATATGAAAGATTAAATTTCAAACTTAAATAAAAAAAGAGTACTAAATGAAACAGAAGTAGACATGTATTTGGAAACAAATTTTATTTCAATAGCTACTTTATTCTATATAAAATTACTAGTAGATTAGATCTAAATATTTTAAAAAGTAAAGAATAAAATGAGGAAGGATATTTTTAGAATTTAGGGCTAGGGAAACCTTCCTAAACAAGATGTAAAACCTAGAATACATAAAGATTGAAAGAGTTCATTACAAAAAACTTGAAAATATTAATAGGCATCATAGAAGTAAAGGATAAGTACAGGGTGAAAAAAAGTGTGTGTTTTTATTTTTTTAAAATAAATCTTTATTGTTCAGATTATTACAGGTGTTCCTCTTTTATTTTTCCCCATAGCTCCCCTCCACCTGATTCCCCACCCCACCCCATGCCCTTACCCCCCACCACTGTCTTCATCCATAGGAGTAAGATTTTTGTCCAATCACTTCCCGCACCCCTCACACCTGCTTCCCCTGAGAATCGTCAGTCCACTCCCTTTCTATGTCCCTGATTCTATTATATTCACCAGTCCATTCTGTTCTTCAAATTTTTCATTCACTTGATTTTTAGATTCACTTGTTGGTAGGTATGTATTTGATGTCATTTTGTTGTTCATAATTTTTATCTTTACCTTTTTCTTCTTCTTCCTCTTCTTAAAGGATACCCTTCAGCATTTCGTGTAATCCTGGTTTGGTGGCGATGAACTCCTTTAGCTTTTTCTTGTCTGTGAAGCTCTTTATCTGACCTTCAACTCTGAATGATAGCTTTGCTGGGTAGAGTAATCTTGGTTGTAGGTTCTTGCTGTTCATCACTTTGAATATTTCTTGCCACTCCCTTCTGGCCTGCATAGTTTCTGTTGAGAAATCAGCTGACAGTCATATGGGTACTCCCTTGTAGGTAATTAACTGTTTTTCTCTTGCTGCTTTTAATATTCTCTCTTTGTGTTTTGCCCTTGGCATTTTAATTATGATGTGTCTTGGTGTGATCCTCTTTGGATTCCTCTTGTATGGGGTTCTGTGCACTTCCTGAACTTGTAAGTCTATTTCTTTCATCAGGTAGGGAAAGTTTTCTGTCATTATTTCTTCTAATAGGTTTTCAATATTTTGCTCTCTCCCTTCTTCTGGCACCCCAAAAATTCAGATGTTGGTTCGCTTGAAGTTGTCCCAGAGGCTCCTTACACTATCTTCATATTTTGGGATTCTTTTTTCTTTTTGTTTTTCTGGTTGGATGTTTTTTGTTTCCACATATTTCAGATCTTTGGTTTGATTCTTGGGGTACATTGATCTACAATTGAGTTTCTGTATATTCTTTATTTTAGACAGTGTATGCTTCATTTCTGACTGGTCCTTTTCCATTTTTTTGGCATTCTCATTAAGGTCCTTGAAGGTCTCACTAAGCTCCTCAGAAGTGCCATCAAGTTTCTCAGCGGTGTTTAGAAGATTCTTGAGTAACCTTATACACGTGGTTCTGAACTCTATATCATCCAGTAGTTTGCTTTCCTCCGTTTCTTTCATTCGTGACATGTTTCTTTGTTTCTGCATTTTGGCTGCTTCCCTGTGTTGATGGAGTGGCTTTGTGTGGTAGGTGACCTATAGGGGGCAGTAGCCCAGCCTCCCCAATCACCTGATGTGGACACTCTTGGTACACCCCTTTGTGGGCTGAGTGCAAAGTCTTGGTGTAGTTAAGCCTTAATTGCTGTTGGTACGCTGGGAGGAATTGACCTCCAGGCCAATTAGCTGTGAGCACTCCCTGTGTCTATAATGGAGGAACTGCTGTGCTGAAGACACGCTTAGGGGGCAGGACTTGTTTCAGTGGGGCTTTGGTGCTCACTGAGTCTGCCTCTTGAATGTGTCACTTATGGATGTGACGAGTTGAAATCTGGTGTCTCACACTGACCACTAGGTACACTGGCTTCTGGATCTCCAATGGGGTGCAGGTCAGCTACTGTCTGAGGCCACTCAGCAGGAGCTACAGTGAGAGCTGCAGTTTTCTCCTCTTTGCTTGGGGTTTGGAGGTTTTGGAGCTGTCTGACCCAGGCTGCAAGTTTGCTAGGTTAAGCTGCGATAGGGCAGGGCTTTCTTATGCTAAATAAGCTGCTTGGAGCATGGGTGGGTTTGTAGGTTGTGCAAGGCGGGGCCTCAGGGTGTCACTAGGTTAGGGCGTGGCAAACAGCAATGGCTGCTAGTTAGCCGGCTCTGCGTCCCCAACAGCATCCGCGAGTCCCGTGCCCCAGTGCAGTAAACAATTATTCCTGGGTGCAGCTCTGCAAGCAAGCCACCCTCACTGGCAGACAGTCCAGCTTCTCCCCGTAGGAGTTTGGGTCCCCCGCGTCTCCCCAGAGACTGGATTTCAGAGTAATCAGGGGCTTGTCTCCGTTCGGGTTGAAAAAAGCAACGCACCTAGTCGCCCGCAGCCAGCCCAGATCACGCGCCTCCGTACCTCAGCTTTTCAGCGCTCGTGCACGTCTCAATGCTCTTTTCTCTTTCCTTCTGGTTGTAGAACGTCCATTTAGCCAGCTTTCCCGTGGTTCTGGGTGATAGACGTTTTGTCTTTTAGTTGCAGTTTAAATTGTTGTGGGAGGCAGCAGTTTAGGTGTTTACCTACGCCGCCACCTTGGATTCTCCCAAAAAGTGTGTGTTTTTATTAGTTTCGATGCAACAAGGGAATAATAACCATAATACAGAGAAAACTTTTATGATTCAATAAGTAAATTGCAAAAAGAAAAAAAGGCAAATGATAAACGTAGATATTTTAAAGCATTTGCGAATGGCCAATGCATACATTTTTTATTTTTAGTTTCTAAATATGTTTTTATTTATATTTCTGGACAGAAAGGAAGGGAGAGGAGTAGAGTGATAGAAACATCAATGAGAGAGAAACATCAACTGGCTGCCTCCTGCACGCCCCCAACTGGGTATCCAGCCTGAAACCCAGGCATGTGCCCTGACCAAACCGGTTACCTCTTGGTTCATGGGTTGGTGCTCAACCATTGAGGCACACCACCTGGATCCAATGCATACATTTTTAAAAAGTTCAACCTCTCCAGTAGTTTTTAAAACCAAAATTAAAATAATAAAAAACATAAGTTGGATACACTTTTAAAAGTTAATATTCAGTGGTGAGGAGTCTATGGGCAAATAGGACACTCTTACATTGTTGAAAGGGTAACTTATTCAGATTTTTGGAGTGTGATTTGGTGGCATCTACCAGTATTTAAATAGCTGATATCCTTGATCCAATAATTTTACTTTAGAATCTGTTTCTATAGAAATATAAGGACAGGCTTATTAGATACAAGTATAAGACAGGTTAATAACATGTTGTTTATAATATTAAAAAATCAAAACTACTTAAATACCCATTAATGCCTGTAGAATACTGTGACACCATTAAAAGGAATAGAATTATATATATATATATATTCATACATGAAAAAATCTCCAAGATACATTGTTAAGTCAAAAAACCCAGTTGCAGAACAGTCTTTAATCCCAGTTTTGTAAATATAAAAGTATGTATATTTAAGCAAAATAAACAAATAAGAATATTTTTTAATCATTTCAGAGTAATTCAAAGGTATCAGGCTTCTTTGTTCTTAAGTATTTTTATAGAAATAGTTAACTTCTACCAAACAAAGATATGTTTTTACATCATCTTATTTCTTTTTTAAAAATCTATTTTTGTTGATTTCAGAGAGGAAGGGAGAGGGAGAGAGAGATAGAAATATAAGTGATGAGAGAGAATCATTGATCAGCTGTCGCTTCATGTCCCCCACTGGGTATCGAGCCTGCAACCCGGGCATGTGCCCTGACCAGGGTTAGAACCGTGACCTACGGGTTCATAGGTTGACACTCAACCACTAAGCCACACTGGCTAGGCTCATCTTCTTTCTTACATCGTTTTATATTTAATTCACAGTATCTATTTAAATTCCATCAACTTCTCCCAAAATATCCTTTATAGCCTTTTTTTTTTTTCACAGCTCAGAACCCAATCCAGGATTACCCATTGCATTCACTAATGGTATTTCTTGTCTCATTTATTCAGGAAAAACTTTTCAGCTTTTCTTTGTGTTTATTGATCTTAACATTGTTGAAATACACAGTCCAGTTATTTTGTAGAATCTCCCTCACTTTAAGTTTGTCTAATTTTGCTCTTTTATTTGATTCAGGTCATGCATTTTTGGCAAGCTTATGTAGGATCCTCAATGCATCATATCAAGAAGTACATATAGTTGATTTGTACCAATACTGTTGGTTATTTTTATTTTGATCATTGATTTTCATCTGTCATTATGTTCTATGGCTTAATTAGAGGTAACCAGGTCATAGTCTGTGGGAGCTTTTGTTAAAGGAGGGACTGTGAATTTTATATACATTTGTGAGCTCTGGTCTAACAATCATATCGTGTATGTATTTAGCATTCATCATACCAGGGAACACAACACTATTCCTAGTGCTGGTAATGAATTTTTTTCTGTTATTGGTTTAAATTGTGGTCAGTTTGAATTTGAGAATCACTGTAGGAAGTCGGGAAACCAAACGCTGCCCCTGAAAATCTGGAGATGTTAGCTATTTCAGGCCACCCGTTTCCTAACTAATACTGAAAGGGATTTATTCAGGCAACATTTCCAATGGTAAGTAAAAGTATCATATTTAATGTGATTAACCTACTAGTAGGTAATGACCTCTCATTTGCTAGATTTGTCCCACTACAGATGGTTATAAACGAGCAAAAAATCTTTGTGTTTCTGAAATATGCCTTAGAGCCTCCAATTTCCTATAATTTGCTGATTAATACTTATCTTATGCCAAAATAAAAGGCCAATTTTGTCACACTAGTGGGACCAAACATAGTTAAACAATAGTAATAAATAAAGTCATTTGGTTTTTTGTGGACAAAATCTGGCTAATTTTGATGCATATTGATGCATTCATAAATTCCACCCAGAGGTACTCTACGTCTTTGTAGGATTCTTTTAGGCATTTAGGCTTACAGAGAAAAGAAAAACACACAACTTGATTTATCAGTGCAAAAGTAGTTCACAATAAATTTTATTTAAGAAACTGCCATCATCTTAAAGTATGGCTAACTCTGAACCAATTTTTATCAATGTTTTAGCTGTAGCAAAGCTGCTGCTGGATTCTAGTGACTTTTTCCCCCCTGGTTTTCTATCACTTCACTTCTTTTTTTATGTCCATGGAAGCAGCACAAATAGTGGTTAAGAGTTTTCACTTTGGAGACAGACACAGTGTGAGTTCTGACCCTGTCACGTACCAAATGTAGATCCTGGTCAAGAGCTCTCTAATATTTATTTTCCAAATGTACCTAATTTAGGATCTTTGTGAGGATTAAATAAAGCAATGCATTTGGAGCACTTGATATAATATCTGTTATATAGTTACCACTCAGTTAAATATACATGCTCATTGTATCTTCTGCTCTGTGACTCTATCCCATGTGATTGTCAGTTTCCTGTAATAGCCTGAAAACCAGACAGAAGATTCTTTAAAGGGTAAGATGTCTTCATAGACTTCTGAAAGTCTCTTGGTAATAATAAGTAATCAAACTGTTGGTGGAGGTCATGGAGAGGATTGCTGGCTGACCTGTGAGCTGGATCTGGGCAATCAGAGGCTCCTGGCCCCTCGTCTGTCCTTGAAATGCACACCCTGTCCACCATTCTCACTGAGACTATGGTATATGTGACTAAACCTTGGTAAACTCTCTACATGAACATTTATGATTCTGGTGAGTGGGTGCAGAGATTTATTCATCTTATGGTCACTCGGGACAAGCCTCATATGTAAGCTCCCTTGCTTTTTAAAACTGCCACTTGCCAATATAGAGTGATCTGCCCCTTTCTTTGGTCTCTCCTTGACCACTATGTATGGGGACCAGTTTCAGATTTCACCCCCTGCCAAGACCTCCCAAGTTTGTGAACCAACACAAACTTAAAATAGATACATGCTTGTCCAGTTCTCTAAGGAACAAACAGGTATCAAAATGAATAAAAATCAAACAGTGTATGTTCACTCCTTCAACATTTAATTTTTATGTCTTTAGTAATGTATTTTTTCTGTTTCTTGAAACCCTCTTGTTTAATAGAATCTTGCTCACTTTGGCAGTCCTCATAAAATATATATTCTTGTCTGTTATTCAAAGTTAAGAGGGAACTCTCTGATTTAGTATGTAATAGGCATAGTCTTTTCCAGAACAAAGTGAAAAATTCTGAAGTCTTTCTGTATTACCATTTCATAAGGAAGATAGAATAGAGAATAGAGAAACACTTAAAAATTATAATTTAGTAATTCTTTTCAAAAAACAGGTTAATGGAGAGAGAAAAAAAGAAAAAAAAGATTTTTTTGTGTGTGTAAAGGAGTAATTTCCTAAACAAAATCAATATCTTATATTATTTGGTATAAGTCATCAATACCATCACTAGTTTTATCTATGTCAAGTATACATATTTAAATATGTATATATTTTATACATTTGTATATGTCTATATAAATATACATATTTAAAATTTTATTTATATTTTACTAGTAGAAATCATTAATCTGTTATTGATTAAGTATATTTCAATAGACTAGGACTAAGAATTATCTTGGCCAACTGAAATTTCAAAATAAGTATTTTAAGCAACTACTCTGTAAAGCAATATATAAAACACAAAGATAACATTTTTCAAGCACCAAAAAAAAGATAACATTTTTGCTAGGCACTGGACAAATCATTTTACATGATTATTTTTTCAGTCTATTTGAGAACAACCATAAAAGTTATGTGTTTTTAGCTTCATTTTACAGATGAGGCAACCTAAAACCCTAAAAAGAGTAATCATCTGGTCCATGTTTAATAAATAATAGATCAACATTATAAAGTGGATCTGGCTGCATCCATGCCCACCACTTATTCTATCATATCATTCAAGACCCAGAGAGTGACACTTTCCCTGGAAATTCCACCAATTACAAATCCTAAAACAACCCAAAAACTTTTATCCCCAAAAGAATAGAGATATGGATAATACAAAATTACTGATCTTGATTGAGCCCATGAGAATAAACTCCTATTACTACCTGTCTAATTCAAATCCATTTATTACTTAGCACTGTGCCACACCATGTGCCGTGTCTTATTACTTAATCACACGTGGATTAAACATATGCAACATGAAGAAAAATTCTGATTGCCCCTGAAATACCAACACTGAGAGAATATAGATCCAGTCAATTTGCCAAGCTTTTTGACCAAAACCAGTCCTCAGTGACTGTACTCAGAGCACATAGATGTACAAAGTTTAAAACTACAATTTTGCCATTTTAAACCAAAGAGCAGCACAATGGTTAAAGGTTATCTGAAGTCTTTGGAGGAAGAAATGGAGATTGAGGGTTTTATTTGTTGTTACTACATATTTTTTACACCTACTAGTAATTAAAGAATTTAATACTACTTGCCTATAGTTTCATTCCAAAAGTAAGGTTTATAGAGTCCATTATTACTAAGTATTTTTATTAAAAAAAAAACTGAAGAAACTAGAGGGTCCTGTAACCTGATTGTTTTTTGTAGGCACAAAGGGAATTACCAGGACAATTAATCCTATAATGAGACCTAAATATAATCAAGTTCAGATGGTCATTTATGACACAAACCATAAATATTTGTTGATTCCATGAATTAGTTGTAGATACTCAGGTGTATAAATAAGATGCTCTTTGTATAGAAAGTTACTGTCAAATATAATAATGCTTCAACAGAAGCAACATTCCATGAATAATTCTATATTGAAGATTAAAATATACTTAGTAATTCATTTGCAAAACATTTTTAAATTAAATCTGTAGGTCTATCATGACTGCATGCTCATCCAGTGTTTAAAATACTCAGGATTGAATGAATCATAGTCATTTCTTCTTTAATTCCTTTTCTTTTTTTAAATTATCAATTATCACTCAAAGAAGGCAAAATCAAGTTCTTTTAAGTTAGGAATTCTACAACTTTACAAGTAATTATTCTTAACAAATTTCACAAAATATCTTCATTTCTATTAACCTAAAATTTTATTTTTCTAGCCTCTAATGAAATACAAAGTACTTATGGAAAAAAGTAGACTTACAGGTAAATTATGAGGTACAGTAAACATGAGAGCAAACCTTGAACCTGAGGGGAACGTGGTTTATTAAGCCAGAGTTATGCAACTTGGTTATAATGTATTAATGAAATCCATGAGATAGTGGTCCCTTTTGCCTTTGCAGATGTAGCTTCAGTGTGTTTATTAAAAATGTCTACATGAAGTTGGTAAGCTTTGGGGATAACTTTTGTCAAGTATTCACAAAGTGTCTAGCTCAATTAATTTGAAGTTCCTGATCTTTTCCTTATTCCTTTCAGTTAAATTTATTTAACACACATTTTTTGCCTGGTGCTAGATGCTAGAGACTACAAAGTAAAGAAACTCTCATCCAGTCTTGAGGTTTGTCTATTATTATAGACGTAACATTTAACATAACCATATAAGCTGTACATCTTATTACTGAGCTCAGTGAATTTCATTCCCAACTACTAGCTAGGTATAAATATAGTAAATAAATAAATAAATAAATAGCTGATTTTATAAAATGTCAGGTCTGAACCACAAGGCAATCTTAACATTTGTTTATCGATTGGTCCTTTATTATACAAAAGGACTAGCTCAGGAAGATTGGGAAGAAAGAGAACGAAAGCTAAATTATCCATAGTGAAAGTGTTGTTTCAGTGGGTAGTCAACCATAAATATGATTTAGAAATACAGAAATAATGTATTCTATGCAAAGCAGCATATTTTATTGCTTGAAAACGGAGGATAATCTTATCTTCTTGATGGTTGAAGTTTTGAGTATAGAGCTCCAAATAATAGGTTGAAAATGGAAGGCATTCAGGCAGTTATTTCTGAAGGTACAGATTTTAACACTGTGGAAAACAGCAGTTTAGATATGTGACAAAATTTTTAAAACTCTGAAATTAAAACTGCAACAACTTTAGATCTCTTTCAGTCTAACAGATCACTTTGCAACCTGCATAGATTAACCAAAACTTTCAAGATCCCATTAGTAAATAGTGATAGAATTTTACCAGCAACTCAAATACTAACTCACTGTTTATTGTTTTTAATTTTTAATTTATTTACTTTACTATTTGAAACTCACTTTCTAATTTTCATTTGTATTTATTCTGTTACATAGACCTCACCCATGTGTGGGAAATATGCTCTTAGAAGGAAAGTCATTAACTTTAATAAGATATTCTTTTGGTAGATACAGTAGATATTTAATGCTAGTGCTTTAAATCTCTTGTTTACTTTATGGATATATAAAAGATTTAGTGAACTGGAATATTATAATATAGAACTGACCCTGAATGTACCCCCCAAAAATAGAAATAAAAATATACAAATCATAATAAGAGATATGGAGAATAGTATGACGGGATAATCAGGATGTTTAGAAGTAGAAAATGAGAAAATTGAGACAACCACTATTCAAAAATACAACATACAAATTTTTCCAGGTCTACAGAAAGCTATGAATCCTCAAATAGTGTGCCATTGGCCAAAGCAGGATTTAAAAAAAATCCATGCCTAAACCCATGGTGTGAAGTTGAAGATTATCATATGAAAAAGGGACGATGATGATAATATATTAAATGTACCTTGAGAGCAATGTTTAACATTCTATATAATAAAAGCCTAAGCAACCGTTATGGCAGAATGACCAGAACAGCCAGTCGATATGCACTGACCACCAGGGGGCAGACACTCAATGCAGGAGCTGGCTAGCGAGCCCAGCAGCGGTGGCGGGAGCCTCTCCCGCCTCCATGGCAGTGATAAGGAACAGAGAGCCAAGCGGTAGGGAGCAGTGAGCGGGCGGGCGGTAAGGAACGAGGGGTCTCGGACTCTGAGAGGAATGTCTGACTGCCGGCTTAGGCCCAATCCCTAAGCTGGCAGGTGGACATTCCCCAAGGGCTCCTGGACTGTGAGAGAGTGCAGGCTGGGCTGAGGGACAACTCCTCCCCGCCAGTGCATGAATTTCATGCACCAAGCCTCTAGTAATAAATAACAGTAGATCAATAGTTTAAAAACTATCAATCAAGAATTCATGCCAAAACCGGTTTGGCTCAGTGGATAGAGCGTCGGCCTGCAGACTGAAGGGTCCTGGGTTCAATTCTGGTCAGGGGCATGTACCTTGGTTGCGGGCACATCCCCAGTGGGGGGTGTGTAGGAGGCAGCTGATCTATGTTTCTCTCTTATCGATGTTTCTAGCTCTCTATCCCTCTTCCTTCCTCTCTGTGAAAAAATCAATTAAAAAAAAAAAGAATTCAATACTCTCTTATTTTTCAACAGTGAGGATAAAACAGAGATATTTTCAAACATACAAAAAACTAAAAGTAAAACTATAGGTTTATCTTTATCCAGAGGGGATAAATAAAAAAGTAGCAATGCTTAACAACAACAACCAATAATGTTTATTGGTAAATCTAATTTAGCAAGACCACATTACTTATAGCACCAAAATGTGAAAGAATTAATTGTCCATCAATGGAATAATGGAATAATTGTATATTTACATAATAGAATAGCATACAGCAATGAAAATCAATGATCTGGAATAATATGTGTAAAAATGGATGAATCTCACAAAGATAATGACTGAAAGTTACAGAAGGACACATATTAAAATACCTTTACATAAAACATAAATTCTTCCATAACAAAAATATATATTATTAGAGATGAAACATAATAAACATGTAAATAAAATCATTAATTCTGAAAATATTTATTATGCCAGAAATAATTCTAGGTGTTTAGCAGTGCACTAATAAGACTAAATCCATGTTCACAAAGAGCTCATAGTCTGGGAATTGCAAATACCATACTGATGAACATTTGGGGCTGTGAACATCTTAACTATGAAAGAAAAAGGGTAAAAAAAATATTCAATTTTATCATTAACTTTTTATTTATTAATTTGGGCAGTAGGTACTCAAATGTTCATTATGATGTCTTTCTATTTTTTGTTCATCTTAAATGTTTCATAACATTTTTTAAAATAATTAAATTTGTATGAAGAAAATTTAAAACAATTCTAAACAGGGAATCTTGTTTTTCTAATCTTTTCTGGAAAGGAGAAAAATGTGCTGAATAACTTTAGATTTTATTAGAAAATAATAAAATTATGGATGTGTTAACAATTTAAGAGTAACCTTATGAAAAGAGAAGCACACAATTTATTCCTTAACCAGGAGTGGAAAATTAAAAGGGAATGTGAAGTAATCTATTAATGCAACAAAAATTTAAATAAATACAACAAAAAAGTCATGGTAAATAAAAACCAAAAAATAAGATGAAAAAGGTACTTAAAATATATTTAAATAAATTCCTTTATAGGACTCTATCAGATAGATTACAACAAGAAAATCCAGCTATTGCTTATAAGATTGAAAATAAAGGGATGAAAAATGAACTACCAACCAAATGCTAACAAAAAGAAAATTAATGTAGTAATATTAATATTAATTTAAAATAAGACTTAAGGCAAAAAGCATAAATATAATTTAAATTCTATATTCTCTGATTATAAATAAACAGTAGATTTGATCTCCTAGCAAATTGGTATATGTATGTACAGTATAGCATGTATAGGTAACTATGAAAACATCCATATATCATATATTAGTTATATTAGATACATGTATAATGTATATCATGTGTATTTTTCCTATACCTATCATAACTTAGAGTAATATTCTTAGCCATCCTAGCTTTACTATAGTCAACTTGATGAGGAATTATCAGTTTGGTTATAGCTTATAAAAAATGTTGTTATTGGATATCTGAGCTCTTTGACAACATGGCACATAAAAGGAAACAGTTTCATTTTTATTTCAAAAGCAGAATGCTTTTGCCAAGCCATTGATAGCAGTGCATCACCATAGTTGTTGGTCATCCTGGCTGTGTAAGCATGGATCCTCTGCCACTTTGCGGGCAGGGTTTTTTAAAAGCAGAGCTCTTTTTAAATTGAAATTCAGCTTCCTACCTGACAATAAATTATTCAAAGGCTCCTAGGCACAGAAGAATTTATTAGAGTGCATGTTAGACTGCTATAATAAAAAATACCAGTAACCTTTAATTTTTACATGAGAAGTCAATGAGCTAACATGAAAAATAATCCTAGAAAAATGCATTCTGAGTGTTTTTAAAGATTCCAAAAGGAAACTTGAGAAAATAAATATCTTGTTACTTTTTCTTCTTGAATATTTGCATAAATTTTATAGAAATGACTCTACCCTGAAAATTGAAAGCACATTTTAATGACAAGGTATACATTATATCTTATATTTATATAATGCCATTACTCAGGGAATATAAATTGTATAAATACTGGTGCATTTATTCCTACCTCACTATGAGAATTAGGAAGATATTTCAGATGTCAAAAGTGAAATCAAGGTTTAAGAGAATGAAACTTAAGCAGGTTCTGAGTCTAAACTCAGAGATTTTCATTCTATTGCCAGGGTTGTTCTCATTATGGTGTTAATAAATCTTAAAAAGAGTTAAAATAATCAGAAATATAACAAAGGAATTTTAAAAACACAAGACTAAATATAAGATGCAATAAATATGATGAGGCTACTTTAGAAAAGAACCAAATATAACACTTAGAAATGAAAAATAAAGTCAATAAATTAAAATGAAAACAATAAATTGGTTAAATGGAAGATTACATACATTCAGAGAATGAATTAGTGAACTGGGATATAAATAAGAAAAAAAGGCACACTAGAAGCAATATAAAAGAAAAATTAAAAGATGTGTAGAATAAAATAAGAAAGTTCTATATATAGTAATGGAACTTTCAGAAGAGAGAATAGTAATAGTCATAATTGAAGAAAGATTAGCTGTGAACATTACATAATTGTTCTGAGTTGATTATTTGAAAATCCTCAGATTTAGGCAGCACAAGATGCCTGAAGTAACAGTAAAATTTAACTAATAATTTATTTCAACAGAATTCTAGTATAACAGCTATTTTATCATTTAAATTTTTATTGCCATCAATATATTTGTTTTTATGTAAAATGTATTTTGTTGATTAGATCTTAAGATCTCTTTTTCTCTATTGTGCTGCCATTTTGTTAATATACACATAGGTGTGAATTTTTTTCTATACATTCTGACTGACAGTTATTTTTCTTTCAAAACTTTACCATGAGTATTTCACTGGAAATAATAATATTTCAGTGGATTCAGCCTGTTTGGTGTTTCACCTTATTTAATGCATATTTATTTATTAGTCGCCTAATAAGGATTAGCAGTGGAGCCATAATACCCATAAGAAAGACATGATCCTTGCCCTTACTAAGAAGCATACTGTAGCCCAGCTGGCATGGCTCAGTGGTTGAGCATCAACCTATGAACCAGGAGGTCACGGTTTGATTCCTGGTCAGGGCATATGCCCAAGTTGTGGACTGGGGATCGTGCAGAAGGCACGATCCTCTATCATCATTTATGTTTCTATCTCTCTCTCCCTCTCCTTCCCTCTCTGAAATCACTAAAAATAAATTTAAAAAAAAATTTTTTAAAAGAAACATATTGTGATTGGATCTGAAGTACTTGCCTCCTATTGAAAATATGCTACTGGATCTTGTGTGTTTGTCTTAGCTCCCAAATCAGAGTGTTAGTTACTTTGAGATTGTCAGTAAGTTTCCACCCTTTCCACTAATCCCCCATCCTGTCATCTACCTTTTCAAAGTATAGATATAATTAGCAAATAATTTCTGAGTGGCTTAGCAAATCTAACTTACCTCCTTATGTGCATCACATTTCATGTATCCTGAGAAGTGTGGGTACAGAAATAAATCTATTGAAGTATGACTTGTGTTTAACCTCAAACTGCCCCTGGGCATCTATTTACCTAAATTTGTTAAATGTGTATGCTTGAAACAGGTTGTAATATTAAAAAGTCAATATGCTGTCTTGTCCCAGGTATGTCCCTGGTCAATAACATATCTTTCCTTGATTCCTCCAATTATGAAATTGATTGACTGCTTGGGATCTCTGGTTTAGCACTATTTAATTTTCCCTCTTCATTCTCGTATGTACTGGTAACTCATCTGAGGCTCCAACACTCCTACTTCATGTGGTAGAATAGATCTTACATGGACTAATGTAGCTACAATTCTTGCTCTCAAGAAGATATATCTTTTAGGATTATGTCTTAGAATTCCATCATTAATAAAGTCTGCTCCATCTCTTGGATTTTGCCTCAACTTGCATCCTAATTAGTCACAATCTCCCCTTTATACTCAGACAAAATGCTAACATGGCCTCAGGTGGGCGGAAATTGTCTTTGCTTCCCTGTTAAATTTGATTCATTATCTTCAGAGCCCATTTCATTTCTCTATTGACTAATCATAAAAAAAAAAAAAAGAAAATGAAAACCCACATGCTCAGCAGGGCCTAAATGTTTCCACACTCATTGCACAAAGTAGAGGACTCAGAGAGAAGGTGCAGCTCTGGGCGGTAGCTGCAGAGCCAGCATCTGGGCTCCATGATAATCACCTCATGCGAATCACACCAGAGAAGAACGGAATCACTGAGTCCTGCGAACCTCAGACGCCTCCATATGTCTTTCAGACTGCACTGTGTTATGGGGCCTGCAATTTGTGACATCTGGCAGTTTTTCTTATATTTTGAAAGGAGAAGAAGAAAAAGACAGACAATAGGAAATGCCATTCCTAGCCAGCAGCTGGGAGATATTTGTGATTAAATTACTGTATATTTAAAATCTTAAAATTATGTCTGTATGACTGAAGGGCAAGAACTTGAAATGTTTACAAACAAATGGATTTGTTCATTACTCTTATGGTATATAAATGTGGCCAGTTGTTGTTACAGTCATATTTTAAGGCATTCACAGAAACAGTTTTTTAAAAAAATATTTTTATTGATTTCAGAGAGGAAGGGAGAGGGAGAGAGAGAATCATTGATTGGCTGCCTCCTGCATGTCACCTGCTGGGGATTGAGCCTGCAACCTGGGCATGTGCCCTTGACCAGAATCAAACCCATTACCCTTCAGTCCACAGGCCGATGCTCTAGCCACAGAGCCAAACCGGCTAGGGGCACATAACCATTTTTTAAACACATTGATTAATATGTGTATACATCACACATCTTTTGCAAATAAGTCTAAATGAAATTCCTGTGAAGATATTCTCTAAAAAGGTTGATGAAACCTTAACTACCAATTTTGGCTCAAGGAAGTCAATTCCTTCAGAGTTTAAATCTAAACAAAAAGTATAAACACTAGGAGCCATCAACAATCTTTCACAAGTGTCAAAGGGTAAGACAAAACCAATTTGCACTGAATATGTGGTTAAAATACTAGCAATTTTTCATAGACATATCAGGAACTGGGATTTAAGAGTCTCTGCAGACTAAGGCTCTGCCAGCTTCCTTGTGTGCCCTTGGAGGTCTCTTCCTCTTGGTGTGTTTCACACTGGATTTCCATAGACATGCAAGAAGAAAATCATTTTGCTTGGGAAAATTACCATAGCGTTTTCATACTGGGACATTGAAAATGACATTGATAGCATATGAACCCTCCTTCAGATAGAGTAACCAAGAGGTCAAGAACCACAAGGACTCTGACAAATATTGAATCAAATACCTTCTTATTGTTTTTAATAGCAAGGTGCCAGTTAAAGTTATGTTCTGTTTTTTTCTTCATGTAACACAGCATGTTTGCTATTTTATTTGTAATAAGGCATACCAAGTAGAGTTAGAGTATATAACAGAAATACTCTTCCACTCTCTTTGACTCTATATCGTTTGATGGGCAGCAACAGACTGCTTTAATCGAGAACTCTGAAGATGTTCACCAGGAGAAATGTTGATTGTACCAAACCCGTTGCCGTTGCCCAGCTTGTGTTCTGAGATGTACTCTTCCAGGTTCCCAAGCTCTGCTTTTCCAACTCAGTAGGACACATCAATCACTGAATGCCTTTTTGTCTTCTGTCACCAAATCTGGAATAAAAGCAGTCCCATCCCTGTAAATGCATACCCTCACACAGAAAGACTCCATGAGAAATACTTTTCCTGATCTGAGGACAGCTAAGGTTTGGAAAAAGCAGGGGCAATGGCCTATGTTTATTTTTAAAATTTTTAATGTTCTCTCGCTCCAGCCCCCAAGCAGTACTGTAGTGGTGGGGTAGCAGCTACACAGTGATGACAGTGACAGCCATGAGGGGTTCTACAACCTGAGAGACAACAACCCGCTCTGATGAAAGGCACTGTCGTTTTATGAGCATGAAACAAATCCCAGTGGCATTTGCCCTCTCACCATTTGGACCCTGAATGCACACACAGTTTCAGGAAGTGTCTGGAAAAGCAGGAATTTAGGTTTCTGAACAGAGAGCAGGAAGGGAAGGCCCCAGGGAGATAGAAAGTGTTGGGGGAGGGGAGCGGCAAAGAGAGGAGGCAGATCCACAGCAATCCCATAAATTGGGTAGGCTCACCTCCAAACTGCACATGCATAGGTCTCCCCTTAAATAGCACAGGGAAGGTTTTGAGGCCTGAGCTAGTGGTACATGTTTACCCATTCCAGAATTTCAGTAGGCGACACAAATGTGGGGCTGCTCCAAATAGCTCTGCACGTGCTTTGAAACTGAACAGACATTGAGATGAGAATCCACAAAAAGCAAGTTGAAACCTGTGGCCTGAACCTAACTTGGTCAATTGCCTAGCAAAATAAATTAAAAATCAATATTTTATTTAGAATTTAAATAAGATCCAGGGTCTCATAACATAATATTAAAAATGACCATACTTTAATTCCAAATTAGTCTATAAAGAAACAGGGAAACTAAAGTCACAAAGGAAAATACATGGCAATGTGACTCAGATGCTGAGAATACCAAAGGCCATACATGACCTATTATAGACATGCTCCACCCAGCTAATAAATGACAGAACTAAGATCTGATCTCAGTTCATGCCTTTACTATATAAATTATTTTTAATACCCCCAGTTCAAATGACTCATCTCAGAAATGCAGATTCAGTCTGACAAGTTAAGCGTGAAGTTAATGTTTAAACTATATGCCCACTAAAGTAAGGCTGAGCACCTATGGAAAATGTGTCATAGTCACATAGGCTCTGTTATAGAGGTTCTGTACAGTTCTCTCAGTTATTGGGACTTTGTCAACAAAGATAATGGGCTTATAGATTTACAGTTTAATCAAACTAGTGTATACACAATTGATTGAAACTAGAGGCCCTGGTGCATGGATTCGTGCATCAGTGGGGTCCCTCGGCCTGGCCTGCAGGGATCAGGCCAAAACTGGCTCTCCGACATCCCCCAAAGGGTCCCAGATTGCAAGAGGGCAGTTCTCTGGTGACACACCCTGGAATCGGGTCCCTCCTCTCTGGTTCCAGGTGCGTCACCCGAGAACCTCAGCTGCCAAGTCACCATAGCTCAGCAGCTCCTGCGTTGAGCGTCTGCCCTCTGGTGGCCATTGCGTATCATAGCTACTGGTCAAACGGTCCAACAGTCGCTTAGGCTTTTATATAGAGAGATGATAACATTTTGTTTAATATAAGTAGTTGCCTGCTATTTTTCTTTAAAGCAGTGGTTGGCAAACTATAGTGCATGAGGCAGATCTGGCAAGTGGTCCAATTTTATGCAGTCTGAGAGCTACGAATTTTTTTTTCTATATTTAAAGAATTGTTAAAAGAGAAATAAAAAAAGAAAAGAGGAAATGGAGAAAGAAGGAAGGCTACCACAGAGACTGTATGTGACCTAGAAACTCTAAAGTATTTGAAATTTGGCTCTTTACAGAAACATTTGCCAACCTCTGGCCTAAGAAAATGGAAACACCTTAATAAAGACCATTTTTCTATGTTTCTCTATTTCTTTCTAGTGTTGTCAATTTGTGCCACAAGGGATCACTTAATAAGGACATAGTCTACAGTGGACATTCAAACAATGTGTATATATTAATAGGTGAATTAATTGTTGCCTATCTTTCCAAGCATAGTAAAAATAAGTCAGCTCCTTGGTTACCTCCTGTAGTAGATGATCATCAAATATTCAACACCCATTCACACCTGCCCCCACTACAGGTGAAGTATAATTCCATGCCCCAATGATGCGGTATTTTACCATGTGACTTGTTTTAGGAAATGGAGTGTGAACAGATTTAACAGATGCTATATCTTTTTTTTTCTTTATTGATTAAGGTATTTCATATGTGTCCTTATCCCCCCATTGCCCTCCCCCCCTCCCAACTCATGCCCTCACCCCCCTGGTGTCTGTGTCTATTGGTTAGGCTTATATGCATGCATACAAGTCCTTTGATTGATTCCCCCACCCCCCCACCCCCCCGCTATCCCCACCCTCCCCTACCTTCCCTCTGAGGTTTGCCGATCTGATTGGTGCTTCTCTGTCTCTGGATCTGTTTTTGTTAATCAGTTTACGTTGTTCACAGATGCTACATCTTTTTTTTTTTTTTTTTTGTATATTTTATTGGTTTTTTTACAGAGAGGAAGGGAGAGGGATAGAGAGTTAGAAACATTGATGGGAGATAAACATCAATCAGCTGCATCTTGCACACCTCTTACTGGGGATGTGCCTGCAACCAAGGTACATGCCCTTGACTGGAATCAAACCTGGGACCTTTCAGTCCGCAGGCCGATGCTCTATCCACTGAGCCAAACCAGTCAGGGCCAGATGCTACATCTTATTAGAAGCTGTTAGTATTGCAAGTTTCCATTGGTCACCTTGAACTTCTGCCTTTTGCCCTTACAATAGTATGTTGTAGTAGTGGTTGATCTTTCAGCCTGGCTCCCGGAAGGAGAAAACACGTGGAGCAGAATCAAACACTATAAGACCCAGTGGTGGCCAAACAAACCCAGCCAATCCCAGCCAAGCTGAATCTACCCTTCAGCATTTGCATAACATGAGTGAGAACTAAATGATGTTGTAAGCCTTTGAGATTTTAGAATTTTCTTTTGCTGAAGGAACAGTTGCTTGATAAACTTTTATAAAATAAGATTCAGATGGCTCCAATAGCTTAGTGCCTAGTATATATGGATCATTGAAAACCATAATGAATTATCAAGTAATGGTTTCTTAACATTAATAAATAGAGTATAAAACTCATATTTACAGGATGATTTTATATTTTCAGTTCATTTATGTTTTGTGGAATTGTGATAGTTCATAATATCGTGTTCTTTTGTGTTCATCAAGGACTATTTTATCTCTCTAGTGATGGATATATCTTTCTACTAGAGTAAAAAGCACCTTATGCTCCAGAAAATTAATGCATTTCTCTGACAACTTTGTTCTCTATTAAAAATGAATCATCTTTGAATCAGAATCTCTTTACTTTGGAGATTTGTATATCACCCTTCATATTAATTTAACTTTGTAGAACTATGACTAGAAATTGAATAGCACAAAAACTAATGAGAAGCAAATTAATTCAGAAAGGATTTATAATTTATAATGAAGTATACCAAGTATCAGATGTGTTCAGCTCAATAAAGATGAATGTGAAATCCAAAATTCTATCACAAAGTTAAAAAAAAAATTCAGGGGTCAAGGAATGGCCATGTATCTGTTCCCTGACCTTCACCAATCTCTAGCCTAAAATTAAGAATTGATTGTTGTAATGTGTCCAGGTATTTCCATTAAACACACATACTACATGCCTCATTATTCAGGATGAGCTTTCCAGATTAGTCCCATCACAGCTTTGGACATGAGGAGATGACAGGCAGGGAACACCGTTTTCAGATAGGGTCATGTGACATCCCCTGGGAGACTGACAGCAGCCAGAGAGATAGTGGGCTTTGACCTTAGGAAAAGGAAGGGGAATAATATAAACAACCTTTGAATTTTTAGGAATTTGTCTTGGCACAAATCTCCAAAGACAAATAATCCCTTTGATTGCTGGAATGCTATTACAACTTTTTGAGTATGTATGGGTTTTGTGTCTCAGCAGGACACCGAATTGTGAGTACCTCTTATACAGCTCTCTGGCATTAGGCCTAGGGTGCCTCTTGGGAAGGAAATCACTCTTACATGGGCAGCAGCAAGCAACACACAGTGTTTCCAAGAATCTAACCCATAATTAAGGGGCAGGTATATGAAAGATGAGCACCTAAATGCTGACTACTTGCTCATTTCTAGGAATGCTCTCTGACATCAGAAGCAGGCACCAGTTAACATATCCAAGGTTGCAAGTAATAGCAATGACCACACTTCCCAATACATGAACCAAAGACTTGGATAAAGCTGGTCTAGAGGGAGTATCAGGGAGAAGAAAAAAAAATGAAGGGCAGCAGAGTAGAGCAAAAGCCAGGATTGGAGCAGGAATCCCAAGGGGATGAGATCTTGTCTCTAGAATCTGTAATAACCATTCTATTCTATTTTTTGTACTTAAGAAATCAATTTCTCTTGCAAATGAAATAAAATGAGGCGGCAATGTTAAATGTAAAGCATTTTCTGACACTTAGATTTCCCTCCAGTCTCATTCATTTATTTCTCCAGAAAATGCAAGTGAAACAGTATTTTCCTAGCATTGTACTTAGCACTGGTGATACAGTGGTACACAAATAGATACAGTCTTTACTTTTATGCTATTCCCAATCTAGTGAAGCAAACAAGCATTTAAGAAATAGTTATACAGCCCTGGCTGGTTTGGCTCAGTGGATAGAGCGTTGGCCTGTGGACTCAAGGGTCCCAGGTTCGATTCTGGTCGAGGGCATGTACCTTGGTTGCAGGCACATACCCAGTAGGGAGTGTGCAGGAGGCAGCTCAGTTGATCAATGTTTCTCTCTCATTGATGTTTCTGACTCTCTATCCTTCTCCCTTCCTCTCTGTAAAAAAAATCAATAAAATATATTTTAAAATATATTTATACCAATGCATAAATAATTACAAATAATAAAGTACATATTTGGTGAAATAACAGGTATCAGGAATATTTATAATATGATGACTGGATAAAAGTAATACTTCCATGAATATGTGATGTAATATTATATTGGGACTTGGATTATGAGTAGAGAATGGCCAAGAAATGAGTAAAGATAATAATATTATATGTAAAGAAAACAGCTTGAACAAAGGTTCTCAAGTGGGAGTGAGTGAGGTACTTAGACTTTGGAAGGCCACGTGCCTGGAACTTGATCAAGGGTCAGAGTAGTGTGAGGTCCAGTAGATATAATAAATAATACTGTATTTTTTAATGTGGAAGTTGAGGATCATAAAAATTCTCAAATCAAGAAACAACATTTTTATAACTATGTATCGTGATGCATATTATGTTATACACCTGAAACTAATACATTGTTATATGTCAATTATCCTATATAATAAAAGCCTATTATGCTAAGTGTCCAGTCTTCTGTTCAACCAATCAAAGCGTAATATGCTAATGGTATGCTAAGGCCACTCAACCACTCGCTATGATGTGCACTGACCAACAGGGGCAGACAATCGACCAGTCGCTATGACGTGCACTGACCACCAGGGGCAGACGCTCCATCCAGTAGGTTAGCTTGCTGCTGGGGTCTGGCTGATCGGTACTGAGTGAGATGGGTTGGACAGACCCTGGAGCCCTCCTGTGGTCCCTCCCTGGCCCCAATCGTGCACCAGTGGGTCCCTCAGCCTGGCCTGCACCCTCTTGCAATCTGGGACCTGTCAGGGGATGTCAGAGAGCCAGTTTCAGCCCAATCCCACAGGCCAGGCCGAAAAACCCCACTGCTGCATGAATTCATGCACTGGGCCTCTAGTATCTTAATGATAAACTTTAGAAAAGGAAAGATGCAGTCAGAGTATTGTTATGGAGAATAAGAATAACCAAATGAAAATTCTAATTTCAGTATTAAATCACAAACAGGTTTTAAGCCTGGCTTAATAAATACTGAATGAGCTATTTCTCTATAATTTACAAGAATAAAGGAGTTCTGATATGTAACCCTGGCAGTGGGTACAAAAGTATAGATCATCCTAAGCAGGAAACAATGGAGAATGAGGGAGAAACAGAAGAGGATAACACAGTCATGGTTCAGGCAATGGCTGACCCAAGAGCCCCCAGGCACACATTTACCACGATTATCAGCGGTACTGGGCATGTGGTGCAGCGATTGTGGTTTTTTGGTCCCATTGTCATGGCTTGGGCACCAGTCAGCAGTTTCCATAGCCCAGAAAGGAGTCCTGAGTTACAGAACATGTAAAACTGCTTCATGATCACTGAGATAGCCTCACTTGGGAACTCCCAGAATTACTGGGAGAATTCTGAGAGTATTGGTATTCTGCAGAATGTGTGCATATGGTGCAGAGGAATAGTATTTTATCATGTTTAATTTGAACCACTCTTTCTTGCAAAGAAAGAGGGAATGCTGATATAAAGGAATATCCTTGAACTAACACTAATATATTAAATTTTTTGCACAAGTAAATTTAACTACTCTTAGTAATGAATTATTTCCAACATGTTACTTGTCACAAAATACCTGGGCTCTTGGGATGGTGTTGCTAAGAACCATTGTTCTAGAGAACTGATTCTTCATCACTCATACTTGACTCTCAATGCTTCACAAAGGGCCTGCCATGTAAAAGGCCTAACAAACTTCAAGTGGATTTATTAGGACTCTTTTGCATGTAAGTCATTGAAAAATGAACTCAAACTGACTCAAACAAAAAGCAAAACTCCTTGGCTTCCATAACTGAACATTCTAGGAGTAGCATTAGCTTTACACAAAACTCAATCTGGCTTCTCAAATGATATCATCAGGCCTTGGTGGGTAGCTCAGTTGTTCAGAGTGTTGTCCAGATACCACTTCAATTCCGAGTCAGAGCACATACAAGAAACAACCAATGAATGCAAAAATAAGTGGAACAACACATCAGTGTGGGGTTTTTTGGTTGTTGCTTGTTTAATCCTCACCTGAAGATATGTTTTTATTCATTCTTAGAGAAAGAGGAAAGGAGAAAGAGAAACATAGATGTGAGAGAGAAACATTGATTGGCTGCCTCCCTTATGTACCCCAATCAGGGAACAAACCTTCAACTCAGGTATGTACCCTGACTGGGAATCGAACCTGCAACCTTTTTTTTTTTAAGTGTACAAGATGACACTTCAACTGAGCCTCCTGGCCAGGGCAGCAAATCCTATATAATAAAAGCCCAATATGCTAAATGTCCCATCGTCTGGTCATCCGTTCAATCAATCAAAGCATAATATGCTAATGATATGCTAAGACCACTCAACTGCTAGCTATACCATGCACTGAACACCAGAGGGCAGATGCTCCGACAGGTAGATTAGCTTGCTGCTGGGGTCCAGCTGATCAGGACTGAGCGAGATGGGCTGGACACACCCTGGAGCCTTCCTGTGTCCCTCCCCAGCCTCCATCGTACACCAGTGGGATCCCTCTGCCTGGCCTGCACTCTCTTGCAATCTGGGACCCCTCGGGGGATGTCGGATAGCCAGTTTTGGCCCCATCCCACAGGCCAGGCCAAGGGACCCCACTGGTGCACAAATTTGTGCACCAGGTCTCTAGCCAATATATATTTCTTGCTTTCCTAAAATCAATTTTAAAATGATATAATAAGTTTTTTCTCTCTCCCTCTCCCTCTCCCTCTCTCTCTTTCTCTGTCCATCACTTTTTTTCTTTTTATTAATTTCTTTATTGATTAAGGTACCACGTATTTGTCCTCATCCCCCCATTCCCAACCCAGACTCCTCCCCATGCATGCCCCCACCTCCCTGTTGTCCGTGACCACTGGTTAGGCTTATATGCATGCATACAAGTCCTTTGGTTGATCTCTCCCCCTTACCCCCAGCCTCCCCTACCTTCCCTCTGAGGTTTGACAGTCTGATGGATGCTTCCCTGTCTCCGGGTCTGTTTTTGTTTATCAGATTATGTTGTTCATTATTTCCCCTAGATGAGTGAGATCATATGATACTAGAAATACACTTATAAGAACAGAAAATGAGACAAGCAACAATGGTTATGCTGAGAGGCAAATGAGTCAGTCTGTAGTGAGTTTCTTTCTGGGCCAACAGTTCTTTTGAGTCCCAACTTCAATGTCAAACAGTTCCTTATGTGTACATGTCAGCAATGATATTTCAGTTCTGGATGGTGGACAGATGGTGGTAATGCAGGTCCGACCCTCTCTGGTTTGGTCCTGGGCAATCTGCCGCGACGCACAGCTGCTGACTGCTAGTATGGCAAGGCGTCGTCAGCGTCTTCCATCTCTGGACTGTTTCTCTTCCGTCTTCATGGCTGGAGCAGTCCTGTCAATTGTTCTCTGTTGCAGGAACCCACATGGTCTTGGAGTTGTTTTCTGAAAATATACAAACATATTCTTGACCAAAAGTTAATAAAGGAATTTTTCTACAAATTTGACTTGGGATCCTTTTTCATTTTTTGCCCAAACGGTTTTCCTTTGGCTTGTTTTGACATCATGTGTGGTTTTTCATGGGTGTCTTGCTGTCAGCATTACAAATGAAAGTTAATTTTTTAAAGTAAAAATTTTCTAGATGTATTTTACTTACAGGATATTTTTCCTTACATGATATTCTTCTACTACACCCCCCTTTTTTGATTTAAATATTAGGAGGCTTTTGGAATTGGCTAAGTGAAATAAGCAAATATTCTAGAAAAATTAATGGTACTGGACAAAAACCTGTTCCTAAAGTGTTAACTAAAATTTTTATTGGTAGTTCATCTCATGGTAAAATTGCGTAACATGTAATGAACCTAAAGCAGTCATATTTTAGTGCAAAAAAATTAAAATTTAAAAGCTATCTGTCCATCACTTACTAGTTCTTTTTTCATGCAGTTGCACAATAGCCAGGGGGCTCTGATTTTCCTACATACTCATCACTGAGGATTTCTAAGCCTTAGAATGGAGAACAGGCAGACCTTGGTCATTTGCCCACAAGAAGAGAATAAGCTGATGAACAGTACTAAACAGAATTTCCATGAACTTTAGAAAAGGAAAGATGCAGTCTTCTGTTCAACCAATGTAGGTTTCATAATGTCTGTCACACAGCCCAAACATATTAACCTGACATTGAAATGAACAGTAAAATGTGTTTGTGTTTTATCCTGAATTCATAAAATTCATTATCCTGGATTCACAGTAAGTGAAGAGTTTGTTTTTTTTTTTAATCTTTTGATTAAAGTTAGTTCTGCGTAAAGAAGGAAATATTCAAAGCACTGAGCTATGCATTAGGAACATATCAAAAGGATAAACTATTAAATTTAAATATATTGTAGATTTTATATTGTAAGTAGCCAGAATTATGACATTGAGAGTTTGGGAGAAATTATTAAAGGAATCTTTGATTGCTATAAAAAATTATAATCTACAGTTTGTATTTAAAGAAGTTCATAAGATTTTTAATATTAGAAGTTTAGTCAAGAGTGACACAAGTCATTTCTCAAACAATTAAAAGAGTAATATTAAGAGAACAGGATTACTTTATTTTACCTTCTTTTTTAATGCATTTGATTTTCCTTATTCTTCATAAAACATATTTAAAAAGTAACAGAAAAGAGATTTGTAGTCAAATACTAAAATCAGCATAGTAGTGTAATTGTAGCTCAGTCTTGCTCTTAATAGTGACATATGGCCTTCTCAAATAGTATGAACTTTATTAGCATTAATGTTTTAAATTGAAATGGCTATTAAGAATTTGGTCTCACATGAAGGAATCCAATCTGCAAGATTATATTTATAAGATCTATCTTTACAACATTTATGGTATAACTTTTTTCCATAAAACTAGTAACCTAAGTTTGTTGTATATTTTACTGTTCTTTCTCCAAGGTGAATTTTTATTCTGTATTGCATGCATCATATATCAATACATGAACAGTCATTAGTATCCTTCAAGCAATTGTCAGAGTAAATGAGGTCAAAGAAAAATCCATTACCTTCATTAGTAATTATTACTAAATCTATTTTAATGATAAAATGAAACTTCCTTTTTACACTAGCAATACTAGCAATAGATTTTCTAATCTTTAGGGTCTCAGACATGAAAACAGCTTATCTAAACCTCTTTCTCTACTATTGATTGATTGATTGCTTATACCAGAGTTATATTAAGAATTTTAATGGATAGAAATATTATATGCTATGTCAATCATTATAGTTATAAGCATGGCTATAGATTTCTAGAACACCTGAGTGACAACAATCTTTAAAACATGCTAACCTCATCCTTCACCATTGACAAACTGTTACATGCTTAATTTTTGCATTCAGGAACCCTTGCTTCTCTGTTCAAGCCATAGATGGTTCTAATTTTCCTTGAATTTTGGTGCATGCATGAACTCTACACTTTCAAAGACACAACAGATGGTTTGCACTACCTGAGTAGCTCACTCCTATCTCTAATATTCATCACACACCAACTCATGGGGATAGATGAGAAAATTCTTTCTATTTCCCCTCACCTAACATGCTCTCTCCCCTCCTCTGCCCCAGTTCTATGTCACTGTTACTTATACTTTTAGTTCCTAACACGCCCTATGTCATAGAGCAGCTACTGCTTGTTTAGCCAATTCTCAAGTTTTGTCTACACATTTTTGGATAGTTTTCCAATTACCAAAGGTAAAGGACCTTAAATCTTCTTACTAATTGCTACCATATTGTTGTTTTCTTTCTCTAATTGTTCATCAGGAAGTAATTTTATTCCCCTCTTTTTAATCAGTTTTCCAAGAATTATCTTCAGTCATCTAAGAGTTTCATTCACTCTAGGACATTTTAAGTTTAGGCTTAATGATGAACTGATGAGTCAAATGGCAGAATATATATCAACTACATATACAAAGACTCATGGAGTGAATTGGATTTTAGCCACATTCCCATGTAAGATGCACAAATGTGAGTCCTCTGAGCACCTTACTCGGCTGGACAATTCGATATTCAAACCTGAGCCTTTTGTAAGGAACAACTGAAATTGATGGGAATATTTGAATATTGATAGTACATTATATTTGAGGCGTTTGAGACTATATTAACCTGAATCATAAGTGATCATATTAGAAATCTCAACACTGTTTTACTATTCCATTATGATAAGAGGTATTACATAACAGGTAACATGCAAGTCGCCCACAAGATTCCTGTAACAGCAACGGCTTGTATCTCCCTGATGCCTTTTGCCCTGCAGGATGGTTCAGAGGTTCTGGAACTGTTTGGGCCAGGCCAGGCTCACTTAGCAGTTTAAGAAACACCCAACACTCCTAAGTGTTTGACTTGTACATGCCTTTTAAAACTGTAATTTGTTGTTTACTTTCTCTTGAGGAAAAAGAAAACTGTCTTCTTTCAAATTAATTAAAAAATGCATAAAGGTGAAAAAGGAATTATTCTTAACTCAGAAACAATGACAACAGTCCTGATAAAACTCACAAAGAAGAAACAGCCATTCTGCCCTGTGCCTTCAGGAAATTTCCACGTTTTTCCTTTTTAAATCACTTTTAAAGAGAAGATATATTTTCAGTTTGGTTAGAATGGAACTAAGGTGGCTGGCATGATTGTATCCACGTGTTGCTCATGTCGCTCATTCTTCATCCATGCAGTGAGCAGACGTTCTGCCATCAACAAGGACCATAAGCCTTAGCCCTTCTCTCTTATTACATTTCTATCCCACCCTCTTTCCAGGAGGTAGTTTTTCAAAATTTTCTCTCCATTAGTCATCTATATTTCTTTTTCCCACAAGTAAGCCTGAGCGTGATGGGTCTAAGACCGTGGTCAACAAACTGCAGCTCGCGAACCACATGCAGCTCTTTGGCCCCTTGAGTGTGGCTCTTCCACAAAATACCACAGCCTGGGCGAGTCTATTTTGAAGAAGTGGCGTTAGAAGAAGTTTAAGTTTAAAAAATTTGGCTCTCCAAAGAAATTTCGATTGTTGTACTGTTGATATTTGGCTCTGTTGACTAATGAGTTTGCCGACCACTGGTCTAAGATTTAAATACAGGGTGAGGCAAAAGTAGGTTTACAGTTGTTCATATGGAAAATAATACAATAATTTAGAAATAATAATACAATATTAAACTCTGTGTTTCACATACTCACAACTGTAAACCTACTATTCCCCCACTCTGCATAAGTAAAAAGTAAACTTTAAAAAACCTTACTTGACCCGTATCCCTGAGCCACCTCTGCCCACAACCTTGATTTTAGGGTAGAAGAATGCATTAAAGTTTCCAAATCTTGAGTATCTTTTTAATGTGGTGTTTTGATTCCTGTTTATCAACTGTTTTTTTGTAAATGCCTTCCTTATAGCCTCACCATTGTGGGTGCGGTTTGAAGGGGAGCTAGGGTGGTGGTTAAAGGTGACTGGCTGAGTAAGGTTGAAACCTTACTTAGTTTGGGGCCATAAAGCCATCTTTTACCATCAAAATATCTCCTGTAATTGCTTACAGATAGCAGCCAGTGATGGGGAATGCCACTTAAAGTGCAAGTCAAGCATTCTGTAAGGAGAAGGGGACTATAAGACAAATGAAACAATGAAATCCGATTTCAAACGCTATAGGACTATGGAACGACAAATGAGATTTGAAAGAATTATGAAAAATGTGATGGCTAAGCCATCTTGAAACATTAATTACAAGTTATATTGTTGTTAAATGCATTTTAACAAAATGTAAACATTGCCAAATGCTCCTAAAATGTAATTTTAATGATAATAACCAACTTAGTTAAGTGTATTAATGGCAATTTACTTTAAACAGATAGATTAAACAGCATGCCCCTTGGGTCCTTGTAGTTTTAATCTACTCTCCTATAACTTATCTATTTGAAGATGAACCTTGGCAAATGAAATATCTTTCTGTGTCTAACTCTGCTTAATTTGTATGTGGAATACAGCTCTTGCCAGTGCAAGAATGTGGATTGCTGTATTATAGAAAGGTCTCAACATGAGTCAACAAAATATGATACATGGCTATTGTGAAGATATCTTCACGTTACATTTCTCTCTACCTGTGGAATGCCCATTTTCTATACAAACTAAGACATTTTAGATATATTGCAAAAGTGTTGATTTTATGGGGAAATTAATATTATTTGTACCCTAAACCAGGTGCTAACATCAGAGAACACTTGGAGAGTTGATAAACAGATTCTTGAAGAGAAAGGAAGTTGAAGAAAAACTAACTTGAAGCACTGTGCAATATGTAATCTCAAACTTCCAGGGTTTTAGATTCAAATGTAATGAGTTTGTCAAAATCAAACAGAACATTCAGGTGACAGACATTACTAATTTTAGCTTATTTTTATCTTAGGGTGCCTCTTAATTTGCACCAGGATAGTGTGCTGTACATAGGTGTGCTGGCATAACATATGGTTGCCAAGTTACATGGTATATATTTTATTTATTTATTTTATTTATTCTATTCTATTTTATTTTATTGACTCCTACAGTAATCCTGTAAGTAGGGAACTGAGGAATATCCAGCCTATCAGACTGTCTCAATGTGTAGGAATACTACATGTCAGCACAGAAACTGATACTATTGCTTGAGCACTTACTACACTAAGAAATTCCTATCAATTATCTTACTTTATCCCCATCTCCATTCTATAATTTAGGTACTTTCATCTCTCATGAAAAACCTGAGGCTTCCTGCTATGTAATGTTACATGGTCCCTCTAGGCCACACATGTAATGAGTACTGAAACCAGCATTCTGGTCTACGTGTCTGGCTCTAAAACCTTTGTGTTTAACTGTCATGGGCACCGCTCCCTCTTGTCCCCCTCCTACCTCCCCCCACTCACACAATCACGCTTATGCTGCCTTGTCATAAAATGTTTTCCTAATAATCGGAATCCAATGCAGGACTCTATTGCCTCATTTTTTTTTTTTTCTCTGATTTGTTTCTGTTGGCATTCAAAGGGAAGAACTGAATCTGTAAAGGTTAGGTAAAGCCTTGAAATAGAAAGAGGTTGTATTTTTTTAATCCAGGAACAAGCCTAGTAATATTTAAAATCACTTCTCTTATCTCCAGAGAGCCTAGAGTTCCTACAGGCTCTCTGGAGATTCCTACGTAATTCCTTTAATACTAGCTTCCTTGACATATGAAATATGTCTATATATCTCTCAATTTATTTACATTTTGTCTTAATAAACATATTAAAGCATACTGACTAGATCTCTGGCCAAATTAATTTGATTCTTTTCATTGACTAAAAAAGAGTTGAAGATTTTTAGATGGCTCAATTATTTCTGAATTGTTCTCAAAATCAACAACTAAGTAATGAGTATTGATTGCCCTTCATCTTTCTCTTTTCAGATCACAGATTTATCTTTTTACACATGTGAAGCTTTACCAGACGAGGCTTTTACCAACATTGAACATCAATACCTGTTTGCAACCAATTCCAGTTTCGAACTCCTTTGCAGAATCCATGAATCTTATTAACTATTTTGATAAAGTTATTAAGTTCTGTGACTTTCTCAATGAATCTATCACCTAATTTCATTTAATTTTTCTTTTGGTTCTGAATTAAAAGGTGCTTTAGGAAGCAAAGAAAGAGATAAACTTTAGAACTATTGACTATCATTAAATTATGTATTCAATCTGTAAGGTTTTTCCTATAGAACACTATATGTCTAAATAAAAACATAAAGGGAAATAAATTTGTTATGATTTTGAGTCTTTACATTTATTTGCTTTGAATATAAGTCCATGGTGACATGCCATTACAAACTTACAAGGTATTTGATGTTTGTTAGTTTGTTCTTTCTAAGAGGTAATATGTCATTTATATTAAATCTCAAAGTGAATGTGATCCCAAGAAAATCTTATTGAAGTAAACTCTAGTTATTTCTAAAAGATTGATAAAGTCTCCAGCCTCCGAGAGCGCCTCCGCCCGCCGCCATGTACCGCTGCCTGGGCGAAGCGCTGCTGTTGTCCCGCGCCGGACCCGCCGCCCTGGGCTCCGCGGCAGCCGACTCGGCGGCGCTGCTGGGCCGGGCCCGCGGGCAGCCCGCCGCCGCCGCCCCGCAGCCGGGGCTCCCGCCGCCCACCTGGCGACACTACAGCGAGGCGTCGGCTGACCGCGAGGACGACCCTAACTTCTTCAAGATGGTGGAGGGCTTCTTCGACCGCGGCGCCAGCATCGTGGAGGACAAGCTGGTGGAGGACCTCAGGACCCGGGAGAGCGAGGAGCAGAAGCGGAAGCGGGTGCGCGGCATCCTGCGGATCATCAAGCCCTGCAACCATGTGCTAAGCCTGTCCTTCCCCATCCGGCGCGACGACGGCTCCTGGGAGGTCATCGAGGGCTACCGGGCCCAGCACAGCCAGCACCGCACGCCCTGCAAGGGAGGTATTCGTTACAGCACTGACGTGAGTGTAGATGAAGTGAAAGCTTTGGCTTCTCTGATGACATATAAGTGCGCAGTGGTTGATGTGCCATTTGGGGGTGCCAAAGCTGGTGTTAAGATCAACCCCAAGAACTATAGCGATAACGAGTTGGAAAAGATCACGAGGAGGTTCACCATGGAACTGGCCAAGAAGGGCTTTATTGGTCCGGGCATTGATGTGCCTGCCCCAGACATGAGCACGGGTGAGCGAGAGATGTCCTGGATTGCGGACACCTATGCTAGCACCATCGGGCATTATGATATTAATGCCCATGCCTGTGTCACTGGCAAGCCCATCAGTCAGGGTGGGATCCACGGACGGATCTCTGCTACTGGCCGGGGAGTTTTCCATGGAATCGAAAACTTCATCAATGAAGCTTCTTACATGAGCATTTTAGGAATGACACCAGGGTTTGGAGATAAAACATTTGTTGTTCAGGGATTTGGTAATGTGGGCCTGCACTCTATGAGATATTTGCATCGCTTTGGTGCTAAATGCGTTGGTGTTGGTGAATCTGATGGGAGTATATGGAATCCAGATGGCATTGACCCAAAGGAACTGGAAGACTTCAAATTGCAACATGGATCAATCCTCGGTTTCCCCAAGGCAAAGCTTTATGAAGGGAGCATCTTAGAGGCTGACTGTGACATACTGATCCCTGCTGCCAGTGAGAAGCAGCTGACCAAGTCCAATGCACCCAGAATCAAAGCCAAGATCATCGCTGAAGGTGCCAATGGGCCAACAACTCCAGAAGCAGATAAGATTTTCCTGGAGCGGAACATCATGGTTATTCCAGATCTCTACCTGAATGCCGGGGGAGTTACAGTATCTTACTTTGAGTGGCTGAAGAACCTAAATCATGTCAGCTATGGCCGTTTGACCTTCAAATATGAAAGGGATTCTAACTACCACTTGCTCATGTCGGTTCAGGAGAGTCTGGAAAGGAAATTTGGAAAGCATGGTGGAACTATTCCTGTTGTGCCCACATCGGAGTTCCAAGACAAGATATCGGGGGCGTCTGAGAAAGACATCGTGCACTCTGGCTTAGCCTACACCATGGAGCGCTCAGCCAGGCAAATCATGCGCACAGCCATGAAATATAACCTGGGATTGGACCTGAGAACAGCTGCCTACGTCAATGCCATTGAGAAAGTCTTCAAGGTGTACAATGAAGCCGGTTTGACCTTCACATAGATGGATTGCCACTGACTTCTTTACTACCCTCTTCCCCTCTTCATCCATAGACCTATCACAAGTTTACATGTAACCACAGATCTTTCTCTCATTGCTTATAGACAGTGGACATCATTCTCATAGGTCGATTCAAATGAGACCCTTAAGAAAAGAGAAATTAAAGTTAGGGGATCGTGTGCAAAACTAAAAGTAGATGCCAGAGAGCCATTTGGGTTTATCAGCAAAAGAGCTCAATTCTATAGATTACAAACAAAACATAAATGCTGTTTCTCTTTATGCATTTTATTCTTTTAGAATAAAATAAGTACATGCTGCTGTAATAAAATTGCCTTTAATCACTTACTAAGCCTAACCTTGACTAAGCAATGAATGCCTGTAAACATAATGAATGAAAAAGCTAGTATTTTTATAACATAACACAGTATCATTTATAGCTTATCAGTAGTATATTGTCCAACAAACAAAAAGCCCAATGAAGAGTTAGTTATCTTCTTTCCTATCATTGCATAGCAAATGATGGCACCTATTTGTGTTGTGTGAGACTGTCAGAATTTATTAACCACATTGATGACATATAGTCCAAAGAATGTAGTTCCCTCCTTATGTTAATGAATTGCTCTTCTCTTTCAAAGTCTATTGTGTTGCCTGATTGAACAATAATTCAAATAGAGTGTCCCAGAAAAAAACCCCTTGGGCTCTCCCTCTTTGGAGTCTGGCTGGCAGCTCTGAGCATTGCCAATAATGGCCCAACTCACCCTGACTTTGTATTCCCCTTCCAGGGGCCTCCCTTTTGGCACAGCTTCAATAGCGGCCTGGAGACAGCCTGGGGTTGGCGGTTGTGTTTTGCCAGGGCCTTTTGAATAGTAGTGTCCCAATGAAGTGCTAGATATTATTTATGTAAGAATGAGCTTTTTCTTTTTTTAACAATATCCTTTCAGAAATTTCTAACTACTTTGTAACTGCATGACTTAACCTGGTGATAAAAGCAGTTATTAAAAGTCTACCTTTTCCAAAAAAAAAAAAAAAAAAAAAAAAAAAAAAAATAAAAGATTGATAAAGTCATTTCCATACTATGAGATACCTAGAATCCTTAAGCTATCTTCTCCCTTCAATAGCAAAAATAGGAGTTCATTTGATTTTTAAAGTACTTAGATGTATGGATTGATTATAATGAAAAACTATATTGAAAAAGAAACCATTTTTGTAAGAAACTGTAATTTATTGTTGCAAAGAGAATATACTATTGAATATTTGGAGATTTGTCATGAAAAAAGTTGAAGATATCACTAAATTTACCTATTAGAATGGCTAAACATTTAGAGAGATAGATGATAGATGATAGATATAGAGAAATACATTCATACATACATACACACAGGTTGGCAAAAGCAGGTTTACAGTTGAATACAAACAAATAATACAATAATAAATAATAATACAAGAATAAACTGTTTTCATACTCACAACTGTAAACCTACTTTTGCCCATCCTGTATTGTCAATACCAGTTTACTAACGAGAATGCGGAGCGCTTGGAACTCTCATATGTTGCTAGTGGGAATGCAAAATGGTACAGCCATTTGGAAATGAGTTTCCAAGTTTTTTATAAAGTTAAATATACACTTATTTTATGACCCAGCAATCTACCTATGAGTATTTAGGGTAATAAAAACTTACATTCATGCAAAAACCTATGCATGAATGTTTATAGCAGCTCAAGTTATATTGCCAAAAACCTGGATATAACCCAAATGGTCCGCAACTAATGAATGGAAGAGAGAAAAGAGGAAAAGCCATCATTCTCTGTCATCAGGGGTGGGAAGGCACTTGGGCCCACAGTACTTTTTCTAAGAATTAGCCTCATTTGGTGCTTTTTAAAAAAGTCTTTATTGTTGAAAGCATTACACAAGTCCCCCTCTTTCCCCCCCTTGACCCTTCCAGCCCATCCTTGTTTCTTCCCCACCCACCCCCCACCCAACCTTCAACACCCTCATTTGGCACTTTTAACACATGTGACGAATCAGTGGTGTTTTTTCAGTTCCCGGCATCAATGGCAGCAGTAACAACATCAGGGTTCTCTGAAAGCTTGCAGTGTACCTGAGAACTAGCCATTCTATTAGTTTAGTAAGTACATAGTTTACTAAATTAATGCCCATCCTGTTTGAAATATCTAGAGTGCTTACTTCCTTACTAACTGCTGCTCTAATGCAAGAATATATTACCTCTGTTTTACAAATGTAGATTCAGAGGTATTGAAAGTTTCAAAGAGAGACAAAGACATCATTGGACTATGAAGTCAGTACTCACAATCTCCAGATTTGATATCTCCAGTTTCTGCTGTTTTCCATAGAGGAGCTCTGTTTCCTGAAAAGTAGAGAGTGAAGGGGTCCTTAACCACTTCCCTTTGAGCACTACAATATGAGCCTTGGGTGCTTTGCACATATAAGGAAGAAAGGTAACCATTTACCTCTAGATAAATGGCACCAGAGAGTCTTATGGAAATAAATAATAAAGGTGGGTTGTTTTCAAGATCTACGTAAGCAGAGTGGCTCATGAAATATGACATGAGATCACAAATTATTTCTTACTCAAACCAAAGACATCAGAAAGGATAACTTAGAAAGGATGACAAACACCAGGAATTACAAATTATATCAAAGAGGACTTGGAAACATGATTTTCATGAGGAGAAGTTTTTCTAAACACTTCTGGTTTTCCCCTTTCCCCTTCACTTACTTTTTCTAGACAAGAAGATATTTGATCAATAAATTTGTGCCAAATAAATCATTGTCAACTCAGTTCCTTCCAAATTCTCTTTGGACCTGTTCTGCCAAGAGAGCATGTGCCCCCTCCTCTTGGCCATATGGGGCCCCTTTAGGGGTCTGCTCTCCATGCTCTACAGAGTCAGCCAGAGTGGATACAATGACCTCATTCTGAATTTCAAAATTAGCAAATGCATTGTTATTTATCTCCTCAGCTTAATCCTCATTTATTTCTTTGACTTATCAATTTGTTCAGAACTCAGGTATGGAAGATAACGGATATATACAGGCATGGACAAAAGTTAGTTTCATCAGCAGCAATAAAGGTGATAGTCGAATTTCCATCTCTTGTTTCATCTTATATTTCTTAAGAACTTGAGGGAGTGGGGTAGGAAGGAGGAATGTTATGTATTGTCCTCTAATATCAATATCTAGTGCTTGAGGAAACAGGAGGAAGTGAAATTTTGCAGAGGAAAGATGACACGTAAAGATGAAGTTTCTGGCAGTCAAACATGTGGCTTTAAGCACTGAGGACACTGCTCTAGCATAAGCCTTTTGACCTTGTCAGTTTTTTTCAGCCTGTGTCATAGAGTATAACTGACTCAACATGAGTGGGTGTAGATTTAACATCAAGCCATGTTTTTTGTTTTGTTTTTTAATTTCTTTTTATTGACTTCAGAGAGGAAGGAAGAGGGAGAGAGAGATAGAAACATCAGTGATCAGAGAGAATCAGTGATCGGCTGCCTCCTGAGAGCACCACACTGGGGATTGAGCCTGCAACCCAGGCATGTGCCCTGACCAGGAATCAAATTCTGACCTACTGGTTCATAGGTCAGTGCTCAACCACTGAACCATACTGGCCCAGCAAGCTGTACCTTTTAAGGGATTTTTCACCCTGAGTCACTGAAGTTTATGACAGGTGGAAAGTTACCATAAGGAACTAGGTATCTATTCCTCTTTTCTAACCCTTTCTGTTTCTAATGAATCAAACAAACCTAGTTCTGTAAGTGTCTTCTGCTGCTTCCTGATATGATGGAAAAGGAAATAGCTCATGAAAGGGAGGATTATGTATCCCCTCACCTCCTGTGATTGGCAGATAAGTATTTAACTTTGGCAGTTAGAATTAGGAAGTTTTATGCCAGCAGTTATAACCTGAATCCTTTGAATTAAATTTTATCAATAAAATAAAAGTGATATTTTGATTTTCCATTTCTCCATTTATTTCTTTGATGTATCAATTTGTTCAGAACTCAGGTATGGAAGAGAAGTGCTATATACAGGGGTAGGCCAAAGTAGTTTACAGTTGTGCATATGGGAAACAGTTTATTCTTGGGTTGTTATTTTATTAGTAGAGGCCCAGTGCATGGATTCATGAACATTGAAAGTAAATTAATTAGAAGGTGGTTGGTGGGGCGGGACTGTACGAGAAGGGCCCGGCAGGCCCTGGAGCCAACCTCCCACGGTCCCTCCCCAGCCAGCCGCAATGGGGTGGTGCAGGGGCTCAAAGGGCGTCTGCAGAGTGAGCAGGGTCCCTCCAGCAGGTGGGGTCCCTTGGCCTGGCCTCCAGGGATGGGGTTGAAACTGGCATTCCAGCATCCCCCTAGGGGTCCCAGAGTGTGAGAGGGCACTCTGCAAAGTTGCTGTCATTCAGCAGCTCCTGCATTGAGCATCTGCCCCTAGTGGTTAGTGTGCATCATAGCTACCAGCCGGTCAGCCAGTCATTTAGGCATTTATATCTAAAGATTAATTATTGTATTATTTATATGTATTATTTATCTTTTCCCATACAAACAATTGTAAATCTACTTGCCCACCCCTGTATTGGTGACTTTGAACTTCTAAATCTGGTGTATGAGCTGAATATTTGAGACACAGAGTGAAATTGGGAGTTCAAAAAAATATATGGCAACTGAAGCTTCTGACATGGCCAGGGCAAGAGACTTTAGGCTTTGGTGATATCTTCCTAAAGGTGGAACATGTGGAATTTTGACTCTGGCAAGACTGCAGTACATGGCAGTTTTATCCCATCTGGGTTTGTACACCTGTAGCCCTAAATAAAGTGCAGCCTGTTTAGCTATGCCCAGCCTTCAGGCATAGGTAGCTACAGCTTGACATTGGGGCACAGCTCTTTCCCAAGCAAGGAGAGCTGTACTGACCACTACAATGTAAAAGAAAAAGATCATCTTTTGCACTTAGCAAAAGCTTACTTTGAGACAAGGAAAGAGTCTCAGACGAAAATTCTTTTCTGTTTTACTATGTGACTTACTCAACTCTGCAAGAACTGTATTAGTGTCAGATGTCTAAGGCACTACAGATTAACTGTCCCAAATTCTTTCCTTAACTGTCTTCAGGGTCTAATTCACGTATTTTGTGCATAGTCCCAAGTGTCACTTACCACCACAAGACACCAAGTTGGTTTTGAATTAGTTAAATTATGAAAGCTTTGGCACTTCAGAAATACAACCTATAGGTTTATTCATCAAAGAAGTGTAGTGCATCCGGTGTAGCTCAATGATTGAGCATCAACCCATGAACAAGAGGTCACTGGTTCGATTCCCAGTCAGGGCACATGCCTGGATTTCGGGCACAATTCCCAGTAGCGGGTGTGCAGGAGGCAGCTGATCAATATTTCTATCTCTCTATCCTTCTACCTTTCTCTCTCTCTCTCTAAAAAAACAGAACAAAACAAAACAAAAAACATAACTATACATATTTAAAGTATTAAAAAAACATTTAAAAAAGTGTAGATTAATAATTAAATGAAAAAGAATGGGGTTTCTTTTTTATTGTTGTTATTGTTATTCCTCACCTGAGCATATTTTCTACATTGATTTTTAGATAGAGTGGAAGGGAGGAGGACAGACAGAGAGAGAGAGAAACATCAATGTGAGAGAGGAACATCCATTGGTTGCCTCCCATATGTGCCTCAACCAGGACCCACCGAGGGACATGACCTTAACTGGAATCGAATCTGTGACCCTTCAGTCCAAGAACTGATGCTCTAACCAATGAGCATCCTGCTAAGGTGGGGCTCCTTTTGATGACACAGTTATCTTATTGACACAATGAAATCATCACAAAACCTAAGGTAAAATAAACAATTAACAAGGCTTATACCTGAAATGGTCTCCTAAAATTTCATTTACCCAAAAAATCAAGGAGAACCTAGAATGGGTTTTAAAAACATGCTTACCACCAGACCAGGAGCAGTGGATAAAGAACAACAAAATAAAGAAAGTTAGCCGAAACCGGTTTGGCTCAGTGGATAGAGTGTCAGCCTGCGGACTGAGGGGTCTAGGGTTCGATTCCAGTCAGGGGCATGTGCCTGGGTTGCGGGCACATCCCCAGTGGGGGGTGTGCAGGAGGCAGCTGATTGATGTTTCTAACTCTCTATCCCTCTTCCTTCCTCTCTGTAAAAAATCAATAAAATATATTTTAAAAAAATAAAGTTAGACTGATTAAATTGGAGAAAGACTGATTTCTTAAGATGAGAGTCTGATAAGGTAAAGTTGGGAAAGTAAAATCTTGAAGGATAATATAAGCTGACATGAAAAGGAAAATAATATCTACCCAGGTTTAGTTTTGCTAAGTGAATTTTCAGTAGGTTGGTGATGGTTCAGTTGTTATTAGTTCAGAAGTCACTCTTGAACAATGAAATCTAAAGGAGAAAGAGGTGCAGTCTCAGAGGGTGGATTGGGATGATTCCATGAGACAACTATGGAAATTCCTAATAAAACTAATAAAGAAACTACTAGAGGCCCGATGCACGAAATTTGTGCAAGGGGCTCGGCTCTCGCAGCCTCGGCAGCTTGCCTTGGCCCTCCCAGCCCCTGCTTCATCTGGAAGGTCGTCTGGAATAATTAGCATATTAGGTTTTTATTATTATAGATTACTTCAAAATTAGGACAGATAAATAATATGGCTACATACTATTTGAATGGATTTGAGAAGTTAAGGAAGATCAGAATACCATACTGGAAGAATTTCAAAGTGTCATATATATTTTGGTAATAAAACTCTTATATGGGCTTATGCTCAAAAAACTTATTATCTTTGATCTTTGGACTCTGAAAGAAGACAGAACAAAACGAATCATATTAAGAGGTAACCTGAAGTGCAGTAATAAGGCAAGACCTGGCTGAGTGAAATGTTGGTTTGATGAGAACACATCTATTGAGTGTATTTATTCATTATTCAACTTAGTAAAGTGTAGATGGACAATATTTCTTTACTTTTGTCTCTCCCTGAGCTCAAGGACTTCCTGTATCTCATTCTTTGAGAACCAATGAAACAAAATCTAGAGGTGCATTAAAAAGTAAACATCTAGGTAAGACAGCAAAGGGTAAAAGTGGAAAGAGCTCAATTCACCAAACGGCATTTTCCCTACCAGTATTAGGTTAAGGAACATTTAAGAAGCAGATTGCCATGGAAGAACATTAGCTAACTCCCCCATTAGAGGCATATCTCAATACCACAGGAAAAGATATGTCAGAAATGCAAAACTGGGTGTTTGAAAGCTGAGGAAAGGCAATGTCTCAGAAGTACACAGCATTGTACTCCCATGTGCTTCTTATGCTTCGGGGCACTGGTTTCAGAAGCATCAATGCTGTTTTATATCAGAAATCTGCTCAGGGTGGCTATCCTGCTGAAACATGGGATGAGAGAAAAACCAGTTCTCAGAGGAGGAGACCACAAGAGGCATTATGAAAAGAGGAATGAAAACACCTTTGCCACTAGCTAGATGCCACACTCAGGTCAGCAAAAGGGATTTTTCACCCTGGGTCACTGAAGCTTATGACAGGTGGGAAGTTACCGTAAGGAACTAGATATCTATTCCTCTTTTCTAACCCTTTCTGTTTCTAATGAACCAAACAAACCTAGTTCTGTAAGTGTTTTCTGCTGCTTCCTGATATGATGGAAAAGGAAATAGCTCATGAAAGAGAGGATTATGTATCCCCTCACCTCCTGTGATTGGAAGGTAAGTATTTAATTTTGGCAGTTAGAATTAGAAAGTTTTATGCCAGCCGTTATAAACTGCATCTTTTGACTTAAATTTTATCAATAAAATAAAAGTGATATTTTGATTTTCCATTTCTCCATTTATTTCTTTGATGTATCAATTTGTTCAGAACTCAGGTATGGAACAGAAGTGATATATACAGGGGTGGGCAAAAGTAGGTTTACAGTTGTGAGTATGGGAAACACTTTATTCTTGGGTTGTTATGTATTTATTAATCTTTGTATTTATTATTTGTCTTTTCTCATACAAACAACTGTAAATCTACTGCCCACTCCTGTATTGGTGACTTTGGACATCTAAATCTGGTGTATAAGTTGAATATTTGAGATACAGGGTGAAATAGGGTGCTCATAAAATTATATGGCTACGGAAGCTTCTGGCATGGCCAGGGCAGGAGACTTTAGGTTTTGGTGATATCCTTCTATAAAGGTGAGACATGTGGAATTTTGACTCTGGCAAGACTGCAGTACATGGCAAAGGCTGCAATCTGTAGATTTAGAAGCAAAAGGCATTGTGGCTCTGATTGTTTAGAGCATTTAGCACAGTGCCTTGGACATAGGAGCACTCAATTTTTAAAAAACGTGTCCATCTAATTTTGAAGGGATCTTTACTTTTTTAAAAATATACATTGAGTGGCCAGATTATTATGATCTTTGAACGCATAATAATCTGGCCACTCAGTGTATATCCTATATAATAAAAGGCTAATATGCAAATTGTCCCCTCAACCAGGAGTTCGACCAGCAGGCAGGCCGGCCAACTGCCCATGTCCCCTCCCCCTGGCCAGGCTGGCCGGGCCCCACCCATGCACGAATTCATGCACCAGGCCCTCCAATACACACACACACACACACACTGAGTGGCCAGATTATTATGCATTCAGAGTTCATAATAATCTGGCCACTCAGTGTATTTTTATTGATTTCAGAGAGGAAGAAAAAGGGAGAGAGAAATAGAAACATCAATGATGAGAGAGAATCATTGATTGGCTGCCACTTGCACACCCTGTTCTGGGGATGCAACCTGCAACCCAGGGTCAAGATTCCAACTGTGACCTCCTGGTTCAGAGCTCAATACTCAACCATTGAGCCATGCTGGCCGGGCACAAAAGTTTTGTATGTGATGAATGGGAAAGAAAGGCAGGTCAAGCAAAGTCTAGTAATGGGAAATGCCAATAATATAAAGTTCTAAACATTGCAGATAGTAATACTGTACCTCAATTACCAGGAACAAAAAACACAGGTTGATTTTCCTTGCAGATAGGTTAAATATGCCACTTGTTACATTTCTCCCATTAATGAGTGGAACTTATATAGACTCTGAGAATCTACTGAAGTTAAAACTCATGTCAAATTGCCTTCCCTAGGACACCATTTAGTGTTATATCACCTTAGGTAATGGTAAGTACTGGTTTTGGAACATACTTTTACTGAAGCAATTGCCTATTGTTTTCTAAATTTGGTGATAGTGGTTTCAATGCTGTGATAATCTTGTGTATCCTATAAACACTCTGGACTCTCCAAAAGTGAGACACATCTAAAATTTGGCATTTAACTAATTTTCTTCCTCGAGAACATAAGAAATCTAATTCATTCTCATGAAAGACAGTCCAGCCTGCAGTTTCTTACATAACTTAAGCTCCACCTAATATTAAGAGTTCCTCTGGCTAAGACTATATTATGCATTTATTAAGTAACTCAAAGCAGGAGAAGTGGGGAGGGTGTGACCCGAGTAACTTTGGTAATGAGGGGTCTGTAAGGCTGAAAGCAGATGGATCAGCACTGTAATCTTATTGGTTAAGTTGATTCACATAGCTGTGTGGTTAACAATTCTAATACTGCTTTATAAATATGCTGGAATTCAACAATTAAGTAAATATCAGATATTGGGAGCCAGATTTCTCACTGTTAGAGTGGTAGGTGTTAGATAAGCAAGGAGATACAATTGATAATGGATTAGTGTTAGAGGCATCAGTATGAACTCATGTTTAGCTTAACATACATACAGATAATTACATATTGCTATGTGTACATACATTGGATTAGTATGCACACATGTTTTTCTGCTCTGTCAGCTGAGACGGTTTAAGGAGACATGGCAATTAAGTGTAAAGTGACATACTAGATGGGATTATGGAACAGAAAGGGGACATTAAATAAAAACCTAAGGAAATCTGAGTAAGCTATGGGCTTATGTTAATAATAATATATCAATATGGTTCATTAATTGTAACAAATGTACTATACTAATGTAAGATATTAATGGAGAAAACAGTATAAGATATCTAGTAACTCTGTACTACCTTAGTTTTACATAAATGTAAAACTGTTCTAAAATCTATTTCTTTTTATTTTTTATTTATTTTGTAATCCTCACCGGAGGATATTTTTTCCATTGATTTTTAGAGAGAGTGGGAGATGGGGAGACAAAGAGAAACACCTATGTGAGAAAGACACATTGATTGGCTGCCTCCTGCATGCCCCCGGCCAGGACCTGCAACTGAGGTACTTGCCCTTGACCTGAATTGAACCTGGGAGCCTTCAGTCTACAGGCTGATCCTCTGTCCACTAAGCCAAACCAGTTAGACCTCTAAAGTCTATTTTTTCTGTTTTTAATCCTGAGAATAAGTTTCAAAGACATAGGAAGCCAACTTGAAGGGGCTTCCTGTGGCCAAATTTGAACAATTTGAATTACAATAATGGCAGTAATTTATTATAATTCACAAAATTGAATGACTATCCATAAACATAGATGGATGTAAATGAACAATTGAATAAATGAATACAAAGACAAGGCAGCTCTTCCTTACAATAAAAGTCTTACTAGGAGTGATAGAAATAGAAAATCACCATTGGGTAATCACCATAATAATAATTGCAAGGAAGAAACCTTGATGGGTGGTGAAATTGTGGATGAAAATATAATGAGAAACAAGACATTTTGCATAGTGTCAGTGTATTTCTCTGCAATGTGATAATATAAAAACCTGGCACACATCATCTTAATTAAATGATCAAAGTTAACCTCACCAGAACTAACAGATACTGATACATACCTCCTGGTATCTTATTCTGAGAAGGGCATGGTATTAATCTGGTGGTATTCATGCCAAAAGTTCATAACCAAAACCTAATCGTGAGAAAACATCAGACAAACCCAAATTTAAATATATTCTATAAAATAGCATGTCATTATTCTCCAAAAGTGTTGAAGTCATGAAAGGCAAAAAAATGACTGGGAAATTACTCCAGATTTGAGGCCACTAAGGAAATATATCAACTGAATGCAATTTGCTATCATGGATTGGTCATTTGGTTAAAGAGATCAACCAAAGAAGGTATGAGCATATATGAATGACTCATGGACACAGACAATAGTGGGGTGAAGGTCTGGGATGGGACAGGAGTAGGAAGGAGGGGAGTCAATGGGAGAAAAAAGAGGGACATCTGTAATACTTGCAACAATAAAGATAAATGTATGTGCCCCAAAATTTCATATGTTGAAGCTCAAACCTCCAGAGTGGCTAAACTTGGAGTAAGGAAATAATTAATTAAATGAGGTTATAAGAATGTGGTCCTGACCCAATAGTATTGGTGAATAAATAATAAGAGAGGCCAGAGTGTGCTCTCCCTCATACCCCTCCTCCTCTACCCGCAAGCACACATGTCCTTGGGAAAGAACAGGTCAGCACACAGCAAGAAGCCAGAAGCCTTAAACCAGAGGGAAGAGCCCTCCCAGGCACCCATACCACTGGCACTGTGATCGTCGACTTCCCAAACTCCAGAACCATCAGAAAATAATTGTCTGTGTTTAAGCCATTCAGCCTATGCCATTTTGTTATGACAGTCTGAGCAGATCAATACAAATGGAAAATGGTATTGTATTTATGTTACTTCCTGATTTGCTAATTGTATTACAATTGTGTAATGTTAACATTTGGGGAAGCTGGGAGAAAACTATACAAGAGCACTGTGCATTGTTTTGCAACTTTTCTGGTATCCCTAAAATTGTTTAAAAATGAAAACTTAAAGATCTAAAATTAAGACCAGTTAATAACGTTTGTTAAATACTATTCTAGTAAGTTTTTATTTTTTGTATATTAAATGTTTGACCCCTTCCATGAAATTCTCCCTGATGCATCTCCCTGAGGTGATGGGGCAAGAGGCTGAAAACCAGTACATTGGCCACGGGTTGTGCAGAGAAATGTTAGGTTCTCACATTCCCCTATCCAGAATTCAGAGCACTGTCAGCCTGGCTGCCACACAGGCAGGGAAGTAAATTCTCTGAAGAAATTGAAATTTCTCAGAACAAAAATCCATAATGTACCCACCCCCCCGCCATGACCTTACATTGACAATCACAACTGCAGTCATAGAGTTGTAAGGATTTGAGCAGTTTTCACCCTTCCCTTGTGTACAAAGCTATGTCAAGAAAATGATGCTGACAACAGCATTAAAAAGTAGTGTGGAGAGTTAGGGTGATTTTGAGCCCTTGATCAATAAAGGTACCACCCCTTAACAAAGTGAATGGATAGTTAATTCTTTTTCTTTCTTTCTGTCGTGTGTGTGTGTGTGTGTGTGTGTGTGTGTGTGTGTGTGTGTGTGTGTGTGACAAATTATATCTTATATGTTTCCTGTTCAAATCTTCAGAGTGGTGTCTGAGTTCTGGGTTATTTTCTTAAGACAGCATGATTGATTGAAAAATGTGAACATATCACTTTGATTCAGTTATTCACAGTTGTGGTAAACTATTAAAACAATGAACAATTTTTAAACCTTTCGAGTATCTCTGTATCTCACTTTCCTCATCCATAATATGCTGATAATAATGGTACTTTAAGTTCAGGCTCTTTAACGAAATGATCCATGGAAAGTGCATAGCACTGTGCCGATACATATTAAGCATTCAGTAAGTGTCAGTTTATTACTGATTTATTAGAGGCCCAATGCACAAAATTTGCGCAAGGGGCTTGGCCCTTGCAGCCGCGGTGGCTTGCCTCAACCTTTGTAGCCCCAGCTTTGTCCGGAAGGTCATTCGGTTGTCTGGTCTAACTAGCATATTATGCTTTTATTGTTACAGATAATGATTAATTATCTAATTAATTACCCAATTATTTACTAAACTATTATGCTTGTCAACTTAATTTAAATGTTGAAAATACACATGATGTGGTAAATGATAAAAATCACTCTCAATTTTTCATTTTAGCCTTTTTTTAGGAATAATGTTATCTTCTATGTTTTGCATCATGCCTTGTAAAATGAGGGCAACCATTACTAATATTCACAATGTAGCAGTAAGAAATAATGCTGTTGTGATATAAATATACTCAGGGGTAATAGAGTCCATTGGTAAAGTAAAATAAAAATGTCAGCAAACCTAAGCTCAATCAATTTATGGATTCCCTTGTTTTATTATATTATCTTTCTCCTATCCAAGTCAATTCTCTTTCTTAGATTCATGCTTTATTGTTTCTGATAAATGATATAGATCATTCTGACAGACTTGAATGTTACCACTTGATAGTTCTACTAGTAACCAAATACAGCTCTTTTCCTTAAAGATTTCTCCAAATATTTCTGTTGACAACATATACAAGTGCAATTTGAGCTGCAATCTTTTCACTGTTCTCTCAGTAAATGACTAATACTTTAGTTGCAAAAAGGTGGATAAAACCTGGCAGTGGGTAATATTTGTAGTTTGTAGGAATTATTAGGTCATTGTGGAAATCTTGAACTTATCTATATATGATCTTGAAGAGATATTTGAAGGCACATGGAAAAGAAAATAATATTAAAATACTCATTTTTTTCCCATCGGTCATCTCCAAACGTGCTTCAACCAGCATGGGAGTTTGGCTCTGTTTCCATCCTGGTAGATTTACTCCTTGGTAAATTGCAATACTGCAAAGAATGACAAGGGTATTTGTGTGTGTGTATGTGTGTTCTTTTCTATAACACCAAAATACCAATATTAATACTACTATTGACCCCAAATACCCAGAATATACAAATAAAAATCAGCTGAATTAAATGTAATCTTAAAACCTATATATAATATATTGTAAATCAAATGCAAAATATAAATGAGTATATAGTGCACAAATATATAAATATAAAACATAATATAAACCAAATACAGAAAATTATAATTATATTATAAAACATCAATTATAATATACATTAACAAATATATGTGTATAATTCACTGATAATATCCCATTATAAATTGGTAGCATATAAATTCCCAAAATAAGTGTTATAAAATGAAAAAGTAATTTAACATATAAATTGGAAACAAATTATTACTATTTAAGAAGTGAATTTAAAAATAAATAGTTCATCAAGGTTTTCATGGTTGAGTTGAAGCATTTTTTTTTTTAGCATTTTTCCCCACCTGAATGAGAAGACTATGGTTCTATGGCATAATGTTGCTAAATTTAGAGTGAGTATACTGCAGGCCAAAACCCTTGAGCTCAGCAATTTTACAGTTTCTGCTACTTAAGTAGCTAGTAACATAGACATGAGCCATTATATCCATTCATTCAAGGTACATGTGTAACAAGGGGAACATTTCATTTACAACCACCATTGAATTTTAAGAAAGGATTCCTGGTAACATCAAGCGCTTGTTTGCTGAGCATTATCTTGGGCTTTGGCAAATAAGTTTGAAGATGAAAGCTGATGAAAATCTAAATGACTTTGCATAATAGTTGGGGTGAGGGAAATTTAGAATTAAGGAAATAGAAATCCATGAATCTAACCCTATAGACAGAAGGCAGAATAGAACAATGCCCATTCCTGATGATGGTGGGGAAGAAAGGATACGTGAAAGCAAATACCTTGGCTTAGTTTGAAAGTAATTTGCTTTGATGTGGGCTCAGAGCAAATTAGAGTGACAACAGTTAAAAAAAACATGACATATGAATTACCTGATCGAGTTCTAAGTTTATAGAACTTAAAAAGTTGAATTTTGTAAAGTCAGAGTGAAACAGAATTTTTGGACTGGAACCCAGATTCTTTGTCCGCCAGATCAAAGAATGAATCCAGGGACAGAAAGTGGTATTGCAAAGGTGGAGATTTATTGAAGAATAGTACAGACTCCCACATGGGGAGAAGAAAAAAGTACCACAGAATGGACTCCCAAGTAGGGAGGGGGAAAAGAATCCTACTGAGTTCTTTTTCCCTATGGCTTATAAAGGTTGCAGATCCTGGTGCCTTGATATCCCCTCTGATTGGTAACTATTCCCTTAGACTGGTTACTATAGTAACTCCTAGGCTCCTTCCTTATTGTTTTTCTGTTCCCTTTGGGCTTTCTTCCTCTCCTCCTGGATGAAGGGCCTCCTTCTCTTTATTTTGTAAATACAGACCTTTTGCTGTTCCCAGATTCCTCATTCTATGGAAATGTTCCTGTTGCAGCTTTTCAGATTCCCCTATTCTATGGAAATACACCTTCTGCTGCTCTGCAGCCCTGTGCTTCCTGCATGGTCTCCCTAATTTCCAAAATTTCTAAAATTTCCTAAACCTGTCCTATTTTATCCCCAAAGTTCTTATTTCAAGAGATTTTATGTTTACAGTTTAGAACTTAATCAGGTCACCCTAAAGCATTTTAAACTACCAGAACTTTATAATGTCTCACCTCAAAGACCAATGTCTCACCTCACAAACAAAAAAGGGACATTTAAAATGATACTCATTTCAATGAAAGAAATTCTAAAGCAAAGTCCTGCTTAAAAACCCTATGTGAACATCTGAATTTAAAATAATGTATCATTTTATTATGTCATAGTTCATCATATTTCAAAAAGGACCCTTATTTATCAATAATTTAACGTGGACTTTTTAAAAATAGGGCAATAAATATACCAAGTAGGTATCAAAATTGAGCTCTCCAAGACCCTTTTCAAATACTTCCAAAATAATTTCTATACTTAGCTGTGCAATAGAACCATATTTGGAGCTTTTATTGTATTTATTTTTAATTTTTAATTAATTTTATTTGACTCAATATATCCAAAATATTATCATTTCAACATGTAATCAATTAAAAATATTAACCAGTTATTTTATATCCTTTTATAAAAAATTTTTCAATTGCAGTTGACATTTATTGGGTGATTACTTCATAAGTTATAGAAATGTCTAACCACTGGTTGTACACCTGAAACTAATATATTGTATGTCAACTGTAACATTTGGAGATTCTAAAAACCACAAATGATAACCTGCTTTCATGAACCTACAGTATGAGAATCACAAAAAGTGAGGTCAATTGTATTTAAAAATGCTTTCAATATGTGTTTTGCAAACCAATTTCTCGTGGGTAGGTGTTTCTTAGAAATGCAGAATCTTGGGCTTTGCCACATCTGCTGAATTGGAATTTGCATTTTGACAAGAGCTTGGTTGTTGATATGCACATGAAGTCTGAAAAATGCTGCTCTGTAAGAGACTTGCTAGGCTACTACGGTGCCAACCAAGTTAGGAGGAACTAGCCTCCAGCAAAGCAGCCGCTCCAGAGATATGGCTCCTAAGTGCTCAACTTTGCTTTCTATATAAGACACATCTTTGGAGAAAAATTTTAGCATGGAATATTGGACCTGTAAAAAATAGAAGGGAAATTCAGAAAGAGATGGTGGAATATTTACATAGGTCTGGCATAATTAAAAAATTCAAGAATCTTAATTAAGGATTTACTTGGAGAGAGGGAGCTGAAAGGAACAATTCTCTGAATCAGGAATTAGACTCTCCAACTACTCACTGATTAACTTTGCCCTGGAGCAAGCTACTTCTTTCAACTTCTCCAAGTGTACACTCAGATGATAAGGACTATTATTGCCTCTCTTAAAAGCTACTTAAAAACAAATTAAAAAACCTTAAAGTGACTTCTGCCCCTCTGGGGAAAAACTGTATTAAATTAGTAGTAGGTAAAATAACATTTCTTAGTTCATCATATTTCCCTTAGGCAAATGACAGCACTCACTGTTATGTGCAGGACTGTTTGTGGGTGTGTGTAAGTATTTCTGAAACTTAATAATTTTAGAATGTGAAGGAAAAGAAAGATAAAATTTTGCTTAATAATGATTATTTCAATATTGTGGCTATATTTACCTTTCTGTGCTCCTTTTTTGAGCATCTCAACTGAACTATTATGTTATTTTCTCACTATACATTTACTATACCAAGTCAACAGAAGCGATTTTAAAAAGAAACTAACACATTTTTTTTCAAAAAAATTTTTAAAAATTCAAAGAACAATGATTTATGTTGTTTTTCATTCAGAAACATAGGGAGCTACAAAGAGTGATGTTCCCAATGTTTCAGTGAAAAAAAGTCAAACTAATACAAAATTCATAATTTTTCTTGAATCCACTGAGTGCTGACATTGCACAGAAACCAACTGGCCCTAAATCTAAGGCGAGTCAGGCAGGGAGAGAAAAGATGGGAAGATGGGAGAGTAGCTTTCTTGGGCGAGACACAGCCAGACAGTCAGCAATAGGAGGTCAACTAGAGTGCTTGGCACACTGATGGGAATGCTGGTGATGACAGGGGGGACTTATAATCTGATAGATACAGCACCTGAGTTAATCTGAAAAATAATCATGTGATTTTGAAATCCTAAAATACATACACGTATGGAACAGAGGGTTACGTTTCTTATATGGGAACAGAGGGTTACGTTTTTCTTTTCTAAGTTTCATTTCTCAGGCCGGTGCACCTGCATACTCCCTTTGATCCCGAACAAAGTGATTGAGGAGGTGATTCAGCTGTGGACAATGTACCCAGCACGCAAGCAGAACCGTTAAGCATGATCAGGCCGGCCCCACCAGGAGCCAAGCCATGATCTCATCTGACAACCAAGAAAATGGTTGAATTCTGCTGACCTCCAGGACTGCATGTAATCGCATTCTGTTCCCAGCCTCACCCCAGTCCATTTTTCCTATATAATCATGTCCCTTGCACCTTGCTGTAAGGCAGGTTTTGGATGCTTGTAAGCTTCCTGTCTTCTTGGTTGGCTGGCCTTCTCAATAAACCCCTTATATGATACAACCCTGCCTTCCTTATTGGACATTGGGACAGGCAGCCTGAGGCCACCGGCGGGTTTCCTGGTAACAGTGAGAGAGGTGATCCCCTGGAGGCTACAAATATAAGGGGTGTCCTCATCTTCTTGCTGGCTTCCTGTCCAGAAAGTCCACCAGTAGTCGCGTACACACACACACACACACACACACACACACACACACACACACACACACACACACACGGAGAATTCTCAAGAAGTCTCCCTCATGGTGAGGAGACAGAAAAAAGCTAGGTAGATAGGGATGCGGACAATGGGGGGAGAAGAATTACCTGGGCGCCCAACTAGGTGGAGTTACTAAGACACCTCAACTGGGCGGGAAAGGGAGGGTTTGTGTGGGAGACAAGCGCTTTAAAATGTCTGAATGTTACTAAGACAGGCAGCTTGCAGATAACCAATCACAAGGCAGTGAGGTAGTATAGCCAAACCCAAGGATGTTGCTAAGACAAAATTCTTTGAAAGGACCAATCAGGAACTAACAAGCATCTATACAAAGAAGTCCCCGCACTTCCCGTCTTTCTAAGGCATGGAAAGTTTATGGCAGGAGGTGCTCTTCCCGAAGCCCACCCACGTAGCTTTAATTCACCCGAATGCTCTCAATAAACTCTGCTCCTGCTTTTTTTTTTTTTTTTGTCTGAGACTTCATTCTTCATTTTCACGAGACAACGAACTTGGACTCAACACCCTATATTGTTTTGTTTCAATGGTGCAGCACAGAAGAGGGGCAACAGCAGTTGTCAGTGGGGGTGGAGGAGGAGAACACTGCTGAGATACTGAGCCCATCTCCCTAACTGAGCAGTAACTAAACACTGTTGCCATTAGGACACTGTTAGAAATCCCTTGCAGGTGAGGAAAAAGAAGAGGAAAATCTCTTCCTGAGGAAGGTAAGCATAGATTTGGTATTTGCCTAAGATTGAGGCTGCATTAGAATACAGAATACCCCCAGGCCAATAGGCATAAAAAAAATCTTTCAGGGGTGGGAGGAGGTATAAATGGGCAAAGTACAGAGGGTTTTTAAGACAGTGAAAATGCTCTATATGATATAATGATCCATATAGGCTTGCCTACGCCCATAGAATGTACAACATCAAGTGTGAACCCTAAGGTAAACTCTGGACTTTGGGTGATTATTTCAATGTAGGTTCATCCTTGGAAACAAGTGGTGCCTTTGTGGTAAGTGATATTGATAGTGGAGGAGGCTGTACATGTGTGGGGGCAAGAGGTATATGGGAAATTTCTGTACATTCCTCTCAGTTTTGCTGGGAACTTTAAGAAAATAAAGTCTTAAAATAGAAATTTTGCTAGAGACAGACATCTCTCTGACATCTATAATAATAAAAGTGTAATATGCTAATTAGACTGGATGTCCTTCTGTCCTGATGAAGCCAGGGCTGCGAGGGAAGCTCAGGTCCCCGGTGCCAGAGGGAAACCAGTGCTGGCAGCTGGGGCAAGTAAGGTCTACTCTTGCATGAATTATGTGTATTGGGCCTCTACTGTAGTATAAGGAAAGGACCTAGAGGTAACAGTGGGACAGACATGGAGAAAAATAAGAAAGACAAAACAAACAAACAAACAAAAAAAAAACAGAACACAAACCAAAGCAAAAACTTCTGGAAAATGAGTCCCTACTATAAACACAAGGTAATTATTCAGAGGAATAAAGTCATTTTGGAGAGAATTCATCACTGAGGGTTGACTTTCAGGGGCATGCTAACCGAAGTGGTAGTCATTTGTTAATTAGAAAGATTTAAAACCAGTTCTAATATTTACTTAATACCATGACTTTCAAACATTATGAGGACTTTTTTTTTTTTTAATTCTCAGTTCTGTGTATTATTTTAATTGTGGATTTGGTCTAAGAATAAATAAAATCTGAACACACCTAAAATTATTAAGTAGATTTTTTATTGTTGTTTGTCATGGCTAGTCTTCATGTTTTAACTGCTGAAAATTTTATTGTTTTTGAAACATAAAGATAACTTCCATTGTAATAGCAGATTCTTAATTTTTATATTTGGGGCTATTCAGCCTCAGAAGATCAAGTTCTCTAATATATATATATATACATATATATATATATATATATATATATATATATATATATATATAAAATATATTTTACATTTATCTTTATTGTTGAAAGTATTACAGATGTCCCCTTTGTTTGTTTGTTTGTTTTCCCTGTTGACCCCCTCCACCCCACACCTGCCCCTCCCAGGCCTTTGCCACTCTATTATCTGTGTCCATGGGTTATTCATATATGCATGTAAGTTCCCTGGTAATCAAATATTGTTTAGGGTGCCTCTCCCTACTACTGTATATCACAGACTCAGGCAAAAATATTATTTTCTATAATATTATTCCAAAGTTACACAGTAATTTCTATTGTAGACATCAAAATTAAATTAAATGTGAGAAGAAACAGTAAGTGATGCATTACTGTGATACAGCTTAGTGTGTGGCACTTTAATTTTGAAAATATTATAGGATTGAGTTGTGGGAGAGTAAAAATCATCTATTGCATAAAGAACTCATCTCAAGATAGTGTGTGTTTATGCGATTACTTTTGTCAGAAACTGTGTAATTGACAATAATTTGCTCGCTAATCTAATTAAACTATGAACAAATGGTGCAAGAAATTGTGAAGCATTCTGAGTACAGCCTTAGGCTCTTCTTGATGAATGTTACTGATGGTACTAAGCACATTTTTCTGAGTCATTATTTTATGCATTGGATGGTAAACAGAATCAAAAAATCATATTTGCAGTAGTTACATGTTTAAACTCCCAAACAGCGTACTTGTGATTTAAAATAAGAAAATGTTTAAGCTGTAATCATAGGGGGGAAATAAAAGCAGAAGGAACCAGTTAGCTGGCAAACTAGCAATGAATCTTGATTATGCCCTTACTCAATATTTCCCCCTGCTTTCTGACCCTCAGGCACCCAGGTGTTTCTACCTGTCTCCTCTACCTGCAGGCTCATACCAGTCTTTTATCCCTGCCTCCGAAGAATTCTGCAAGAAGCCAGTTGCCTCAGAAGTCAGCTGACTTGGCATTAAGCCTAATTTTTCTTTTCTACATGCTTAAAATGAACACATTTTAAAGCAAACCATCAACACGTGGCAGGCAAATAGAAGTATCTTTTGGAGACCCCAGGAGAAGCTATGTACCTGACAAACTCCTCCATTTTTTTTTTTAAGATTGCTAAAGACATATGCCTCTTGTGGCAGTTCATATATGCCTTTATTAACACTGACTTCCATTTAATTATTTGTTTGCAGTCATCTAAATGTAAACCTCACAAGAGTAAAAATCATGTCTATCATTTATTTTAGCTTGTGCCCACCATAGCGCCTGGTATAAATTAGAGTGCAATAAACATTAGTAGAATAAATTCTTTAGTAGCAAGATATGTTTCATATTCGTCCTTGCGTCCCCAAGTTCTGGTATATAGAATTCTCAATAAATATTTAATAAATAATCAATTAATTAATGTAACAGAACCTTTTATTTCTAAAGTAAAAAAAATTTTGGATTTTTTTTTTAAAACTTTAATTCCAACAATCTATTGAGTTCCTACCACTTTGCTCCATAACCTCATAACTGTTCCTGATACACTTGCTTCCCAGTCCTGCCAATTTCCTACCTGAAGTTTGTCTCTGACTGTTAATCCTCCTTTTAGTAACTTGTGGTTCTTCCGTTAACTATTTGGCATTCCATACCTAACCTTTCTGTTTCGCCTTATCTTACTGCTGGCCAAGTCCTGGCATAATTGCTTCTGTTCATCCTGTGCTCACACCTCCTGGCTCTGGAGTTTCCTGCCCTGAATCTTGTTCTTGGGGCCCAAGTTTAAATGAGGCAACAAGATAACAGTTCTTGACTTGAGATTGTTGAGTTTGTTTCATCCTATATTCTGAATTACTGAATATTTTCCCCCAAACCTTCCCTTTCATTTGTTTCATTTGGAATATCTATCTTTCCCATGAAAATAGACGGTTCATCCATGGATGCTGGTGATTGTGCTGTCAGTATCTTTTTCTTTCAATTTTCCCTTCCCTCACTCTGATCTGAGCCTCTAGCTCAGTGACTTATTTATAATACTTATACAATGTACTGGTAAAATGAAAACCAAGTAGTGAAATATACTAATAAAATTAAATAAGAAAAAATTTGGAAGATGGTTAAGTATTTATTATATAAATTAACTGCTTTCAAATACATGAATTATTTACAAATCCACATTGTTAATAATCTAGTATATTGTCAAACTTGGGATAGGAAATTAGGCCTATGTGAGCTTTTTCAAACATTGGAGTCTTTTAAATTGACTAGACTATTATATTTTGTATTATAAATTCTGAAACACAGTTTTAGGATGAAATTTTCTGGAGACCCTCAAATGTTACTTCTATGTAAACTTGCAGAAAACTGATATGTAATGTAGTTAAAGCATGATATTTTCTTACATTTGTGAGAGTCTTTATAGTTTAATCATCATTGCATACATTTCTAATTTCATCTCCACAACTGTACTGTGAAGTAAGTATATTATCTCCATTTTTAAATTTGAAGCTCAGAAATGCTAAAGTGACTTCATCCAAAACAAAACTCAGCTCTTTCAGTGTTATCATTTGTATTTTCTTCAGAGTAATACTTCATCTCATTTTGAAGCTCAGGAGTGTATGATTGGCTAGTCTTGGGTTTTTGTTTTTTTAATTTAGAAGAATGCTGTATCTTTCTTTGATAGGTGAAAGCCTGATACCAATTTAGATTTAATTTAATCCATTTGGTTCTTGGTCTATTTTAATGACTTAACAATTTTTTTTATAGTAAGTTTGTGAATTATTTTAAACTCACAATGAAGACTACAACAATCTATCAAAACCAAGGTAAAAATCAGAGCTGGAAAAATCGTATAGGACAGTGGTCGGCAAACTGGGGCTCGTGAGCCACGGTTTGTCACTCTGTTGACTAATGAGTTTGCCGACCACTGGTATAGGACATTAGACTGAGCATGGATAAATGACTTGCCTGTGGACATTCTGTTCATTGAGAGACAAGATTTAGAAATGCTATTTACTTCGCTTCTGACACATTTCTTTACAGGATGTTAGAAGTCATGGAAATATAAATAAATTTTAAAGACTTACTATTACTCCTGGTACTCTACACCAGCCTCCATAGGGGGAATTGAACCCATTATACACTGTTCCTGACTATCTCTGCCAGTAGATGTCAGCACCACATGCATTTACTGACATTTTTATTAGGCTAAGAGATATCTCATAAAAAAAGGCATAGCAAGAAAGGATGGGTGAAACTCTGAGATAAATCTGTTTTCTTTGTAATGAATGAAGATTTTCTAATTAGGAATTTAAATACATTTTATTGATTTTTTTACAGAGTGGAAGGGAGAGGAGGATCAGAGAATTAGAGACATCGATGAGAGAGAAACATCAATCAGCTGCCTCCTGCATGCCCCCTACTGGGGATGTGCCCGCAACCAAGGTACATGCCCTTGACCGGAATTGAACCTGGGACCCTTCAGTCCACAGGCTGACGCTCTATCCACTGAGCCAAACCAGTTAGGGCTCTAATTAGGAATTTTGATAATTTATGTTTAAACCATATTCTGAGACCAATTTCCAACATGTATATGGAGAGGATTTCCCCTCCCTACATACCACTAAGCAATGTTCAGGGTTTCTCCTAAGTCTCTATCCTGAGTTCCTCCTGGTGCACTGAAAAGACTTGAGGCCCATACACTACATGTTAAATTAAGCACTCTATGTCACATTAAAAATTATTGCACAACTACTTCTATTACAGAAAACTCTACTATCAGAATCAAGAGTATAAATTGTATCTTATTAAATACTGTTTAACAATGAATTATAATGCTTATTCTTTTAATATTATAGACTATAAGTTGTAAATAAGTAAAATTATATAGAAATGAATTGGGATGACTATTCTCAATCTGATCAATCAATAAATTTATAGTATTGTTTCAAATTACACTATGTGTAAAAGGCAAAAGGTCCTAAATCCTTAAAGAAATGTATGATTTAATTGAGAAGATAAGATAAATTTATAAAACTATAAGAGTTGATAAGTGTCCAATGTATATAATTTATGTTGGACACCACATGTGGTGGACAAACCTTGGCAGAATTAATCTAGGGAGATTGGGGGATTTTAGTTAGTACTTAAAGAGACAACAAGCATTTAAAGAGGCAAGAAGTGAAAAAGGGTAAATGAATGTGAGACAATGGAGAAAACCAACTTGAATTCTTCAGTCGAAGGTGTGTGTTTCAAGATAAATAAACATAAATAATTTTGCATACCTTAAATAATTCTGTGTTGTGTTCCTTACCTTATTCAACAGCTAATGGTCCCATCCTATCTAATAAAAGAGTAATGTGCAAATTGACCGTCACTCCAACACACAAGATGGCCACCCTCATGTGGTCAAAGATGGCTGTCCCCATGTGGACACAAGATGGCTGCCACAAGATGGCCAGCAGGGGAGGGCAGTTGGGAGGGACCAGGCCTGCAAGGGAGGGCAGTGAGGGGTGACCAGAGCTATAGGGGAGGACAGTTGGGGGGGACCCAGGCCTGCAGGGGAGGGCAGTTGGGGGTGATCAGGCCAGCAGGGGAGGGCAGTTGGGGGTGACCAGGTCTGCAATGGAGGACAGTTAGGACCAACCAAGCCTGGAGGGGACAGCAGTTGGAGGTGACCAAGCTGGCAAGGGAAGGCAATTAGGGGTTACTGGGCCAGCAGGGGAGGGCAGTTACGGGCAACCAGGCTGGCAGGGGAGAGCAGTTAAGGACAATTGGGCCAGCAGGGGAGAGCAGTTAGGTGTTGATCAGGTTGGCAGGGGAGTGGTTAGGGGGTGATCAGGCTGGCAGGCAGAAGCAGTTAGGGGCAATCAGGCAGGCAGGCAGGTGAGCTGTTGGGAGCCAGCAGTTCTGGATTATGAGAGGGATGCCCAACTGCCCATTTAGGCCTGATGGGCAATGGGACATACCTCGAGAGGTCCCAGATTGAAGAGGGTGAGGCTGGGCTGAGGGACACCCTCCTCACCGTGCACAAATTTCATACACTGGGCCTCTAGTATAAAAATAACTTATATGGGAAGATTCTTTTGAAGATTTGAGAAATAATTTTACATTAATTTCATTATTTGTCAATGAAATTTTAAAAAAATATCATGGACTAAAAATAAGACAAACCATGAAATATTTCTTTTCCTAAAGTCATCATTGGATTCAGAAGTACATTGAATTGGACTCCTTAAACTTAGGTATCTACCAACTCTTTTCAAAGGGAATTCTAAAAACTAAGACTAGTATGTGTGTGAGTGACTTTCAATATGTGGGTGTAATTGGAAAATACTTTTAAGAAGTTTCATGAGTTATTTTTAAAAAATGTAACACCTTTCAGTTACTACTAAAACCAGAAGTACAAAAGGAATGTAAATCTTCAAGAGTGAAGATCTGAATGCCAATTTTCTGATATTAAAGAAAAAAATTAATCAGCTCAATTTCATACACAAAATCTAATTGCGTTGAAATTATTCTGCTCATTTATAAAGAAAACTTTCACAACTAAAGAAAAATAATAGAATAAAATATGAATTTTTATGGTAATATAAAGTCTTGTAAATAAATATACGAGGGATTCATGTCCTACACCCAATATTTCTGAGAGCCTGGCACATCTTTCTAGTGTACATAGCTGTAGGAATTTCCCTATGATTTTGTCACTTGGAAGAAAACTTTATGATGACATGCTGTTAAGAAATAGATTATATTTAAAAGAAGAATTGAGAAACGAATTGGTATCAGGTGATGTACACTCAAAGCTATAGCAAATAGCATTAAGGAGGCAGGAAAGTGAGAAAAAAATTTTTTTTGTAATCTGTCCCACATGCTGTCAGTAAGTCAATGAGACTGAAATAGTAGAATTAAAAGAAGGTGTGGAGTTGATAAAGAAAGGAGTAATCTTAATTGAGTGGACAAAACTATTCCATGAGAGGAACAAAGGCATCAGGAAATAAAAATGCACACCTGTTCTCCTTAATGCAAGAAGTCATATCACTCTATTTTCCTTAACCAATCAGTAAGTTTATTCAAGCAGCCAATATTACTTTTTCCTAAATTTAGTCAATTTATTATGCAGCCCAATTGTACAGTAGGCATGTAGACACAGCATTATTTAAATTATTATAAAGGTATACACAGATATAAATATATTTTATCTTTGAAAATTGGAGGAAATATTCCCAGGCTAGATTATAAGGGAAAAATGAAAATAGATTATTGTTCTGTTATTCACTGATACTTTCAGTATCTAGACTACACTATGGAAGAAAGCTGAAAGTTTTTGAAGATGTTAACTCTTACAACCTCCGCTAAATATCTATAAGGGTACATAAGTATCTTGTCTTGGAACGAATAGAAATGACAAGTAGAAGGAGAAAATAGAATTGGAATGCCCAGCTCTCTAAAGACATGAAAGATAAAAATGATTTAAAACAGCTTTAATGGCATATTTATCCAGTTCATAAAGTACTGATGTCCAAAGGATCATGATTTTAGGAAATTTTGTAAACCCTTATGAGAAAGAGTGATTTGTGTAAAGCTATATTTATCATCCTTGAATAGAAATATGTCAAATCAAATTGTTTGGAAATCCTTACGCTCTTGGTCTTTTGAGTAAAAAAAAAAGTTATGAATTATTACTATAAACAGATAAGTCTGACTCTGTATTTTAAAATAAGCTGTTTCCTTAATTTTCCCTTAAACATAAGGCCAGATATTTACAATCTTATTTTTTATAATTTAAAAAAAATTTCAGGTGATTGGAAGAAATGCTTCTTACTTGTAGACTCTCATAAATGTAGAAAGAGAATAGCTGTAATCTTTACAACCTCTCACTTCACAGATCTTACAAATAAGCAAGTCTCATTTATTTTTAGGTTCTCTGTGCTTTTTGTGAAAATACCCTCCAGGCACAAGTCCAATGGACTAGCAGTAGTTCAAAATAGACAGTTTCTTTAAAAGAAGCACAGCAGCAAAAATCAAACCCTAGCAAACAAACAAAAAAACAAAACAAAAAAAGGCATAAAATAACAATTGTAACTTCACCAACTCAGGAGGACATACTGTCAAAATAACAACAGCAAAATTTGCTTAGTTGGACAGATAGCACTTTAAGAGACCATGTGACATCTGACCAACAAGGAGCAGAACTATTTTAAGAACATACTTATGTATTGTCTCTAGCACTTTCTCCTGGGCTATCACTAACTCTGACGCCATCCTAAATACTAGTAACCTCCTTATATCATATTTAATTTCAAGTGTTCTAAATACTCTAAGAAATTTACATATGTCTGTCTACCCGAGGGAACATGTAAATCTGAAGACATAGGCACTAATAATATTTGGAACCCTGGTTTATCCTTAGCCACCATCTCTTCCCTTTTTTCTGCAGGATATATTCAGAATCAGCTGCTTGTATAAACTGGTATAAGACTACCACCAGGTTCAATTTCTCTTTATAATCAAAACTATAGCTATAATTAAAAGACCAATTGGTAGGGCCCAGTTTCTATACTGAGTGTTTGGCCCTTCAGTGTAGCACAGATCCTAAATAGACTCTTACTTTTCTTTTATTGCTGCATAACACAAGACCAAAATGTATGCAAAAACGTAGCTCTCTTAGTTTCTTGTCTGCAGTTTTAAAACAACTGCTTGGCATCTTCATTCAGTGCTTTTCTTTTTCCAGCCTGTATCAAAAATGGAGAGAAGGAGGAGTGAAAAAATGGCAGCAGAATAGATAGACGTGTCTCAAGCCTTGTAATGGAGCAGATAGAAAGAGCAGCTGAGGGTCGCATGGGGAGTGTCTGTTGGAGAGTTAAGGGACAGCTATACTCCAGGAGAAGGTGGGGGACTGCAGGACAGGGGTCCCCTGACCAAGCAGCCCTCACTGCTGCTGGGTTCCCTCCTGGAACCACCAGCTTGGATACGGAGACCGTGCCATCTTGAAGGGGAAAGTGGATGTTATCTGAAGCCTGAAAATCTACAACTATGGTACCCACCAAACAGCTGCGAACACTAGAGCACCAGTCCACAATTGGTGCAAACAAGCGGATTCAGAGGAGCTCTACACTCCACCATGGAAAGGTCAGAATTCGCCTGGGATAAGGTGAAGTCTCTGGTCCCTGCAGGAGAGAGAAAAGCGTGCACTGTGGGAGCGGGAGGACCAGGGGAAGTGTGCACCTGGAAAAATCAGTGGCTGTTGGAGCTGGCGTGATCCGTGAATGTGGAATGGGGTTCTCAGAGCTGCTAACAGAGGGGATCTCTAAAAACCAACCCATTTTGATCTGACGCAGAAGGACAGCCTAAAAATTTTGGTAGTGTGCCAGCTGCTTGGACACAAGGGGGAAAAGGGGATTGTGCAGGCTTGCGCACAGACCCGGAGTTTGCACACTTGCACTTTCTCATCTTTGAATCCTTGCTTCTGATTACTGAGCCCAATGCATAGGATCACCCAGTTGGGGACACCCTAGGTGACTGCAGGGGAAAGTTGTTTTTCTGGAACCTAGGGATCAGAGCGGAGAGTGACCATCAGAGAACCAGCTCTGGGGCACCCCACTCCCACAACCGGTATTGAATGCCACAGGGAAAGCAGGATCTAAGCACAGGCTAGAGAGGACCTATAGACCCGGAGATCAACCCAGAAACACTGCCACCCAGAGGCTGAAGCACAAATTGACTCTTGTGTAATCACAAATAAAGGAATACAAGAAAGTAAGACACACCACACCGCCTGCTTAAAAATCAGGACTGGATTACAACACTGAGGAGCAGTGGAACACAGGGAACTGCAATACTGTCCTGACTGGGAAACAGGCATGCCAAAGAGAACAATAGAGGAAGTGAATGACCTTCACTACTGCACATTTTATTTTTATTTCTTTTTTTTATTATTTTTTTCTTTTTCATTTTTTACTTAAGAAAGTAATTTTTTTCTTCTCTCCTCGCTTGATTTTACCTTTTTAATTATTACATTTTTATTTTCAATCAGTATTATTACTACTACCATTTTACCTTTTTTTTTAAAAAAAGTGTCATTTTATTTTCTCTTTATTTGACTTTGAGATTAGTGTTCTACATTCTATTTTCATCTTTCCTTTAGCATCATTCTGCTCTATCTCAACTCTACCATTATGCCATCACTCTCTTCCTAACTTTTCCCCTTTTGTTGTCCTGTTTCTCTTACCCTTCTCCTGCTTTAGATTTTCCCTATTCTTTCTTTATACGCCCTGTCAAAATTTCACCCAAATTATATATCTAATTTCCAATCTCCTGATCCGAGTTCATACACACCTCTCTCTTCTCTGTCTTCACTATCCAAAAAATTGTTTTTCTCTCTGTCCTTTGGTTGCTCTTTGCTTGAATGTTGATTATATTGGTTTTTTATGCTTGTTTGTGAGATTGTTTTGCTTATTCCTTTTTTTGTTCTGTTTTTTTGTTTGCTTTGTTTTTGTTTGTTTTTTTTTTTTGCATCTGTTTTTCCTCACCTTGCTTGATATTAATTGTTGTTTATAGTTTGTATTCATCTCCAGGTACTTGTTGCTGGCATTTGCTGGGATTAGTGGCTGTTCTATTGGAGTTTTCTCCCTATATATAGTCTATTCCCCTTTTCTTTCTTATTCTCATTCTTTTCTCTCTTACATTTTTTTCCTTTTCCCAATTTCATTTTGGTACTCCTTTCTTTTTTTCTTTTTCTTTTTCCTTTCCTATCCCCTAATTTGACTTTCTCTGGTGGTCAACTTTATTTGGGGTTTTTAATATCATGAATACATTTCTGTTCAGTGCCTTGTGTGTTGTACCTGTTTGTGTTGTATTTTGTGCCTTTAAATCAATGCAGGAGAGAGAGAGAGAACTACATAACCAGACACCCGGACAAGAGAGACCATGGGGAGACAAAGAAACAGCCCTCATATGAAAGAAAAGCAGGCATCATCAGGAAAGGAAGTAAACGAAATGGAGGCAAGCAACCTGTCAGAAAAAGAATTCAGAGAAATGGTCATAAGGTGGCTGAAAAGAATGGAAGACAAATTCGACAAGATGAGTAAGAACTAAGAGGAAATGAAAAAGAACCAAGAAGAAATGAAAAATGACATTGCTGCTATAAAGAACTCAATAGAAAGCATCAAAAGTAGACTAAAAGAAGCAGGGGACCACATCAGTGAGCTAGAAGACAAGGTAGGAAAAAATACCCAAGTAGAGCAGCTTCTAGAAAAAAAAATTAAAAAGCAGCAGGAGAGCCTAATGGAACTTTGGGACAACAGGAAACAAAACAACATCAGCACAATAGGGGTTCCAGAAGGAGAGGAAATTGAGCAAGGAATAGAACATCTGTTTGAAGAAATAATGACAGAAAACTTCCCTGATATAGGGAAGAAAAAACTCACACAAATCCAAGAAGCTCACAGAGTCCCAAGCAAAATGAACCCCAAAAGACCGATGCCAAGGCACATTAAAATTAAATTGGCAAACACCAATGACAAAGTAAGAATCTTAAGAGCAGCCAGAGACAGAAAGTTACCTACAAAGGAACCCCCATCAGACTAGCAACTGATTTCTCAACAGAAACTCATCAGGCCAGAAGGGAATGGAAATAAATATACAAAGTCATACAAAAGAAGGGTCTGAATCCAAGAATACTGTACCCAGCAAGGCTATCAATTGAAATTGAAGGTGAAATCAGGAGCTTCACAGACAAAAAAGGACTAAGGGACTTTATTACCACCAAACCAGCAATGCAAGAAATGCTAAAGGGTCTGCTGTAAAAGAAAAAAAAAAAGAAAGGAAATGAAGAAGGAACACAGGGGTAAAGAATAAAAATGGCGACAAATAAGTGCCTATCAATGGTAACTTTAAATGTAAATGGATTAATATCCCCAATCAAAAGACACAGGGTAATGGATTGGATAAGAAAATACGACCCATATATCTGCTGTCTACCTGTAACCCACCTCAGGAAAAAAGATGCACACAGACTGAGAGTGAAGGGATGGAAAAAGATTTTTCAGATGAATGAAAATGAAAAAAAAGCTGGGGTAGCAATACATATATATGACAAATTAGATCTCAAAGTGAAGGACATAACAAGAGATAAGGAAAGCCACGTCATAATACTAAAAGGAGCAATCCAACAAGAAGAAATAACTCTGGTAAACATATATGCACCCAATACAGGAGCACCCAAATACATAAAAATAACTCCAGGAAGATATCAAAGGAGAGACTGACAGCAATACAATCATAGCAGGAAACTTTAATACCCCACTATCACCATTGGACAAATCCTCTAAACAAAAAATCAGCAAAGAAACATCAATCCTAAATGACTCACTAGACCAGATGGAATTAGTTGACATCTTCAGAACATTTCACCCCAAAACCACAGAATATACATTCTTTTCAAGTGCACATTGGTCATTTTTAAAGATAGACCATATGTTGGGTCATAGGTAAAGTCTCTTCAAATTCAAGAAGATAGAAATCATATCAAGCATCTTCTCAGATCACAGTGGCATAAAACTGGAAATCAACTACAAGAAAAATAATAATAAAAATCAAACACATGGAGACTAAATAGCATCTTCTTAAACAATTACTGGGTTACCAGAGAGATCAAGGAAGAAATAAAAAACATCATGGCAACAAATGACAATGAAAACACAACAATCCAAAATCTTTGGGACACAGTGAAAGCAGTCTTGAGAGGGAAGTTCATAGCTCTACAAGCCTACTGCAAAAAACAAGAAACAATGGAAATAAATTACCTAACCCTACAACTCAAAGAATTAGAAAGAGAGCAACAAGAAAAGCCCAGTGTAAGCAGAAGGAAGGAAATAATAAAGATCAGAGCAGAGATAAACGACATTGAGACCAAAAAATAATACAAAAGATCAACAAATCCAAGAGCTGATTCTTTGAAAGGATAAACAAGATGGATGAACCTCTTGGATGAACCTCTAGCCAGGCTCACCAAGAAGCAAAGAGAGAGGACCCAAATAAACAAAATCAGAAATGAAAGAGGTGAAATAACAACAGACCCCACGGAAATACAAAGGATTGTTAAAAAATACTATGAACACCTCTATTCCAACAAACTGGACAACCTGTAGGAAATGGACACATTCCTAGAAAAATATAACCTTCCAAAACTCAATCAGGAAGAATCTAAACATCTCAAGAGGCCAATAACTATGGAAGAAATTGAAGCAGTCACCAAAAAGCTTCCAGCAAACAAAATCGGGGCCAGATGGTTTCACAGGAGAGTTTTACCAAACATTCAAGGAAGAACTAAAACCTAACCTCCTCAGACTATTCCAAAAAATTCAAGAGGAAGGAACACTTCTAAGCTTTTTTTATGAAGCCAGCATCACCCTAATGCCAAAACCAGATAAAGATAACACAATGAAAGAGAATTACAGGCCAATATCCCTCATGAACATAGATGCCAAAGTCCTCAACAAAATTCTAGCAAATCGGATCCAGCAGTACATCAGAAAGATCATACACCTTGACCAAGTAGGATTTATCCCAGGGATGCAAGGATGGTACAATATCCGCAAATCAATAAACGTGATAAATCACATAAACAAATTGAGAGATAAAAATCACATAGTCATATCAATTGATGCAGAAAAAGCATTTGACAGAATCCAATACCCTTTCTTGATAAAAGCTCTCAACAAGGTGGGAATAGAAGGATCATACCTCAACATAATAAAAGCCATATATGATAAACCCACAGCCAACATCATACTCAATGGGCAAAAACTAACACCATTTCCCCTAAGAACAGGAACAAGACAGGGATGCCCACTTTCACCACTCCTGTTTGACATAGTACTGGAAGTATTAGCCATTGCAATTAGATAAGAAGAAGAAAGAAAAGGCATCCAAATTGGAAAAGAAGAAGTAAAGCTGTCCTTATGTACAGATGACATGATATTGTACTTAAAAACCTGAAAGACTCCATCAAAAAACTAATAGACTTAATAAATGAATTCGACAATGTAGCAGGATACAAAATTAACACCAAGAAATCTATGGCATTTCTATACACCAATAGTGAACTTACAGAAAGAGAGACTAAAAAAGCAATCCCATTTACCATTGCACCAAAAAAATTAAGATATCTAGGAATAAACTTAAGTAAGGAGGTAAAGACCTATATTCCGAAAACTACAGGACACAAAAAAAAAAGAGATAGAGGAAGACGTAAACAGATGGAAGAACATACCATGTTCATGGATTGGTAGAATCAACAACATTAAAATGTCCATACTACCCAAAGCAATCTATAGACTCAATGCACTCCCCATTAAAATACCAATGGCGTATTTCACAGACCTAGAAAGAACTCTCCAAAAATTCATCTGGAATAATAAAAGATCCTGAATAGCCACAGCAATCCTGAGAAAGAGGAACAAAGTAGGTGGGATCTCAATACCAGATTTCAAACTGTATTACAAAGCCACTGTTCTCAAAACTGCCTGTTATTGGTACAAGAACAGACATATAGATCAATGGAATAGAATAGAGAACCCAGAAATTGACCCAAATCACTACGCTCAATTAATATTTGACAAAGGAGGCATGAACTAACAATGGAGCCAAGACAGTCTCTTCAATAAATGGTGTTGGGAAAATTGGACAGATACATGCAAAAAAATTAAACTGGACCACCAACTTACACCATACACAAAAATAAACTCAAATTGGATCAAGGACTTAAACATATGAAGAAAAACCATAAAAATACTAGAGGAAACCATAGGCAGATAAATCTCTGACATATGCTGAAGCAATTTCTTCACTGATACTGCTCCTAAAGCAATGGAAACTAAAGAGAAAATAAACAAATGGGACTACATCAAAATAAAAAGCTTTTGCACAGCAAAAGAGATCATCAATAAAACAACAAGAAAGCCCACTGCATGGGAGAACATATTTGCCAATGATATCAACAATACGGGTTTAATCTCCAACTTTTACAGGGAACTCATGCAGCTTAACAAAAAGAAGATAAACAACCCAATCAAAAAATGGGCAACTGATCTAAATAGACACTTTTTGAAAGAAGACAGAAGGAAGGCAAGAGACATGAAAACCTGCTCAAAGTCACTAATTATTATCAGAGACATGCAAATCAAAACAACAATGCGGTATCATCTCACACCTGTCAGAATGGCTATTATCAACAAATTAACAAATGACAAGTGCTGGCGAGGATGGGGAGAAAAAGGAAACCTCATGCACTGCTAGTGGGAATGAAGATTGGTGCAGCCACTGTGGAGAACAGTATGGAGTTTCCTCAAGCAACTAAAAATGGAACTCCCATTTGACCCAGTGATCCCACTTCTGGGAATATATCCCAAGAAACTAGTAACCTGAATCAGAAAGGATATATGCACCCCTATGTTCATAGCAGCACAATTCACCATAGCTAAGATTTGGAAACAGCCTAAGTGCCCATCAGCAGATGAGTGGATTAAAAAAATGTGGTACTGCCGAAACCAGTTTGACTCAGTGGATAGAGCGTCAGCCTGTGGACTGAAAGGTCCCAGGTTCGATTCCAGTCAAGGGAATGTACCTGGGTTGTGGGCACATCCCCAGTAGGGAGCGTGCAGGAGGCAGCTGATAGACGTTTCTCTCTCATTGATTTTTCTGACTCTCTATGTCTCTCTCTTCCTCTCTTTAAAAAATCAATAAAATATATTTTAAAAAAATAAAGTTCACCTAATTTAAAAATAAATAAATAAATAAATAAATAAATAAATAAATAAAACTGTGGTACATCTACACAATGGAATACTGTACTGCGATAAAAAAGGAGGAGTTCTTACCATTTGCAACAACATGGATAGAGATGGAGAGCATTATGCTAAGTGAAATAAGCCAGGCAGAGAAAGGTAAATATCACATGATCTCACTCTTTTGTGGAATATAATGAACAACATGAACTGATGAACAAAAATAGGTCCAGAGACAGAGAAACATCAATCAGAACGTCAAACCTCAGGGAAAATACGGGAGGGTGGGGGTCAGGGGGAGAGATCAACCAAAGGACTCATATGTATGCATGTAAGCCTAATCAATGGACACAGACAACAGGGAGTTGGGGGCATGAATAGCAGGTGGGGGGTAATGGGGGAATAAGGACACATATGTAATACCTTAATCAATAAAGAAAGGAGAGAGGGAAGTTCATAGCTCTACAAGCCTACTGCAAAAAACAAGAAACAATGGAAATAAATTACCTAACCCTACAACTCAAAGAATTAGAAAGAGAGCAACAGGCAGGGGAACCTGGTATAAGACTACCCCTAGCACTGATAACTCAGAGTCTAAGAGAAATCTAAGAGGCATAGGAAGCCTAGACAGGAAACTAACAGGAAGGAGGAATTTAGCCTTAAAGTGGGGCTGGCAGGAGCCTTGCTGTGCTGACAGGTGACCATGACAACGAGGAAACTGAGATGATGAGAGAACAAACATGCTTCAACACTTGAGCTCCTTCATCTTTTATCAGAGCACTTGACTGCTTTCAGAGTTGTGACTGCCATGTTCTTTATTGTGATTTTTTCCTCCAGGAAACAAATGAAGGCTTCCACAAGGTCACAACTCTAGCATACTCAGAAAGAAGGTAACCAAGTGCAGCTCTTTGGAGGATAGTCTGTCTGGACTTCTTTGCTTGGATAGTTTTTTTTTAATCTATTCAAAATTATCATTAGTATGAAAATATCTGGCAGCTAAGGAGTACATCAGTGCACCCAAAGCAATGCCACTGGGAGGATCAGATGTCTCCTCCATTAGTCAGTTTGCTGGTGTGATGTGAAGCAATCCTGAACAGCTATTTCAGAGAATGGCAGATCCATTCCTTATTAATTACTTAGTCATCCTAACTGCCTCACTGGTTATCCCTATTCTCTGAAGTACTCTGGAGAGGCAAATGAAAAATCTGACATGCTTTCCACTGAGAGAAAATGCAGCTTGGGCAACACTGATGTGGTTAAGACTAATCTCTTTTAATAATAATCTCTTGTCATAATAAACATAATAAATATTTGTTTCAAGTATAGAAATACATATTTTATATGTCTCAGTGTTAACTGTTTATAAGTGAGTGATACACATGCACGTGCATGTGTATGCCCACATACACATATGTATTCTCTTAAGAGTACTACAGAGACTACATGATCATGTAAAATAATTACATATTTAAACCATGCTGGAGCTTTTGGCATCAATTTTGTTTTTCATACAGGTGACAAGACAATGGATTTTGAACTCTATCACCACTATAATGTCACTTATTTTTTTGCTAGAAGGAATAATAATTTTCCCTTATGGAGGTGCTTGATACAGTGATATTTTGATTGTTGTGTTGGTTGATTCAAAAATGTAACTTCTAGGTTTGCAAAAAATATCACAGGTATATTGATGTTACAAGGATCACTTGTAAGGTAGAAAGATTGGAATGACAACTAAATTACTAGACATGTATTATTTTGGGGGGCAAACTTCTTCGTTAACTTACGTTATCTAAAAATTGATTCCTATTAACAAGTTACTATCTCTCCTCCCTGCATTGTTTGTGAAATGATACCTATACCTGACTTTTAGATTGCAGAAATGATAAATATAAGATAATAACTTAAGTATTATTATATTACTAGTAGCCTGGTGCACGGAATTTGTGCTCGGGGCGGGGGGGGGGAGGGGTTTGGTCCCTCAGCCCAGCCTGCATCTTCTGCAATCTGGGACTCCTCAGGGGATGTCCGACTGCCAGGGGATATCCCTGGGGATCGGGCCTAAACCAGCAGTCGGACATCCTTCTCGTAATCTGGGACCACTGGCTCCTAACTGCTCACCTGCCTGCCTGATCGCCCTTACCACTCTGCCTTTCAGCCTACTTGCCCCATCTGCCCACCCACCCCCTGCTGGCCTGCTTGTCTCCAATTGCCCTCCCCGGCTGGCCTCATGGCCCTCAACTGCCCTCCCTGGCCAGGGGTCCTTTGTGGCCGGGCACAAAATGCTTGCCTTGTTGCCAGGGTGATGACGCAAGTGTTCCCTCCCACCCCCACTGTGTTCTGTGCCCGCTGCCCAGAGGCCCTCCGCAGCTGGGGTGGAACGCTTGCCTTGTTGCCGTGGCGCCAAAGCAAGCATTCTGCCAGACTGCTCATGCTGCCCCCTCTCAGTGGATGCCCCCGCTCCACCCCAGGACTGGGGGACTCCGGCAGGGCTGGGAGGACTGGGCGCTGCCATCTTGTGGCAGCGTGATGATCAATTTGCATATTCTCTCTTTGTTAGATAGGATACATTTGTATAATCCATGGTTTTTCTGGAGATAAAGTTTATAACAAAAACTAAATGAGATGTTGGGACAAAAATGAGCTCTAACATATTTTTCATTCTTCAGAAGCTTCTGCCTCAAAGATTGGATACCTGATATCAGTTACACATCCTTAATCACCTCTTATAGAAGAGTTTTCATTCCTACTAAAATATGAGATCTGTGACACGTGGGTGCTATCCAACATTTCCATATGACTTCTGTTCTGGATGTAAACATAATTAAAAACTACTAGGTGTATATATAACATCTTTCTTCTGTGAAACTCAAGAGATGTTCTTATCCTTCGTCTGTTATTGCCTATGAAACACAGTAAAACCTCAATATAATGGATTAATTTGGGTGAGGGCTATCCTTTAAAGCCAAATTTCCTTTAATTAATAAAGTAGGTTTTCTGAATGCATATATTAAAAATTGTCAAATTAGTTAGTTTACTGATATTTACTTATTGTAGGTACATTTGTGTAATTAAAATTAAGTATGTATGAAAAGTTTAATTTCACAGAAAAGTGTCCAATATGGATTACCAGTAATTTTAAATTTATACTGAATAGGTCTAGTAAATTCATTCGTCAGTCATGATGGGTAAACAAATACATATAGCTGGGTTGTGGCTTAGAACATGTGGGAACATTGGCCCGCAGCATTAAAACTGCAGAGAAAGTCTCACCAGTTACTGCTCCCAATGTGGTGCCATCATGTGCTAACCATTCTTCCAACATTGTTTACAAGCAGCGATTCTTAGATTTAAATATGTAGTTATAGATATGTAATATTTATGTCGCTGGAATTACTACAGTGCTTTTTCCAACTTATGGCTTATTTGATAAATTTTGTTAAAAATAACAGTGAATTAATAACAAAAAATAACCTGTTAATTTAATTATAAACAAATCTTGATTAAAAACGTTTTAAAATGAACAGGCTGCTAATTTTCACATATGACATAAGGACCGGACATTTTTTCCCATTAAATCTAAAGTCTGTTAAGTCAAGGTCCATGAAATCCAGGGTATTCTTCTATATTACAAATGGAGAAATGAAGACAAAATGATAAAATGATTTATTTGTCATCATAGTGAAAGTCAAGTGTGAACCTTGTGATGAATCCCATACTCTTCCTTCTGTTAAGTAACTCCTCTGTTAAGAGAGCAAACAAAATAAGAAGCCAGTCAGAGAAAGACAAGTATCACATGATCTCACTCATATGTGGAATCAAGAACAAAATAAACTGATGAATAAAATAGATCCAGAGACATAGAAGCATGGAACAGACTAGAATCTCAGAGGGAAGAGGAGCGGGGGGGGGGGGGGGGGAGGGAGAGGTGTGTGGGAAGAGATTAACCAAAGAATTTGTACGTGTAATATATACATAACCCAACCCATGGACACAGACAACAGTATGGTGAAGGCCTGGGGTGGGGGTGGGGGTGGGCAGAGCAGTCTAGAAGGGGTCAATGGGGGAAAAAAGAGGATATCTGTAATTCTTTAAACAATAACAATTTTAAAAACAACAAGAGCGAACAAAGGGAGAAAGGAGTGGGAGGAAAGCAGGGCCAGGAGAGTTGCAACAGATAGACTGATTCCATGACACCGTGATAGGCCTTCTGGAATGCTTCCATAGACATCCACCCTGATTCAAGGAATGTTCCTGACTGAAGTGATAAGAATTGGTACTTGTGACATCAGTACACAATTTACTTTTATGGACCCACATGCTAGGGCTTCAAAACTCAAGCGTTTGCTCTACCTTTAAAAAAATATGTTTGAAAACTGATAATACTGATTTCCTCTGAAGAAAGGAATTCAGGGAGAGAGAATTTTCATTTCATATTATTTCTTACCTTTTGAGTCTTGAACCCTGTGAATGTGTTATCTGTTTAAAGAAGTCATTAAGAGTTTATTTAAAAAGTATGTGTTGGCTACAGAATTTTTTAGCTTCCCATAAAATCAAGATCGATTGTGAATCACAGGAGAGGATCTCAAATCTGTGATCTTGGCTCCCTCCGCTCATTTGGCTGTTAGCTCCTATTTTCTAAGCTTTAATTTCACTGAAGGATAGACAGAGAAAAGTTTAAGGAATGGTAGGTGGCTCAGGGCTTGTAGGGCAGGTCTATAAAACTCCATCCCCGCGTGGAACTCTGCCTGTTCTGGAACCCTTTCATTCCCCCTGTCCCTTTCACCCCTCACCCTGAGACTTAGGGGAAGGGGCCATTCAAGGTAACAGAGACTTAACCTGTGAGCTCTCCCCTCTGAAGAATGTGAAGATTTAGGCAAAAGAGGAGTTTCTAGCACTGATAAAAGAAAGAGGGCACTAGGGAGCAGAGTACAAAAATGAAAGCTGAGAAAGGAAGGACACCAAGGGATGAGGAATGTTGGGGATGCCCATTCAAGGCAAACTCAGCAGTGCCTGAAATGTGACCTGCAGGCAACAGCAAAGACAACATTTGTTCCATTTTCTACTCAGAGTACTTTCTCCTCCCTAAGAGTTACACTGGCTCATGTCAGGACTCACTGCTGTTGGCCGGGTGAAACAGCAGGATTATGCTTGTATCTTATTAATGCTTGATTTTTTTAAAATTAAGGATTACCATAGAGAATAAAGTTTGCAACTTTCAATCTTAATAAGGAAAATATCAGTCAGAAGCCTAGAGAGATGTTTATTTATATGAGTTAATTTTTTTAGCCTCAGATTGGGTTTTCAATGTTCATTTAATTTCAAGTTCTTTTTTAAAACTTATTTTTATTTATTTTAAATTAAATTTATTGGGATGACATTGGTTAGCGACATCATAGAGGTTTCAAGTGTACATATCTATGATACATGATCTGTATATAGCATTGTGTGCCCCGAACCACAGTCAAAACATATTCTGTCACTATGTATCTGCTTCTAACCTGAACTTCTCTTGATATTTACTGGCTAGAGCCATAGCTGCATTAGGAGAAAGCATACAATTCTGCTCTTGATATATTTTTGTTTTGCTTTGTTTTGTTTTGCAAGCTCCTTTATAAATGTATTTTCCCCATGATGACTGCCTGAGGAATCATCTGCCAAAGTATAAACAGATTCACATTGTATGTTGACAGAAGCGTGTGTGACAGGAGAAAATTAATAGTTGTTTTGTTTTTATTGCTATTACAATTGATCTTATGAAACTACTCAATTGTTTTTTTTTGTTCATCTCCCTGTTTTTTCACATTATTAACACCTTTGTTCTTTTTTCTTTTAATTACAAAAATGAATAAAATCTATAACTGTGTGAAACACTGCTTAATAGAACAAGAATGTATCAGGACATTATTATTTATCTCTCTCCCTTGTCCATACCATAAAAAAACCTTTAGTACATTTTTATGTTTTGATCACAAAATTCTACACATAAAGAACACAATACACACAAGAAGGATTAGAAAAAGAAATAGATGATGTCAATGAAATTCCAGCACATACAAAATATTGTTCAAATTGTCCTTAACAACTCGTTGGACATTACCTCTCCCTTTCCCCCGACTTTGGAAGTTGCTATATTTTATTTGATGAATCATGTGGATCAATCCATCTATTTTTCTTGAGAACATACACATTAACAAAATGTACTATAGCAATTAGAACTATAAATAAAGGTAAATAAACGAACTGGTACATCCAGACAGTGAGATATTATTATTCAGCAATGAAAAGAAATGAGCTATCAAGCCATGAAAAGACATGGAGGAAACTTAAATGCATATTAGTGAGTGAAAGAAGCATTAGTGAGTCTGAAAAGACTGCATACTATGTAATTCCAACCATATGTCATTCTGGAAAAGGCAAAACCATGGAAACAGTAAAAAGATCAGATTCATGGTAACCAAGGTTTGGGGGAGAGGAATGAATAGTCAGAGTACACAGGATTTTTAGGATAGTGAAACACCAAGAGTGAAACTGATGTGTTAATATAGATTCATAGATAGTAACAAATGCAGACATACTGGTGTGGGGTGTTGGTGGAAAGGTAGTTGTACTAGTGTGGGGGTAGAAGCTATAGAGAAACTCTATACTTTCCACTCAATTTCGTTGTGAACCTGAAATTGATCAAATAATTAAAGTTATTAATAAGTAAGGAGATCACAAGATCATCATGCTATTTTCTGAAAATATAGGTCAAATCTTATTCTAATGTATATTATTACACAAATTTCTCAATCACAATAAAGTATGCAAATACTAATTTATTTATAAACTTAAAATCTGCAGTAAAATTAAATTTTAAATTTCTGGGAAAGATTTTGTATTCCATAATAAAGTAATTTGCAGTTGCATTATTATGGTTGCATAATAAAAGTGTATTATAATTTGGTGTAGTTGTGAATTAACAAAAGATTATTATGGGTCACAGGAAAATGAAGCAAAATTATTAGATGCTCCCCTTTCAGAGAAGAAATTAATTAAGTCTATAATATAAATTTTATAGTGAATGAAGCAGAGGAATTAATAGTTGAAGATTCACATATTTTTATTCTTAGACATTTTTAGCACACTGAAATTCTATTTTTCTCTTTCTACCACCTCTCTTCTTAGTTTTAAGGTCATTTCTTGGCTCTACCATTTTAGAAAAAATTGACAAGGGCAAGACAACATGGTAAGTGAAATCATCTCTTCTCAACCCTTAAAGAAAAATTGGCAGGATTTCCATTTTTCCAATGGTTAATAATGATATTTAGTAGAACCTTACCCAAAGATACGGATTATTAGCCCTGATTGTCTACCCAAATTAAATATATATATATTCAATTCTTCCATCTCCTAAAGTAATAGTTTTTTTCTAAAACTCTCAAGCAACTTCTGATTAAAAATGGTTATGTAAGAACAATTTTAGTCCTCTATTTCCACATGTTAAACCTACTGCCAAGAAAAAGGAGATCAACTTTCAGTTCAATAAAACATAAAGCAGCTATGGCTACAGAACAAACGATGAAAGCCCACTGCAAAAATATGGTGACATTGCAACTGAAGGTAGGAAGGACACAAAAAGTCAACACACCTGCAGTGGCATGTAAGTCTATCTGAGAGCCAACAGAGCAAAGCGATCCATGCCATGACCTGGTGATGACAGAGTGATGAATGTGGTGGCCGAGGCACAGCTGAGACTGCCCGAGGACACAAGGGAGTGAAGTAGCCTAAAGATCAATCCAGGCCAGAGCTGTAACTTAAAAGACACATGAACATTTTGAATGAAGAAAACCTAAAGAGATATGCTTCCAGGTAAAAGGAAATAACAGATTTATTAAGATACTAATCCAAATCAAAGCCCCAGATTTCCTCTAGTTCATTCCCAAACTGCCCCACTGGTTTTCAGTAAATAATTTTATTTCAATTCAATGACAGACCATTTAATGGTCTTGGCCTTAAACTGTATTCAGCAAAGGATAATCTTAAACAAACACTAAAGAACTAGAGGAAATCTAGTTCATGTATCCTTTCTAAGTTACAGCTCTGGCATGGATTGATCTTCACTCATCTTCACTCCCTTGTGTCCTCGGGCAGTCTCAGCTGTGCCTCGGCCACCACATTCATCACTCTGTCATCACCAGGTCATGGCATGGATCGCTTTGCTCTGTTGGCTCTCAGATAGACTTACATGCCACTGCAGGTGTGTTGACTTTTTGTGTCCTTCCTACCTTCAGTTGCAATGTCACCATATTTTTGCAGTGGGCTTTCATCGTTTGTTCTGTAGCCATAGCTGCTTTATGTTTTATTGAACTGAAAGTTGATCTCCTTTTTCTTGGAAGTAGGTTTAATAGAAATAGAGGACTAAAATTATTCTTACATAACCATTTTTAATCAGAAGTTGCTTGAGAGTTTTAGAAGAAAACTTCTATTACTTTAAGAGATGGAAGAATTGAATATATATATATATATATATTTAATTTAGGTAGACAATCAGAGATAATAATATCTTTGAATAAGGCTCTACTAAATATTATTATTAACCATTGGAAAAATCCTGCCAATTTTTCTTTAAGGGTTGAGAAGAGATGATTTCATTTACCATGTTGTCTTGCCCTTGTCAATTTTTTCTAAAATGGTAGAGCCAAGAAATGACCTTTAAACTAAGAAGAGAGGTGGTAGAAAGAGAAAAATAGAATTTCAGTGTGCTAAAAATGTCTGAGAATAAAAGTATGTGAATCTTCAACCATTAGTTCCTCTGCTTCATTCACTACAAAATTTATATTATAGACTTCACTAATTTCTTCTTTCGAAGAGGAATATCCAGTAACTTTGCTTTATTTTTCTATAAGCCATAATAAGCTTTCCAAACTACTGTTGTACATCTCTCTCTTTTTTTCTGAATTAATTTTTAGTCAGAATCTATTTTAGTCAACTTCAACTGGACCTTTAGACAAATCATTCATCCCATATTCTCGAATACTCAATAAGACTAAACACGTGTTTGAAGACTATTGGCTGGGGGTGAAAGTGAGGAATAGATTAATATCCCAGCTAATGGGAGTGACATTATCAAGGACCTAAGAAGCACTTAGAGTAAGAAAGATTAGAGTGTTTGGGGGCAACTTCAAGTACTTCAATATGGTTAAGGTAGAGTTTTGAAGAGAGGAGTGAAAAATGTTGAGATTGGTGAGTTAAGTACAGGCCATAAACATATCTATAAACCATGCTAAATGTTGACATTGAGAGCTATCAAAGGGTTTTAGAGTAAGGGGGGATAACACTTTTAGATTTAAATTCCAGTGATATTCCCTGACTGCCATGTGAAGGGTGAATTGAAGGCTAAATTATAAGGCAAATAAATTTGTTATGGAGACTGTGATGTTAATCAAAGCTTGGAATGCTTTCATGAGCCAGTTTTGGTGCTTCCTGTCATTCAGAGTTTAGCTTAAATTTCCCTTCTCAAATAGTGTATCTCAATTATTGTTACCGAACTAAAGGGGATTGTTTGCCTGTGTCCATCAAAGCCCATTAAGATGTGAACAGGAGTTTTCCCCAAAGAAACTAAAGGTTTATTTAGGGAAATGGTGTCAAGCCCTGAGTCACAGGTAAACCAGTGCTCTAAAACCTGGCTTTCTGATGGCTTCTAGGGGAAGGGTTATATGGACTAAGAGAGTTAGGATTATAGATCTTACCTTTTATTAGGATAAATGAATGGATGAAACAATGGCCCAATGTTAATAGGTAGATAGGATTTAAATTTATGAAAGTATAGATAGGATTATATAGAGAGGAAAATATATAAGAAAAGTTATAGAGGAGTAATGCTTGGATATGTGTTTAGGAATGTAAATATGATATTCCCCTTAGATTACAAAATAATGAAGTCATGGGAGATAGATTCACAAAGTTAGAGTGCAATTAATTATTTGGGGATATATTTGTCTGTTAGAGATTGACATATATGTGTTAATTATTGAACATATAATTATTGATCACTAACTTTGTACTTAAATCTCTTAAGTATCATGAATAAAATTGTTAGCAAATTAGACATAATCCCTGGTAGCAATCGGAATAGTATGTGGGGGAAAAACTAACTTATTTGAGGTTTCTATAATTGAGCTACCTAATTGTAGCTTTCATATATTATTTCAGGTTTTAAACAATGTGAAAACAACCGAATCAGTTAAATAAAGTTAGAATTAATTGAAATAGTTATGTCCCTTATAAGTTTACAATTTATGGCCATCTTTGAGAAAACATATATACATTTGAGACTAAAAATTAGATAAAAAAGTGAATGTTCATTTAGAACAAAATGTAAAACCCTGCCAAATTACTGGAAGCTTATAGATTCATGACTTTTTCTTATAAGATCCCTTTGAACAATTTATCAGAAATAGTTGCATAGTAATACCTCCTAATTGCAACCTGACTTATAGGACCTCACTCAAAATTCTATGCAACTCCCAGCAACTTTGAGCATTCAAGGGGCCTTATACAAGTAAGGGGCCCTGGCATACTGAGTTCATAGCGGTTAAGGTAAATCTAAGTGTAAGTAAGAATGTAAGGTTATATTTGTAGAGGAGCAGAGGGGAAGGGCAGGAGGTGTGGAGACAAAGAAGTTACTAGAAAATGGAAACTGGGGGAAATGAGGGCAATTGTAGGATGCCTTAAAAACCTTTTAAGCTCTTCTGTCTTTATTCATTGAAAGAGCCTACTAGGAGTTTGGAGAAGAAATTCTTGTACTTTAAGATTTATTTTCTTATAATAGAAAGCACACAGAAAGTGATTTGCAGAGATACATAATTTTTCCTGGAGTTAGAGTGCAATATACATTTATATAGAAATTGATTTGACCTCCACTTCAATCTAATATGTGCTATAGTTAGGTGATTTATGATAGGGTTTCAAAGTCTACCTTCAGTGCTCATCAAAAAAAAATATATTTTTTATTTTCATGCCCTTAAAAACCCAAAGATACTCAGCATAAGAAGTTTGATGGAATTTTTATTATTTTCTTTAAAAGTGATTTTATTGCAATGACATATTTGGGACAATAATGGGATAGGCAAGGGAATTTCATGATATGCTACTTTGAAGGAGACTATTGCTTTCATTATTAAGTTCCCACACATAGGACAGGTAAATAGATTAACTAAATAAAGATGACAAATTGATAGGAATAATTTTCTTAATTAGGGATAACAAAATTGCATATTTGGGATAAATGAAAAATTAAAGCTAACACTAAGCAAGTTTTACTTTGTCTCTTCCCTCTCCTGTTAAATTTTCTCAGTTGCTCTACAGAAAGCAAAGGTTATAAGCCCCTATGGGATGATACTCACAATATTTAGGTAGCCGGGAAGTTATTTTTCCAGGTGACTGTTTAAAGAGAAATTGTATTATGGTGAAGTTGGTTTCTGCCACGTGAGGCTTATTAGACACGAGTGTTCTCATTCTCTATAAAACTAGCATTTTTTTTTAAATGTCAGGTAGGTGGAGTGTTTTCACAAGTATGGTGGCACGGTTTCTTACTTTCCCAGTCAACATCTATTTTGTACCAACTTGTTTGGTTGCAAAATGTATTCCTTTTTCTTACTCTACCTCAGTTCCCCTCAGACATCACAGCTTGTCATGTGTTCACAAAGGTCCCCACTCTGAACACCTTTCACAAGTATGGTGGAACGGTTTCTTACTTTCCCAGTCAATATCTATTTTGTACCAACTTGTTTGGTAGCAAAGGTGTATTCCTTTTTCTTACTCTACCTCAATTCACCTCATACATCACAGCTTGTCATGTGTTCATAAAGGTCCCCACTCTGAATACCTGACTCTGTTTGCCTGGATTCTTACACTGTTGTCCACATATCCCCCATATCTGAATGATTAGGATAATTTATTAAAATGCAGATTGTCTGAGCCCTGAGTCCAGAATGGGGTCAGGAATCTGTACTTTCCACAACTCCTCAGAGGGTTCTTAAGAGCCTTAAATTTGTAAGGCTTTTTTCATGACTAAAATGCAAAGCTAAAAATCAGAAGACCCTCATGCCACCTCACCAGTATTCAGCAATGGTTTATATCACTTTGAGTTTGTATGCATTATTTTTTCTTATCAGAGATCAACTTATAAAATGATCACTCTGATTTTTCTAACATTAATATTCTGTAGGCTCTGGAATGCTCTCCTTTAGCCCTTCCTTCCCCATTTCCCTTTCTATACAACTCCTTAACCCAGTGATTCTCAAAGGATAGTCCTAGGCCAGGACTGTAATAAGAAATGCAAATCATTGGACCCCATGGCAGTCCTACTGAACCAGAAGGTGTGGGAGTGTGGCACAGTCTTCCAGATGATTCTGATGCATGCTAAAGTTGGAGAAGCATTGATCTAGTCAAATCCTTTCTTTTCATTGCAGTGCCTACTAATAGGAAATAATGGAATCCATTAAATTAATCCACACAGAGTTTTAAAGATGTTTTCTATTTTCAATAGAAAATCCTGGTAAAAGAGTAAGTGCTACAAAAATAAACTACTAATAGAATAATTTATCTTGTTATGACTCTTGGAAAAAAGTACTTTGATGAAAAAGTTGGTTAAGGATCCCATCAAGCAATTAGATACTTTATACTTAATCTACCCCTGAGGGTATCCTATTTCCAATATCTATTCCTGTGTGGATCTATTAGAGCATATCTACCCCCTCCCCCATATCACCCTTCCTAGCTCTCTTCTCTATTGGGTAACAACTAATATATACACTAATCTATGCTGAGTACACTTATTCTACCAACTGTAAGTAGTTTAGGATTTCGCCGAGGCCTTCTGGAAATAATCCATATGTTGGGAAAATTCAGGTAACATGGTAGATTGACTGTTTAGAGAGATTCCATAAAGCTTGCTCTATCTCCTCATGACTCTGTGATCCTTTTTAATTCAAAGCTGTTAAGATTTATACTAGAATATTGACATTTAAAAAAATAACTAAAAAGAAATCTGTTTGCTGTATTACCTTATTTGAAAGACAGATTAAGAAATAATAAAATATTTTGAAATTTAGAGAAATGCATATTTCTGCTCAATATAAAGAAACTTGATAAGACTTAAAACTGCCCATCCACAAAACTCAAGCAATATAATGTAGGTATTAAGAGCACATGCTTTGGAAGAAAAGGGACCTAGGTTCTGCTTTGGAAGAAAAGTGACCTAGGTTCATATCTTTCAATACTTCTTCTTAATTGTTTGACCCTTAACAAATTAGTAAATGCTCTAACCCTCAGTTGTCTAAAAAATAAATTACAATAATATCTTCATAAAGCGGCTGCGAAGATTAAGTGGGATAATTGTAAAGTATTTAGCACAGTTCTGGCACAAATGAGAACTTAGTAAATGGAGCTACTGTATTCATATTTTCAAGCAGACAAGCAGAGGCTGAATCACCACCTTGCAGAGCTCTACAGAGGGTGAAATGAGAGGACTGTTAATGTTTATTTCTAATCTATAAATCTTAGATCATAGAAAACTGTATATTCTGTAATTTCTTCATTTAGATTACAACCAATCATGGGACATAATTAGATAGGGGGAAAAGCCTTCCTTGGCTTCCTTTGGCTGGTTTATTATTTCAGAGATCCATAAAACACTTCCTGAATTCTCTTCAGTGGTTATTTTTCTTCCCTATTATGAAACACTTTTGCATTTAAAGTACACTCTCTTTGATGACATTCCCACCTCTCACAGCAAAGTCCAGGCCTGGGCATCTCTTACACACTCTTACTTCTCTATCTTGGTCACTTAGGCAGAATCTCATGACATTCACTGAAGATAGTCTGGGTCAGCCTCAAGTGCTACTTGGTGTCTGAAAGAGAGTGGCCTTTTTCTTTTTCTAGTCTGATTCCATATAGTTTCCAGGGATATAGCTTTTACTTCCTTTCCATCAGGTGATAGATAACTTTTTTTTTTCAACCTGACAAGTTATTTCCTGCTATTAGAGAGGTGGGCAAAAGTAGGTATACAGTTGCTCATATGGAAAATAAGACAACAATACAATAATAAACTCTGTGTTTTGCTTACTCTCAACTGTAAACCTATTTTTGACACTGCAGGGTTTTACTTTGTATATTCCTTGACTGAGTTTGAAAAACAGCCAGGAAGAATCAGCAATGTTCTAAAGACTTTTAAAGAAGATATTTTATTACTGGTGTACTAAAAAAATAAAGTGATTTTTAAATGAACAATAAATTGGTGAAGTGTTTTCAAAAACTGGAAAAATTATTTCCTTTTCCTTAATACATAAGAGATATATTTTCCAAGTTAATCAAAATTTTAAACTATTCCATTGCCTTTGCTTATAGATTACTTATCTTGCTATTATTAGTCCTGCAGACATTTTTGGCAAAACTGGTGTTAGAATAAAAGCAGAAAGGCAACTTCAAAAACCGAACGCTTTGTATTTATCGCTCATTATAATTCTTGACTTCATTGCCAGCCAAATTGATGCACTATTAATAATGCATTTATTTTACTATTGACCGCATTTGCCTTCACACTGGGTAAGGACCCTTTAGAGACCTAGAATCCAACAGAATGAATTCCAGCTGGAAATTTGTGGTGTCAATAGTCATGGGTCTACAGCAACAGTCTTACAAATGACTCAGACAGAGAGGCTTGTGGACATTCAATCAATGTCTGTGACTTTGGAGGCAACAATTTTATGAGAATCAATGATCTTAACACAGACTGGAGTCTCTGGTTTGGCAACTGCGCAGCTTTGTTTATTATCAACCCACTCTGGTAAGGAAAATAGAGCTACTGCATGTTCTGTTTTATGTAATTACATATCAGTATTATAAAGTCCTGCCACGCTTCCATATACATAAAATTCCAGGGGTACATAGAGTGAGGGGGCATGGTAAAGGGCGGGGGGGGGGGGGGGAGGAGAGAATAAAATTGAACTTAAGATAAAAAATCCAGGGAAGAAATCTTCATTTCTTCCATTTATTAGCTGTATGGTTACAGATAATCTAGTTAGATTAGTAGTTATAATTTATATTGTGCTTACTTTGTAATAATGGTTCTAAAATTTTGTTTTTTAAAAATACATATTTTTAATGATTTCATAGAGGAAGGGAGAGGGAGACATAGAAATATCAATGATGAGATGGAATCATTGATCATCTGCCTCCTACACACCCCCTACTAGGGATTGAGCCTGCAATCTAGGCATGTGCCCTGACCAGGAATCAAACCGGGATCTCCTGGTTCATATATCAATGCTCAACCACTGAGCCACACCATCTGGGCTGTTCTAAAAGTTTTATATACACTATTTTTATAATATACGTATTTCTACTTTTCCAATTTTACAGGAAAGGAAACCAGAGCACATAGAATTTAAATATCATTTCCCAAGTCTCACAGATTGTGGGGAGGATTTAAGCCATGGCACTCTGGCTCCAGGGTCCATATTCTTCACAATCACACATTCTGTCTCAGTTTTCTCTTTTATACATTACAGAAAGAAAATAAGATATTTGATACCAACAGCCGAAGATTGTTGTTGGTCACAAAGACAATGATGTGATGAGTTAATTTTATTAAATATTAAACATAAAATAACATATAGAATTGAGTAAAAGAGAATAAAGTACTGTTTGTTATTGTTTCAGTACCAGGTGTTCCAAATAAAATTGTCTTAGCATCTCTGTAAGTTAAGATTTGTAACATCATTCCATTTACAGATGAGTGAAATGGAACTCAGAAAGGTAAAGCTATTTGCCAAATTCCCATAGTCAGTGAGTGGCAGGGTTGAGATTCAACTAAAAATCCAATTTATTTTGATTCTATTATATTGACTTTAATAATCATAAATAACATGTCTACCTTTTAGAAGTTAACATTCTTATTCATTGAAAGTACATATGGTTCTGAAAAAGAAAGTAGTAAAACTTCTAAGGTATATAACATAGATTGTTAGAAGAAATGGAAACATCATTTTTCTCCTCTGAAATGACTGAAATTTCTTTAGGAATAGTAGAGTGAGTGCTTATTTTAGGACATTATGTAATACATACCCTAATTTAACTGAAAGCTGAAATTGAATTTTGGCACTCACTGAAGGAATACAATGTACACATGAAATGTCTTCTCCATAAAGCAGGCAATTGATTTCTGTAATTGTAAATAGTGGTTGGATAACAAAACCTTTAATGGCTACATTAAGTCATCTTGAAAGAGGCTTTACATTGTCAATGCCCCATGTACAAAAGAGTCCTCTCTTGGTAATTACAAATCTGTGTGTAGGTAAGGACACTAGTGTAGGCAGAGAGGAGAAAATCCAGGCTTTCTACAGAATCCAAATCCAGTATAGAGTCTTAAAACAATTGAATTCTGGTTCTTCATGGGACCATAGTTTCAAACCATGTTGAAAGGGTCAAGGATAATGGATATTTGATATACATATATGCTGCATTAATTATATTTTTATAAGGTCAATTGGAGTCATGTGAGTAGTTTAATACAGTGTGGCTTCTTTCACATAATCAAATAACCCACCTGATTAAAAATATCCTCAAATCAAGTATTAAATCAGAGGACCATTTTAAAAGCACTCCCACTCCCAAGGTATTTAGGGACAAAAGCTCTGAGAAAATGCTCCAACTATTTTATTTTACCAGATTAATTATAACAAAATAGGACTTGGACTGAATGAGAGACAATAGGATAAAACCAACCAGGATAGACAAAACCAATATTTCAGCTGTGTAAGTAACAAAGACATGGAAATATCTAGCAATCAAGTCCAAGAATATCAGGGCAGGATATATTAAAGTAAATTTTAGATATTAGAACCACCTGTAAAATAATCCAGAATTTTCCATTACTCTACATAGGATTCCTGATAGAAAGGTATGCCCAGAAAAAGCAAAATCACCATTTTAGTGAGGGGACTTCTGCCTTCAATCCTCTTTGACTCTTTATGGGTTACCCAGAGACAATGAAGATGATTTCTTCTTCCTCTTTTTTTTTTTACAAGCCAGAAAACCATTTTATTACTAAAGCTCTGCCATATGTTTCTAGCGGGTGCCGATGGTCACCTGCCACACTCGCACCAGGTTGTCTGTGTAGCCAGCAAAGAGAGTCTGGCCATCAGCAGACCAGGCCAGAGAGGTACAGTGGGGTGGCTCTGCCTTGCTGCTGGTACTGATAACTTCTTGCTTCAATTCATCTACAATGATGTTGCCCTCCAAGTCCCAGATCTTGATGCTAGGGCCAGTGGCAGCACAGAGCCAGTAGGGATTGGGGCTGAAACACAGGGCATTGATGATGTCCCCACCATCAAGTGTATATAGATGCTTGCCTTCATTGAGGTCCCACAGCATGGCCTGGCCATCCTTGCCTCCAGAAGCACAGAGGGATCCATCTGGAGAGACAGTCACAGTGTTCAGGTACCCTGTGTGGCCGATGTGATTGGTCTTTAGCTTGCAGTTTGCCAGGTTCCATACCTTGACCAGTTTGTCCCAGCCACAGGACACGATGATGGGATTGCTGCTATTGGGCGAGAAACGGACACAAGACACCCACTCTGAGTGGCTCTCATCCTGGACAGTGTATTTGCATACACCCAGGGTATTCCATAACTTGATGGTTTTATCTCAGGAGCCAGAGACAATCTGCCGGTTGTCAGAGGAGAAGGCCACACTCAGCACGTCCTTGGTATGGCCCACAAATCGGCGCGTGGTGGTGCCCTTTGTGAGATCTCAGAGGTGAAAGGTTCCGTCCCAGGAGCCAGAAAGGGCAAACTGGCCATCTGAGGAGATGACTACGTCACTAACGAAATGGGAGTGACCCCGAAGAGCACGCTGTGGGATGCTGTAGTTGGTCTCATCCCTGGTCAGCTTCCACATGATGATGGTCTTGTCTCGAGAGGCGGACAGTATCATGTCCGGGAACTGGGGAGTGGTAGCGATCTGGGTCACCCATCCATTGTGGCCCTTGAGGGTGCCACGAAGGGTCATCTGCTCAGTCATGGCGGCGGCGGGTGTGGGTCTGAAGATGACTGCTAAACTAGAATCCAAGTCAGCCAAAACTAAGCAGGCTAAAAGATATGTTGAGCTTATATCCTCCCCAAATTCCAAACCCATTTCAAACTCCAGTGTGAAATACAGACAAATCATATGTATCTGTTTAAAGAGCATGAAGAAAAGTTGATTTTGCCCTAATGTCAGTGGTGGAGTTGACCTAGGTTCCCTCTATCAAGTGTCTTCTGAAAGATCTCCCATCGCTATATGGGTGTGAGGAGACAGAGGGAAGCTAGGTAGACAGGGACGGGTCCATGGTGGGGAGGAAGTAGAACTGAGGAACCCAGCTAGTGGAAGTTACTAAGGCAACCCAGCTGGGCAGGAAAGGAAGGGTACTCAGCCAGAGATGTAAATTTTAAAATGTATGGATGTTGCTAATATAGTCAGCTTGCAGATAATCACAAGGCAGTGAGACATATAACCAATCCCAAGGATGTTGCTAAGACAGAATTCTTTGAAAGGACCAATCAGGAGCTAGCAAGCATGTATCTACCTCTAGACCAAAAAAAAAAAAAAAAAAAAGTGTGTTTTCTATCTTTGTCTCTGTCTCTATGTGGGGCTCCACACGTGGACTAATGAACTGTAATTAGCTTGCATGCTGAACTACAACATGGAACGGAAGTCCTGGCTTTGGAACCTCAGCTGTACCTTTTCGAAGACTGGCTTCTCTCAATAAACTTTGCTCCCACTGTTATTTTGTCCTTGAATCCATTCTTTGGTTTTGTGAGACAACAAACTCGGACCTGACTACCACATTTTGGTTTCAGAAGAGAGCATTTTTTAAAAGATCACCCTCACCAGCTCTTGAAATGTATCCCTTTGAACTGTAGCCCATGATAATACCTTAACCTGAAAAGGTTGGATTAAAACTTTCCTCCCCAGGGATGAAGTTGGGCTGGGTGGTAGAAGCAGGGAACAAAGAATAACCTTGAGTTTTTCCTAAATAGCACTATACCCCTGATCTTTCCATGTATCTTTTATTAACCACAGAGCATTAATATTAAAGCTCATAAGCAATCAAGAGGGTGAGAATCTCCTTTGAGGGAGGTGATCACAGATGATTAGAGAAGCCCTACCCACGACTTCTCCAATTCTTACCACTATAATTCTTTCTTAGACCAATGAATTGGGAACTTTATCCTCTCAAGTTGCCTTTAATTTTATTTTAATTTTAATTCTAGAGGTTTTAAAATAGTTTAGGAAAATACACTAAGTTTATTCTAAGTTCCCATTAAGCATAAAACAAACAAACAAAAAAGCCATCCTAAACCTGACTTTGCAATTGTTATCTAATTAGGCTGCAAACCAAGATTTTTCACTGTATACCAGGTGACATCAGCAATAAAATGCCATTGCACCAGTCATGTACATACAGAAGCATTGTGTTAATGCCCTCAACACCTTCTGCAAGTAGTTTCTTGTTTCCACAGAAAATAAAAAGTCCTCAATTAAAAATTTCTTCCTTAATTTTTCCTCAGAACAGTTGAAGCCAGAAAAGCACACTTCCTCCCTCCCTCCCTCCCCCCCCCCCCCCCCCCCCCCCGATTCAACCTGTGTAGGAGCCAGATGGGTTTTACGGGCATCAGCAGCCTGGATCCTCTGTCACAGAGAGAGGCGCAGCCCATCTGCCTTCCCAAATTGTGCTCCACCACCAAATTATCAATGCACCCAGCATTTTCAAAGCTCTGCATGGTCAATAAAACCAGCAAGAGTCCCAAATACCAATTCTATATCAATAACATTTGGAAATCATAAGCATTGCCAAGCCATTACAGCAGTTTAAATTCAAGACACCGATTTCACTCTGCAATATTATTTCTTAATCAAAGGTAATGTCTCCAGAACCTTACAATATAGACCTATGTTGATTTTCTAGCCACAGCCCATAGCAAGTAACTAGCATTAAAGGCAAAAGGAAGTAGAAAGAAAGGAAAATAAAATTATAAAGAAGGAGGCTGTATTTCTTGGTTTTGTTCTCTAGTTTGCATTAATTGATGCCAAAGGTCAGCCAGCCACAATTTGCTAACTTAAATTTCAATTGTTTATAATAATATGCTTACCATTTCCTGAAGAAAACTACTTCTATCTATAAAATGACTCAAGATTAAAAACTAAAACTAAAACACCCCTGGCTTTTTGCATGTTAAAACATTTGCAAAAAAGGCCCCTATACTTTTTTTCTCTTTATCTTCTTATTGCACAACCCTGTAGTGTATTAGTATATTGAACCAATCTCTTAGCTTCCATTTCTTCCACTCTCCATGCTCAGGAATTTGATTTGGGTTTTCTCTAATCATGGTCCTGGTGTCAGACCATCTTGGATATTCACTGTGTGACCTGAAGCAAATTATGAAAATTCTTTCTCAACTTTACTTCTATCAGTTATTAAACAAGCATAATAATATCATCCTACTTCAAATACCATTAGTAAGAATTAAATGAGATATGAAAGTAACAAATTAAGTACAGTGCCTGGCACAACTTACGCGCAGGGCAGGTTTTTCATAGGCCACATTATAAACAAATGTTCTGACCTTGAGAGTGTCCTGATGTTCTCTCCTGTGCTTCTTCATCTTCAGCAAGGGGCCCTGAGGCAGGAGAAATAGCACAGATGACAAAACCTGGAGAAAAGATGGGGTGTATTTAGAAAGTACGAAGACACCAATGTGTACCATCATAAAGCAGCATCCACAAGAGCGGTGCCACAGGTCTATACATTATGCAGCAATTTTTATTGAATATTCTCAAAATTCCAGTGGTACCCAGGGCCTGGTATTTGATCATACACTGTCCTAGTAATTTTCACATACTTTGCTTTCCCTAATAAGATTGGAAGCTATTTAAAATAACTTCTTTTATAATTTGTGCCTTCAATATTTATTATAATACAGGACATAGCATTCACTTTCTTCTTGATTAACTAATGATGAAATGAGTTGATTGTGGTGTGTCTCAGAACTATGAAGATAGATGTAAAATGTTGTACTTACACTTAACCTATTTTGATAACCATGCATATATATTAATGAGAGCAAGAAAATAATTATAAAAACGTTCTAAAAATAAGATTTACTCGACTTAAAATTTTGTTAACTTTAAAAGTAATTTAATATGGCATCTTAGTGTTTAAATGTATTTTTCTGCCACTGTCATTTAATCTCTATTTTATTAAAATGTTGTTTTTACTTCACAGTTAATAAGCTATAGTTGTTTCTTTAATTATTACAAAACATAAAAATTTTACTAGACATTATCATAAACTATTAAGTAGAACAATTACAATGACAGCTGACCTTTACTGAGCACTTTTTATTTGCCAACCACTGTGCTAATCACTTTATAATATATTATTTCATTTATTTGTGTGTATAATATATAATACAACTGAATATGTTGATGATAGTGGGTGGGAAAATATTATGCACAGAGTTGGCTGAAAGGTCTTTGGAGAGCTAAATATGAGAAAATGTACAACAAAATAGGAAGTTTGTTTTTTTTATCATCAGGATATGAGAAAATGTCTCAGCAGGATAGGAAGTTTTTTAGAAGAAAGCCAATGAATGGCAGCATCCAATAAAGTTAAATATGTATTCTTCCTTGCCAAGGGCCTGGAGTGTCTGTGTGCAGTTCCACTGAAAAGTGACCCCTGGCTTCCAGGAGCGGGTGGAAGGTGGTTAGGACGGGTTGTTCCATCACAGCTCAAGTAATGAAAAGAAAGATATGATCTATCAAAAAGGAGAAATAGCCTGGCCGGGTGGCTCTGTGGTTGAGCTTTGACCTATGAGCCAGGAGGTCACAGTACCATTCCCCAGGTTGTGGGGACAGGAGGCAGCTGATCAATGATTCTCTCTCATCTTTGATGTTTCTATCTCTTTTTCTCCCCCTTCCTCTCTGAAATCAATAATAAAAATATATTAAAAAAAAACAGTAAAAAAAACAAAAAAAGAGCATGACTTGTTGAACCAGAGGTAGACCTAAGATGGAGTTTCCATCTGTCTTCGACACTGCACACACATAGACTCTGGGTAAAGCTAAGAAGCTGACAAAAAACAAGTGCCCACCAAATCCCTCCTGCCAGACTAGAAAAATGAATAATGTCAGTGGTTACAGATGAGGTGAGTGCATTTTGCAGAACAATGTCATCTAGGAATCCTCAATATTTATATGCAGTCTCAACATTTAATGTTTAATATGTATATGTAATCTGTATGTTGATAATTACATTTCTTAATATTGTATTATCATTAGAGTGCTTGCATCATAGTCCAAGTATTCCCAGGAGTGCTGACAAAAGAAAGTATACCTCCTAGAAAGATTCCATAAAACTAATTATTGGAGGGGGAACTCAAAAAATTGCCCGATGAAGATGCTATATATGCAATTTAAATACATTTTTAGAAGATACTTAAATATAATCTACTCCTAGATATCCCAATTGGCTATTGTATTAGAAAAAAACCTTAAAAATTTGAAGATAAAGACAAAACAAATCTTTCTAGTGCCATTATTTGTAGCTTTTAGTTTATATTCTCCTTAAAAGTATCAAGTTGATGTCCTCTGAGATACATTTGTTATATTTATCCTAAGGCAGAACTAAGAAAAATCTGAATTTATTATTTAATTAACCTCAATTGGACTCTAATAAACATATAGGTTATAAAATATTCTAAGCACCTAATAATGTTTCCCAACATTATCTGAAATGAAACAGTTAAAATGCACAATAAAATGGGCTGCTTTTATAAAACTATAAAATCATGTCTTTTGCAATAAAAATAAGACAAGTATAAAAAATATTTTAAGAGGGGATTAGCCGATGTCACAATGTAAAAAGTAATTTAAACTAGAAATCCAATACAGAGATTTTCCCCTTTGATGAGTTGGAATAGACATAATCTTTTTTATTCCTCCCACTAAGTGCAGCTAAAATTCCTTGACATTATATGTAATGCAAACTTATGAAGATTCTGAAATATGCAGAGAAGGCAAATACACGAGGGATCTTGTAGTTGAGGAATGACATAGTGGTGAGTCCTTGGGCTTTGTTTTTGCTTCCTATATGCAGGATTTTGGTTCTGGAGAAGCCAACAACCCAGAAACAATGAAGGCATTAGGGATGAGTTAATTGTTTGGCCAAATATAGTAGGCTGATTTTTAAGTTGATAATTTTGTATGACCTGGGGATGATTTTATAAATATCCAAATGGCCCTTGACAGAAAAAAAGGTTCCCAACCCTGCTTTATAGTATTCTGTAGCTCATCAGGTTCTCCAGACTTGCACAAGGAACAACAGGTCCAGTGATTATTAAACGTGGATGATTAGAGCCTGGGAAATTACTTTAATCCATCCACCCAGGGTATGCTAGTAATTTAATTTGTTACTTTAATATCCCATTATTCCCTACTACCAATCCTGTTGCTTGTGGGTTATAAAAAAGTTGGCACCTCCATTCAAGGTCATGTTCTTTTGCCAAGTCTTGCATCTCATGATATTTAAAATATGACCCCTGATCACTGTCTATTTGAGGAGGGTATCTCTGCACATAGTACTCAACTTTTCTAATCTAATGGTGGCAGCCTGGTTTGCATGGGGAGAGGAAAAAACTTGGATTAGTTTAGACACAGTGTCCACAAAAATCAAGGCATATTGATAACTTTCACTCAGAGGGAGGAGACAATAAAATCTATTGGCTAATTCCTTACTGGTTGGGTATACAGGTGGATGGTCCCAGACTCCATTAGTAGTTGTCTTGGGCATTATTTAGAACACACAGGATATGCTGTTATTATAGTAACCAAACCACTGTATTTCAAGGGTGATTGGCATGCTTGACAATATGCCATCCCATCAGGCACTGCAGTGGCCACTGTTCCCATGCACCCAATCTGCGGTTTCTACTGAAGTGCCAGTTGTTAGGGCACATACCTGAGCTAGGCATCAGCTTACTGATTGCCAGAGGGTATCAGCACTTATGAGCCTGGATGTGGAAAACAGTAAGGACTGCCGTAGGCCCTTGTAGGCAAACCACAAAAGTCTTTCTACATATCCTGACCAGCTCTCCACTGTCCAGGTCATCCAGTTAATCCCTGTAGAACAGCCCAGCTGTCAGTGCAAAGCGTTAACAGACAGGCCTCATGAGCAGCCAAACCTCTCCAAGTTCAGCCACTGGCTGATGAAGCTCATTTCTGTTTTCATCCAGATGGTGTCAGTGTTGGGCTGAAGAGTCACCTTAGTCCATGTGGGCTAGACCCATCAGTACACAGGTAACAGAGGGAATTTTCCACATTCCCTGTTTACAGGCCACAGTGGACGACACAGGGTGAAGCCCAGGCATTTGAAGGGTCTGCATACTCTACAGTGCCTGGTAGCACCCACATTTCTAGAAGCAGTGTGCTGGTAGACAGGATGCTCCTCTGCTGCAATAGGCACACCACTTAGTCACAGTGGGAGCTTGAGCCATGTCAGAGGGAGGCCAGTGGAACATATTCTCAACCCACCCTTGGTAGGAAGAGAAGTTCTTACTGTGATAGGCTGACCTTCATGAGGTGCTCTACCTGGAGGAGTGCTGTGTACCCTGCTAGGAGCCGTGGCTTTATTGAGATATGTCAGGTTTCTGACCCTTTCCAGAGCTAGAACCAAAACCCTAGGGTGAAATAAGTCAGTCACAGAAGGACAAACATTACATGATTTCATGTGTATGAAGTATCTAAAGTAGTCAAACAGATACAGAAAGTAGAATGATGGTTGCTTGTTGGCTAGGAAAGGAAGAAATGGGAAATCACTGTCCAATGTGTACATAGTTCAAATCAGGCAAAATAAAAATAAAAAACTTGAGATAGCTGCTGTAAAAACATTGTGGTTATAGTGAATAATACTGTACTTTACCTATGAAATTTGTCAAGAAGGTAGATCTCATGTAAAAATACTTAAATTGTCACTGAAAATATTCTTCTAGATCAGTGCTGCTCAAACTGTGGTTAACAAACTGGTGCCAGGAATAAACTCTTTGCTAAGGCTTTGCAACAAGGAAAGAGCTTGGACACAGTACACCATGGCACTAAGCATTGTATTTCAGACATCTGACAGTTCCTTAGCAAGACGTTGTTGGTGAAGAAAGCAATACATTGAATTACATTTTGGTTCAAGTTTCTTACCTCTTAGTGTGGGGACTGGCTAGTTTGACTAGTACTGTTACTTTTATTCTTTGTGAGTCATTCCAAGAATAAGTTATCAAATGCAAAAATTACAACTCAAAAGGCAGGATGACTACCCCCATTAATTACTTCCTCCCATAGGACCCAGGGAAGCTCTGCCTCACGTGGGCACTTTGCTGAGGTATAGGCAGTAATGACATTTTCAGAATAACTCAAAGAAAAATTTCAAAATCAAGTTTTTTGATTTTGGTTTATTTTGTCTGATATCCAGAAAAAAGGTCATTGCAGACATCAAAGAAACAGCTGATTACCATCCATGTCCTGTATTCTGCTCAGTGAAAACTATGTCCAAGCCTAGCCTTACATTTAATGACCTAGTGAATGCTCTAACTAGTAACTCCATAGGATTCAGAATTGAGTATACTTTTGAAAATCTTTTTTTGTTGGCAGATAATATAAATGGACATTTTTAAGTTGCTAGACATGGAGTCACTAGCAGTATTTAAGTCTTTTCAAATTTGTGAAATAATGTCTGCTATACCTTCAAATGTTCTGAATCAAAAGCATAGTAGTATAAGCTATGAGTTTGACAATTCAGGTGTTTCCTTCAGAATACCTGAGGCAACCTCAGGAGTGCCCTGAACATAGTGTATTTTTTATGTGCGCCTGCTGAATGGAGATAGCTTGGTGTCATGGAAACAGCAGGGATATGGGGACATGAAAATTGTGTTCTAGGTTTGACCTGATGGAACCAGTTGTGTGACCTGAGTAAATCATTAGTTGATTTTATACTTTGATATCCTCTAACATAAAATTTAAGGATGGAGAAAGAACATACTAATTGCCTCTAAAAGGATTCTATTTATATTGCTTTGTGACCCAGTAAATATCATTAACCCATTTTCCCATTCAGTCATTTCCTAACTGATCTCCAACATCCACATTTTACATTTAAAAAATTTCAACTGAGTAAATTTTAAAGATCTTATTGCCTTTATTCAACAATTCATGGATTGGGCAACACAATCCCATTTAACAGATAGAAGGGGGCTCTGGGGAGCTGTACAAAATGAAAGACCCTTGTAAGTAGAAGCAAGCAGGACAAGGAGGTTATATCAGGCAAAAAAAGCAAATCTGTTATTGCAAGGTCACTTTTCTTTAGGGGACGACTGGGGTCTATCAAGCAGATTACCTTACTAATGCTGATCAGGTGATTCCTGATTGACTGGTTTAAGATTTGATTTCTGGGAGAGCCAACACTTTAATTAAGCTAGGTCCTGGTTTGGTGACATGTGGCTTAGCATAAGAACTCCATTTGTGGACTGTTGTCTGGTTTCTAACATCTAAATCCTCCAGATAAGGCTTCCTAAAATATTTCTTTGATCATTTCAATTAATATTATTAAAATTAAAACAAGAAAAAACAAACAAACAGAAGCTCTCTACCATGAACTAAGTAAAAGTTAAAATCCAGACATCCAGACTTTAGTATGGCTTCACAAAATCCCCATGAATCATCATTAGGCATTATTTCCCATGACAGCATTCTAGCCTGACAGCTCCTGCCAATCATGGGCCATGGCTAAGCTCTGCTTCTGTGCTTTTGAGTCATAACATTCCTTCCACCTAGAATGCCACTCCTTTTATCTTCTTTTTACATTTTTTTTCTGCCAAAAATAGCTCACAGTATTGCATGCTCACTTATACTAGCAAATAATACTAAAGCTTTTTATTGCACAATCTCATTTTTATTTCTCACAACAACCCTCTCAAAGTAGGTCCATTTCACTAAAAAGAAACTGAGAAACAAAGAGGTTAAATACATTTTCCAATGTCAAGCAGATAATATAGTAGGAAAATGGAGAAAACAGTTATATTGTATGTGTAATGCATACATAAACTTCAATGAGAGACTAATGAAAAGTCAGCAGATCGGTTTTTAAGATTATAGTAATAATGTGCTTCAAAATGATTTAAATGTTACAAAGGGCTTTCATAATCTCTGTCTTGTTTAATTTTATTGTCTTTTTCTTAATTTACTATCAGCAGAACTTTAAGTTTGGGGAAATAAAGTTGTAATGGATGAGGGCACCATTTGAAAATTTAATTACTTTACAATTTGAATACAAAGCTTGAAATAACATGATCATTTCATTTATTTTTTGGTTGTAGTAAAAATTATATGTCCCACTTTAATTTTATTTATTTATTTGTTTTTCTTTATTTTTATTGTTAACACATTACAGATGTTCCCATTTCATCCCCTTTGCCCACCTCCACCAAGCCCATGCCCCACCTTCCCTCTGGCCATCACCACATTGTTGTCTGTGTCTATGGTTATGTGTATATGCTCTTTAGCTAATCCCTTCACTTCCTTTCATTCAGTTTCCCTCTTCTCCCTCCCTTCTGACAGTTGACAGTCTATTCTATGTATCCATGCTTCCGGTTCTAATTTGTCTGTTTATTTTGTTCATTAGAATAAACAAAAGTTCCCACATATAAGTGAGAACATATGGCATTTGGTTTTCTCTGACTGGCTTATTTCACTTAGCATAATAATCTCCAGGTCCATCCATGTTGTCACAAAAGGTAAGATTTCCTTCATTTTTTTTTTTTTTACAGCTAAGTAGTATTCCATTGTGTAAGTGTACCAAATGTTTTTTTTTTTAAATATATTTCTTTTATTGATTTCAGAGAGGAAGGGAGAGGGAGAGATAGAAACATCAATGATGAGAATCATTGATTGGCTGCTTCCTGCACCGCCCCCACTGGGGATCAAGCCCGCGCAACGCAGGCATGTGCCCTTGGCTGGAATTGAACCCAGGACCCTTCATTCTGCAGGCCGACGCTCTATCCACTAAGCCAAACCAGCTACCATTGCTATTTTATTTAATCATCTACCAATGGGCACTTGGACTGTTTTCAGATTTTGGCTACTGTAAATAACACTGCTATGAACACAGGGATGCATATATTCTTTTTGATTGGTGTTTTGGGATACTTAGGATATACTCCCAGAAATGAGATTGCTGGGTCAAAAGGCAGTTTCATTTTTATTTTTTTGAGGAAACTTCATACTATTTTCCACAGTGATTGCACCAGTCTGCATTCCCACCAATAGTGCACTAGGGTTCCCTTTTCTTACTCTTCTTTTTTTTTTAAATCCTCACTCAAGGGTATTTTTCCGTTGATTTTTAGAGAGTGGAAGGGAGAGGGAAAGACAGAGAGAACATAGATGTGAGAGAAACACATTGTTTGGTTGCCTCCTTCATTATCCCCAACAAGGGCCCAGGCAGGGGAGGAGCCTACAACCGAGGTACATGCTCTTGACCAGAATCGAGCCCGGGACCCCTTTGTTCACAGACCGAGGCTCTGTCCACTGAGCCAAACCAGCTAGGGCTGAAGTTTCTTTTATCCACATCCTCAATAGCATTTATTGTTTGTTGACTTATTGATGGTAGCCATTCTGCCAGGCGTGAGGTGATATCTCATTGTGGCTTTAATTTGCATCTCTCTGATAATTAGTGATGTTGAGCATTTTTTCCCCCATATATCTATTGGCCATCTGTATGTACTCTTTGGTATGGCTGTATGTCTATTCAGATCCTTTGCCCATATTTTAATTGGGTTGTTTGTCTTCTTGATGTTGACTTGTATAAGTTCTTTATATATATTTTGGAAATTAACCCCTATCAGATGTGTCATTGGTGAATATGTTATTTCCTAGAGTGGGTTCCCTTTTCACTTTATTGATGGTTTCCTTTCCTTTTCTTTTAGTTTGATGTAGTCCCATTTGTTTACTTTTTTCTTTGTTTTCATTGCCCAAGGAGATATATTGGCAAAAATATTGCTATGAAAGATGTTTGAGATTTAACTGCCTGTTTTTTTTTTCCCTAGAATTTTTATGTTTTTTTTAGAAATTGAATTCTTAGAAATTTAGAATATGACTGCTGAATTTTAAAAATATATAGAGTAAAAGAAGAGTTCAAAGATAAAGTCTAATTAATATTCCAGAAGTTAAAACAAGATGAAACATGAACATAATAAAAGAATTATAAAGGATAAATCCAATTAATCAATGAAAGAGCCAAAGAAAAGAACAGAAATATGTTAGAGTATCAAGGAAGTGTGAGGGCAACTTGTGCCTGGAGGGCATTTTTACAAAAAGCAGAGAACCCAAAAATAAATGAGACTTGCATATTTGTAAGGTCTTTGAAGTGAGAGGTTATAAAGACTACAGCTATTATCTTTCTACATTGATGAGAGTCTATAAGTAAGAAGCATTTTTTTTAGTCCCCTGAATTATTTTTTTAAATATAAAAAATAACCTTGTAAATAGCTGGTCTTATGTTTAAGGGAAAATTAAGCAATCCACCAGATGTTAAGAGAGAAACATAAAACAGATTCTCATTCATAACCCTCAGAGGGAACCAGTCCTGCTGACACCTTGATCTCGTACTCCTAGATTCCAGAACTGTGAGGCAATACACTTCGTTGCTTAAGCCATCAAGTCTGTGGTACTTAGTTACACCACCCCTAGCAGACTAATACACTACCCATCCATTCTACTCTCAGTACTTATCTAAGAAAAATTAAAATATATGTACAGCAAAGAATTCTACAAGGATGTGCATGTCAAGTTTATTTATCATAGCCTCAAACTAAAAAGAGCTTAAATATTCATCAGCAGCTTATTGGATAAATATATTAACTTTGGTATGTTTATATAATGAAATATTATGCAGTAATTAAAAGAACAAACTACTGATACACATCACAGGACTGAATACATTTTTAAAAACATAGAGTATGCTGGGTGAAAAAAGTCAGGAATAAAAATTAGGTCTTACTGTAATGATTCCATTCATATGAAATTCTGGAAAATGCAAAACTAATATATATAGTCAGAAATTCAATCAGTCTTTGGGAGAACAGAAGTTGGGGAACTGACTGGGACTTTTGGTGGTGATGGAACTATTCTTTGGTTATGGTGGTGCTTATAGTTGTCAAAACTCCTTGAACCCTTCACTTAAATTGAAAACTTTATTGGTGGATAGTATATTTCAATTAACTTGATTTGTAAGAATACATTGTTAGTAAAGAAAAAAATTAAAAATACTCAAGATGGAGAGAATAAATATGTAAGCAATAGCAATGGCTTTTTAAAATTCTTCATGTTATATTGTTCACTTTTGGATGCAGCATAGTAAAATCTCTAGTTCTATAAACTAATTTTTTAGTGGACATAGGATTTCTGGCATTGTCTCAGAGCTGTCACAGAGAAGGCTATTTAGTGTTGTGGCACTAAGCTAGAAAACTGGAAAATAGGTTGGAAATAAACTCAAGTATAATTTTTAAAAATACATTGTTTGCTCTGGAGATTTGGACTATTGGTAGGAAAGGGCTGCTTTCCATTTAGAGTTTGTTAACATTGTACAGTGTTTTTGTTTTTAAAAAACACATTTTTTATTGATTTCAGAGAGGAAGGGAGAGGAGAGAGATATATGAACATCAATGATGAGAGAGAATCATTGATTGGCTTCTTCCTGCACACCCCCTACTGGGGATCAAGCTCACAACCCGAGCATGTGCCCTGACCAGGAATGGAACCGTGATCTCCTGGTTCATAGGTCGATGCTCAACTGAGCTACACCAGCTAGGCTGTACAGTGTTTGGTTTTATGTAATACTAGAGGCCCAATGCATGAAATTCATGCAAGGGACTTGGCCCTTGCAGCCCCAGCTTTATCTGGAAGGTCGTCCTGTCTAATTAGCATAGTACGCTTTTATTATTATAGATTTTGCCTATCTAAATTTATACTTGAAATGATAAATTTAGGTGTGGCCTCATTTTCAAATTTCCATCCACTTGGCTATATTTGTTTCTCTTTAGGAGAGGTGATTGTGGCGGTTATTCTAGAAATATCTTCTGACTAACAGAGGCAACTATATTCCAGTGCTTTCTGTTAGAACTTTAAATTAGTATTTTCAAACTTGGTTACACATGCAATCAACTCAAAATACTTACACCTGAATCCAATACCTATTTAATTCTTTTTAATTACCAGAAAAAAGAGTTTAAAAAATAGTCCTAGTTGATTAACATGTGAAGCCAATCCCTGGGGCATTTACCAGTGTTGCTGTGTGACCAGTACCCTGCAATCAGTTAGTAGCCGCTCAGTGTTTCATAACTCCAGATGCCTGTAGTCTTCATCTATGAATTAGTTGATTTCTGTGGATGAAAGGCATCTCAATGAGGGTTTTTTTTTGGGGGGGGGGATATTCAAATTACCACCTTTACAATGCTTTATCTGAAGCTTTTACTTTGTAGTCCTAGAGTTGTGAAAATGGTTGCTGTGGAGATAGAAAATTATCAGTCAAATGTTAAAAAACAACAAAAAAAGAGTATTCTAGTACTATAAATTTCTAAACTACATTCATGTCCAGTATAAATTTCTCTGTCTCGTCTCATCATAAAAGATTTAGGAATATCATGGCACAGGCATTCCATAGTGATTTTTCTTAATATAAATAACAGTTTTATCTTCAAAATTAATTATTAAAAAGAATATGTTATTTTAAAACTTCTAGTTGCATGTTATTAATTACAGACTGATCACGTTCTAGATGTATTGCTATGGACCTGTGTCCCTGCCAAATTCATGTATTGAAGTCCTAAGCCCCAGTGTCTCAGAATGTAACTATATTGTGGACATTTTATTTTATTTCACTTTTTAAAATATTTTTTATTGTTTAAAAAATTACATATATTAGTACATCTATCTCCTTTTATTGCCCCATTGACCTTCCCCCAGCCGCCCCTAACTCCTGTCGCATGCCCTCATCTCCCCAAGTCCTTTGGTTGATCTATTTCCCTCCCTCCCCAACACTCCCCAGCCTTCCTGCTGTAATTTGACAGTCTGTTCAGTGCTTTACTGCCTCTGTATCTATCTTTTTATTAATTAGGTTATAATGTTCTTTATTTTCCATAAATGAGGGCGATCATGTGGTATTTTTCTTTCATTGCCTGGCTTATTTCACTTAGCATAATGCTCTCCAGGTCCATCCATGCTGCTGCAAATGGTAAGAATTCCTTCTTTTTAATAGCAGCATAGTATTCCATTGTGTAGATGTACCAGAGTTTTCTAATCCACTCATCTGCTGATGGGCATTTAGGCTGTTTCAAAATCTTAGCTATGGTGAATTGTGCTGCTATGAACATAGGGGTGCATATATCTTTTCTGATTCGTGTTTCTAGTTTCTTGGGATATATTCCTAGAAGTGGGATTACTGGGTCAAATGGGAGTTCCATTTTTAGTTTTTTGAGGAAACTCTATACTGTTCTCTACAGTGGCTGCACCAGTCTGCATTCCCACCAGCAGTGCACGAGGGTTCCTTTTTCTCCACATCCTCGCCAGCACTTGTCGTTTGTTGATTTGTTGATGCTTGCCATTCTGACAGGTGTGAGATGGTACCGCATTGTCATTTTGATTTGCATCTCTTGGATAATTAGTGACTTTGAGCATGTTTTCATGTGTCTCTTGGCCTTCCTTCTGTTTTCTTTTGAAAAGATTCTATTTACGTCCGTTGCCCATTTTTTTTATTGGATCATTTATCTTTCTTTTATTAAGTTGTATAAGTTCCCTGTAGATGTTGGAGATTAAACCTTTATCAGTGATAACATTTGCAAATATGTTCTCCCATACAGTGGGTTTTCTTGTTGTTTTGTTGATGGGTTCATTTCTGTGCAAAAGCTTTTTATTTTGATGTAGTCCCATTTGTTTATTTTCTCTTTAGCTTCCATTGCCCTAGGAGCAGTATCGGTGAATAAATTGCTTTGCCATATGTCAAAGATTTCTCTGCCTGTGTATTCCTCTAGTATTTTTATGATTTCTACTCTTATGTTTAAGTCCTGTGTCCATTTTGAGTTTATTTTTGTGTATGGTGTAAGTTGGTGGTCTAGTTTCATTTTTTTGCATGTATCTGTCCAATTTTCCCAACACCATTTATTGAAGAGATTGTCTTGACTCCATTGTATGTTCATGCCACCTTTGTCAAATATTAATTGAGTATAGTGGTTTGGGTCGATATCTGGATTCTCTATTCTATTCCATTGATCTATATGTCTGTTCTTGTGCCAGTACCAGGCAGTTTTGAGAACAGTGGCTTTGTAGTACAGCTTGAAAACTGGTATTGAGATCCCACCTACTTTGTTCTTCTTTCTCAGGATTGCTGTGGATATTTGGGGTCTTTTTTTTATTCCAGATGAATTTTTGGGGAGTTCTTTCTAGATCTGTGAAATATGTCGTTGGTATTTTAATGGAGAGTGCATTGAATCTATAGATTGCTTTGGGTAGTATGGACATTTTAATGTTGTTGATTCTACCAATCCATGAACATGTATGTTCTTCCATCTGTTTACATCTTCCTCTATCTCTTTTTTCAGTGTCCTGTAGTTTTCTGTGTATAGGTCTTTTACCTCCTCAGTTAAGTTTATTCCTAGGTATCTTAATTTTTTTGGTGCAATGGTAAATGGGATTGTTTTTTTAGTCTCTCTTTCTGTAAGTACACTATTGGTGTATAAAAATACCATAGATTTCTTGGTGTTAATTTTGTATTCTGCTACATTGTCGAATTCATTTATTAAGTCTGTTAGTTTTTTGATGGAGTCTTTCAGGTGTTTAAGTACAATATCATGTCATCTGCAAATAAGGACAGCTTTACTTCTTCTTTTCCAATTTGGATGCCTTTTCTTTCTTCTTCTTGTCTAATTGCAATGGCTAATACTTCCAGTATTATATTGAACAGGAATGTTTAGAGTGGGCATCCCTGTCTTGTTCCTGTTCTTAGGGGAAATGGTGTTAGTTTTTGCCCATTGAGTATGATGTTAGCTGTGGGTTTATCATATATGGCTTTTATTATGTGAGGTATGATCCTTCTATTCTCACCTTGTTGATAGTTTTATCAAGAAAGGGTGTTGGATTTTGTCAAATGCTTTTTCTGCATCAATTGATATGACTATGTGATTTGTATCTCTCAATTTGTTTATGTGATTTATCACGTTTATTGATTTGTGGATATTGTACCATCCTTGCATTCCTGGGATAAATCCTACTTGCCCATGGTATATGATCTTTCTGATATACTGCTGGATCCGATTTGATAGAACTTTGTTAAGGGTTTTGGCATATGTTCATGAGGGATATTGGTCTGTAATTCTCTTTCATTGTGTTGTCTTTATCTGGTTTTGGTATTAAGGTGATGCTGGCTTCATAGAAGGAGCTTGGAAGTGTTCCTTCCTCTTGAATTTTTTGGAATAGTGTGAGGAGGATAGATTTTAGTTCTTCCTTGAATGTTTGGAAGAACTCCCCTGTGAAGCCATCTGGCCCTGGGCTTTTGTTTGCTGGAAGCTTTTTGATGACTGTTTCAATTTCTTCCATAGTTATTGGCCTCTTGAGATGTTTAGATTCTTCCTGATTGAGTTTTGGAAGGTTATAGTTTTCTAGGAATATGTCCATTTCCTCCAGGATGTCCATTTTGTTGGAATAGAGTTGTTAATAGTATTTTTTAACAATCCTTTGTATTTCGGTGGTGTCTGTTGTTATTTCACCTCTTTCATTTCTGATTTTGTTTATTTGGGTCCTTTCTCTTTGCTTCTTGGTGAGCCTGGCTAGAGGTTCATCAATCTTGTTTCTCCTTTCAGGGAACCAGATCTTGGATTTGTTGATCTTTTGTATTGTTTTTTGGTTTCAATGTCGTTTATCTCTGCTCTGATCTTTATTATTTCATTCCTTCTGCTTACACTGGGCTTTTCTTGTTGCTCTCTTTCTAACTCTTTGAGTTGTAGGGTTAGGTAATTTATTTCCATTGTTTCTTGTTTTTTGCAGTAGGCTTGTAGAGCTATGAACTTCCCTCTCAAGACTGCTTTTGCTGTGTCCCATAGATTTTGGATTGTTGTGTTTTCATTGTCATTTGTTACCATGATGTTTTTTATTTCATCCTTGATCTCTCTGGTAACCCAGTCACTGTTTAAGAGCTTGCTATTTAGTCTCCATGTGTTTGATTTTTTTGGATTGTTTTTATTGTAGTTGATTTCCAGTTTTATGCCACTGTGATCTGAGAAGATGCTTGATAGGATTTCTATCTTCCTGAATTTGAAGAGACTTTGCCTATGACCCAACATATGGTTTTATCTTTTAAAATGACCCATGTACACTTGAGAAGAATGTATATTCTGTGGTTTTGGGATGAAATGTTCTGAAGATGTCAATAAATTCCATCTGGTCTAGTGAGTCCTTTAGGATTAATGTGTCTTTGCTGATTTTTGTTTAGAGGATTTGTCCAATGGTGATAGTCGGGTATTAAAGTCTCCTACTATGATTGTATTGCTGTCAGTCTCTCCCTTGATATCCTCCAGGAGTTTTTTTATGTATTTATGTATTGGGTGCATATATGTTTACCAGAGTTATTTCTTCTTGTTGGATTGCTCCCTGTAGTATTATGAAGTGGCCTTCCTTATCTCTTGTTATGTCCTTCACTTTGAGATCTAATTTGTCAGATATAAGTATTGCTGCCCCAGCTTTTTTTTCATTTCCATTCATCTGAAAAACCTTTTTCCATCCCTTCACCCTCAGTCTGTGTGCGTCTTTTTTCCTGAGGTGGGTTTCTTGTAGAATGCAGATATATGTTTTCTTATGCAATCCGTTACCCTATGTCTTTTGATTGGGGCATTTAACCCATTTACATTTAAAGTTATTATTGATAGGTGCTTATTTGTCACCACTTTCATTCTTTACCCTTGTATTCCTTCTTTGTTTCCTTTTCTTTTTTTATAGCAGACCCTTTAGCATTTCTTGCAATGTTGGTTTGGTAATAATAAATTCCCTTAGTCCTCTTTTGTCTGTGAAGCTCCTGATTTCACTTTCAATTTTGATTGATAGCCTTTCTTGGATTCAGAACCTTTTTTTGCATGACTTTGTATATTTCATTCCATTCCCTTCTGGCAATGGTGAGTTTCTGTTGAGAAATCAGTCCCTAGTCTGATGGGGGTTCCTTTGTAGGTAACTTTCTGTCTCTCTCTGGCTGCTCTTAAGGTTCTTACTTTGTCATTGTTGTTTGCCAATTTAATTTTAATGTGCCTTGGCATCGGTCTTTTCGGGTTCATTTTGCTTGGGACTCTGTGAGCTTCTTGGATTTGTGTGAGTTTTTTCTTCCCTATATCAGGGAAGTTTTCTGTCATTATTTCTTCAAAAAGGTGTTCTATTCCTTGCTCAGTTTCCTCTCCTTGTACCCCTATTATGCGGATATTGTTTTGTTTCGTGTTGTCCCAAAGTTCCCTTAGGTTCTCCTCCTACTTTTTAATTTTTTTCTCCAGAAGCTGCTCTACTTGGGTATTTTTTTCTTACCTCATGTTCTAGCTCACTGATGCGGTCCTCTGCTTCTTCTAGTCCACTCTTGATGCTTTCTATTGAGTTCTTTATAGCAGCAATGTCATTTTTCATTTCTTCTTGGTTCTTCTTCATTTTCTCTTGGTTCTTACTCATCTTGTCAAATTTGTCTTCCATTCTTTTCAGCCACCTTATGACCATTTCTCTGAATTCTTTTTCTGACAGGTTGCTTGCCTTCATTTCATTTACTTCCTTTTCTGGTGATGCCTGCTTTTCTTTCATATGCGGGCTGTTTCTTTGTCTCCCCATGGTTTCTCTTCTCTGGGTGTCTGGTTATGTAATTCTCTCTCTCCTTCAATGCTTTAAAGGCACAAAATACAACACAACCAGGTGCAATGCACAAGGCACTGAACAGAAATGTATTCACGATATTAATAACTCCAAATAAAGGTGACCACCAGAGAAAGGCAAATTAGGGGATCGGAGAGAAAGAAGAAGAGAAAAAAAAAAAGAAAAAGAAAGGAGTGCCAAAATGAAATAGGGAAAAGGAAAAAAAAAGTAAGAGAGAAAAGAAAGAGAATACGAAAGAAGTGGGGAAGAAACTATACATATGGGGAGAAAACTCCAATAGAACAGCCACTAATCCCAAACAATGCCAGCAACAAGTACCTGGAGATGAATACAAACTACAAACAACAACTAATATCAAGTGAGGTGAGGGAAAACAGAAGCAAAAAACAAACAAAAACAAAGCAAACAAAAATAAAGAATAAGCAAAACAATCTCACAGACAAGCATAAAAAATCGATATAATCAACAATCAAGTAAACAACAACAAAAGGACAGAGCGAAAACAATTTTTTGGATAGTGAAGACAGAGAAGAGATAGGTGTGTATGGACTTGGAGCAGGGGGTTGGAAATTAGATATATAAGTAGGGTGAAATTTTAACACGGTGTAAAAAGAAAGAATAGGGAAATCTAAAGCAGGATAAGGATAAAAGAGACAGGACAACCAAAGGGGTAAAGTTAGGTAGAGAGTGATGTCATAAAGGTAAAGTTGAGATAGTGTAAAATGATGCTAAAGGGAAGATGAAAATAGAATGTTGAACACTAATCCCAAAGTAAAATAAAGAGAAAATAAAATGATACTTTTTTTTTAAAAAAAGGTAAAATAGTAGTAGTAATAATGCTGATTGAAAATAAAAATGTGATAATTAAAAAGGTAAAATCAAGTGAGGAAAAAGGAAAAAAATTAGTTTATTAAGTAAAAGATAAAAAAAATAAAAAAATAAAAATAAAAATGTGCAGTAGTGAAGATCATTCACTTTCTCTACTGTTCTGTTTGGCACGCCTGCTTCCTAGTCAGGACATTATTGCAGTTCCCTGTGTTCCACTCCTCCTCAGTGTTGTAAGCCAGTACTGATTTTTAAGTTGGCGGTGTGTCTTAATTTCTTATATTCTGTTATTTGTGTTTACACAAGAGTCAATTTGTGATTCAACCCCTGGGTGGCACTGTTTCTGGATTGACCTCCGGGTCTATAGGTCCTTAAATCCTGCTTTCCCTTTGGCATTCAATACCGGTTTGTGGGAGTTGGTTGCCCTAGAACTGGTTCTCTGATGGTTATTCCCCGCTCTGATCCCCAGGTTCCAGGAAAACAACTTTCCCCTGCAGTGTCTAAGGTTGTCCCCATTTGGGTGATCCTATGAATTGGGCTTAGTAAACAAACAGAAAAAAAGAACCGGCATAAGTGTGCAAACTCTGGGGCTGCGCACAAGTCTGTGCAGTCTTTTCCCCCCCTTGGGTCTAAGCAGCAGGCACACTTTTAAAATTTTTAGGCTGTCCTTTTTGTGTCAGATCCAAATGAGTTGCTTTTAAGAGTTCCTTTCTGTTAGCAGTTCTGAGGACCCTCTTCCACATTCACGGATCATGCCAGTCCCAACAGCCCCGGATTTTTCTAGGCGCAGACTTCCCCCATCCTCCAGCTCCCACAGTGCATGTGTTTCTCTGTCCCGCCGGGACCAGAGGTCTCACCTTATCCCAGGCGAAATCTGACTTTTCCGTGATAGAGTGTAGAGCTCCTCTGAATCCGCGTGTTTGTGCCAATTGGGGACCAGTATTCTGGGGTTCACAGCTGTTCGGTGGGGGCCGCAGTTGCAGATTTTCAGGCTTCAGATAACATCCACTTTCCCCTTCAAGACGGTGCGGTCTCTGCATCCGAGCCTGTTGCTCTGGGAGGGAACCCAACAGCATTGGGAGCTGCCTGGTCAGGGGAGTCCTGTCCCGCAGTCCCCCACCGTCTCCTGGAGTATAGCTGTCCCTCAACTCACCAACAAACACTCCCTGTGTGACCCTCAGCTGTTCTTTCTATCTGCCCCTGCACAAGACTTGGGACACGTCTGTCTATTCCACTCCATTTTTTCCTTCTCTACTGTGGACATTTTAAAATTAGGTCATTAGAGTAGGCCCTGATCCAGTATGGCTGGTCTCCTTATAAGGAGAGATTAGGACTCAGACACATAGTGGGAAGACCACTTGATGGCACAGAGATATGACAACCGACTGCAAGCCAACTAGAGGTTGATCTCAGACTTCTAATAGTAAGAACTGTGAGAAGGTACCTGTTTAAGACACTCTGTGCTACTTTGTTATGGCAGCCCTAGCAAACTAATGCAGTGGTTCTCAACATTAGCTGTTCAACAGGATCACCTATAGGTACAATAAAAATAAAATGATGCCAATGCCAATTAAATCTTAATAAGAGAGGAGGGGAGGAGGGTGGGTATGGGCTGACCTTTTTAGAGAGTTCTCCATGTGATTTTTAAATGACTAAGGACATCCTTATATTTAATGGACTCCTTTCTGCAATATCCAGCTGCAAAGTTGCCTGGTGAGAGTAACTTGAAACTGATAAACAACATCTTAAGTTCTTTACCATCTATTCAGGTTCTATTTATGAATTTGGCAAGAATATTCCTTAAATTATTTAGTATCTATCCCTCATGTGGTAGAAAACAAAAGTGAAAGGGTTTACATTTTTGTTATCCAATATTGAAATAAACTTCTTCTTGTGTGGCTTGTGCAGAGACATTTATTCCACTGGAATATTTCCCTTAAGAGACAAATGTACACATGTTCCTATTTTCTCAATGTAATATCAGAGTCCCAGAGAAAACGTAAGTGCCAAGATTTTAAACAGTTTTATGGTTATTTTGAGGATAAATGCCAATTATTAATTTAAAGCTTCTAAAATTCTTTGGTTTGATTTCTTCAGAGGGAAAGTGTATGTCAAATGTAAAGAGAGAGAAAAAAATCCTGAAACAGGAAAGAATGCAAATAAGGAAGCTGCAACTGCAGCAAGTAACTACAACAGGAACTATGGGTCCAGAAATGCCATTTAAAATTTAGTTTTTCCCAGACTATTTCCAAACACATTCTGCTGCTTGATGGACTAAAAATAGGAAAAGCATATGCCACATATCAATAACTGTCTTCATGGGGGTGGGGGGGGGAGTCCAGGAACTAATAATTATAACTTGGGATAAAAATCTCCTGGAGATCTCTGCTTGGTCCTGCTAATGAGCCTGACACAAAACAGGACACAGGGTTTTAGACCAGAAAATCAAATGCTAGCACAGATGGTCTAAATTCAAATCCTAGTTTTTCTTCCTCTTGGTTTGTGACCTTGGGAAAATTATTATTATTTTAATTTCTGTGTGGCTTGTGTTACCTCAGAGATTGAGTGTGTGTGTATGTGCGTGTAAATTCATTCAAGGCAATAGTAAACACTCAATGTTAGTTTCTATCAGACACATCATCTATTACAACAATGTAAAAATCCTGCATTCTTTTCTACCTTCTGATATATTACTTTGTTACTAGACCTATATTTTTCTTTTCTATTCCATTTACTTTTCCCTTTTCACTGTCTTTCATACTGGTAATATTAGAAATTTATGTTTCATTTGTTTACTGTTTTGTATTGAACATAGAACAGTATGGTTTCATTTTAGTCTTCACTAGAAGTTAGCCCCATTAGTAATATCTTGAGAGTGAAGCTCCTGCTATTGCCAATCACAATCATCTTACACGTCGTCCATCATGTCACCTTAGAAGGCAAAGGTAACTCTGAGATGGTTGGTGGTTAAGGTAAAGAAGGAAAATTGGAAAAGGTAGTGTCGAAGGTCTCAATAAATAGAGCAACTATTCTCCGTTTATTAAAGAAACTGCTCTCCTTTACCAACTTGACCCACTCAGCCAGCTAACCCTTATAATCCCTCAATTCTTCCCACTGAATCATCACTTGATTCATCACCTTATGAACTGGCCATAGTAAAACCTCACTCTAGACTAACACCAGGATCAGCTGGTTAATTGTTATGATTTATATATCCCTCTCAATATTTTGCTCCTTTGACTCTCCTGTTATTTCTATAGTTTGCAAACTTTAAAATTTTTAATTATCCTTTTTTATCTGTAACATATTTAACATTTGAACATGTTACATGTGGAACAAGATTTTATATAATCATCTTTCTGTTTTTTTACGTGTAACTGTTACAGGTATGTTTCTTTTATTCTTTAGAGAGTTATAGTACCTATGTCTGTTATAGATCCTAGAACAGTGACAGGCATATAGAAGACTCATAGTAATCTTGATTTTATAAGTAATTATTCATTTAAAGAGAAGCATAACTAAAACAAAATCACTAGTGTCATTACTTGGTATTTCTTTTAATAAGACACTATAGGTATTTCTTTTTTACCTGCTACCATTGTCCTTAAGAAATCTGGTTCTATATTGGTTTGATCTTAGTCATGATTAGAGATGAAGTTAACCCCTTACAGAAAAAAGCTTTAGACCTATTCCCAAAATGTGAAAAAAATGATCTATTGTTTTTGAGTCACTAGTTTTATTTTATGCATATTAATTTAGTTCTAGAACAGTGGTCGGCAAACTGCGGCTCTTTGGCCCTTTGAGTGTGGCTCTTCCACAAAATACCATGTGCGGGCGCGCACGTATAGTGCGATTGAAACTTCGTGGCCCATGCGCAGAAGTCGGTTTTCGGCTCTCAAAATAAATTTCAATCGTTATACTGTTGATATTTGGCTCTGTTGACTAATGAGTTTGCCTACCACTGTGCTAGAATATATAGTAGTATTAATTTGGTTGCCTACAAATTACATGTGCAAAGAAATATTTCCTGTTTTACTTGGTCTCACTAAATGATAAAATGTAATAGGAACATGTTTCTTACATAGTAATTTTATGTTTCTTTCAAAATTTATTTTTGTCCAATTGCCTGCTTGTCTTGAGTTGAATAGTAAGTGTACAGCATATAAAAACTTGGCTTGATAAATGAAAGAGTAGTCCAGTTACTATAAGCTCCACTGAGTGATTCATTACTTACTTACATTTATAAACCTGGGAGGCACTTCATAATGTGTGACTTCTTAAAAATAATAAAATATCATGATGTGGAAAGAAAATAAACTTTTCATTTTGGGGAGATAAATTAATGTTCCCTGATCACAACCACATTTATTATCCTGTCTATTTAAATATATTAATAAGGGTTTTCTAGTCTAATTTTCACTGGGATTATAAATGTCCATGTTTCCAAACCCAAGTGATTGGGAAATCAGGAGACCACGAAAAGTACCCTCTGTCAGAATACACGTTATTTCCCATTTTCAAAACTGTAAGAAAGAGTTGAATAAATGAAATAAAAAGTAAGTTTATAATAATGGGCTTTATTAAAAAGATAAAACATTTTTAATCAAATTTAATTAAATCCTAAGGCTATAATTACAATTGTATCTACCTATGCAGGGTTTTCCCATAAGTGATATTTGCTGAAATAATATTGGAACGTCTAAATTTTCTCATAGGATAACAGTAAAATGACATCACAACAAAGTTTTTTTCTTAAACATATCGACCACTGGAATTTTCCCAGGATTCAGTTGCCATTTTTTAATTAATCAGGGTTATTGACTGAGAAGATTGAAAAATACTTACAATAGAGATTTATTATTAATAACTTTTCCTAATTTCTTTTGGTAACAATAACATTAAAACTTCTTATTTCTCTAGTTATCATAGCATGTAGACCAAAAACATGTAGACCAAAAGGAAAGGGATTAAAATTACCTATGGCCCTAACTGGTTTGGCTCAGTGAATAGAAAGTCATCCTGTGGACTGAAAGGTCCCAGGTTTGATTCCTGTCAAGGGCATGTACCTTGTTTGCGGGCACATCCTCAGTAGGGGTTGTGCAGGAGGCAGCTGATTGATGTTTCTCTCTCATCGATGTTTCTAACTCTCTATCCCTCTCCCTTCCTCTCTGTGAAAAATCAATAAAATATATTTAAAAAATTACCTATAGACTCACACACAGCATAATTAAGAGTGAGAGAATACTGCAAGATAAAAATCACCTGTAACTGTGGATAAACACATAAGACCAGTGCAATCGTCTCCAGAATCTGCAGCAGAGCAGAGTCAAGCAGAAATGCATGGGAGGGAGAAGAGTAAAGCAGGGTCCCAATGACAGCAGAATATAGATAATATATGCTAGGCTTCATCTCCAGAAAAAGAGGAGAGTGGAAGTACTGGCAATAGGCCTGAGATCTGGAGCATCAGAGCACTAGCTATAAGGTAGTTGAAAAAACAAGTCTTAGCAATTGCTTGGCATGAGAGGTGATAGCTGTGAAAAGAGGAGAAGGAAGCATTCTAGAAGGAGGAGGTAATCCTGGGAAAGTTAATGGTTAAGGTGAAGGAGGGCAGCGTCAAAATATTTCAAAATTCTCCATTTGTTAAAAAAGTGCTCCACTATACAAATGGGGAAAAAGAATTTTGTACTAAGATACTGAATAAGATATCAAAACCCCTTCATTCATTCAATCTTATACTATCTCCAAATATTGTGGGTCCAGGGAAATCCAATACATATAAGATGAACCAAAGGAAGAATTCAACTTTTATATAAAGTTGTAAGAAGAAACTAGGAAATAAGAAACAAATCTTTTGAACAATAATTTTTAAAATCCTTTTTGTAAAGCCCCTTTTAGAAATGCTTTGAAAAATAAGAGGAAAATTATTGTGCAATATTCTAATAAGACTTAATGTAATTGCAGATTAAAGAGCACCAGAAACTAGAAATTCAATTATTTCAAAATAAAAATGGATACATGACAGACAGATGAGAAATGAAATGTGAGCTCAAAATATTAAAATAAAAGATACAATCTTCTCAGATTAAGAAAACTAAATTTCAAGATATACAAAGGAGTATAGGCAAGGCCAAAAATACAGTAAGTATCAGAGAGGATAGAAGTAAAGAGAGTGAAGAAAATTCAAGTGAAATGAAGAAAGACATAAAACAGAAAACAAAGTGATAGAGAAGATTAGCAGAAAACCAAAACAGAAATGATCTTTAAAACCATAATTCAAGGATACCTCCTCAAAATAAAATATGACCTGAATTTACATATTTTCCATATACTTGGGATAATTAAGCTGAATGGTCAAATCAAAGATGTATATGAATAAAACCATCATGTTTTAAAAAATGAAGAAGCAAAAAGTCCTTTGGATCTCCAGGCAAATAGTTCTGAGTACTTACAAGGAAAGAATGTCATGTCAACATTTGATTTCTTGACAAACACACCACATTGAAAGCCAGAGAACAATGAGCAATAATCTAAAAAGAATTTTGTATTCAACCAAGCTGTCCTTCAAATAGAAAAGGTATAGAGAAAAATTAAACGTAGGGGAAATTGGACTAATGGGAGCTTTCTGAGGAGTTTAGTAGAAAATAAGCTTCACCTAATCAAGAAATAATATCAGCAAAAAGCTCATTGAATTTGATGTTGCAGATTTAAGACTAAAAGAAATGTGGGATAAACATGAAAAAATACTATGCAAATGCTATGTCCTCTTATAAAGTTAAAAGAGAAACAGAATAAAAATACATGAGAAAAGAAGAAAGTAAAAAATAGAAAAATCTCATTTATTGCCGTATAGATTAATAGGTGTAAGTCAAAGAATATTCTTTACAGATGATTAACCAAGTGTACAAGCCTAAACATGAAAGTGAGTAATACATATTAATATAAAATACCAATAGAACAAGAAACATAGGCCTTTTCATGTGCAAAAAGGTAATTCAATGTGTTTTGAAAAAGAAATAGACCCAAAGTGTGGAAAACACAATTAGTAGAAAATGAAATAATATGACAGAACTGAAACCAAACATATCAAGTATATTAGTAAATATAAATAGGCTTAACCTTAACTCTCTCTTTAAAGGAAAGTATTTTAAGGTTGATTTGGAAAGCAAAATAGATGATATGTTATGTAAAAAAGGTGCCATTCATTATATTCCACAAATGAGTGAGATCATGTGATATATATCTTTCTCTGCCTGGCTTAACAAAAAGAAATTGACAGCCAGTTTGAAATGGAATTGCCATGGCCTAGAGCAAAGAATATCCTTACATGATATTATTCTACAATGTCATTATAATTTTAAATATTTTACAACAGCATATTATACAATTATCCCAAACAAACTTACAAACTAATTCTTTGAATGTTTGGCAGCAATTTAAAAAAAGGACATGAAAGAATTTAATCCTTTTCAGAAGGAATTAAGGCACTGGGAAGGCATTTGAGCATCCTATATTGGCCCCTCTTGCCTTTTGTGCCAAGAGGGACCCTCTTCTCACAATCCAATTGCCCTCAGCTGTTGCCTGAGCTTTCTGTTCATGCTGAGCTTGAAGCCTCATGGTGGCTGGTACTATGGATCTGTCTCTCGCCCAATCGTGTGAGCTGGGCCCTCACTGGAGAAGAAACCCGAGTTCCCTGAGATATGTGATCAGCACTGGGACCCCACTAGCAGGCCAGGGGATCCCAAGGCAGGTGCTGGGCATGGAGGCCATGGGGGCATAGGCTACCAAGGAGACAGAACTGACCCTCACACCACCCTGCTTGGCCCCGGAGAATGACTGGTTAGCCAGAGATGGGTAAGATTCCTCAGGGAAGGAACAACCTAAGACAGGCACAGTCACAGAGGGGTCATCAGGAGAGAACTTGGGGGTCAACAGAGCTGGGACACAGACCCTCACCCCCAACCCTGAAGGGTCCTGAACCCTCTCCCCTTCTGAAGGAGGTCTCCTGCCCCCATGGCTGCTTTGCTTCCCATGCCCAGCTCAGATTGGGACACAGGTGACAGACAGAGACTTGGCCCAGCTCAGATCGGGACCCAGGTAACAGACAGAGACTTGGCCAACAGCAGCTGCCCTATATCTAAATCCAGCCTAGCATTAGGAATGCTGAGGGCCTACTCAAGAATGCATTTACAGGGTAAACTAAGATTGTTGGTAGAGTATTAAATTTGACAGTAAAATAGTAATCAAGTTTTCAGATTAATTTAAATAGGCTAATTGAAATAAGTGAATATTCAAGAAAATTTAATTGTACTGGACAAAAAGCTGTTCCTAAAGTAATAACTAAAATTTCTATTGGTAGTTCATCTCATGGTAAAATTCCTGAATATGCAATGAACCTAAAGCAGTCATATTTTTGGGCGAAAAAATTAAAATTTAAAGTTATCAAGACTGCATTATAAAATGTACAAAAGCCTCCATTAATCAAAACTAAGTGGGGGGTGGGGGATAGTAGGGTAATATCATGTAAGGAAAAATATCCAATAAGTAAATTACATCTAGAAAATTTTTACTTTACAAAATTAATTTTCATTTGTAATGCTAACAGCAAGACACCCATGAAAAACACACATGGTGTCTAAATAAGACAAAGGAAAATCATTTGGGCAAAAATAAAAAGGATCCCAAATCAATTATATAGAAAAGATTCCTTTATTAACTTTTGGTTGAGAATATGTTTATATATTTTCAGAAAACAACTCCAAGACCAGATGGATTCCTGCAACAGAGAGGAATTGACAGGAGTGCTCCAACCACGAAGACAAGAGGAGAAACAGTCCAGAGATGGAAGATGCTGACGACACCTTGCCACTCGAGCAGTCAGCAGCTGTGCACCGCAGCAGGTTGCCTAGGACCAAACCAGAGAGGGTCGGACCTGCATTGCCACCATGTGCCCACCATCCAGATATCACTGATGACATGTACACATAAGGAACTGTTTGACATCGAAACGGGGACTCAGAACTGTTGGACATTGAAATTGGGACTCAAACATTTTTTTGTTATTATATGTTTATTTCTAGTCTGCAGAGGCAAGATTTTTTAAAAGAAAGAAATGGGGGAAAAATAGATACAGAGGCAAAGAAGCATTGAACAGACTGTCAAACTACAGCAGGAAGGCAGGGGAGGTTGGGCGGGGGGCAGGGGTGGGGAGCTGTAAGAGATCAACTGAAGGACTTGTATGCATGCATATAAGCATAACCAATGGATACAAGACATGGGGGGGTGTCAGGTGAAGGCATGTACTGGGGGGTAGGGGAGGCCGGGGGGAGGTCAATGGGGGGAAAAAAAGGATACATATGTACTACTATTTGTAATACTTCAAACAATAAAAAAATAAATTAAAAAAAATAAAAAAATGTTAAAAAAAGGTGCCTTTAGAACAAAGTGAAGGCTAACATAAAAGATGAGTAAATGTATAGCAGGCAAATAATAAACAAAATACAGGAGGCATTCAGATCTCAATATCTAATAAAACAGAATTCAGACCAAAAAGATTACAAGGGGAAATAATGACAATTCATAATGCTAAAGGGCCCAATATGCAACGATGGCAGAATGTCTGTATACTACATAACATAGTAACAGCTTTAATAAAATAGGGTATGCAAACAGAAACAAGTAATTTTGGGCAACTTTGGTGTACCTTTATTCCCAGATAATTTGCATGGACACACAAAATAAGTTAGAACACAAAAGAGCTTTTCAGGTACATTAACAAAAAATTATACGTGTTAATTCACAAAGAGACCCTTGAGTTTCATAAAATAGAAATAATACATTAATCACAGTGCCATAAAACTATACATAAATAGAAATCCAGACACCACCTATAGAAATACTTCCACAGAGAAAAAATTGACTATTGAACAACTCTTGGGTCTAAGGGGAAATAAAAACTACCAGTTCCCTGATATTTCCAGTATCCAACTGGCACAATACATTGTTATAACAATAATATTAACCATACTATATCCTATGCTGTACTTTACAACCCCATGACTATTTTGTAATTGCCCATCTGAACTTCTCAATCCCTTCAACTTTTTCAGCTAGTTCTCCAACTCCTCTGCCCCCTGGCAACCATCATTCTGTTCTTTGTATCTATGAGTCTGTTTCTGTTTTGTTTGTTTGTTTATGCTGTTCTTTAGATTCCACATATGGGTAGAATTATATAGTATTTGCCTTTCTGATTTCACTTAGCATAACACCTTCTAGGTCCATTCATGCAATTGCAAATGGTAAGATTCATTCTTTTGTTTATTGCAAGTATATATGTACTTGTGTACATATTCCACTGTGTATATGTATCACCACTTTTTTATCCACTTGTTTATTTATTTATTTTAATTCTTTATTGTTGAAAGTATTACATATGCCCCCTTTTCTCTACCTTGTCCTCTCTCAGCCTGCCCCACCTCCAAGCTCCAGCCTTCACCCACCCCCTATTATCTGTGTCCACTGGTTATGCTTATACTAGTATGCATACAAGTTCTTTGGTTGATCTCTTATCTTCCCCTCTTCCCCCCATCCACTTGTTTATTGATGGGCACTTGGATTGCTTCCATAGCTTGGCTATTGTAAATAATTCTGTAATGAACATAGGGACATAGGGGTGCATATATTTCTTTGAATTAGCATTTTGGTTTTATTGTTGTTGATATATATATCCACCCAGAAGTGAAATTGCAAGGTTATAAGGCATTTCCATTGTAAAATTTTTGAGGAACCTCTATACTGCTTTCCATAATGGCTGCAGCAACTTGCACTCCTATCAACAGTGCATAAGGGTTCCCTTTTCTCCACATCCTCGTCAACAATTGTTTGCTGATGTATTGATGATAGCTACTCTGATAGGTGTGAGGTGATATCTCATTGTAGTTTTAATTTGCATTTCTCTGATTAGTGACATGGAACATCTTTTGATGTGTCTATTGGTCATGTGTATGTTCTCTTTGGGGAAGTGTCTTTTTAGGTCCTTTGCTAATTTTTAATTTGGATTGTTTGTTTTTTTGGTGTTGAGTTGTATGACTTTATAAATTTTGGGTATTAACCCCTTATTAGATGTACTAGTGGCCCAGCGCATGAAATCTGTGCATTCAGGGGGGTGGGTCACCCAGCCTGGCCTGTGCCCTGTCACATTGTGGGAGCCTTGCGATCCACTGCCCCAAAGAGGTAGGCCTCCATGAGCCTCATGTCCTTGGGCCTGGCGCCTGAGGTAGGGACGTGAGCCTCATGCAAGTCCCCAATGCTGCAAGTCACCGCCCCGTGCCTGCTGCGCACGCTGCCTCCTGCTGATGGATCGTTACACATGAGGTCATCATGGCCATTTGCATATTAGCCTTTTATTATTAAATTATTGGCAAATATGTTCTCCTATTCAGTGGGTTGTCTTTGCATTTTGTCGATGGTTTCCTTTGCTGTGAAAAACTTTTTAGTTTGATGTTGTCCCACTTGTTTAATTTTTTCTTTTGTTTCTCTTGCCCAAGGCTATATGTCAGAAAAAACTCAGAAGTATAAAAAATCCTACTTATATAATTCACCACATTAGAGAAGAAAAATCATATCTATAGACATTAAACACACTTTTGACATTTAAGTATTATTCAATATTAATAACTTGTATTAGAAAACAATGAAAGTCATAATAATTGAAAAAGACAAGATTAAATGATCTTCATTTGGATGTGATATGGTGGTATAATTTGATATTAAAATATGCAAAGGGAATTTCAAAATATGTTTTAAGTGAAATAAATTTAGGTGCAGAGCAATTTACATAGTGTTATCTTTTGTATATGAAAGTGGAAAATGATATGTTAGTATTTGTTTATTTCTGCAAAATAAAAACAGAAAGCACTAACCAAGAAATAACCCAAATAAATGAAGGTGAGGAGATGGGGGAAAGGAGTGGAGGAGTAGGACTGAAAGTGAGAATTTTTTAGTAAGGCCTTTTAAAAATTGGTTTTGATTTTCAAACTATACAAACATTTACATTTAAAAAATGAACAAAACCCTTAAATCCTAAAATTGAAAACAATCCTAAAATTGAAAATTGAATATATTAATGCAATTGATTGTCAAATTGATACAATAATCACTGAGAAAAATTATTTTAAATGAGTGAAACCCATTATAATGACATACTTAATGGTAAAGATATTCTAAAACCAAAACATTTTATAAATGAGTGAAATATATATATATCTGTATATATATACACAGTATATATATTTTTACTGAAAGGCAAAGGCTATTTAGGACATTTTCATCTAATTATAACAGGACAACTTCAGACATGTAGAGGGATAGGGAAAAAAGAAAAAAACACCTCATGGACACACACAGAGTGGTCATTGCCTGGGGATGGGGGGAATCAGAGGAGGTGGAGGGGTATAAAGGGATAAATGATGACGGAAGGAGACTTGGTTTGGGGTGGCAAACACACAATACAGTGTACAGATGATGTGGTATGTAACTGTACACCTGAAAGCTGTATAATTTTGTTAACCAGTGTCACCCCAATAAATTCAATAAAAATAAATAAATTTCCTGACAGTGTTCTCAGACCAAATTACAATAGTCTAAAATAGTACTGACCGCTTAAAAAATTTAAATTGTGTGAGGCTGGCATCTAAAGACTAAGTTAAAATGTAAGCCTTTGTTTATGCAGAAATCTTCCCAGTATACTCATTTCAAAAGGCACATTTACATACACATTTTAATGCAAATATGGTTACATCTATTTTTGAGTGGGGCTCAGAATTAATTTTATTTCTTTACTATGTAACGGCTCATTTCCTAGCTTGCTTATAAAACTGGTTTCTAGGTAGAAGCAAATGCAAAGGTATTGTTATAGAGACTGTCATAATTCATGTCACTAAATAAAAAAACACATTGAATGATTATTGCTATAACTTTTTAATTGTCTTTCTCATCAACAACCTACTAAAATTTTATGGTATCTTGAATTCTGTTAGCCTCAAAAATTTGTTTTCAAGAACCATAGCTACACTATTTTCAACTCAGTTATTCTGGTAATGCAAGCCGTGTAGCAATTATTACCTCTGAGCGTTCTTTTTTTTTTTTTTTTAAATTTGCTTGTATCCACACTATAAAGCACTGATAAGTTTATGAAAGCACTTTTTTTTATTGTTTTAAGTATTACAAATAGTAGTACATATGTCTCCTTTTTTTTTCCCCATTGATCTCCCCCCGACCTCCCCTACCCCCCAGGACATGCCTTCACCTGCCCGCCCTCCCCCCCGCCCCAGTGTCTTATATCCATTGGTTGTGCTTATATGCATGCGTACAAGTCCTTCGGTTGGTCTCTTACAGCCCCCCTCGCCCAACCTCCTCTGTCTTCCCAATGTAGTTTGATAGTCTGTTCAATGCTTCTTTGCCTCTGTATCTTTTTCCCACCATTTCTTTCCTTTAAAAAGTTTTGCCTTTGCAGACTGGAAATAAACATATAATAACAAAACAAGACAAAACAAAAAAAATGTTTGAGTCCCAATTTCAATGTCCAACAGTTCCTTATGTGTACATGTCAGCAGTGATATCTGGATGGTGGGCACATGGTGGCAACGCAGGTCTGACCCTCTCTGGTTTGGTCCTAGGTAACCTGCAGCGGTGCACAGCTGCTGACTGCTCGCGTGGCAAGGCGTTGTCAGCGTCTTCCATCTCTGGACTGTTTTTTCCTCTTGTCTTCGTGGTTGGAGCACTCCTGTCAATTCCTCTCTGTTGCAGGAATCCATCTGGTCTTGGGGTTGTTTTCTGAAAATATACAAATATATTCTCGACCACAAGTTAATAAAGGAATCTTTTCTATATAATTGATTTGGGATCCTTTTTATTTTTGTTCAAACGATTTTCCTTTGTCTTATTTAGACACCATGTGTGTTTTTAATGGCCGTCTTGCTGTTAGCATTGCAAATGAAACTTAATTTTGTAAAGTAAAAATTTTCTAGATGTAATTTACTTATAGGATATTTTTCCTTACATGATATTGCCCTACTACCCCCCCCTTTTTTTTATTAATGGAGATTTTTGTAAATTTTATAATGCAGTCTTGATAACTTTAAATTTAAAATTTTTTTTTTCCCCACACATATGACTGCTTTAGGTTCATTGCATATTCAGGAATTTTACTATGAGATGAACTACCAATAGAAATTTTAGTTATTACTTTAAGAACAGCTTTTTGTCCAGTACAATTAACTTTACTTGAATATTCACTTATTTCAATTAGCCTATTTAAATTAATCTGAAAACTCGATTACTATTTTACTGTCAAATTTAATACTCTACCAACAATCTTAGTTTACCCTGTAAATGCATTCTTGAGTAGGCCCTGAGCATTCCAGATGCTCGGCTGAATTTAGATATAGGGCAACCGCTGTCGGCCAAGTCTCTTGTCTGTTACCTGGGTCCTGATCTAAGCTGGGCCAAGTCTCTGTCTGTCACCTGTATCTCGATGTGAGCTGGGCCAGGTCTCTTTCTGTTGCCTGGGTCCCGTTCTGAGCTGGGTGTGGGAAGCACGAAGCAGCCATGGGGCAGGAGACCTCCTTCAGAAGGGGTGAGGGTTCAAGCCCCTGCAATGTTGGGGGGGTGAGGGTCTGTGCCCCACTTCTGTTGCCCCCCCAAGTTCTCTCCTGATGGCCCCTCTGCGACTGTGCCTGTCTTAGGTTGTTCCTTCCTTGAGGAATCTTACCTGTCTCTGGCTAACCAGCCATCCTCCAGGGCCAAGCAGGGTGGTGTGAGGTTCAGCTCTGTCTCCTTGGTAGCCTATGCCCCTGTGACCTCCACACCCAGCACCTGCCTTGGGAACCCCTGGCCTGCTGGCAGGGTCCCGGTGCTGATCACATATCTCGGGGAACTCGGGTTTCTTCTCCAGTGAGGGCCCAGCTCACACAATTGGATGTGAGACAGATCCATGGTACCAGCCCCCAGGAGGCTTCAAGCTCAGCATGAACAGAAAGCTCAGGTAACAGCTGAGGGCAATTGGATTGTGAGAAGAGGGTCCCTCTTGGCACAAAGGGCAAGAGGGGCCAATATAGGATGCTCAAGTGCCTTCCCAGTGCCTTAATTCCTTCTGCAAGGGATTAAATCCTTCCATGTCCTTTTTTTTTTTTTTTTAATTGCTGCCAACCATTCAAAGAATTAGTTTGTAAGTTTGTTTGGGATAATTGTAAAATATGCTGTTGTAAAATATCTAAAATTATAATGACATTGTAGAATAATATCATGTAAGGATATTCTTTGCCCTAGGCCCTGGCAATTCCATTTCAACCTGGCTGTCAATTTCTTTTTGTAGCTTTATATAAACTTTGTCAGGGAGGCAAAAACACAAATTACTTACTTTAGTTCAAGAGGCCAAATATATTGACTTTCAATTACAATCCTTATGACTTTTGAAGGAAACTTCTGTTTCCTTCCAAAATAATTTTCAGTCTACAGAGTTTCATTTAAAAATTTTTGTCACATGAGACAATTTCTCTTAATGCCCCGCCCCCTTGTTGTCTGTGTCCATTGATTAGGTTCATATGCATGCATACAAGTCCCTTGGTTGATCTCTCCACCTTACCCCCACCCTCCCCTACCTTACCTGAGGTATGATGTTCTGATCGTCGTTTCTCAGCCTCTGGATCTGTTCTTGTTCATCAGTCTATGCCATTCATTATATTCCACAAATGAGCGAGATCATGTGATATTTATCTTTCTCTGCCTGGCTTATTTCACTCAACATAATATTCTCCATCTCCATCCATATGAAAGCACTTTTTAACTAAAGGAATAAATGAAGAATATACAAATATGTGTTATGCACTTAGTACTGCACTATACTAGGGTCTGAAAAAACACACACAAAAACAGACTTTGCTCTTTACCCTCCCTTAGGGGTTACAGTCTGCCTACTAGTACAGTTAAACTGCCAGGGCAATTTAACCAAGAATGGAAATTCCAAGATCCTTGCTGACCTAATGTGGCTTCAGATACTAGACACTACAAGCAAAAACTACAAATTAGAGATTTTTTGATTTAAGGGATAATTTATCAGCACCCTGAATGTCAGGAAGCTCTTGATGAAATCTATGTTGCTGAAATCAGTCTTGTAGCAATAATAACAGCCAATATTTATTGAGTTTTAATTATGTGCTGAGTATGTTACATGTATCTGCTCATTTAATTCTCACAATCCATAAGGAACTTGGCATAAAGTCACACAGCTAGTAAGTGATAGAACTGAGATAATAGCCAAGTGGTATGCCTGCAGAGACTGCTCTCAGAAACACTCTGCTGTAATCACCCGGGAGGCAAAACAATTTCATTTCTATCATCTCCTATGCCCAGCATAGAATTATTCAAATAGTAGGGAGTCAACATGTGTTTATTGATTAATCAACATCGCTAGGCCTTTGTTCATGATACATTATTGCTTTGTCTTTGTTAAGGCCAGACTGTCTTCCAAAGGGTCTGTACCATTTTGCATTCCTGCCAGCAATAAGTGAGAGTTCCTGTTGCTATTTATCTTTGCCAGCATTTGTTGTTATTGTTCTGGATTTTAGGTACTCTAGTAGGTATGTAGTGGTATCTCATTATTATTTTAATTTACATTTCCCTGATAGTATATGGTCTGAGCATCTTTCTATATGCTTATTTGCCATATATATATCTTTTTTAATGAGATATCTCTTACCATCTTTGGCCCACTGTTTTTAATTGGATTGATTGTTACTTATTATTTACTTGTAAGAGTTCTTTATATCTATATATAGAGAAAGAGGCAATATGCAAATTATCTGGGGTGCCGTAACAGTCATGACCAGCTCAGGAGGAGGTTGCACACACAGATGGGCAGGAGGGGACTGCTTGCGCTGTGAGGCAAGTCACGGATGGCACAGCCCCAGAGCGGAGGCAGGGGGGTGTGCCCAAGCCGCCACTGCCACCTGGCCCCAGCAGGCCCACCTCTGCTCATGAGCTGTAGAGGAAGCACCTTTTCTGACTGCTCATGGCTAAGCTCCCGGTACGCCACTCACAGTGTTCTTGGTAACTTGCATAATGAGAATCCAAGAAGGTGATCTAGGGTTTTTGCACCTCACTCCTGGAGGTAAAAATGAAGGTCTGCTGCTGGAGGGCTAAGAAATGTCATATCCTGCCCTAGCTGGTTTGGCTCAATGAATAGAGCCTTGGCTTGTGGACCACAGGGTCCAGGTTCGATTCTGATCAAGGGCATGTACCTATTTGCAGGCTCCTCCCTGGCCAGGGCCCAGGTCAGGGCTCATGCAGAGGCAACCAATCTAAGTGTTCCTCTCACATTGATATTTCTCTCTGTCTTTCCCTCTCTTTTCTATGCTCTCTAAAAATCAATGGAAAAATATCCTCAGGTGAGGAAAGAAAGAAGAAAGAAAGAAAGAAAGAAAGAAAGAAAGAAAGAAAGAAAGAAAGAAAGAAAGAAAGAAAGAAAGAAAGAAAGAAAGAAAGGTCATATCCTACGAAAGAGACAACTTGAAAATGCCTAAAGAAAGTAGTCATTTTTTTGTGGTGAAGAGACTGAAGTCCATATTGATGAAAACACCTTGTCCGCCAGCAGTGGCAGCAGCAGTGGGGTGATGGGCGTGGCGCCTTCCCCTTATCAGACTAAGGGAGGCCAGACTAAGCTGTCAGTAGGACAACCCCTGAGGGCTCCCGGACTGTGAGAGTGGGCAGGCTGGGCTGAGGGACACCCCCGCCCCCCATGCATGAATTTCATGCACTGGGCCTCTAGTATTTGTGTAACAGTCTTTTATCAGATATGTCTTTTGCAAGTATTTTCTTTCAATCTCTGGCTTGGCTTTTAATTCTTTTGATGGTGTCCTTCCCAGGGCAGATGATTAAATTTTGATAAAGTCCAGTTTATCAATTCTTTCCTGGATTGTACCATTGGTTAGTCATATATAAAAAATTATTGCGAAACTCAAAGTCATCTAGATTTTCTTCTATGTTGTATTATAGGAGTATTATAGTTTTGCATTTTACATTTACATCTGTGATACATTTTGAACCAATATTCAGGAAGGAAGTAAGGTCTTTCTCTGGATTTTTAAAAACATAATATTCAGTTATCCCAGCACTATTTTTGCTCCATTGTATTGCCTTTGCTCCTTTATTGAAAATCAGTGACTATACTAGTATATATTTATGTGGGTCTATTTCTGGGCTCGCTATTCTGTTCCATCAATCTATTCATCTATATTTTCTCGAATATCCCACTGTTTTGATTGCTATAGCTTTATAGTAAGTCTTGATATTAGTTAGTGTCAATCTTCCACTTTGTTCTTCAATATTATGTTGGTCTTTTGGCTCTCTATAAATGTTAATATCAGTTTGTCAATATCACAAAATACTTTGCTGGGATTTTGATTGAGATTGCATTAAATCTATAAAACAAGTTATGAAGAACTGGCATCTTGACAATATTGAATCATTTTTATCTATGGACATGGAATATCCCCACATTTATTTAATTATTTTTTATTTTTTTAATCAGATTTTTATAGCTTTTCTAATATAGGTTATGTACATATTTTGTAAAATTCATACTTAATTATTTCATTTTATTGGAATAAGTGTAAGTGGTATGATTTTTTAATTTTCAATTCCACTCTTCATTGCTGGTATATAGGAAAGCAATTGGCTTTTGTATATTAAGCTTATATCTTACAACCTTGCTATAATCCCTTCAGTTTCATTAGTTTTCTTGTTGATTCTTTTTTTATTTTGTATAGAGATGATCATATCATCTGCACACAAATACCATTTTATTTTTATCTTCCCAATCTGTACACCTTTCATTTACCTTTCTTATTGTACTAGATAGGGCTTCCACGGCAATGTTGAAAGCATTGGTGACAAGTAACATCCTTGCCTTGTTCCTCATTTAGCAGGAAAGCTATGAGTTTGTCATTAAATACTATGCTAGCTGCAGGTGTTTTGAAGATATTCTTTATCAAGTTGAAAAAGATCCCCTCTATTCCTAGTTTACTGGGAGTTTTTAAAATCATAAATAGGTGTTGTTTTCTAGCAAATGCTTTTTATGCATTTGTTAATATGATTATTCTTCTTTAGTATATCCATTACCCTTTAAAAATTTCATGGTTGCTGTATTGTTTATAATAATACATTAACAACTAATTTAAGTATACTTTCAAATAATTCTGTGCCATTTCATGGGTAGTATAGCACTTTATAATAACCAAATGATACTAATTCCTTTACCGCACTCTTAAAAAAAACATTTTTATTGATTTCAGAGAGGAAGGAAGAGAGAGATAGAAACATCAATGATGAGAGAGAACCACTGATCGGCTGCCTTTGGCACGCCCCTTCACTGGGGTTCAAGCCCACAACCCAGGCAAGTGCTCTGACCTAACTGTAACCTCCTGGCTCTTAGATAGACTGAGCCATGCTGGATGGGCTATTACAGTGATCGGCAAACTCATTGGCAACAAAACGGCAAACAAAACGGTTTGCCAACCACTGGGCTATTACAGTGTTTTTGGTCTTTAGAATTTCTTTTTGGTTCTCTGTTAGAATTTCCTTCTTTTTGTTATATTACCAATCTAGTCTTACCTGTGGTCTTATTTATCCATCAGAGCTTGCAGTATTTTAATCAGAGCTGTTTTAAATTCCAGGTATGTTAATTGCAACATTGGTGACATATTTGTCTCGTTCTGATGCTTACTCTGCCTCTTTGAACTGTGTTTTGTCCTTTCATACTATGTTGTAATTTTTCCTTCAGAGCTGGACAGGTTGGATTGGATAAAAGAAACTGCTATGAATAGGCCTTTAGTAATGTGATGGTGAGGTGAGTGAGGGCCAGCATTCTAGAGCCCTATTCCATACATCTTGGTCTTTCAGTGAGCCTCTGCCTCTGGACTGTGAACTTGACGAAAGCTTGTCAGTATCCTCTCTCTAAGTGAGACTGAGGGCAAAAGTGGGCTGGAGTTGTGTATTTCTCTTCTCCTTCCTGCAAGACTGGAGGGGGCTGACATTGAATATTTTATTTTCTCCTCATGAAGGCCAGAGCAGCTGTCGTTGAATATTTTCCTTCCCGGGGCCACTTAGGCTGATAATACCAGCTGGTTGAGCTCCGGTTAACTAACTGCTGCTGAGCGCAGCCTTATGAAGAACAGACTGCTCTGCTGTACTTAACAATGGCTGTTCTCCCTCCGGCTGCGGGACGCACGAGGGGGTTTTTCGGCAGTATTCTCTGTGAAAGCTGTAGGCGGTAAAACTCACCAAGTGTGGAACATTCCCCAGGATCGGCCACCCTGGAGACTTCCCTCACAGACTTCCCACACCGAGCCTGCAGTCAGTCTCCCACTGAGTTCACCTTCTCCTGCCTCACCCTGGCTTTCAGGAAGGGTGCAGCCCTGGGTTTCTGCTCTGCTCAGTTGTGATTTGCTGTGTTGGTATCGGACTCGCCAATTTTAGGGGTAGTGGTCTGTCCTATGACCTCACTTCTTTCATGGGCCTGGGAAGAGTGGTGGCTTTAACAGTTTGTTCAGTTTTTTACTTGTTATTAGCACTTACCTGCCAAACTTGAAACCAGAAGTTACCAGTTCCTGTCGTTTAAAAGCAGGTGACGTTTTGTTCACTAAGGATCTCTCTTGCATTGATTTTTTTAAAAAAATTATTCTTATTTATCTTTATTGTTGAAAGTGTTACAAATGTCTCCTCCCCTCCCCCCATTAACCCCGCCCACCACGCTCCCACCCCCTACCCAGGCCTTCACCGCACGATTGTCTGTGTCTTGCACTGATTTTAATTTTAAAATATGGCATTAAAATATTTATCATAATTTTAATTTTTGAGGCTCCGCCCTTGAATTTTGTACCTGAAGTGAGTGCCTAGCTAACGCCACTCTATTGCTGGCCTTGAGAAACTGAGGACATTATCTTCCACCTGGATAATTCTCCTTTGATTCTGCCAGGTGTCTGTGAGCACGTGCACTGGAAGTCCCGAGGAGCTGAGGGGTTATTTCAGTGATCCCCCAGCTGCAGTCCCAGGAAAAGCTATCTGCTTGTAGCTCCTCCTTGTTCCTGGAGCACAGGCCCCCTGAGTCCTGAGCTCCAATGCCTTTGCTCCCAGCCCCATGGGGCGAAAGCTCCTTTAGTCATTCAGACGCCTGGCTTCTCCCCTTTTCCAGATCCTGCCTGGGAAATTATTGACTATCTCATTAACTTTTCTTTCCCCCCAGATTTACTACTTGTCCTCACTGAAAGGTTTGGTCTGAATGACCTAATCAGACATTAATGGTAATGGAAGTCCTGGGTTGTTTTAAAAAAACTTAAATCATTTTCCTTTAGCTATCCTGGCTATTTAAATTTCCCCAAACAATCCTATAACTTCACCGTTCTTTTGCTGTGCAGACAGGTAATCGATAAGACTATTTTATGTATTAAGGAAAAGATTTGCTTTAAGAAAAGTGCTTAAAGGTTGCTTAACTTTATCTTTGATTTTAATACATCAGGGAGTTTAAAAACCATGTCAACCCATCATTGTGGGATATTTGCTCATGAAAGAAATTCTATTTTTGTAATGACCTTATTTCTTACATAAAGAGTTCTTATAAATCACCTATCACTTTCTTTACCTGTTTAGTGGAAAGGGCATTCAGTGGTCCTTAAATCTTTCTAGATTCAAGCAATACTTTGAGAATCTGAGGAAAGCTATAAAAATTCTCCACAGAAATATTTACCTGTGCTCAAATATTGGCATATATAAGTTTAATGAGTTTTTGTACATCAGGAATACATGAATAGAATAATATTATACAGGTGCAATTGTTTGAACATGATTTGGTGCTGAGTGACTAATGTAGGTTTGATATGAGATACCAAACACATCCCCCTGTGTTTTTGGCCAGCTCTACCATTGCTTGGAATGTTCCATTTGTTCTGTTGGTCATATGGGTAAGAATATAATAATGAGAAAAGCATGCAAGAGAATCAGAACAGTGGGAGGAAACTGCTAAAGAACTCCATGTTAAGCAGTAAATAAAAATTACAGAAGAAAAACAGGGGAGGGAGAGGTGGCTCTACCTGGGAAGACTGGATGTGCTGCTAACAGATTCAGGAAGTGAGCATTCTGAAACCGTTTTAGTAAACACTGAGTGAGGATGGTGCTTGTTCTACTGATACAATTCCACCGTGTAGCAGCGAGAGGTGTGCAATACATATATAAGAAAAATTCCTAAAGGAGAATTGGAGTGAACATGCTGGTCAATATCTGTCTAAAGGGTGGGAACTGGAAGCTGCCTGTGGGAGGGAATAAAACAGGACTGCCTGGAGGGATTTACAGAGACCTGATGGATGGGAAGAAAATAAGGGATGACAATCTTTTCTTCGGAGCTAACATTTTGGATTAAGGCCTATAGGTTAAAACTAATTCACACATGCAAAAGTGCATCCCAATAAGTACAAAATAGGAAAGGTTGTATTTCCCCAGTTACCCATGATCCTTTTCCTAGGCAGTTGTGAACTGCATAAAAAATTAAATCAATGGGGTCGGAGTGGGGACACTGACCCTTCGACATAATCAGTATTGGTGATGTCAGTTCAGTTTTGCATTGCTCTTTTCACACTGCATGGATCATTATACAAATTCACAGAAAGCTGGGAAATTCTATTCCCAGGAAGTTCATATGTATTTGGTATAACAACTACCATGAGCCTAAAGGATTAAAGTAATTCAAAGCATATTAATCCCTCCTGAGCCGCACAAAGCTTTGATTGATTGATTCCCGAGCCGCCAGAGCTTTCTTGATGCTTGCAGAATCTGCAATGGGAGTTGAATTTAGTGACTCACCTTTTCGTGTGTGTCAAGATTTCATAGGATGTTGAAATGGAAAGATTGCCATCAATATTTACTATTTATGCTGTAATTCTAAAATATAATCATTTTAATCAGAGATTAGTAATGCCATTAGGAGCAATCATATTTCATCCACCCCTCTGCCCTCCTGCCCCCCTCCTTCCCTTATACCACATAGCTTCAAATGAAAAAGCAGAAATAACTCAAAGTGGAAATAAATCTCAGCAGATCTAATAAATGTAAAAAATAAATCATTCTATAAACATCAGAGCTGCATGTCCTTAACAGAGGTGTGAAGCTGTTCTTTTTTTATTTTTTTTTAGTCTAGGTACATAAGATTTGATTAGACAGTAATTCAAAATGGAAAGTAAAAAAGCTTTCTTTCTATATGTCCCTACATCACAAACAAAAAATACATTTTTCCCAGCACTGTCTGGAATTTTTGCTTTCTGAGCCCTTGCCGAGGCTCTTACTCTAACTTTCCAGAAAAAGAAAATGTTACCCTTATTGTCAATTTCTAATTTCTCTGCTTATACCCTGAGCAAAGAGAAATCAAGTGGTTAGACACCTTTTAACTGAGGCCTTCAGGATAGAAAGCTTTAATGAAATGTCAGAAAATGGTATGACTTAGCCAAATACTGTTTTAATGTGTTTTTTAATTATTTGGGTAGCAAGGCCAACAGATCAGGAGACAATTGCCATTGAAAAGATAAGTTTGTTTATTAATCTCATCCCAAGCGTGAAAACACATCATGCAGCATGGGGCTCACAGGCAGTCACCTGAGGTCAATTGCAAGGCAGCGGGTGAGAGGGGAGCTGTTAGCAAGAGCCTTCATGCGAATCCCACAGGCAAAAACAGCTGTTGGGCCCCCGGCCCAGAGCGCTGGCACATAAAGATCCTGGGCTGCTTTCCATTTGTCCAGCTCTTTGTCTTTGTCACCTCTGTGAAAACACAAAATACAAGTCAGTTCGGAAAGGGGCTTAAATGATGAAATATTGTTCCTTAAAAGGAACCTGAGAACATCTAAGTTGATGTATTTGTTTTATAAATGAGTTAACTCAATCTGAGAGATGTAGGAGCCTGTCCAAAGTCATACAATTTATGGGAGGAAACAGAGATTAGAACCTAATTCTCTGAATTCCTAATCCAGCCTTTCTTTTAAATCCAGATTTTTATTAACCAGGCAAGAGTGGCTAGCTACCCACCACATGATTTCCCAAGTGCAAGTGTTGCTGTAAATGAAACCCCTTGATATTTTTTTTTCAGACCTGAAAATCTGTTCAAACAAGATAGGAGTTAGTAAAAACACCCAACTGCAACTGAATGTGATCGAGAATGACAAACCAACTCATTGTCAGAGTCACAGTTTGTAAATAACAAACTTTGCTGTATGTTTTGCCATAGCAATATTGTGCAATATTGACCAGTCACATTTTACAGTAGTATTGTTCAGTCCATGAAACTAGTCATTATCTCTGCATCCTAACAATTGGGCTCATCCTCCTCAATTAATTTGCAGAGGTAGATTAAGCAGCTAGCATTTCTAGGTCCCTGCAGGAACAAATTTTGTGAACTATGTTTTAGTTATAGGACATCAAGATTCAGATATAGATAGATCTAGATTGAATTATGTTTATAAATGAGTGACATTTGAGGATTAGGCCTGATAGTAAGAGTCCAGTAATAACTATGAAGAAATTTGTCTTCTCTAATCATTCTTAATTCTTGCGGGCAGATCATGAGCATTCGCGTGTTTTCATATTACACAGTGTTTTACATAAATGTTAAAGGCACGCCTTAAAATTAAATACCATTGCATTTTTGTAAAATTAAATACCATTGCATTTGTTATTTATTGCATGTTCTTACAAGCTAATATATTTTTAAAGTACAATACTTTGTAAAATGTTTGTTGTACTCACTCAATAGAAACTTATCTGACCCCTGGGTAAAACTGGTGCGCAATGTGGTAAGCATGCAGACCTTTCACTTGAACTTTAATAGTTTAATCGAAAGGCTTTAGTCCTTTTGAAGCACAGCTTTGGTCATTAAAAACATTAACCAAATTTATCTTCCTTTCCACAAATATAGACAATTTAGAGTAGAATGAGAATAATAGTATTATTGCAACTTTTAGTAAAAATCTATTTGAAATGGAGTTCTGATTCTCCTTGGGTAAGCCAATCTCTGCATCTAGCCTTCCATTGGCTCACTCACCTAAATCTAAACTTTAGTTTCTTTAGACAGATGCTTTTAAGCACAATCTACCTGAGAATATCTGAATGTATGTACAGGTATAAAATTTATAAGTTCAGCATGCATTCCCGGTATGTACATTGGGAAAAAAATGTTCTTGAATTTCTTAAAGTCTATTTTCCAACTTCTCTGTATGTATTGTAGGTCTTATCAGCCTTGGGCAGATGCTAATTTTCCAGATCAATGGTCCTGAGGTCAATGTCCGAAGAACAAGTAGACCCAGTCTTTCTTTTTTATAATTTCTGAGCGTTTCTCACAGAATGTCAAATACTACATTAAATGTTTCTCTTTGTGCCAGATAACATGTGCTTAAGTTCCTTCTGATATTCAGGGCCTAACTCTTTAAGTTGGAAAACTAGCGAGGAAGAACACAAGGGGAAATCTCTTCATTAAACTTCTTCCTGAGTTGAACATTGAAGTTAAAAGTTGAAGGCATAGTACTAACTTTCTTTCTTTTTAAAAAATATATTTTTATTGATTTAAAAGAGGAAGGGAGAAAGGGATAGAAACATCAATAATGAGAATCATCGATCAGCTGCCTCCTGCACGCCCCCTACTGAGAATCGAGTCCACAATCCAGGCATATGCTCTGCCTGGGAATTGAACTGGGTCCATGCTCAGCCACTGAGCCACACCCAGCTGTGCCTAACTTTCTTTATGTCAGAAACTTAAAAACTTGCTGAGTCAAATGAGAGGGGTAAAATGAAACAGTTTTCTAAAAAAAAAAACTTAAGTGAAAAAATAACATGTATTCAAAGTTTGTTTCTACTTCTACATAAAATTTTTACTGATTATAATTTTTACTAAGGTTAAGGTAGATTGCAGGCAGCAAAATTAGTAGGAAAATGTGTAAAACTTAGAGACTGTGGCAGATGCAAATGAGAAAAAAAGGAAGCTTAAATTGGGTATGACCTTCAGAAAGCATTATGTACAATTCCTCCATTTTCAAAGCCATAGGGAGTTGGACTAAAGAAAAAATAATGCCCTGACTGACATGAGGATAAAGTAGGTTTGATAGATTCATTGTTTTTAATATAAATCCTCCATGGCTTTGAAACAGAACTCTTCTAACTTCACTCATTCATTTGGCATCTAATTTAGATAAATTTCAGAACTATATACTTATTTTGTAAATAATACTCTTTAGAAATGTGTTTAATCTGTCCATTATATCCAGTTGATTGATGGTGTTGTTGAGTTCGACTATGTCCTTTCTGATTTTCTGCCTACTGAATCTCTCCATTTCTGAAAAATGAGTGTTGAAGTCCCCAAATAAAACAGTGGATTCATCTGTTTCTCCATGGAGTTCTACCAGTTTTTGCCTCACGTAGTTTGACTATCTTCTGTTAGGCATGTACAATGATAATTGTCTTCTAGGAGACTTAACTCCTTTATTGTTATGTAATGACCCTTTTTTATCCCCTATATTTTCCTTGCTCTGAAGTGTGTTCTGTCCAAAATCAACATAGCTACTCCCATATTTTTTGATTGGTGTTAGAATGGTATGCCTTTCTCCATTCATTTACTTTGATCTATATGCATTTTTATATTTAAGGCATAGGTAATATACTTGGGTATTATTGTTTTATTGATTCTGACAATCTGTCTTTAATTGGGGCATTTAGACATTAATATTCAAAGTGATTATTGATATACTTGGATTAATATCTACCATGTTGTTAGTGTTTTCTACATTGCCTTAAATCTTTGTTTCTATTTTTATCTTCTATTCTTTTTCTGCCTTTTGTGGTTTTAATTGAGCATTTCATATAATTCCATTTTCTCTCCTCTTATCATACTGGTTGTGATTTTTAAAACTTTTTTTAATGACTGTCCTAGAGTTTGCTATATACATTTACAACCAATCCAAGTCCACACTTTTAAATAACACTATACCACTTCATAAGTAGTGAGAGTACCTTCATAAGTAGTGTAAATATAATAAAATAATCCTAATTTCCTTCACTGTGTCACTTGTATCATTTCTGCTAATGATTTTGCTAATATATAAGCATATATGCATAGATATATTCAAATGTATTATTTCTATTTTTATTTTGAACAAATTGTTATGTTAAATAAATCTAGAAATATTAAAGTTTTATTTTATCTTTACTTATCCCTTCTCAGATACTCTTCTTTCCTTCCTTTAGGTAAATCCAAGTTCCTGACTTATATAATTTTCTCATTCTGAAGAACTTCTTTTAACATTTCTTGCAAGGAAGGCTAATGGGAACAAATTCCCTCAATTTTTGTTTGTATGAAAAAGTTTTTATCTTTCACTTTGAAGGCTAATTTCACAGGTTATAGAATTCTAGGTTGGTGGGTCTTTTTCTTGCAATAGTTTAAATATTTTACTCTCATCTTCCTTGCATACTTTCTGAGAAGTCAGATATAATTCTCACTAGAGGTCTTGTGCATGAAATTCGTGCATGAAACTCAGCCCGGCCTGCACCCTCTGCAATTCAGAACCCCTCCACCTTTTTCTTATCTAGCTAACTTCTTCACATTTAAAAAAATTAACTGAAATACCGCTTACTCTAGGAAATCCTCTTTGAACAAATCTCTTTACGATCTGTGTTAAGTATTTTCATAGTATGTCATTCTTTTTCTTTTAACAGCTGCTTAGAGTGGATGCAATGTGCTTCTCATTCTTACGTCTGAATTTTTTCTTGTTGCTCTTGTAATAGCTGAGCTTATCCAATTTACATTTGCCTTTCAAGGGCTTATGTTTGGTTCAGTTTCTAGTTGGCTCCCTGCTTTTTTTTTTAAGCAATAAATTTGGGTTGTGATAGTAAGCCTCACTTGTAATCAAGCCTGTAGGTCTCCCCATCTGAATATTTCTATAATACCTATTGCTTTAGCATACCAGAGATTGTGTTTATTTATAAAAAATAGCAATAAATGTCTTCCCTAGCTCTTGGCAATTATCTTTTTACTGGTTTACTCTCTGTTTTTATGATTTTTATTACTTTTGATGCTTTATATGAATAGAATCATACAGGTTTTTTGTGTGTGTGTATCTGAGTGTGTGTGTGTGTGTGTGTGTATGTGTGTATGTGTGAGTGTATGACTAGCTTATTTTGCTTAGCATAATGACCTTTACTTTCTTCTATTTTATAGTATGTGATAGGATTTTTTTCCATTTTAGTGATGCATAATATTCCATTATACATATATACATTTGTATTTATCCACTCATCTGTTGTTGTATATTTGGGTTGCTTTTACCTATTGGTTATTGTGAATAATGCTGCAGTGAACATGAGTGTGCAAATATCTGAGATTAGAATTCTTTTAGAGATATACCCAGAAATAGGATTGGTAGATTATATGGTAATTCCATTTTTAGTAGTTTGAGGAGCCTCCATATTGTTTTCCATAATGGCTGTATCATTTTACATTTCCACCAACAGTGTACAAATTTCCAATTTCTCTACATCCTTGTCAAAACACATTTCCTACTTTTTTTTTTTTTGCTAGTGGCCCTCATTAGTGGTTTTGAGATGCTATTTCTTTGATTTCTCTCGTGATTAGTGATATTGAGTGTATTTTCATATTCTTGTTGGCCATTTGTATATAGTTTTTGGAGAATTTCTGTGTCTTTTGCCTATATTTATTTATTTGTTTATTATTGTTTTAAGTATTACAAATAGTAGTACATATGTCTCCTTTTTTTCCCCCCATTGACCTCTGCCCGGCCTCCCCTACCCCCCAGTACATGCCTTCACCTGCCCGCCCCTCCCCCCCCCCAGTGTCTTGTATCCATTGGTTGTGCTTATATGCATGCGTACAAGTCCTTTGGTTGGTCTCTTACAGCCCCCCTCGCCCAACCTCCTCTGTCTTTCCTATGTAGTTTGACAGTCTGTTCAATGCTTCTTTGCCTCTGTACCTTTTTTCTTTTGCCTATTTTTAATTAGATTATCTATTTTCTCCTCAGAGCAATTTTTTAGAAGTTCCTCATGTATTTTAGATGAATGAGTACACTTTAGATGGTGAAACACAGAAGTTTTCTTTCAGAGTGTTAAATGACATAGCCATTGGTAACACTACAGAAATGATTTAATTGAAGAACAGAGTTACAACAGGAGCTCATGTTTCTTCTGTGATTGAGAAAATTAGAAACCTGCTACTATAAATGTGATATCTAAAGCCATTCTGTGACTCGTAGAGCCACATCAAGATCAGAAAACTTAAAACAAAAAGGCCATTCTCAAAAAGTTCCCATGATCAGAAAGCCACTGTTAACAACTACAGCTTCTAGACACCTCTGCAAAAAGTCACTAGGAAAATGAATGTTCTACATAATTCTTATTAAATGAATCAAGTGACCACACATTGATATTTCTGCTAATGCTGCCACAGAAAACCAGACACCCTCAGAATTGTCTTTGCTAGCTGAAACAAAAGAAACAACAAAAACAGACCCAACATCATATGGCCAAAATTATGGAAAAATGCAGAATTCCAGCCCCTGCAATATGGGAAAACACTCCAGAGAGATGTTAAAATGGCTATCGGCTTCAATGCATCACATCTACCTGCAATTAAAATGGAGGTTTCCCTCACTATCCCAAAATAGGATGTTCTTAAACCTTTCATTAGCTGAAATGGCATAAAGCAGTGGTTCTCAACCTTTCTAGTGCCGCGACCCTTTAATACAGTTCCTCATGTTGTGGTGACCCCCAACCATAAAATTATTTTCGTTGCTACTTCATAACTGTAATTTTGCTACTGCTGTGTTTTCCGATGGTCTTAGCAAGGAAACTAGGAAAATGGCCTGGAAGAATAATGCAGGGACAAGAGGATCCCAAAAATGGCACCGGGAGAGTGAAGGATTCCAGCTTCACCACATTGAGCACCTGTAGGCAAGTGCGTAATATTTGTTTTTTTTTTTTTTGTTTGTTTGTTTTTACTTATGTGAAAAGGGACATACCTATGGGGATTGCCAACTCTGCACTAATGACATTGTTGAAGATAATTCTCTGAAGTTTCCCCTCAGCTTGCATGGTTAAAGGAATGAGTCGGGCAGAATTACATACTCATGCTCAGGATAGTTCTAATTCACCTCCTTCAAATAAATTTTATAAGTAAGTTCTAAACTACCTGGCTATTATCTGAAACTTAACATGTGGAGAATTGCTTCTTAGGAATGGTTTTCTTCCCATGTTGTGCCAAGACTATAACTTAATTAGGGAGCTTCACTACCATCAGCAAGTTTGTGTGCTGGAAACCAGCTATTTTAAATCACAGATTTTCTCATTTAGCCTTTGAATGATCCTAGAGATAAGAAAGCTTGCCTTGCTACTGTATTTCTCCCAAGCTGTCTTTGGAGATGGGATTGTTGCTCCCTTGGGGGGATTTTAGACTACAGCTGTGCTAATTGCATGAAAGGCAATGTTATATATGAGTTATCAATCTTCACAAAACATATAGATAAGTAAAGAAGAGCTGAGGTCAAAAGAAGGTCTGTTTTCAAGTGCTTTATAATTTTTATACTCTACAGTCTCAGATGTAGTAAAGACATCTGTGTTACGCTTAAAATAAGTGACTTTAACCAACTTTAATTTCTTATAGTGTGGTTAATTTTTTGTAGCAGGAGTAGAAAAGTGCAATCTCTTTTTTTGAGGGTAAACATAGCAAAATGTATAGAATTCATACATCAGAATAGGTTGAAACTCCTCAATTACATTGCATTTGGAATTTTTTCAATTTATTTTCCACAAGGGCAGGCTCTTAGTAGTGTCATCACTTTAGTGACCATAATAATTAAAAAACACACTTTTATTTCATAATCAAGAAATATGCAAACATTTTTGAAGGTGTAGAATTAAAATTTCTAGAGTTACTTTAAAATTCATTTTAACACTACATGTATTCATTCTGATGAGTAACTACATTTTCAAGTATACTTCAAGTATATAACATATAACCTTGCAAATGAACACTAGAAATATAAGCAATTTCTCATTAAAAGTGGCAACTTAGTGTCATGCAGTTCTATTTTACCCTTTTATTTATTTAGAGGTAAAAATAAGACAAGTAAAATGCATAGGTTCTCCAGCAGTTCAAATTCTGGGATATTCAATTACTTGGTGGCACTGATCATTAGATTAGATACATCTCAGCACATCACAGAGGATGAAAAGATTCCTCCAGAGACAAAGGTGCTTTAGAGCAATTCCACTTCTAATTATGTTTCCTATAAGATTTTGTTTGTGTTTGATTTAAAACAAGATGTAATCTGCTAGAGAGAGAAAGAAATAAAAAGATTAACATCACCTTATTATCTAGTATGAAATGAGCCTGAGCTCAGGCTGATTTGATGAAAATAATTTATAGAATTTTTTGTTCTATTAAAGAGGAGGTTGCCACCAGACAGATCATATGAGCAGATGTATTAATGTAGCATGGTGTACCAGTATAGGATCAGCAGCTAATGTCTATAACAAAAATGTTTACCTTTACTATTACATACCTAAAGAAAATTCTGGTATTGGTTCATTCTTGGACTCTGACCTTCATAAATTCTTGATGATAAGTGAAATGTAAGGGCCTGCAACATATGTATCAAGTTCAACTGAATTATAAATTATAAAGATTTTTTGATTATTTATTTCATACTTAGCATTAGAAAAGAGTAAACTTGTAAAAGCATTTTTCTACACACAATGAAACTAATTCAGGCTGCATCCTTATTAAGTTAGTTCTAGACATTGTAAATTTGAAAAAAAAATATACTATTTTTACTTGCCCATTAATTATAGATTTACTAGAGGCCTGGTGCGCAAAACTCGGGCACTGGGAGGGGGTTCTCAGCCCAGCCTGCACCCTCTCCAATCCGGAAACCTGTGGGATTGGGCCTAAACAGGCAGTCGGACATCCCTCTCACAATCTGGGACTGCTGGCTCCCAAATGCTTGCCTGCCTGCCTGCTTGCCTCAAATCGTTTCTGCCTACCAGCCTGATCACCCCCTAACCACTGCCCTGCCAGCCTGATCATAGCCTGACTGCTCCCCTGCCGGCCTGAATGCCCCCAACTGCCCTCCCCTGCCAGCCATATCACCCCCAACTTCCTTCCCCTGCAGGCCTGATCACCCCTAACTGCCCTCCCCTGCTGTCCTGGTCGACCCTAATTGCCCTCCCCTGCCAGCCTGGTCCTCTCCAACTTCCCTCCCCTGCAGGCCTGTTCGCCCACAACTGCCCTCCCCTGCAGGCCTGGTCTCTCTCAACTGCCCTCCTATACCAGCTTGGTCACCCCAACTACACTCACCTGCAGGCCTGGTTGCCCCCAACTGTCCTCCCATGCCAACCTGGTCCACTCCCACTGCCCTCCCCTGACGGCCTGATCACCCCCAGTTGCCCTACCCTACAGGCCTGGTGTCCCCCAACTTCCCTCCCCTGCAGAACTGGTCCCTTCCAACTGTCCTCCCCTACAGGCATGATCCCCCCCAACTGACCTCTGCTGCTGGCCTGGTCACCCACAGTTGCCCTACCCTGCTGATCTGGTCGCCCACAACTGCCCTCCCCTGTAGGCCTGGTCGCCCCCAACTGCATTCCCCTTCAGGCCTGGTCTCCCTCCACTGCCATCCCATGCCGGCTCTGTCACCCCCAACTACCCTCACTTGCAGGCCTGGTTCCCCTCAACTGCCCTCCCCTGCATACCTGGTCCCCTCCAATTGCTATCCCCTGCAGGCATGGTTCCCCCCAATTGCTATCCCCTGCAGACATGGTCCCGCCAACTGACCTCTGCTGCTGCCCTGGTCTCCCCTAACTCCCCTCACCTGCAGGCCTGGTCACCCCCAACTGCCCTCACCTGCAGGCCTGGTCACCCCCAACTGCCCTCACCTGCAGGCCTGGTCACCCCCAACTGCCCTCCCCTGCAGGTCTGATCTCCCTCAACTGCCCTCCCAAGCAGGTCTGGGCCCTCCCAACTGCCCTTCCTGCAGGCCTGGTTACCCCCAATTGCCCTCCCTCCCCTGCAGGCCTGGTCCCCCCAAACTTTTCTCCCTCCCGTACAGGCCTGGTCACCCCCTACTGCTCTCCCCTGCCAGCCTGGTTGCCCCCACCTGCCCTCCCTTTCCAGGCTGGTAACCCCCAACAGTCCTACCCTACAGTCCTGGTTGCTCCCAACTGCTTTCCCCTGCTGGCCTGGTTGCCCCCAACTGCCCTCCCCTACCAGCCTGGTCATCCCCAACAGGCCTACCCTGCTGGCCTGGTCGCCCATAACTGCCCTCCCCTGCAGGCCTGGTCTCCCCAAACTGCCATCCCATGCCGGCTCTGCCGTCCCCAACTATCCTTACCTACAGGCCTGCTCACCCCCAACTGCCCAGCCTGCAGGCCTGCTCACCCCCAACTGCCCTCACCTGCAGGCCTGGTCTCCCTCAACTGCCCTCCCATGCTGGCTCAGTCGTTCCCAACTACCCTCACCTGCAGGTCTGGTTCCCCTCAACCCTCCCCTGCATACCTGGTCCCCCCCAATTGCTATCCCCTGCAGGCATGCCCCCCCCCCCCCCACAACTTCCCTCTACTGCTGGGCTTGGTTGCCCACAACTGCCCTACTCTGCAGGTCTGGTCCCCTTCAACTGCCCTCCCCTGCAGGCCTGGTCACCCCCGACTGCCCTCCCTCCCCTGCAGGCCTGGTCCCCCTCAACTGCCCTCCCCTGCAGGATTGGGCCCCCCAAAGTGCCCTCCCTCCCCTGCAGGTTTGGTCCTCCTCAACTGCCTTTCCCTGCAGGTCTGATCTCCCTCAACTGCCCTCCCAAGCAGGTCTGGGCCCTCCCAACTGCCCTTCCCTGCAGGCCTGGTTGCCCCCAATTGCCCTCCCTCCCCTGCAGGCCTGGTCCCCCCAAACTGCCTTTACTCCCCTGCAGGCCTGGTCCCCCCAAACTTTTCTCCCTCCCCTACAGGCCTGGTCACCCCCTGCTGCTCTCCCCTGCCAGCCTGGTTGCCCTCCCCTGCAGGCCTGGTCCCTTCCAACTGCCCTCCCCTACAGGCATGATCCCCCCCAACTGACCTCTGCTGCTGGCCTGGTCACCCACAATTGCCCTCCCCTGCTGGCCTGGTTACCCCCAATGTCCTCCCCTGCTGGCCTGGTCGCCCCAACTGCCCTCCTGTGCCGGCCTTGTTGCCCCTAATTGCCCTCCCCTGCAGGCCTGGTTGCCCCAAACTTCCCTCTCTTGCTGGCCTATTCACCCCTAACTGCCCTCCCCTGTGGGCCTGGCCACCCACAACTGCCCTCCCCTGCTGGCCATCTTGTGGCAGCTATCTTGTGATCACATGGTTCCACAATTGTCCTCCCCTGTCAGCCTGGTTGATATATAGCACATGTCTTTTTGTGCAAGGGCATGACATTCAATTTGCATATTACCTCTTTATAGGATGTGGGAAATGTTTGAAAATAAACAGCATATTCTTGCATGTACTATCAATGTTTATGTATTGAAATAGAAAAGGGCTTATTACTCTGAAAAACTTTAGAAACTAGAAAAATAGACAAATGCAATTTGTGGTAGTTAATAATATACAACTTAAATCTTGTTTCCCATTGTCTTCTCAACATACAGTAAGTGGAAAATTTTTTCTTGACCTTGAAAACAATATCAGTCTTTGGCTTCAAAATTTTAAACCTCACTTAAAGATGGTGAAAATTTCTCTAGTTGTATTAAATTAACAGAATCTCAATTAAAAAGTTAGAGTGGCCAATCTATAGCAATCAAAATGCTTATAATAGTTCTTTAAAAAATTTATCTTTATTGTTGAAAGTATTACAGATGTCCCCTTTTCGTCCCCATTAATGCCCTGCACCCCATACTCCCCCAGGCCTTCACCTCACTATTGTCTATGTCCATGGGCTATGCATATATACATATATGTTTCTTGCTGCATTAGAAATATATCTAACATGATTGTGACTGGCAGAGCCAGTATTTCTCTCAGAATTGTGGATTCATTCTGCTGAACTCTCCTAGGCTCAGCTGATCTAATCTGGATCCAAGGCTTCATTCATTTCAGGTCTTTCTCACCTGTCTTCATCATTCTTCAACCAGCTACTATCCAGAAAATCTTCCGTGGTAAATAACAGAAGTACAAGAGAGCACTACAAATCCTGCAAGCACCTTATTTAAAGCTTCTGCTCTCATCATATTTACTAACATTCTATTTGCCACAGAACCTCACATGGCCCAGCTCAACATCAGTGAGGTGAGGAATTATACTTCCCACAATGGGGTGGGAGACAAGAAAAGGGAAGAAGGGGAACAAACAAATGTTGGAAAACAATATAATTTACCATGATGCCACACCTGATTTAACAGCAATTCCTCTCCCATTCTACAGTGTAGGCCCATAGTAATCTGTCAATTTGTAATTGGGATGGTAGGTATGGTATTCTATTCTAATTCCTCCCTGTCCTTATAATAACCATATTAACTCATTCATAGCTAGAGAGTGGGGATGTGATAGAAAGGGAGACAATTAAAGGAAGAGATCAGTAAAATTTCTGACACGAATGGTCATTGGTATGAGATGATTTGCTCTGTGTTCGTGGTTGATGCTTAAATAGAGATAATATTGTGGATTCTGTTCTTTGTGCTGAACACATTCTCCTAATGGTACTCTCCAGCTGAAACTTTGAGGATATAGGTTGTACTTTCCCTTCAGCTGATGGCTTCTTCTTTAGATAACAAAATAACCCCTCCTCATAATTTCTAGAATATTTAAATACTTTCCAGGAATTTCTCTTAGGTAGGATTTTAAAAGTTCTAAGTTCACAATCCCTTCCATTTGGTTTCTATCTCTCCCAATTGGAAGCACTCCTGGATAATTTGACTTACCATTGAAAGGTAGTCCAATTGCCCCTAGAAGCCATTACATCTCCTAGTTGCTCTCCTTCTCAAGCAGCTCTTCAAACAACCTCTAACCTGCTAACTCTTCTTTCCCAAATGCAGAAGATGTATCCCAAACTTTTTGTAAGAAGCCTTAGAAATTTTGTCTCTGTAATTAATGTGAAAGAAGTAGTCTCCCTATTCCATCCTTTTCTAAGAGATGAGGAAGGATGATGAGAATCATAGAGGACATCAGTTTTCTTTCAAAAAGCCTATTGACAAATTATTTTTTATTTTCTAGCACATTTTATATCTAGATCTTAAGTCAGGACTAGCAGGATGAGGGGATCCAGAATGATAAAATAAATTCTCAACCCGTTTCAACCACCTTCTTTGAAATAAATGATTTGATTTGACACTTCACTTAGATATATAGCACATATTACATTTGACACCTTGGTAAAGCTTCAATTTTAATCTCTCATTATATTTGAATGGCAGTAAAGCCAATATAGGCAGTCAAGAATATTTATTTTAATAGTTCTGGTTTCCAAGTTAACTTGAAAGTAATTCCTGAAAGAACTTAGAGTAAACATATAAAATTTCTGTCCTGCATTCATCAAAGCTTTGCTGTACTAATCTAAAATGCATAATTTTTTAAATTTAATATTTTAAAAATTTATTTATTGTCTAAAGTTTTATATATATCTCCTTTTTTCCCACTTGACCCCCCCCATAAAATGCATATTTTTTTATAATTCAATCATTTGCATAAATTTTGATGAAAACAAAATTTTTAACTTTTAAGAACATTTTGATCAGTTTTGATTTTATGACTTGGTTTTCTTAAAAATCAGAAAAGGGATAAATGGTATTGTGTCTACTTTCAATGATGAAACAAAGAGTAAACTAATTTGAAGTCCTCTCAATATTTATTCCCTCTGGTAATTAAGTTTTTTCATATGCATATGAGTATTTCCTTAGTTCCAGGAAGCCTTTCCTAATCCAGGCTCAATTAGAACACCTGGTCCATGCTACCGTAAGTCCCTGTACTTTTTCCACCACATTAACATTTTATTTTAATGATTTAATGTTGGCTTCCCCACTATCCTGGAAACTCTGTCAGAGAAGACAGCTTGTCTGATTTAAATAAAGGCTACCCTGCATATGGATAGCAGAAGGCAGTGGCTCCAGGTATATTTTAGGTGAATGAATAAATGAGTGTGTTCATAGGCAGCTGAATTATGTTTCTCTCTCTCTCTCTCTCTCCTCAAGAGACATTTCCTAAGAATGCATTGCAGTTTAATAATGTCAACAAATGTGATTAAAGGCAGTTTCCTATTAGTGACCAGTTAATTATCTCATATCTATTATACTTATCTTGATGAATGTATGATCCAATGCACTTCGAGGAGTTCCATATGCACCCAGATCAGCAAAATATTGGCCTCTGTTTATTTCTGCCTGCATTCCACCCAACATTGTTAAATTCTAGACTTTTTGATTTGCATTCAAACAATGGAATAAGATGCATGTCTTTGCATAACCTAACAATGACTCTAATTTCTCTATACTGTGTAATAACTGGTCTTTAATACTTAAAAATCCTGTAAAAACATACATTTTTTCATATGTCTAAGCAGTACTCTTTCTACCATGACTCTCTTTTTGGCTTCATATTTATTTTGTGTTCTAAGCCACTCTTAAACATGCTATTTTTCTATAGGTAAATGGCTAAAGGATATGTTTTAAAAATAAAACAGATTATAAAATAGTATGTTAAATATCACTATGCAGATCAAGATAAAATATTTTTTATCAAATAACTTTTAAAAATGTAATAAGAATATTAAGACATGGTAAGGTACTAGAGAGAAACTTTTAAGCAATGACTCCTTCTGGCATAACCTAAATTACAGTACTCTGCATTTTAACTATTTCAAGATTAATCCTTACTCTTTACTTTCTTATTTTCTGTCTAAGAAATAAAGCACTATGGTTTCAATCTAATGATTTTAATAGTATGCTTCCCTCATCACAAAACTTAGCCCTATATCAAGTATGAAGTATTTATTAAGGTTAATCCAACTATTCCATATCTACATGTGCTTGAAAAAGAAAAAAACCAACCACCACCAACAAAAAACTACATTTTCACTTAGCACTCACATTAACTAAGTAATTGGACCAGAAATAGGTTTATAGTTATTCAGTGAGAATAAGTTCATAGCTTGTAAATGGATGGGTTTGAATGAGGTAAAATTGAATAAGATAGAATTGTGGCATTTTGCTTGAAGAAGCTGTGTCCTAAGTTAAAAAAACACACACTAATTTGACTATTGTAAGCATGAGTCCACTCTTCCTTTTGGCTTCTTTTAACCACCCCCGCCTCAGATTTAGCTGGTCTTTTAGTCTCCCATTGATTCTACATTATTTTTCTACTAAATCTCTTTTCCTTATGGCAACCAGAGTCAGCCTTTTGCTTCCATAGAGGTATTATGCAAGATTTTCAGAAGATTAAATAGAATCTCAAAATCAAGCAATCTTACAAAGTCATACAGTTAGTAAGAGCAAAGTTAAACTGGAATTCTAGTTCCAAACCACTCCCTAATGTTGATGAATATTTATTTAGTCCTCAACTATTCAATTAAAGAGTTGAACCATTAGGTGAAGTACCTTCTACTTCCAAGACTACATGATTTTTCTCAGTGCAGATTTTCTTATTAGAATAAAGCATACTATGCCTATGTAATGATCTTTAACCTATTAAGCACTTGAGTATCTGTGATAAGCCCAACCTATTTCTAATATATCTCTCCATATACATCTATATCCATATATAATACCTGTGCATTTTTCACAAAACATATTTTAGGTACATTATTCTAAAATAGTTTTCTTTTGTTCTATCCCTACATAATCAAAACTTCATTTTCATACTTTGAAAAGAAGCCCATGTGTTATGTAATTAAATTGAAGGACATTATTCACCAACATATGATGGAGTGATTTTATAAAAACAGCTCTCTGCTTGAATCCACTTGGATGCTACATCCCAAAAAATGCTGTATTTTTCCTTTTAAACTTTTCAGGTCACATCTTCTCTGCACAATAATTTTGTGGTATAAGGAAGTGCCACTTACACCCACAAAATAGCACAGCTCAGGCTGCTTTGAATTCATGATCAGATTGAAGATGCTGTGCTCTAAGAAATAAATGTATATATATTGTTAATAAGATTTGGGTTTGGAAATAATTTGCCCACTCATGTCAGACAGAATTTTTTACTGAATTTGTAAATAGTTTAGGTCTAAATTTTTGCGATTTATGAAATAAATGCTTTCATAGTGAGAGAGTTCTACATGCATTCTTATGTATAGAAAGAGCATGTACATTTTCCAGAGAAACAAGCATTCATTTCAGCAAAGTTATTTTTTTCTGAATAGGAAATTACAAAGTTCAGAAAACAACATTATTTGTCAGAGCCCTTGGTGGTTGGTTTTAAAAATGTTGAGATGGTGCTGTAAATTGACCTAAATATAGTAATGGATTCAAAGGGAAACATTCACATTGAATGTGGTAAGTCAATAAGTAGAAGAGATATTTAGACTATAAAATTTATTATTTTGCTTAAGGCAGTATTTACTGGCACCACCATTCAAACATTGGTGAAGAACTTACTTTTTTTCTTGCATAGAAATCAAAAGACCAAATTATTACATTTAATGTGTTATATAAAATATCCTTGTGGTAGAATATTCATGATTTAGTTTATATGTTTCTGGAAGTAGAGATCACAGTGCAAAGCCAGCTAAACTTTATCTATTGACAGTCTGATGAATAATCACACACACATATGCACATGCATACACAAACTCAAAATTCAAATAGAGAGACACCCATATAAGGCTTCATTGTATTTTATTTAAATCATATGAAACAAAGAAGAAAATAGGCAATTGTGCACAGTTAATATTATATACAGGTATATTCATCTTAAGATGACATAAATACTTGAGATAAATAAGCAGAACCATTGAACATCAAACATAAAGCATGATTCAGTAACCAAATAGATTGAGTTTTAAAATGATCATTAGGCTGACAGGATGTGAAAGGTTGAAATACCAGATCTTAAATGATGTGTATGTTTCTATGATTAGAAGGTCTGGTAGCTGCAGATTAGGGCGGTTATGGGGTCTAGAGGATTGTATATTGAACCTTGTTCCTGCACTGTCACTGACTCACTGTGTCATCTTTGAAGTCATTTCACTTGAATAAACCTAAATTTCCTCATCTGGAAAGTGAGCCAATGGAATTAGATGACCTCTTAAATTTTTTAAATTCTAAATTATAGTAATTATAATTACTGAGGTTCTGCACTATCTTTGCTTATCTGTTAACTCTAGAATGGAATTTCTCTCCTTTTCACTTTTAAAATTATACTGATTCTGAAGAAATTGTGTGCCTAAACATGTTCATTACAAAGGAATTTATCTTAAGGGTTAACTGAAAAGAAGATAATAACTAATAAAATGAAATAATATGAGTAAATTTTGGATAGTACACTCTAATGTTATGCAGTCATTAAACTGAAAATTGTAAGTTAAAAAAATTTATGGCTATTAAAAAGTAGAAGAAAAAGCTGAATGTATATCCCAATTGTAACTGTATAAGTAGTACAAATACACAAACAGAGATCAGAAGAAAAAGACAAATATTTCAAAGTAATAGAATTATAGGTGAGTTTTATATTTATTTTAATTTTCATTAATGTGGTTCTAATATTTAAACAATAATGTTGGTGATGACGATAATGAATAAACATGATTCCTATTTTAAGACCTAATTTAGATGCCTTCTCCTGAATGAAAATAAATTTTCTCTTCTTAGTTATTTCTGTTGTATACTCTAAGTTTAATAGCACTTATTAATTTAAACTTTATTATATTGTTTTTTTCTATATCAGGATTCCCTAATAGATTGTAAACTTTTGAGGAAAAGAACATATCATCAACCTCTATAATTCTCCATAGCACCTAACTCTGTGCCTCATAAATAGTATGTGTTCAAAAAGTTTGCTTAATTCAATTATCTTGGTTGTACAGTGTAGAATAAAACAGACTTGAAATTGATTAATTAATCTGTTCAATATATATATTGAGAATATATTGAGAGTCAGATCCCACTTGAAGAGGCTGGTGATACAACAGCAAAAATATAAACCAAGTTTACAAAAAACTATCTACACTAATAAAAGAGAAAGATGCAAATTGACTATACCTTTGTGACACCCACCAGCCAATCAGGAATGCGTATGCAAATTAACCCAACAAAGATGGTGGGTTAATTTGCATACAGAGGCGCCGAGCGGCCAGGGGCGGGATGCTTGCATCATCACCATGGCGACGATGCAGGCATTCCACACTGCCCCAGCTGCTCCGGGCCTTTGGGCAGCATGGAAAAGCAGAAAGGCAGCTCTGGCCAGAGCAAAGGTGGTTCTGGCAGCCAGGGGAAGGAAGGCCCATTCTTGCACTAATCTTCATGCATTGGGCCTCTAGTATAAAATAAAACCTTTCAGTGCATTGCACCTAACAATGGGAAGACTGTGGCTGGAGAAAAGCAAGAAACAGAAAGGTAACATATAAGCTTTGAAGAGGGAGGCAAGGTCAGAGGATACATGACCTTGTAGGTCTTGCTGAGGAGTCTGGATTTTTATTCTAAATAGCATGGGAAGCCACTGGAAGATTTTGAGCAGGGAGGTGATGTGAACATATTAGAATTTTAAAAAGTCACTTTGTGGGCTGTTTGGAGCTATGCTTAAAGGGGACAACATTGGGAAAGGGAAAACCATCTGAAAGGTCATGAAGGAATTTTAATTGAAGATGGTGGCATAAATTTTGATGGCAAATATATCAGAGATGGTAGGATAAGTTAGGTCTCTTCCAATTTTAGGTTGTAAACACTGCTAATCTTGGTCACTCAGAGCTTTCATATCCACTTTTCAGTTGGGTCAAGTTTCTAGACTGTTCTTGCTACTGTCTGTCTGTTAAATTAATCTCTTAAATCACTAGATCTCTGCAAAATCCTAATATAAAAGAACTCAGTGTGTCCTAAATTGGCTTGTTTCTTTTTTTTTTTTTTTTTAGATAAGACGTGTATTTACCACTTTTAAACTACATATAGTACATTAATTCTTTGTTCTAATTTGCAAATGAGTATCTGAATCAAAGAATTTAATTGAAATAGCACAAAAATAGTGGGCAGAGAGAAGTAAAATGAATCAATATTTATTTTCCACCTATAGTTTGTACTATCTATATATATAGAAAAGGCTAATATGCTAAGTGTCCTTCCCTCCATCCATCTAGGTAATGCTGTCATGTAGCAATGCCTGGCTTCCTCTCCCTAGTGACTAGCCTCCTTGCAGTTTCTTCAGACCAGGAACACGACTTGCTTTATAGTCAGGTGGAAACATTTTATACTTGAACCAAATGTCTATGAAGCATTTTCCCGTGCCTCATCTCATTTGATCCTCACAGAAGTCCTGGAGTAGGCAGATAGGAGAGTAGGTGGAATCCTATTTTCTTTTCATTAGCTGGAGAACAGAGATTTAAAAAGTCTGGAAACTTGACCCAACTGAAAAGAAGAAATGGTGGACCTTGAAAATGACTTCAGGTTTTCTCACTGTGCAGAATGTAATCAAACACTGCTGCAGTTAAATATTATACCCTTTGTTCTCCCTGTGTGATCTACAATAATAATCTGCTTTGTGTTGATATTTACTGCTGTGTTGCTGACAATTACCTGAAAGAGAAGTTGGGGTGCTTCACTGGGCTGGAAAAAGTTTAGCTAAATCAGAAAATAGGTCTAATTAAACAAGTTTGCTCCATATCTATAAAAGGCTAAGTTGACTTGTGCATGCTCTTGCTGGCGCCAATCCCATACATGTGTTTCCATCTGTTGACACTTCTATTATAGAGAAAGGGCAAACAGTGATATTAAAATATTTCTTCTAATTAATTTCCTTTCACTGTGCACAGATTCGTGCCACTGGGCCACTAGTGCAGTATATAAGTCAGTTATCTATTTACAATCTCATTTAATCTGCACAAAAGCCCTATGAGATAATAATTACTATCCCCAATTTATAGATGAAATATAAACATAGTGATTTGATGATATCTTTAATATTTCTGAGCTATTAAAATTTCGAGAGAGGATTTAAACTCAGTTTAGTTTAATTTTCAAACTCTGTCCTGCTGTCAGAGCTACTTAATACAAATGCCTTACCCAAATTTGTATTTTTTTAAGTTTATCACTTAAGATTCAGTGGTTTCCTGTGAATATGTACAGTTCAATCAAGTACTTTAGTACTCAAGCCCAAAACATTCGGAACCATAGAACTAGTAAAGAAATATAAATATAATTTGTTACTTATATATGCACTAGAGGCCCATTGCAGGAAGATTCCTGCAATAGGGCTTCCTGAGGCAGTCTGCTTCCTTCCCTTCTCCCCCACCCCACTTGCTTCCCTCCCTTCTCCGCTGCCCCACTTGCTTGCTTCTCCGCAGCTTTGCTCTCTTCTGCAGGACTTGGCTTCCTTCTACACTGTCTTCAGTCTTCACTCTGCGCCTGGATATGCAAACTAACTGCCATCTTGGTTGGGTTAATTTGCATACTCACTCCTGATTGGCTTGTGGGCGTAGTGGAGGTATGGTCAATTTGCATGTTTCTCTTTTATTAGATAGGATGTTTGTGTGGTTTGTGTGTATGTGTCTGTTGAAAAGTATACTAGTTATATTCTATATTGTTAATTATTGAACTTTTAAATTATAGTTAAGTTGGTGATTTTTGTTGTTTGTTTTGGCTGCTGGTATATTGGCTTGATATAAATTTAAAAATTGGTATGTGGAACAAATTGTTTCTCAGCTCTCGTGTGTTTAAATCATCATAAATTATACACAATGGCTATTAGTGAAATTGATAAAATTTATTGTAACTTTTTGAGCTTTTAGGTTAGTTTTTCTCTCAGGATATGTTAGGATTAAAGAAGATGTAGGGGCTATGCTTAATTTCATTTATTACAAATGTATTTGAAAGTATATAGGTTAGAGAAATTCCATTTGGTAAATATACCTTAATTCTCCATTACTCAGCTACATTGATTTTTCTTTTACTTTTTTTGTCATTGACTATTTCCTAAAAACTTATATACTGACAATATACTGCTAATTTTCCAATATGTACAGAATCAAATTAGAAGACCCATAAAACTCCCCAAGCTATAATTGAACATTTGGAATTCATGAAATGAAATTCTGATGTTTCAATAAATGTAGTATATATGCATGCTGCCTTTCAATGACTTTTGAAGTGAAGTTAGTCTTGTTCATATGATACAATATTATTGTTAATAGGGCAACGTGGTTTCAAGAGGCACGGATTAATGAATCAAATTAAGTATCATATTGGATTTGTCCTCTATGACAGAATTTTATGTAGAAGTAATAAAATACTATCTCCATCAAAATATTGTCAATTTACTTAAAATTAAATCAATATTTTCTTAAAAATCTAATGACCCAGAAATATATAAAACCATAATTACATTTTTATTCTCTTATGGTTCTGTGATGTTTTTCTCTTGGAATTGTTCAAGAAAAGAAAACTTGTGTAATTAAGTTTATTTTATTTTAAGTTTATTTACTATATTATTTTCGGTGACCAAACCTGGCAATGAGGTCCATATTTTATAAAACCAATCTTGATAAGATGCTGCAAGAAGTTATGTAGCTAAAATTTTTTAGTTCAATGTCCATTTTGACTTGCTTACGAAAATTTCACAGTATCTCAAGGTGGTTTTTAATCGATAGCAAATACATCAGTTAAGATGACCTCTTCTTTTCCATGTATAGCTGAAACTTGTTCAAGTTTATTCAAGGACAAACAGTTATGGCATCATCTGTAGATCTAATAGGAATTCACGATCTTAGGCCACACCCCAGACCCATTGAATCAGACTTTTCATATTTATGAATTCCCTAGGTGATTCACATGCACATTAAAGATTGAGAAGCACTCTCCTAATGCATCCCTTCTCATTAACTTCCTTCTAATTCTGAAAAAAAAACAAAACCAACACATATCTTTTGGCTACTTTAATCCATGGTCCATTAACACATGCTGGCACTCTGTAGTCTTCTTCACAATGATCGTAGGAAGAACCTATTATGTTTTGCTGTAGTGCAGTGTACCATTTGTCCTCTTTAATATTTTTTGGAGGCCTTTCTGAGAATTTTACCTGACAACTGTATTCAAATTGAAAAAAATATTACCACCTAAATGCTTTCTCCTTGTCTTCTTGGAAAACAAGTATTGCTTTCAAGATTGAGCTTAAGCTCCATGGATATATTTGCTGGGTGCTTTAAGTAAATGACTTGAATTTTTAACACTATGAAGTAGGTTGCCACTAGTATCCCCATTTGCGAATAAGGAAACACATTTAGTAATGTGACCATAGTCAGACAAAGAATAAATAATGAACTGATATTTCAACTCATACCATATGACTCCAGAGAAGTTAATCTTTGCCACAATGTCATGATACATTGGAAATCCATGTTTAGAAACATGGATTCTGAAGTCTCATGTGTTTACTTCCAATATATTTTCTTGTTATTACTTTATATGACATTATATTTTTCCACCTCTAAGTTTATTTTTACTGTTTCTATGTTTTCCTTCTTATACATACTTCTAACTTTGTCTTTCTTTTTTTTTTTTTCTTAATTAGTATTTTTATTGTAAAACATAGTTCATGGTCAGGGGAAAATTTCAGAAAAAACATTGAAAAGTAAAAGTCATTTTTCATGTACCTATAAGTACATACATGTGTATTTATGTTACAGAACAATTAATATTCCATATGTAGTATCTTACAAATTTCATGTTACCTCCATTTAATGCCTTGCCTTGACATTTTAAAGATCTCCAACATTAATCTATATAACTTTTAAGGTTGAAACTCATTTCAATTATCTATTTTTTTTCCTTCTTACTCACTGAATAATTTTTGCAGTATTTGTGCTCAAATTTAGAAATGGGAGGTTCAAACATTTGGCTAAGTTTGAAGTCTTTAGTAAGGTTTTAAATGTATGTCCTATATAATAAAAGGCAAATATGCAAATAGACCAAACGGTGAAACAACCAGAATAACCGAACAACCAAACAACTGGTCACTATTATGTGCGCTGACCACCAGGGGGCGTGTGTAGAATATGGCGGGCATTGGCCGTGGCAGGACGGTAGAGCAGGTAAGCAGGGGCACCAAACCAAGGCGGGGTGCTGGTTGCTGTCATCAGGGCGAGCTTCTGGTAGTTACTGAAACTTCTTTGCTTCCACGCCGGCCCCACTCACACCCGCTGCTGGCGCCAGAGCCACAGCTCGCACCCACTGCCAGCGCCGGCCCCTCTTGCACCTGCTGCTGGTGCCTGGCACCGGTCCTGATTGCTTGGCTCCATCAGTGGGTGTGAGCAGTGGCTGCTGGCCCTGATCATCCCTGAGGGCTTCTCCACCTCCCCCTGCTCCTGAGGGGCAATCAGGGCAGCAGCCGCTGCTCACACCTGCTGCTGCACAGGTCCCAATCACTCCGCGCCGTCAGTACATGGAAGCAGTGGCAGCAGGAGCGGGGCTGCCGGCAGACAGCAGACTGGGGGCTGTGGCAGGAGGGCCAGGCGAGGTGTGGAGGATTGGCTGAGACTCACCCTTGTACCTACTGTAGGCTCACGGCCCACAGTTCCTTTCAAGGTGCACATATATGTGCACTGGGCCCCTAGTACATATGTACTCAGCCTGGCCTGCACCCTCTTGCAATTCAGGACCCCTCAGGGGATGTTGGAGAGCTAGTTTTTTTTTTTTTTTTTTGCAGTTGACATATAATATTATATTAGTTTCAGGTGTACCACACAGTGATTACACACTTATATACCTTACAAAGTGATCACCCCATAAGTCTAGCACCCATCTGACACCATACATGGTTATTACAATGCTATTGACTATATTATCTCTGCTGACTTAACATCCCCATAGCTATTTTTATTTTTATTTTTATTTATTTATTTATTTTTTCTTTTTTTTCTTAATTAAATCTTTATTGTTCAGATTATTACAGGTGTTCCACTTTTTTTCCCCCATAGCTCCCCTCCACCTGATTCCCCACCCCACCCCATGCCCTTACCCCCCGCCACTGTCTTCATCCATAGGAGTAAGATTTTTGTCCAATCTCTTCCCGCACCCCTCACACTTGCTTCCCCTGAGAATCGTCAGTCCACTCCCTTTCTATGTCCCTGATTCTATTATATTCACCAGTCCATTCTGTTCTTCAGATTTTTTTATTCACTTGATTTTTAGATTCACTTGTTGGTAGGTATGTATTTGATGTCATTTTGTTGTTCATAATTTTTATCTTTACCTTTTTCTTCTTCTTCTTCTTCTTAAAGAATACCCTTCAGCATTTCATGTAATCCTGGTTTGGTGGCGATGAACTCCTTTAGCTTTTTCTTGTCTGTGAAGCTCTTTATCTGACCTTCAACTCTGAATGATAGCTTTGCTGGGTAGAGTAATCTTGGTTGTAGGTTCTTGCTGTTCATCACTTTGAATATTTCTTGCCACTCCCTTCTGGCCTGCATAGTTTCTGCCGAGAAATCAGCTGACAGTCGTATGGGTACTCCCTTGTAGGTAATTAACTGTTTTTGTCTTGCTGCTTTTAATATTCTCTCTTTGTCTTTTGCCCTTGGCATTTTAATTATGATGTGTCTTGGTGTGGTCCTCTTTGGATTCCTCTTGTATGGGGTTCTGTGCGCTTCCTGAACTTGTAAGTCTATTTCTTTCACCAGGTAGGGAAAGTTTTCTGTCATTATTTCTTCTAATAGTTTTTCAATATTTTGCTCTCTCCCTTCTTCTGGCACCCCAAAAATTCGGATGTTGTTTCGCTTAAAGTTGTCCCAGAGGCTCCTTACATTATCTTCATATTTTTGGATTCTTTTTTCTTTTTGTTTTTCTGGTTGGATGTTTTTTGTTTCCACATATTTCAGATCTTTGGTTTGATTCTTGGGGTATGTTGATCTACAGTTGAGTTTCTGTATATTCTTTATTTCAGACAGTGTATGCTTCATTTCTGACTGATCCTTTTCCATTTTTTTGGCATTGTCATTAAGGTCCTTGAAGGTCTCACTAAGCTCCTCAGAAGTGTCATCAAGTTTCTCGGCGGTTTTTAGAAGATTCTTGAGTAACCTTATACATGTGATTCTGAACTCTATGTCATCCAGTAGTTTGCTTTCCTCCGTTTCTTTCATTCGTGACATGTTTCTTTGTTTCTGCATTTTGGCTGCTTCCCTGTGTTGATGGAGTGGCTTTGTGTGGTAGGTGACCTATAGGGGGCAGTAGCTCAGCCTCCCCAATCACCTGATGTGGATGCTCTTGGTACACCCCTTTGTGGGCTGAGTGCAAAGTCTTGGTGTAGTTAAACCTGAATTGCTGTTGGTACGCTGGGAGGAATTGACCTCCAGGCCAATTAGCTGTGAGCACTCCCTGTGTCTATAATGGAAGAAGTGCTGCGCTGAAGACACACTTATGGGGCAGGACTTGTTTCAGTGAGGCTTTGGTGCTCACTGAGTCTGCCTCTTGAATGTGTCACTTATGGATGTGAGGAGTTGAAATCTGGTGTCTCACACTGACCACTAGGTACACTGGCTTCTGGATCTCCAATGGGGTGCAGGTCAGCTACTGTCTGAGGCCACTCCGCAGGAGCTACAGTGAGAGCTGCAGTTTTCTCCTCTTTGCTTGGGGTTTGGAGGTTTTGGAGCTGTCTGACCCAGGCTGCAAGTTTGCTAGGTTAAGCTGTGATAGGGCAGGCTTTCTTATGCTAATTGAGCTGCTTGAAGCTTGGGTGGGTTTGTAGGTTGTGCAGGGCGGGGCCTCAGGGCGTCACTAGGTTAGGGCGTGGCAAACAGCAATGGCTGCTAGTAAGCCGGCTCTGTGTCCCCGACCGCGTCTTGGAGTCCTGTGCCCCAGTGCCGTAAACAATTATTCCTGCGCGCAGCTCTGCAAGCAAGCCACTCTCACTGGCAGACAGTCCAGCTTCTCCCCGTAGGAGTTTGGGTCCCCCGCGTCTCCCCAGAGACTGGATTTCAGAGTAATCGGGGGCTTGTCTCTGTTCAGGTTGAAAAAAGCAACGCACCCAGTCGCCCGCCGCCAGCCCGGATCACGCGCCTCCGTACCTCAGCTTTTCAGCGCTCGTGCACGTCTCAATGCTCTTTTCTCTTTCCTTCTAGTTGTAGAACTTCCACTCAGCCAGCTTTCCCGTGGTTCTGGGTGATAGACGTTTTGTCTTTTAGTTGCAGTTTAAATTGTTGTGGGAGGCAGCAGTTTAGGTGTTTACCTATGCCGCCATCTTGGATTCCTCCCTAACTTTGTCTTTCTTCCATGATTACTAATTATGTACCTCATATATAGTATCCATATTTTCCTAAGCTGTTTCAAGATTTTCTACATCAAGTTATGGTACTCTTTCTTTGCTCCTAACACAAAGATAAACATATTCATTCATTTCCTCATTTAATCCTTAAGAATATTTATTTTGGGTCAGGTACTGTGCTAAGCACTAAAGTTGTAATAATGGGAAAAGTATCTGAGTCTCTGCATTTAAATTGGGGCCAGCTTATTTAAAGGAAAAAGACATCAAATCACTATTATACTAATAAGTATATAAATACAACTAATTAGAACTTTATGGACCAAATATGAAGGTTATAATGGCATACAGAATGGGACTGAGCAGGATTTCAAAAAGTAAAAATTGAGGGGAGGTATATACATTAAGAAACATCTTCAGCAAAGGTTTCATGGAGAAGGAAGGGTGACATAAAATGGGATGGGAGAGAAGGTTTGGTAATGTGCTCCATGCCTCAACCCAGTCAGAATGCCAAGATCTACTTCCACACTTCTAAATAAGGCACTGTCATGAGTTCAGTTGTGCCCCCTACCAAAAGATATATTGAAATCTTAACCTCTGGTACTTGAGAATATGACCTTATTGGGAAATAGTCATTACAGTTGTAATTAGTTAAGGTACATGATGCCATCCTGGAGTAGGGTGGGCTCTTAACCCAATATGACTATTGTCCTTAGAAGAATACAGTCATATGAAGACACAGACACAGGAAAAATCCCATCCTATCTAACAAAAGAGTAATATGTAAATTGACTGTCACTCCAATACATAAGATGGCTGCCCCCATGTGGTCAAAGATGGCTGCCCCCATGTGGACACAAGATGGCTGCCACAAGATGGCCAGCAGGGGAGGGCAGTTGGGGTGATCAGGCTAGTAGGGGAGGGCAGTTGGGGGGGGGAACTGGGCTGGCAGGGGAGGGCAGTTAGGGGCAATCGGGCCGGTAGGGGAGCAGTTGGGCATCGATCAGGCTGGCAGGGGAGTGGTTAGGGGGTGATCAGGCTGGCAGGCAGAAGTGGTTAGGTGCAATCTGGCAGGCAAGCAGGTGAGCCATTGGGAGCCAGTAGTCCTGGATTGTGAGAGGAATGTCCCAGATTGGAGAGGGTGCAGGCTGGACTGAGGGACACACACCTCCCTTCCCTCTCTGCCCGCCCCTCCCTGCACGAATTTTAAGCACTGGGCCTCTAGTATGATAATAAAGGCAGATAATGGAGTTAGGCAGCTGCAAGCCAAAGATTGTCAGCAAAACTTCAGAAGCTAGGCAGAGGTGAGGAAGGATTTTCTTGGAGGTTTCAGAAGGACCATGGTGCTACCAACATCTTAATTTGAGATTTCTACCCCCAAAACTATGAAACAGTAATATTCTATTGTTTGAAACAATTCACTTTGGGCTATTTTGTTACAACAGCCCTAGGAAACTAATATAGCCCCTTCAACTACAGCATTGAAAACCTGCTTCTATTTTTTTTTTCTATTAGAATGTTACCAAGCATAAGTTCCAGTACAGTAGTACAGTCTAATGTATAAAAATCTTTTAGAATTTAGCATCAAATGGGGAAAGGACATTTTCTTTCTGAAAATGAGAAATTAAAAGCAGAAAATTAATGAATCAGAGCAACTGTATAAAATTGGGATTAGCATTTTTGTTTCCTTGCTTGTGTATGTGCATATATGTCCTAGAAAAAATATAAATAAATTTGTTCAATGTAGTTAGCACAACACATTTTATTGCATAATGGACATTGCTTGCAAAATTTTTTAATTATGAAATAAAAACCGGTAATTACAAAATCAATCATTTGAAAAACCAGTACCATTAGGCATGAAAATAAAGGAATCAACCACCAAAATCCTTTTTTTCTCTCACTCAAAATACTTTTCAAAATATTGCTAATGTTTCTGAGAAACTAATCACACAATATATCAGAGTTCATCTAACTTCAAGTTCCACTTCTTGCAGAATATTTCTGGCATAATTTGGAACACTAGACAATGGAAAGTAATAATTTTCTTCCACCAATGATATAGTTCCTTTATGAGAGCCAAAGATAATAAAATTAGAGGATGTGTAATTTTTAAAGAAATGTCATTGCATTCAGGGTGCAAATGCCTGTTATTTATAAGATATGTATATATATATATATATATATATATATATATATATATATATCCACTGCTTCTTTCTTTTTAAAAATATTTTTATTGATTTCAATATAAATAAAATTAAATATTTGTAGACAGAAAAAATGCACATCACTGAAAACTAAATTAACCCTATATCCTATCAGAAATCTCCTCTACCCTTATGTCAGTGGGTCACATTGAAAAAACAAACAAAAAACACCACTAGGCTTCAGTTTATATAATCTGGGTCCTTTTCATGAAATGGGCATAACCTGTTAAAATTTGTTGTCTCTCCCCTACAGGTTTGAGAATACCAATTTTAGTCATACTCTGAAAGCCTTCCAACAATGATTAAAAGTAAGGAAATGTGTTCGAGGAACATAGGGAAAACCAAAGACAGGATAAGAACATGATAAGGCAGATCTAGAAAATTTCTGACAGTTTATAAACACCAATGTTTATCTCTGGCTTTTTCTGGCATCTGTTTTGTGCTCCCAAGCTTTTCTCTTTCCAATATTTAATGCAAAACAAGTCATGGTGCAAACACATGGTAGAGCTCTATTCTGCTAAACTAAAGGTTGATAGAGGAAAAACATTTAAAACTGAATTATGTAACTAAAATTTCTCTTCAGGAAAGATAATTTTTCTTTTTAAAATAAAAAATGTATATATTTAAGGTGTACAACATGATAATTTGATATACAGCCCCTCTAATACACAACTAGATGTCTTACGGTGAGAATCAATGAGGTGGACAAGTTACCTGAGAAGGTTGGTTTACTAGTATGATCAGTCCAGGATTTTTGGAATTTAGTTAATGTATTTTTTGTTTTGTTTAGTGTTTTTGTTTGTTTTTTACCAACCAGTGGGTGGTTTCTCATGAAAGAGTCCAGAGAAGCCAATGACAAATGAAGGAATAGATATGTTTTTCTTTTATCTAAGTCTTAAGCAGTTAACATGCAACCCAACTGAGTTTATTTCTAAAACTCAATTTATTAGAAAACCATCTGACTGCAGAAAGAAGTTTTGAGAAAAAATAGTTGAAGTATTTGTGTGTGTGCATTTCTAAAGATGAAGTAGCAATTCAGAACTTTCAATTCCACTTTAGCTTAGTTATGGAAGGAGATAAATGACCAATCCACACTTTTGTTTTATCAACCTCTTCTTATAAAACACTGCTAGCATAGACAAAAAGAAAAGGACTTTTACAACTCAACTACTATGAATCCTTATTAATCTTGGTTATTCTCATAGGAAATTCTCAAAGGCCCAAATTACCATAAGTTATGAGGGGTTAAAAAAATCTGTGCATTCCCATCATATGGAACACACATTAAAGTAGATTTTCTTTTAAATCAATGCTTCTCTGTAACTTAGGTATTCCAGTGGTTTTTTTTTTTTCTTTTCAGTTTATGGGTAAGAAATGTAACACACAGATATATTTGAACACATTAGAATCTAAGCTGTGTGCAATTGTTTTGCATGCATGTAAGAATCTTTACTGAATTAAACAACTTGAAATGATTTTGATATTACAATCATTTATTTTTTACTTGTCCTTATCCTTAAATGTCAAAAATGTATTTAATTTTTTACCAATGAACTGTAAAAAAATAGAAATATTGGAACCAGGAAAAAGTCTATGGGTAGATGGTCTATGATCTTTGGTTCTTTGCTATACATGTTAATACTCCCTAAAGAAAAAGGGCCCAAATCTTGTCATTCACATTTTAATGGTTAATGAAAATAGTCACAATTTATTTTAAGATTGTATTTTTTATCATTCTGCTTTCCTTCTAGCCCAGTCTATGTGACTCACAAGATGAGATTCTCTCATCTCACAATGGGACTCAAAACACACCAGAGCAATAATGAGGGTTTAACTAACTCCAGTTGTTCCAGGATTGCTTTTTATGGACTAGGAGTAAGAGCTTCACTTTTTTCTCCCCAATTTAATGGTAGTAGTTTTATATTCTCTCCCTTATTCTAGGAAGTTCTAAAGAATAGCATTGTATTGTAGACCTGAGCAGCTTTTTAGGACCTATAGGGACAGTAGCTGGGCTTATCAGTTCTTGGCAACAACATCACCTCCATGAAAGGAGATTTATTGATTGAAAGGATGATTCACCAGCCTTTGCACATAAAAGACTCTCTCAACAACTAAGAAGAGTTTCAAAGGTCAATAGCTAACATTTTATGCTGCCAAACTATAATGTAAATGACTTCTCATTTTGATCTTGTCAGTTTTTTCCTCTAATTTTTCCTTTTACTATTAAAGAGATGATAGTAAAAAAAGAGAAATGTTGAAACTAAAAAGGAGTCTATATAATATTAAAAATCTTTTTCTTTTAAATACCTGTAAAACAGAATTAAAATAAATTCAAATTTTGTGTTCACTAATTGTCCAAATTAAATACCGGAACCAAATTTTCTGCCCTTAAATTGTTTCTGTAATCTACTGTGCTGTGTTTATATCCAGGAAGTACTGATTTTATCACCTACATGTTCTAAAGCATAAATTCAATGATCACTTTAATTTCAAGCTTACCTATTTTATTCAGTAAAGTGATGTTAATTCTAAATTACTACTCTAAGAAGATGAAGTAATATTCATGTAAAAAGTAATAAAAGGGGGACATTATTGGAATTCATAAATAGACACTTAAATAGTTAAAGTATTACTCCGAGTAATTGTTCTTTAGCAATTATAATTTTTATACAGTATACATGCCAATCACATACAGATTTTATCAGCTATCCAAATGTTCATTTATTAACTCTTACATTCTTAAGATGCTAACCACTGTTTCTCAAAGTGTAGTTTCTCTACTGTAAAGTGTAAAATTAAGCTTATATTAGATTTTGAAATTTTTCATTAGTTAATTACATTCTTTTCATTACTATTAAAAGACCACCATTATTACAAACCAGTATAACTCTATTATTTTATTAAAATGACAAAATGTTTAAATAAAAAATAGACATTCGTTTTTAAAGCAGATACAGTTTTATTGTAACATGGTAGAGTTCTTTTGGTTTTGCTTTTTTTCCATTTTATAAAATTTAATTTTTTTAATTGAATGTATTGGAAGACATTGGTTAATAAGATTACATAGGTTTCAGATGTACAGTACTATAATATATAATCTCTATTTGTATTGTGTGTTCAACACTTCATGTCAAGTCTCCTTTGATCTCCATTTATTCCCCTTTTACCCTCTTTTACTTCATCCCACCCCTCTTTCCCTCTGGTAATCACGATGCAGTTGTCAGTGTCTATGAGGGTTTTTCTTTCTTTTTTTTAACCCCTTCACCTTTTACTTTGTGTGTGTGTGTGATATATATTTTTGTTGTTGATTCTATTACAAATATCTTCCATTTCCCCCACTTTGCCTCCCTCCACCATGCCCCCACCGAGGCCTTTACCACATTATATATATGCATAGCCCACGGAGCCTTCACCTTTCAAACTCAGCATCCCCAAAACCCTTTCCCCTCTGACAGCTTTCAGTCTGTCCTCTGTCTCTATGAGTTTGTTTCTATTTTGTTAGTTTATAGTTTGTTTTATTCATTAGATTTCACATATAAGTGAAATCATATGGTACTTGTCTTTTCACTGACTGGCTGATTTCCCTTAACATAATAATCTCCAGGTCTATCCATGGCTGTCACAAAGGAAAAGAATTTTTCTTTTTCCCCCCATTGTGTAAATGTACCATAACATTTTTATATACTCATCTATTGGTGGGCACTTGGGCTGCTTCCAAATCTAGGCTATTGTAAATAATGCTGCAATGAACATAAGGTTGCATATATTCTTTCAAATTATTGTTTCAGGTTTCTTCAGATACATTCTCAGAAGTGGAATTGCTGGGCCACAAGGCAGTTTCATTTTTAATTTTTGAGGTAACTCTATACTGCTTTCCACATTGGCTGCACCAATCTGCATTCCCACCAGCAGTACACCAGGGTTCCCTTTCCTCCACATCCTGGGCAACACTGTTGTTCATTGATTTATTGATGATAGCCATTCTATCAGATGTGAGCTGATATCTCCTTGTGGTTTTAATTTGCATTTCTCTGATGATTAGTGACATTGAGCATCTTTTCATATGTCTGTTGACCATCTGTATGTCCTCTATGGAGAAGTGTCTATTATCCATCTTCCAAAAACCTTACATAAAGTTTTCAATATATATAAATGCATGTAAATACAGTTTATTTGGTGGGACTTGAGAAAAAGCAGAGCTCTGGGTTAGCATTAAGCCAATGTAGGGAAAACAGACAAATGGAATTATGATTCTTAAACTAAGCTAATTCAGCTTAGTTCTGTGCAGGATCTCCAAGCCAGATGTGACCTAAACCCTCACTGACACCACACACACACACACACACACACACACACACACACACACAGGGGGAGAGAGGGAGAGAGGGAGATAGGGAGAGAGAGAGGTCTTAAAATACTTGGCAAAAAAAGAAAGAAATTGTTATCTTCTTATTGTCAGCTAGTTTATCTATACTAATAATAGGATGATATGCAAATTGGTCAGGATGCCATCACAGTAACTACCGATCAGCAGGCTGTGTGCACAGCAGGCGTGGGTGTGCGGGGACTTGCAGCATCAGGGACAGGAGCAGCAGAGGCAGCCGGCTGAGGGCGGCCTGTAGTCCCCACATGGCAGCGGCAGTTGTGAGTGGCACCAAGTGGAGCCTGTAGGCTGAGCTGAAGCAGTGCCTGTGGGCCATCAGTGCTGAGGAGCGGCTGCGCCAGTCCCACTTCCTGGCCCAGAAGGTGCGTGATTGCAAGGACAGCCATGGTGGTGGGCCAGATTGATGTCCTCCTGGCTGCACTACCTGGGTTTGTGGATCTGCACAGGCGCAGGCCTCTGGTGCGCACATCCTCTCCCCCCACTCACGTGCAAACATCCCCCAGGGTGCTGTCACCCACGCGTGCAGGCCACAGTCCTGGACCACAGTGCATGCATGTTTCCCCCCTGCCCCCCCGCCCCTCCGTTGCACTTCCGTCAACCCCAGCATGCCTATGTCCCCCACACAATGTGTGCATGTCTCCTCTGGCATGCTCACACCCTTGGGAGTGTGTCTGAATGCTCGGGGCAGGCAGCTGTGAGATGACATTGAGAGGGAGGAGTGGTGATGCCCTGTTCCTGCGGAGGCCATTGTGGTGATGAGATTGCATTCGTGGGGCTAATGCAGGTGCTGAGGCAGGAGCGGGTGCAGACAGACACACCTGGGGGGCATGGGGTGGCCCTTGCTGAGGTGCCTTCAGTCAACGTTCAAGGTTGGGAACCCAGAGGCACGGAGGTCCGTCCTCTTAGTGAAACGGCGGGAGAGTTGGGGCAACTGCAGAGGAGGAATGTGCACTTTGGGTGCCAGCGCCCATGAGTGAAGGACACCCTGACTGAGCCTCGCTCACTCGGGGCCTAGCGCACTCCTGCCAGGCAGCGGGTGACAGGACGTGCTTTTCTGAGTTAATGAGAGAAAACATTGATTCTTCCACTGCCCATGAAGGTGGAAAGTGGAGTGGGGAGACATGTAAGGAGTGAACGAGGTTCCCTGTCTGGGGGTTCCAAACCTGCCATGGGTTCCTTTCACCACTGACTAGAGATATACAGGGTGTCCCCCTAAAATGTATACACACTTTGAATACGTACTAATTCCAATGAGTTTAAGTATGAAAAGAAAAACAACAACAATGGAGCTGTCATTTGTTAAAAGTGTGGGCCTAAACCAGTAGTCAAACATCCCCTGAGGGGTCCCGATTGGAGAGGGTGCAGGCCAGGCTGAGGACCTCCCCCCCCCCGCCCCCGACCATGCACGATTTCGTGCACTGGGCCTCTAGTAACATTATAAACTAGTAGAAGCAAAGACCATGCAATTTAGCTTATCATTGCATTTCATGTTTTTATTATGTCAACCAGTACACAAAAATTTCAGTATATTTAGGTGTGTGTGTATGTGTATAGTATTTGCTACAAATGTGCAATACAGGCATATATAAACAATTTTTGATTATGTACAAACTGCCCATTCTATAGATAGATTTGTGGTTAAAATTCCTAATCCCATGTTTACTTCTCAAACTGTCCAGAGCCTTTTCTGCAGATACGTGTAAAGGTAATACAAAGTCTCTTTAATATTTATTTAAGCAGATTATAATTAGTAACAAATTTTTTGATCTTTATGAAAGGTCAAACTATTGATTCTAAACTCAGATTGAAATCATTATAAAAGTGCCCTTTATAACCTACTATTTTCTTCTGAGACTAAGCAAAAAGAAAAACATGGAAGTTTTCTTTGATTTTTTTCTATAAGAATCCTCTTGAAATCTGCAGAGTTCTGTTTTGTGTGTGTGTGTGTGTGTTTTTTAGTTCTTTTACTTATCTTAAATAAGTATACCCAAAATGTTGAAAGGTAGAAATCAGAAGTTCAAAATAAACATCTTTTTTCATGATAAAATCCAAAGCTGAATTTTAATTGACTTGAAGCCTTGAAGAACTGCATCTGGCCTGAAACCACTTTCTAGCCCCACTTCCCACAATATTGCCCTCAATTCTGTCCCTTCTCAACTCCTCTGCAGACATACTAAACATGTACATGAATGTGTATTCTGTATGTAGGACACTATTGTGTTTTCCTAAAATAAGAATATATATTAACTCAATGGAAAAAAAACCCCACCACTTTGTTCTTTCATTCATTCTTTTGTTATAATAAACAGTAAGTGGTGATCTGTGCCAAATGCTGTGCTAGACATTGGGGATAAGATAAAGGGAAAGAAAAGAAATTATCATAACTAAATGATATGATGGGGATGCACCAAGAAGGAGGCGATCAAAGACTCTAAGCTTGTGTGGAGGGACAGAGAGATCTACAATAACAGTTTCGTAAAGAAAGTGACTTTTAACTGCGAGCTGAATGATAAATAGAAGTTATCCATATAAATAGAAGAGAAAAATGTTTCCAGGTAGGAAGAAGAGCAGGTAAACATCAGAACTCAAGAAAACTGGCCTATTCAGTGAATTTTAAACCGTCAGTATGACTGGAACATAGAACAAAGAGAGATAAACAAGGAACAGGAGAAAGGCTGGAGAAATGGGGGTTAGGTCTGTCAGGTTTGGTTTTCATCATAATGGCAATGAAACACCGGTCAAGGGTTTAAATAAGAAAATCAATGTAATAAAATATGCTTAAAAAATTATATGGCACCCTGGCTGGTTTGGCTCAATGGAAAGAGCATCAGCCCTCAGACTGAAGGGTCCTGAGTTTGATTCCAGTCAAGGGCATGTACCTTGGCTGCAGGCTCGATCTCTGGCCCTGGTCTGGGTGCATGTGGGAGGCAACCAATCAATGTGTCTCTCTCACATTGATGTTTCTCTCTCTCTTCCCTCCCCCTTCCTTCCACTCTCTCTAAAAAAATCAATGGGAAAAATATCCTTGGGTGAGGATTAAATAAGTTATATGGCTTCTCTGTGAAGAAAAGATGTGGGGAGATAGTGCTGGGCATCAATGCAAGCAAGGCTGTTGTAGCAGTTCAGTAAGAACTGATGGTGGCTCTACTGAGCTCATGGTACTAAAGTTGAAGAGAATTAAAAACATTCAGTTGCCACTTAGAAGCTAGAATGGATAGGAAATAGTGAGTTTCCTTGTACGAGTACTAGGGGGAAATGTGGCTCTTAATGGTGTGAAGGTTGGCTGCCAGAGGTCTGTTGTTGATAACTGTGGATATTGGTTTCATTCTTTGAGTGTAAGCATTGAGATGACAATGAAGAGGGGCATGTGGGGAGGTGTTGTATATGTGTGATGGAGGTGAGGTCATGGGTTCTGTTTTGGATATGTTGGTTTAAGAGGCCAGCAAGATAATCAGGCAGGAGTGTTTAAAAAATAGTTGGATGTTTGGGAGAAGATTTTTGAAAATTGGTTGGAGTAGGTCATCAGTCCATGAAGGATAAATGAAGACATGCGAATAGACACAATCACTTAGGCAATGTCAGGTGATACAAAGAGAGGGTGATACAAAGGCTGAATGATGAAAACTAACACTTAAGGATTGTGTGGACCAGTGGAAGAAAAGAACAGTGTGCTGTCATAGAGCCAAAGTGAGAGAATGCTTTCAGAAAAAAGAAAGTTAAAGAAGAATTGGAATTGTCCTTTGGATTTAGTAATGAGGAGGTCAATAGTGCCAACTAAATGTTTGTAACTCTAATAGGGAAATGTTCAGTAGCAGAGATAGTGAGGGTGGAAAAATAACAAGAATGATGAGAAAAGTAATGTCATCAACAGTGCCTATAGTAAATATTTATAAAAATGGACATATACCCCACAAGTAGCAGCAATGCCCAACACAAAAAAGGAAGTGAAGAAAAGTATACTGGTACAAAGCAGTGTTTACAGAGAAGAATGTAATTATTTGACAAGTGCTACACTTAGGAAGGGCCTCTGAGCACCTCACTTACAATGACATTTATTGTTGTTATTGCTTTTGATGTTACCACACCCTCCCATTTGTCTTCCTTTATGTTCTAGACCAGTGGTCGGCAAACTGTGGCTCGTGAGCCACATGGGGCTATTTGGCCCCTTGAGTGTGGCTCTTCCACAAAATACCACAGCCTGGGAGAGTCTATTTTGAAGAAGTGGCATTAGAAGAAGTTTAAGTTTTAAAAATTTGTCTCTCAAAAGAAATTTCAATCTTTGTACTGTTGATATTTGGCTCTGTTGACTAATGAGTTTGCCAACCACTGTTCTAGACAGTTTGAAACTCAGAAAGAGATTGGGCATGATGATTATGATATTACTAGTAGCCCTGCACACAAATCCGTGTGCCAGTAGCTTGTCAGTAGCTTGTTGCCGCCCTCCAGTAGCTCTCCGCCCACTGCCCCGCCTTCCTATAATTCCCCTGGCTCCCCCTCTCTCCACCCCCCTCATAGCTTGCTGCCCTGTCCCTCCTGTAGCTCTCCGCCACCCGATTGTAGCTTGCTGCCCCACCCTCCTGCTGATCCATGATCCGGTTGTTACGTGGTTGGTCGTTAGGCTTCACGACGTAACAACCATTTGCATATTACATCTTTATTATAAAGGATGGTTGGAGTATTCAAAGGTGCATCTTAAAACTACTTGTTGGAAATTCATATCAGAACAAACTCCCACTCTGAGTGAAGTGAAAAACAAATGTACACAAAATATATGAGGTAATGACTCAAAACTCTACTAGGCACAGAACTTCATATTTCAGGGAATCCTTGGGGGATATCACAAAGTACTAGCAGAGACCAAGGTCAATAGGCTTGGATGCCAATAAACACATTATTGCTGCATATTTGACAGAGGTGAGGGGCACAGCTACAATTTGCAATCCTGATTCTATGTGAATAACAGAGAATTCCTATAATTAGAATACAGGTTGCCTGTGCCAGGAAAATGGACAGCAAAGCAGCCAGGGCCATTTGGATAATTAGGTGCAGCAATCTGTCTCCTATGAATATTCATTTTAGAGGACATGGAAGCTGAATGGGAAGATGTTTTTACACGGAGGGGCTGCAAATGGAATGTGCCTTCTAAATATGCAGTAATCCACACCATGCAGTTCATGATAGGACACCATGAAAGGTGCTTCCACCTTTCTTTGTCCACAAGTGCTCCTACTTGGTCATTTTATAGATCCCATCCTAAAGCTGAATTACAATGCTGATGTAGTGTTTCTATATCCTTAGGGTGAATTATATCTAATTTTCTCTTGTTAGTGTTATTGTTTTGGTTGACACGTATACTATATCACCCTTATTACTTACAGTTGTGAAGGAAAATATAACTAGGGCATAACAACCAAAGATCTTGCTTTGCTTTTCATATTAGGAATATTATTTTAGGAAAAGAAGAATAGTTAAAAATAAAATGTAAATCTATGTCTCCTGGTGATATGAATTATTTCTTTTAACCTCAGTTGTGATCATAATCAATATTTGTCTCAAAGCTATAATTTTTAGCTGTTATAATTTTGAAAGGGTTGCAGGTATTTTGTAGCTTTCTCCAGGCCCTGGCAAAGCTATGAAACAGAGTTAGACACTGCTCCATCTAACTGGCCATTTGGCCAGAAGGGAGAGGATTTGGTAGCATGGTTATAGTCTTTATCACTGCTTATTCAGCACCACGGACAGCTCACTCCAGAGTGCTAGGACACCCCCTACCTCTGCAGAGAAGAGCCATCACATCTGCAAGGAGCTTCAAATGGCATTGATCCTCCAGGACTTGGGACATGACATTCTTTAGAAAAAGAAAATGGAACAAATCTTGTTTTATCCACAGCACTATGTTATTAATAGCATCTCAAGGCTGATTCTTTTCCTTGCTTTACTTTTATAGGGCAGTACTGATAGTCTCAAAGGCAAGCGGATTTAGAGGATCAGCTTTATTCTAGGCCATTCCTGTGCAGTTCAGGTGAACTTCTCTGTACTCCAGGTTATTCCAAGAACAAGAATTTTTGGAGATGATTGCAGAAGAAGAAAGAACATATGAAAAAATTGAAATATTTTACTAAGACTTGAAAAAGCATTGAAGCTGTGTGATATGACAGAGAAGGCACTAGACTCAGAGTCAGGATTCCTAGGAGCCAAGAGAACAGATCAGGTCTTTAGAAAGTTATTTAATCTCCCAGGTTTGGTTTCTTCATGAGTAAAAATACAAGTTGTAGACTAAATAATAGTGCAGTATTCAAATGGATTTTCAAATGGATTTTCTATACATATTTCATGATTCCATATCCACATAATTTTTAGTGTATTTTCAATGTTTGTTGGATTCTATTCTCCTTCAAGTAAGAAATTTCAGAGAAGAAAAAAACACACCTCTCTATTAGGAAAAGAAACAGATGACAAGCAATTATACAACTAGTACAATCAATTACACTGAAAATTAAGAGCTTGTATTCTGCATATTTTAGGTCATTAGATTGAATAACAATCTGTCATCTATCTGCATCCATCCTATCATTTAGATGCAGCAACATCATTATCACTTATCACATATTCTGGGAACCATATTTCACTGAAGAAAATTGAAAGTCAGTTTTTATCCCTCGTCAGGCAGGAGATAATAGTAGACTGTCTGTAGTGTCTGGTATGCTCCTATAGGGGAATGTGAACATCCATTTGGTCATTATTCCTGACCAGGAGATTCCTGGTTCAAACTTGTTTCTAAGACAACAACAACAAAACCACAGTGTAGGATATGGTGTAGTGAAGAACATTCAGGATAAAAAGGGAATGAGGGTGAGAAGAGGTATGCTTTAGAAATGACATCTCCCCAGCGAGGAACATCTGTACTGGGATTTAGAGGCAAGGGTTTCGGTGTCTGTGCCTAAATTAAATGTTTATGCTTTTACACTTTTGTTCTCAAGTTTAGTAGCAAATAAAAAACAGATGCATGTCCCTAAACCCAGAGTTACTGAATCAGGGATTACAGTGTAAATGCCCTAGGGACATTTATTCAAAAATTGAACCTGATATGAAAGAAGATGGAGAAATTGGAGTTCATTATGCTGCTAGTAGCTACTCCAACCCAAAAGACTGAGGAATATTAGGCTTGGATTGACAGCAAAATAAATAAATAAATAAATAAAAACAAGCAAAAACGATAACTCCTGAGAAAGGGAGATCTAGAGGAATTGATTGGTGTTGGCTTCCCACCTGGGCTTTTCTTTATAATCTTTGCCTGTTCTTTGAGACCTTTAGAGAGACGATTTCTTATAGGAAATATGTGAAAATACAGCTTTTTGGCAAATATTCAAATGAGAAGAGTAGAATTTATTCAAGCAAGCTGAATCAAGGTTATTTAAAAACTTGCAAACGTTTGTAAGGAATGAAAAAGAGGTTCAGTGTAGCTGAATTCTTTGTGAGATGGTTAAGATTCTTTTTGTTGAGGTGGAACCAATTGGGTAAAGATATTTTTGTATAGGGCCACATTAAGGTATGTGGATTAATTTGAGGGTGATAAAGTGAAAAGTTAATATCTTTTAAATGGTAATTAAATTTGTGTTTTGAAAGATAACTGGCAACAGTGTCCATGCTGAGTTAGAGTGGGGTAGAATCAGTAGAAATGAGTTAGAGAATTACTTCAAGAATCCAACCAAGACATTGAGAAAGGAAAGAATTAAGTTAGTGGTGACAGTAAAGGACAGGAAAGAATAAATTGGAGAGATATGTGAAAGGTAAAATTAATCTGACTTAGTGAAAGATTGAGTGTGAGACTTAAAAAGTTGCTAAGAAAGGCTCTAAACATAGAAGCTTGGAGAACTGGGTAAATGACCATTGAATTAACTGGGCTATGGGATGCAAAAACAAAATTATTTGCAATTTTAACTGGGTTGGGCCAGCTGCAGTATACCTAGGTGGAAACGCTCTTCTACTAAATGTGGCATTGATATAGATCATCTATTGATATCACTTACTACAAAGGTTCTACCATTGTATACCCAGATTTCCTCCCTCCCTCTAATCTCTCCTGAACACCCAAAATTAACCAAAACCCTCTGATATCAGGGTTTGTGAGGTTTTTGTTTGTTTGTTTGTTTTGGTTTTGGTTTTTACCTGTGAAATTATGTTGGAAAAGGGCCTCAGGACAGAAAATCTGTGAAAGCACCAACCCAAACCTATGAAGAAACATTGCATGTCAGAAAAAGAAAGAAAACATAATATATATGTATTTTTTTAAATTAAAGTTTAACATCAAAATGTGTTAACATATTTTAGGTCCCATGAAGACTTAAGGCTAATACTTTCAATTTTCCCCAACTTTTCCTCTTATTTAAATAATTTTCTGCCTAATACATCAAATTTTAGTTATTTTAGATCTCTTTTATTCTCATGATTAACACAATTTAAGAGCCATGATATATCCTCTCAGACCTTAATTTAAAAAACAAAAAGTCTTTCATTTAGGAAAGTATGAGCTAATCATGATAATTTGATGTCCCATTCAGTTCCTAAAAATGTTGTCTCATTTGTATTTAACTTTGTGGGTTATTCACCAAAATAACCTGTCAAGACACTTTCTGAACAGATATTTCTGTAATGATGATAGATGATCTCAAATGAGCATATTTCTTGGCAATTTTGCAAAACCATAAATACATTTTACACAAATTGGTAAGTTAAACAAGGCTAATAGGGCACATATGTATCTTATTATTTCTTTTTGAAAAATTTTTATTGTTGAAAGTATTACATATGTCCCATTCCCCCTATTGACCCTTGTTATTTATTAGAATAAATATAAGGAAATAAATATAAAGGTCTATTGACTCCCTTAGTGAAATATAAAAAGTCAAATTTAAATCCCATTTAATCCTCTTTTTGGTCCAACTAAGAAGTATCCACCAAAATCCTTTGATGAAATAGAGACAGGTTTCTACAAATAATAATCATTTATGATTCTTCCTTGATTCATCTCTCTCTCTTTCTTTTTTTTTTTTTTTTACCTGCCCCTCTCCAGCATTTATCAACAAAGCCAACAAAAACATTTTAAAGCTATGCTCTTTTTCTCCCATAATCTCCCAATGCACTCTAGTCCAAGTATCAGTCATCTCTTAGCTGGGGCCTTGAATTATCTCCTTTTTCTTTCATTCTTGCCCACCCCTTAAATGGATTCTTTTTTTCATAGTAATCTTTTAAAATAGAATATGCCACTTATTTATTTAAAACCTTCCACAGGCTCCATCACACATAAAACTAAAGCTAACCACCTTCCACTGTTCAAGTCCTTCATATTCCTGGGTCTGTCTCCACCCAGTTTCACCTTTTGTCCTCTTGCCTTTGTGCTCCAGCCATTCTGAGCTTACTCTGCCTCTTCAAACATGTCAATCTGTTCCCACCTAGGTTCTGGCAGCAGCTCTTGGTTCTGCCTTGAGCACCGTTCCCTTGCTACTCACGTAGCTGGCTCTGTCCAGATCTCCCAGCGTAGACACAAACGGCTTCTTATCTCCCAGCCTGAAGCAACTGCGTCATTCTTCATATAGCTGGAGTATTTTAATTCTCTGCACAGCATGTGTATGAAGCCACAAGCAGAGACTTCTCTTGCTTATTCATTTATTTGTTTATACTCCATCTTTCTTTATGGAATATTAAAGCCCAGGACTGCCCTGTCCATGGGAGAGATGATCACAATGGCGGAGAGACCAGTTTTTGGCATCAAATGGCCATGATATGAAACTTCGATGATAACCATGCCATCTCTGGAAAATTACTAAAACTTGTAATATTAGTGTATATATCATAAAGTTATTGTAAATATTAAACAAGTTAAACAGGGACTGGTACATTTTAAGCATCTGAGAAATGCCATTGATTGGACCTCAACACCTGGAATAGTACTTGCTATAAGTGGAAACAGTATTGAAAAAAATTTTTAATGAGCACATTACACATCTTATTTATATTTAAGCAATTTTTTTTCCTTTAGAAAAGATTTGTTATTTCCTTTATTTCAGTCCTAAGGTATAAGTATACACCCAGAGGAGAAATACTTTTTAATCTGTAATCTTAATTCCTCATAGATGTACATATTAGGTTACTCTGATGCCGCAATGGTCTTTCTTAGAAAATGGAACTTGTAACCCCTGACCTTCAGCACTCCACAGAAATGTAAGGCAAAAAAGACATGAGAAACTGTAGTAACTTCCCAGTTTTTTGTTAATGTAGCTGTTGCCTGTGTAATTCCACAGCTGCAGTACAAGGCAGTTTTAGTTGTGAGCTGAGAAGAATATAAATTATGGCTAATTGAAAGTGCCAGGGAGACCTGAAAGATGACAGAATGCAATTACCTAAGTTGGGCCTGGGCCAGGCAGTACTGGTCTTCCTGCTCTCAGAAATAATGTGGCGCGTTACGTGGCTACAACACCTTGGTGAAATGTGGCTGCTAGGAAAAAGCTAATGCCTCAATTTCCCAGGGTCTCCTCCCAGCTCTGCGTTCCTGGGACTAAGTGTTCATGGGAAAGGAGTTTGTGGAAGATTTTTTCTCACAAAGGAGCACATATTTCCAAAGATCTTACTTTATATTGCCTATAGCCCAAGGGTATGCCTGGTTCCAGGTCTGGGATATCTGGTGCCTTTTTGAGATAATTTATCTCAGAAGCCACAGACTGATAATTTGGTTTTAAGTTGGAAACTGCTTCTTCCTTAGCCTTGGGGATATAATAAAACACAATTTGGTCCTCCCTTGGGCAAGAAGATAGGAATTTAATATAATATTTTCTTTTTTATGTATCTGGGGCTTTAATTCCATGGCATATAAAGAATACTTGCAAGATTTTTTCATACTTTTATTAGGTTTGCTCTCACTCTGAGCCATGTACATATGAGTTCATTAATTTGCTTCAAACGTGGAAGGAAAGTCAATATTTTCTAATACCTACCTACCTGCCTTGTGGTAGTTTTCATTATTCCAACTCAACCCAGGGAAACCAAGTGTTACAGAGGTTAAGTACCTTCTGCCCTACTCCTTCCCGAGGAAGCAGGCTCCCAGCTCTGGCGCTGGTCATCACAGAGCCCCATTCTGTCCACAAGCCCTACATTGGTTTTCAAGGACAACTGGAAGCAAAATTGTAATGGAAGTTAAAAACTGAATCCAATATTATTCATGACTTTAAAGAACTTAGTACCTGGTAATGGAAAATGCATTATAAGCAGTGAGGACACTCCCCCACTGCCCCTACCCTTTTCTTAGAGCCCAAGCTGTGTTTATTGCTGGGATGTTTGCATGCCTGACAATGTCTGCACCCTGGTAAGTGATCCCTAAGTGATCCCAGTGGAAGTCCATAGGTATGAGGGGCTGAGTGGCTGGAAGCGGACTCAGAACCATAGGTGACAAACTAGCCTCCCGGAGTCAGAGTTGAGACCAGCCTCCCCCACTACAAATGTACCTTTTGTACCTTAGCTAGAACACAGTCCATAATATGTGGTTTTTGCTAATAATTATGTTTGCTGAGAGGATGTTTCACTTAACTCTGCATCAATAGTGTTCTTGCACAGGGCTTACAGGAGGGCCTCAGTAGCTGTAGTATGATGGCTAAGTGCACTAGTTCTGGGGCCAGACGCTACTTTACCACTTAATAACTGTGTAACCTTCCACAAATGAATTAATCTCTCTGTGCCTCAGGTTTCTCATCTGTAAAACAGAGATGATAGGACCACCTGCACCAGACCCCCAGCATAAGAATTAAATGTGTTAATATCTGTGAAACGTATCGAGCATTCCAACTTCATGATTAAGTGAGCTTAAGTATTCCCTAATATGGTCACAAACTTCTGCTCTGAAGCCTTGTGGGGTCTGGAGGAGGGTTTGGTTTGCCATCCACAATGTATAGAATAACAAAAATTTAAGTAGAATACCTTCAGAAAGGGCATCCACACTTCACTTTTATGCAGCCCTATTATTGCTTGTTTTATTTCATTCTGGACTCTACAATTTTGTGTCATCTGTCACACCTCCAATAACTTGTTCTAAGACAGTGATAAAATTATTAAGGAGGACAAAGACAAAGATTTAATCCATTAGGATGACATTGAAATTTAATTCAATACTATTTAGATGCAATTCTTCAATCAACTGTGAAGCAACCTCAAAGTGTATCACCTAGGCCAGTGGTTGGCAAACTCATTAGTCAACAGAGCCAAATATCAACAGTACAACGATTGAAATTTCTTTTGAGAGCCAAATTTCTTAAACTTAAACTTCTTCTAACGCCACTTCTTCAAAATACATTTGCCCAGGCTGTGGTATTTTGTGGAAGAGCCACACTCAAGGAGCCAAAGAGCCGCATGTGGCTTGCGAGCCGCAGTTTGCCGACCATGGACCTAGGCTACATTTTTACATGCACAAATATATATATTATTAAAAGCCATTTTTTTGTTAAATCAAAATAATATTTGTAGAATAACTATTATCTTCTAATGTTACATAAATAACAAAAGTCAAAGAAGTTATATACCAAATGTTAACATAATGTTAACAGTGGTTATTGTTTGCTGTAAATACATTTTCTTTTTTTTAAATTTCTTTATTGATTAAGGTATTACATATGTGTCCTTATTCCCCTATTACCCCCCACCACCCATTCATACCCCCACCCCCCTGTTGTCTGTGTCCATTGATTAGGCTTATATGCATGCATATAAGTTCTTTGATTGATCTCTCCCCCTTCCCCACCCTCCCCTACCTTCCCCGAGGTTTGACGTTCTGATTGATATTTCTCTGTCTCTGGATCTATTTTTGTTCATCAGTTTATGTTGTTCATTATATTCCACAAATGAGTGAGATCATGTGATATTTAACTTTCTGGCTTATTTCACTTAGCATAATGCTCTCCATCTCCATCCATGTTGTTGCAAATGGTAGGAACTCCTTCTTTTTTTACCGCAGCGTAGTATTCCATTGCGTAGATGTACCACAGTTTTTTAATCCACTCATCTGCTGATGGACACTTAGGCTGTTTCCAAATCTTAGCTATGGTGATTTGTGCTGCTATGAACATAGGGGGGCATATATCCTTTCTAATTCATGTTTCCAGTTTCTTGGGATATATTCCTAGAAGTGGGATCACTGGGTCAAATGGGAGTTCCATTTTTAGTTTTTTGAGGAAACTCCATATTGTTCTCCACAGTGGCTGCACCAGTCTGCATTCCACCAGCAGTGCACCAGGGTTCCTTTTTCTCCCCATCCTCACCAGCACTAGTCATTTATTGATTTTTGGTAATAGCCATTCTGACAGGTGTGAGGTGTGTACTGCATTGTTGTTTTGATTTGCATCTCTCTGATGATTAGTGACTTTGAGCAGGTTTTCACATGTCTCTTGGCCTTCCTTCTGTCTTCTTTCAAAAAGTGTCTATTTAGATCAGTTGCCCATTTTTTGATTGGGTTGTTTATCTTCTTTTTGTTAAGCTTCTTTTTGTTAAACTCATGCAGTTCCCTGTAAATGTTGGAGATTAAACCCTTATCGTTGATATCATTGGCAAATATGTTCTCCCATGTAGTGGGCTTTCTTGTTGTTTTATAGATGGTCTCCTTAGCTGTGCAAAAGCTTTTTATTTTGATGTAATACCATTTGTTTATTTTCCCTTTATTTTCCATTGTCCTAGGAGAAGTATCAGTGAAGAAATTGCTTCGGCATATGTCAGAGATTTTTCTGGCTGTGGATTCCTCTAGTATTTTTATGGTTTCTTATTGTATGTTTAAGTCCTTGATCCATTTTGAGTTTATTTTTGTGTATGGTGTAAGTTGGTGGTCCAGTTTAATTTTTTTGCATGTATCTGTCCAAATTCCCAACACCATTTATTGAAGAGACTGTCTTGACTCCATTGTATGTTCATGCCTCCTTTGTCAAATATTAATTGAGCGTAGTGATTTGGGTCAATTTCTGGGTTCTCTATTCTATTCCATTGATCTATATGTCTGTTCTTGTGCCAGTACCAGGCAGTTTTGAGAACAGTGGCTTTGTAGTACAGCTTGAAAACTGGTATTGAGATCCCACCTACTTTGTCCTTCTTTCTCAGGATTACTGTGGCTATTAAGGGTCTTTTTTTATTCCAGATGAATTTTTGGAGAGTTCTTTCTAGGTCTGTGAAATATGCTGTTGGTATTTTAATGGGGAGTACATTGAATCTATAGATTGCTTTGGGTAGTATGGACATTTTAATGTTGTTGATTCTCCCAGTCCCTGAACATGGTATGTTCTTCCATCTGTTTACATCTTCCTCTATCTCTTTTTTCAGTGTCCCTTAGTTTTTTGCATATAGTTATCTCCTTAGTTAAGTTTATTCCTAGGTATCTTACTTTTTTTTGGTGCGATGCTAAATGGGAATGCTTTTTTAGTCTCTCTTTCTGTAATTTCACTATTTGTGTATAGAAATGCCATAGATTTGTTGGCGTTAATTTTGTATCCTGCTACATTGCCGAATTCATTTATTAAGTCTATTAGTTTTTTGATGGAGTCTTTTGGGTTTTTAAAGTTCAATATCATGTCATCTGCAACTAAGGACAGCTTTACTTCTTTTCCAATTTGGATGCCTCTTCTTTCTTCCTCTTGTCTAATTGCAATGGCTAATACTTCCAGTACTATGTCGAACAGGAGTGGTGAAAGTGGGCATCCCTGTCTTGTTCCTGTTCTTAGGGGAAATGGTGTTAGTTTTTGCCCATTGAGTATGATGTTAGCTGTGGGGTTATCATGTATAGCTTTTATTATGTTGAGGTATGATCATTCTATTCCCACCTTGTTGAGAGTTTTTATCAATAAAGGGTATTGGGTTTTGTCAAGTGCTTTTTCTGCATCAATTGATATGATTGTGATTTTTCTCTCTCAATTTGTTTATGTGATTTATCACGTTTATTGATTTGCGGATATTGTACCATCCTTGCATTCCTGGGATAAATCATACTTGGTCATGGTGTATGATCTTTCTGATGTAGTGCTGGATCCAATTTGCTAGAATTTTTTTGAGGATTTTGGCATCTATGTTCATGAGGGATATTATCCTGTAATTCTCTTTCATTGTGTTGTCTTTATCTGGTTTTGGTATTAGGGTGATGCTGGCTTCATAGAAGGAGCTTGGAAGTGTTCCTTCCTCTTGAATTTTTTGGAAAAGTCTGAGGAGTATAGGTCTTAGTTCTTCCTTGAATGTTTGGTAAAACTCCCCTGTGAAGCAGTCTGGTCCCTGGCTTTTTTTTGTTGGAAGCTTTTTGATGACTGCTTCAATTTCTTCCATAGTTATTGGCCTCTTGAGATGTTTAGATTCTTCCTGATTGAGTTTTGGAAGGTTATATTTTTCTAGGAATATGTCCATTTCCTCGAGGTTGTCTAGTTTGTTGGAATAGAGTGGTTCATAGTATTTTTTTAACAATCCTTTGTATTTCGGTGGGGTCTGTTGTTATTTCACCTCTTTCATTTCTGATTTTGTTTATTTGGGTCCTCTCTCTTTGCTTCTTGGTGAGCCTGGCTAGAGGTTCACCAATCTTGTTTATCCTTTAAGAGAACCAGCTCTTGGATTTGTTGATCTCTTGTATTGTTTTGTTTTTGTTTTTGTGTCAATGTCTTTTATCTCCACTCTGATCTTTTTTACTTCCTTCCTTCTGCTTAAACTGGGCTTTTCTTTTTGCGCTATTTCTAACTCTTTGAATTGTAGGGTTAGGTAATTTATTACCATTGTTTCTTGTTTTTTTGCAGTAGGCTTGTAGAGCTATGAACATCCCTCTCAAGACTGCTTTTGCTGTGTCCCATAGATTTTGGATTGTTGTGTTTTCATTGTCATTTATTGCCATGATGTTTTTTTATTTCTTCCTTGATCTTTCTGGTAACCCAGTCATTGTTTAAGAGCATGCTGTTTCGTCTCCTTGTGTTTGATATTTTTGCATTGTTTTTATTGTAGTTGATTTCCAGTTTCATGCCACTGTGATCTGAGAAGATGCTTGATATGATTTCTATCTTCTTGAATTTGAAGAGACTTTGCCTATGACCCAACATATGGTCTATCTTTTAAAATGACCCACGTGCACTTGAGAAGAATGTATATTCTGTGGCTTTGGGATGAAATGTTCTGAAGATGTCAATTAATTCCATCTGGTCTAGTGAGTCCTTTAAGATTGATGTTTCTTTGCTGATTTTTTGTTTAGAGGATTTGTCCAATGGTGATAGTGGGGTATTAAAGTCTTCTACTATGATTGTATTGCTGTCAGTCTCTCCTTTGATATCCTCCAGGAGTTTTTTTTATGTATTTGGGTGTTCCTGTATTGGGTGCATATATGTTTATCAGAGTTATTTCTTCTTGTTGGATTGCTCCCTTTAGTATTATGAAGTGGCCTTCCTTATCTCTTGTTATGTCCTTCACTTTGAGATCTAATTTGTCATATATAAGTATTGCTGCCCCAGCTTTTTTTTCATTTCCATTCATCTGAAAAACCTTTTCCATCCCTTCACCCTCAGTCTGTGTGCGTCTGTTTTTCTGAGGTGGGTTTCTTGTAGACAGCAGATATATGGGTTGTGTTTTCTTATCCAATTCGTTATCCTATGTCTTTTGATTGGGGCATTTAATCCATTTACATTTAAAGTTATTATTGATAGGTACTTATTTGTCACCATTTTTATTCCTTACCCCTGTGTTCCTTCTTCACTTCCTATTTCTTTTTTTTACAGCAGACCCTTTAGCATTTCTGGCATTGCTGGTTTGGTGGTAATAGATTCCCTTAGTCTTCTTTTGTCTGTGAAGCTCCTGATTTCACCTTTAATTTTGATTGATAGCCTTGCTGGGTACAGTATTCTTGGATTCAGACCCTTCCTTTGCATGACTTTGTATATTTCATTCCATTCCTTTCTGGCCTGATGAGTTTCTATTGAGAAATCAGTTGATAGTCTGATGGCGGTTCCTTTGTAGGTAACTTTCTGTCTCTCTCTGGTCACTTTTAAGATTCTTACTTTGTCATTGGTGTTTGCCAATTATAATGTGCCTTGGTGTTGGTCTTTTGGGGTTCATTTTGCTTCGGACTCTGTGAGCTTCTTGAATTTGTGTGAGTTTTTTCTTCCCTATATCAGGGAAATTTTCTGTCATTATTTCTTCAAACAGGTGTTCTATTCCTTGCTCAGTTTCCTCTCCTTCTGGAACCCCTTTTATGCGGATGTTGTTTTGTTTCATGTTGTCCCAAAGTTCCATTATGCTCTCCTCCTACTTTTTAATTTTTTTCCCCAGAAGCTGCTCTGCTTGAGTATTTTTTCCTACCTTGTTTTCTAGCTCATTGATGTGGTCCTCTGCTTTTTCTAGTCTACTCTTGATGCTTTCTATTGAGTTTTTTACAGCAGTGATGTTATTTTTCATTTCTTCTTGGTTCTTTTTCATTTCCTCTTAGTTCTTACTCATAGTGTCGAATTTGTCTTCCATTCTTTTCAGCCACCTTATGACCATTTCTCTGAATTCTTTTTCTGACTGGTTGCTTGCCTTCATTTCATTTACTTCCTTTTCTGGTGATGCCTGCTTTTCTTTCATATGCAGGCTGTTTCTTTGTCTCTTCATGGTCTCTCTTGTCTGGGTGTCTGATTATGTAGTTCTCTCTCTCCTGCGTTGATTTAAAGGCACAAAATACAACACAAACAGGTACAACACACAAGGCACTGAACAGAAATGTATTCACTATAATAATAACCACAAACAAAGGTGACCAGCAGAGAAAGGCAAATTAGGGGATAGGAGAGAAAGAAGAAGAAAAAAAAATGAAAAAGAAAGGAGTGCCAATATGAAATTGGGAAAAGGAAGAAAAAAGTAAGAGAGAAAAGAAAGAATAAGAAAGAAAAGGGGAATAAACTATATATATTGGGAGAAAACTCCAATAGAACAGGCACTAGTCCCAAAAAATGCCAGCAACAAGTACCTGGAGATGAATACAAACTACAGACAACAACTAATATCAAGCCAGATGAGGGAAAACAGAAGCAAAAAAACACAAACAAACAAAAACAAAAGAAACAAAAATAAAGAATAAGCAAAACAATCTCACAGACAAGCATAAAAAATCGATATAATCAACATTCAAGCAAACAACAACAAAAGGACAAAGAGAAAACAATTTTTTGGATAGTGAAGATAGAGAAGAGAGAGGTGTGTATGAACTCAGAGCAGGGGATTGGAAATTAGATATATAGGTAGGGTGAAATTTTGACAGGGGGTAAAAAGAAAGAATAGGGAAAATCTAAAGCAGGAGAAGGGTAAGAGAAACAGGACAACAAAAGGGGAAAAATTAGGAAGAGAGTGATGGCATAAAGGTAGAGTTCAGATTAGTAGAATGATGCTAAAGGAAAGATGGAAACAGAATGTAGAACACTAATCTGAAAGTGAAATAAAGAGAACATAAAATGACACTTTTTTTTAAAACAAAAAGGTAAAATAGTAGTAGTAATAATACTGATTCAGAATGAAAATGTAATAATTAAAAAGGTAAAATCAAGTGAGGGAAAAAGAAAAAAATTAGTTTCTTAAGTAAAAGATGGAAAAAAATTAAAATTAAAAATAAAATGTGCAGTAGTGAAGGTCATTCTCTTCCTCTATTGTTCTGTTTGGCATGCCTGTTTCCCAGTCAGGACAGTATTGCAGTTCCCTGTGTTCCACTGCTCCTCAGTGTTGTAATCCAGTCCTGATTTTTAAGCAGGCAGTGTGTCTTACTTTCTTGTATTCCTTTATTTGTGATTACACAAGAGTCAATTTGTGATTCAACCCCTGGGTGGCAGTGTTTCTGGATTGACCTCTGGGTCTATAGATCCTTTCTAGCCTGTGCTTATATGCTGCTTTCCCTGTGGCACTCAATACCAGTTTGTGGGATTGGGCTGCCCCAGAGCTGGTTCTCCAACGGTCACTTCCCACTCTGATCCCCAGGTTCCAGAAAAACAACTTTCCCCTGCAGTCTCCTAGAGTGTCCCCAACTGGGTGATCCCATGCACTGGGCTCAGCATTCAGAAGCAAGGATTTAAAGAGGAGAAAGCACAAGTGTGGGAACTCTGGGGTTGCTCGCAAGTCTGCATAATCCTTCCTTCTCCCCCCCCCCCACCCCCCCGTCATATGTGTTCAAGCAGCTGGCACACTTTTAAAAATTTTAGGCTGTCCTTCTGCATCAGATCAAAATGGGTTGCTTTTTAGAGATCCCCTGTGTTAGCAGCTCTGAGGACCCTGTTCCACATTCACGGATCATGCCAGCCCCAACAGCCACTGATTTTTCTAGATGCAGACTTCCCCCAGTCCTCCAGCTCACACAGTGCGTGTGTTTCTCTCTTCTGCCTGGACCAGAGACCTCACCTTATCCCAGGCGAAATCTGACCTTTCCGTGATGGGGTTTAGAGCTCCTCTGAATCCGTGTGTTTGTGCCAATTGGGGACCAGTGCTCTGAGGTTTGCAGCTGTTTGGTGGGGGCTGCAGTTGCAGATTTTCAGGCTTTAGATAACATCCACTTTCCCATTCAAGAAGGTTTCGGTCTCTGCGTCTGAGCTGGTGGCTCTGGGAGGGAACCCAGCAGCAGTGGGGGCTTCCCGGTCAGGGGAGCCCCATCCAGCAGTCTCCTACCTTCTCCTGGAGTATAGCTATCTCTTAACTCACCATCAGGCACTCCCCGTGTGACTGTCAGATGCTCTTTCAATCTGCTCCAGGACAAGGCTCGGGACATGTCTGTCTATTCCGCAGCCATTTTTTTTCTCCTGTAAATACATTTTCAATATTTTATTTACCAAATGGTATTTTACTGTTTTGAAAACATTTGAAAATAGATAGATATTTATTTTTATTATTTGATACTAGTGGCTAAATTATATTCTATCATGTGGTGTCTCATAATTTAAACTATTAATGGGACTTTTGATTTGTTATAATATTTTTATAAAAACACTTAAACATAAACTTTAATGCTCATCTCAGAGCAATACACTTAGGATAAATTCCTGAATTGTTATTGTTAGGGTAAATACTTTGCAGGTTGTTATTGCTTTCTACATACTATTAAATTTCCCTCTAGAAAAAATTTACACAAGGGTATAAAATTAGTGCCTACTATGAACAGTCACATTTTTAATGGCTTTTTCTTTTTTTGGAGTGGTGAACTATTTTTAAAAAATATTAATTTATTTTTATTAATTAACGTATTTATTTAACTCAGTGCAAAGCAGCATAATAAATGATTTCTGTCTCCGTTTCTCTTGATTGCACTTTATGATGCTACTCTCTTAGGTGACCTGCAAGTTTTTATTAAGCTTTCTTGCTTACTTGCCATGTGCATAGGGAAACAATGAAAGAGATGTGAACTAAAAGATGTGCTTTTGCTCATAGCTATCTCTACTCACTACAATAGTTATGTACTTGTCTATAGAACTCATACACATGCAGAGAAGTTTCCATCTCTAAGTAACATTACCAATATTTCTTTTTCACATAAGAAAACTTTAGTCTCAGAAAAATGAAGTGGCTTGTCACAGTACTGGATAGAGAGAGAGTCTTATTTCTTTAGAGACACATGTTTTTAAAAACAAAACAAAAGAACAGAAAAATCTGGATCACCTAATCATTTTCAAAACTTGGCAACTCAACAAAAAAATTAATTTCACTAGCTTCTGTTCTCTGAGTTTGTGACAATGTAAGTACTATTACCAGTCTCCTGAACACACTCTGTATGGTCTGAATGTTCTTGACCCCTCCCCCTCCCCCAAATTCATATGTTGAAGTGTTAAACCCTAAAGATGATGGTATTAGGAGGTGGGGCCTTTGAGGTTTGGTTAAGTTCTGTGGGCAGCGCCCTCATGAATGAGATTAGTGCTCTTATAAAAGCAATGCCTAGCCCCCTTCACTGTGTGAGGATGCAGAAAGAAGGCACTAGCTAGGACAGAGGGAGAGGGATCTTATCCAAACATGAGCATGCTAACACCTTGCCCTCATACCTCCAGCCTCCAGAACTATGAGAAATACATTTCTGTTTTTCTAAGCTCACCAGTCTATGGCATCTTGTTATAGCAGCCAGAGAGACTAAGACACCCCCTGACCTCCTGATTTGTCACACGGGACCCAGGGAAGCAATAGAAAAGGGGGCAAGAGGCCTTGTCTGGGTGACTTCTTACTGATTCCCAGACTGTAATGACTCTGATGACTGTAAGTCACTTTGCAGATTTTGAATAATTATAAAACACGAGAGGCCCAGTGTACAAAATTCATGCACTGAGGGGGGGGGGTCCCTTAGCCTGGCCTGTAGCCTCTTGCAGTCCAGGACCCCTTGGGGGATATCTGCCTGTGGGCTTAGGCCTGATAACCCTTGGGGATCAGGCCTAAGCCAACAGTCAGACATCCCTCTCACAGTCCAGGGCTCTCACAGTCTGGGACCCCTCACTCCTTACCACCCACCTGTAACAGAGGTGAGAGAGGCTCCTGCCACCACCACTGTGCTTGCCAGCTGTGAGCCTGGCTTCTGACTGAGCAGTGCTCCCCCTGTGGGAGTGCACTGACCACCAGGGGCAGCTCCTGCATTGAGCATCTGCCCCCTGGTGGTCAGTGCAAGTCATAGCGACCAGTCGTTCTGCCGTTTGGTGTGTTGTTCAGTCAATTTTCATATTCGGGTTTTATTGTATAGGATTTATTGACAAAAACCAAATTTCTCTTATTGTGTCTTTGTATGTAGATGTACGGATATGTGAGAGTATATTTCTGGTCTCCATACATTTTATATTCTTTCATGGGTTTTTCTTAATCTTTTTTACTTGGATTTCATACAAATTGAAAAATACAAACTAAGTCTAATAGATAGCCTTTCCAGATTTTTTTCTTCCAGAGGTCAATAGCTAATGTTGCCAGCACATTTCCTATTTTTGGTTGTCCTGCACATCTCTCTTCTTGCGTAATTAAAGTGAAACATTTCTGGCAGTGACTCTGAGATTGAATTTGTACATTTCTACAGCTCCCTAGAATATAAATCTTCAGGGTCTCAAGACTTGGATTCATTTAAAGTAATTAGGGACTGCCTCAGATCACTTACATACTATCTCATGCAACAATATCTTTTTTATGTTGTTTTAGTTTTTTTAGTTTGAAGGTCATTTTCTTTGCTAGGAAAGATGGAATACAAAGAACGTTTGGTTATTTTTTCTTCTTCCATGTGTAATAATATAATTTTCATGAACCTGTATGTCTTGGCCAGTGGTTGGCAAACTGTGGCTCGCGAGCCACATGTGGTTCTTTGGACCCTTGAGTGTGGCTCTTCCACAAAATACCACGGCCTGGGCGAGTCTATTTTGAAGAAGTGGCGTTAGAAGAAGTTTAAGTTTAAAAAATTTGGCTCTCAAAAGAAAGTTCAATCATTGTACTGTTGATATTTGGCTCTGTTGACTAAAGAGTTTGCTGACCACTGGTCTAGGCTTTTTTTCCTATCTCTTTACAAGTATATTTAGAAGGCTGTGCATTGTCTTCTACTGAAATGGGGTGGTTTTAGAGGACCCAAGATGACATGGGTGTGAATCCTAATTCTGTTTTATTCATTAGTTTAGGAAAGTTTTTTAAATTCCAGAAACCTTTTTCTTTTATAATTCTGATAAAAGTATATATCACACAAAATATATGATAAGGATTCAGAGGACATGCAATGTATGTAAAAAACATTTAACACAGTGTTTGGCACATAGTAGATATAAAAATGTTAATTTAATTAAGTCACAAGTTTATTCTTACTGTTTTTACAATTTTTTAAATTTATTTTTTATTGTTGACAGCATTACAGATGTCCCCTATTTCCTCCCCTTTGTCCCCTTCACCCAGCTCCCACCTCACCCCAGGCCTTCATCACGCTATTGTCTATGTCCATGGGCTGTGCTAAAATACATGTAAGTTCTGTGGTTAATCTCTTCCCATGGTGGTCATCATCACAGAGTGATGCAGCGTGACTGTGTGTAAATTGTTTCTCTGGGAAGCAACTTTGAACTGGAGTTAAACCTGCAAGAGATTTTGGAGGGAAGGAGGCAGGACAAGCCTTCAGACTGTGATCCAGATCTGTCTTCTGTGAAAAGAAAAGGGAGAGTCGCGGACTGACATAGAGTTCTGTCAAATTCTCATCGGGCCAAAGGGGTTTTGGAACAAAATTACATATTAGAAGAGATTCACCTTGAACAGAAAGGCCAGACCCTAGTACTGGTGCCACACTATGCTCATCAGTGCCCGGGGAAATTGCATAATCTTGGTTCAAAAATTTAGACATTGTGGTTGGGCACTGTTAGCCAACTGCACTTCTTGGAGCCAAATAGCAAACTCTTTCTTGAGTAGAGAGCCAAGAAGTAGCACTCATGCGGCCACATAAGGTTTGTGGAGAAAGGCTGCCTGTGTCCATTCAACTCTGGCTCCTCCACTTACTAATTAGGGCGTTGTAAGAAAGGTACTCAACCCCTCTGTGCTTGGTTCCTCATCTGTAAAATGGAAAAAACAAAACAAAACAGCAGTTACTATAAGGTTATTGTACCGGTTAAATGAAATAATATTCAGGGTTGGGCAAAAGTGGATTTATAATTATTCATCAAAAAATAATAATAAGTAATAATCCAAGAATAAACGCTGTTTCATGGACTCACAACTGTAACCCACTTTTGTTCTATCCTATGCTAAAGTACTTAGAATCATAACTGAAACAGAGCTAGAGTCAATATTTGCCACTATTATTGGCATATTCTCACAATTTTGCAACTTCCTTGGACTTATTTTTGCTTATATACCCCCTTCTTAATCTTTTGCATATATTCCTTTTTAAAAAAATATGTTTTGCTGTGGACCTAAAAGTGCTCTAAAAATAGTCTTTAAAAAAAAAAGCAAAAAAACAACTCTTCAAGGATCCTCCTGGGTAAATCCTCATTGCTTACATTCTTTTCCTCTCATTTCTCATTGCTCATTGTCAGTCCAGGTAATTGCACTTATTAGTATTGCAGTCAATAATCCCATTTAGTCTATGTAAGGAAAGAGTCTGCTTGAGATTTTCATGCCAAAACCTTGCAGGATTGATGTATTGGTTCCACAGTATGAACAAAATAAGCTTCTCAGAAGGCAAATCATAAACACTATGTGCTATATTCTTCCCAGATAAAAGGGAGAGCTATTTCACATCCATCAAAGTTGAAATAAGGTTTAGTTTAGTGGACCAGAAAAATATTACCTGTTTTGACGTAAATATAATGGAACCATTCCAAAGAAATCCAATTTGAACAGCACTGTGTACGGGAATTAGAAAGTTTCAGAAGATCTGGGTGTTCTTTATGCTTTTTGTTGTTTGAGGTGTTTTCCTAAAATTAGCCAAGCATATTATCTGAGATGAACCACCCTTTTTCTTGTGCTTTTTCAATTTCTTCAAAAATAAAAATTTAATAGCGATTCATCATATCCACAGTCTCACCTGCTCCAAGAATCTGAAGTTATTTGGGGTCTAACATCCTTTTAAGAAGATACTCCTTAAGAGCAATCCAAGGGCCACCATTAGTATTTTTACTTAAAAATAGAAACCATAGGCTATCACTGTGTTACAAAAAAGAAATTGGATTGTTTTGGCCAACTTGACTGATGGTCTTTATTATTTAAAAATATTGTTTCTTTTTTATCATGTAATAATGACAGCATGCCATATAAAAATATAAGTAATGAATCTGAATGTTATTTTCATGATACTTTAATCATCATTTTTCAAACATTGCCATAATCATTTATTCGCTCAGCAAATATTTACTAAGCTGCTACTTTGTGACTAGCCTTTTTCTAGGTACAGTGGTACAGACATGAATAATTAAAATAGTGTTCATTCCTTTGCTTAACATTCTCCATATAATTAAAACAGGATTCCTACATTGCCTATAAATCAATACTGAGCCTCTGCCTATGTCTACGAGCTCGCTCAGCTTACTCTGCTGCTGCCACACAGTTCTACTGTCCTTCTCTTTGTTTTTGAACTTCTCAATCTTATTTCCTGCCCTAGGCCATTTGCACTAGCTGTTCCCTCTATCTGGTATGCCTTTCCCTCAGATCTTATAGATTCTTCTCATTATTCAGATCTATACCAAAGGATTATCTCGTATAGAAGTCTGTGGCCTAAACAGCTCCCAGCCCCACTCTTCAGTCACTGTTTACCCCTTAATACTGTTTTATTTTTTACACTAAGTAATTATTGTTAGAAATTATCTTATGTGTGCTTAAATATTTATTGACTTCCTCAGTGTCTATGGCCCTTCTGATTATATGACTCTATTTGATAGCCATATGCTACATTCTATGCCTTGTCTCTATGTCCCTACTCTGTGTTTCTGGATTACTTTATTCGTAGTTCTATTGTAACACTGAGTACTCTCTATATTATAATGATCTTTATATTTGACTGTCCCTGACACTAATATGCAGGCTGTTTGCGGGTAGGAACTACAGCTTCACATTCATATTTGTATTTCCTGAAGCAATGCACAGTACAAATGATTTATCAAAAGAAAAGTACTTATTGAGCTAATTATGGATTAATTTTAAAATTTGTGCCCTAGCTGGTTTGGTTCAGTGGATAGAGTGTTGGCCTGCAGACTGAAGGGTCCTGGGTTTGATTCCGGCCAAAGGCACATGCCTGGGTTGTGGACTGGATCCCCAGTAGGGGGCATGAAGGAGGCAGCCAATCAATGAATTTCTTTCATCATTGATTTTTTTTCTCTCTATCCCTCTCCCTTCCGCTCTGAAATCAATAAAAATATATTTTAAAAAATTGTACAATATTTACCACATGATTACTACATACTGTTTTAACTATTTCTCATAATTAAGGGGAAAATGTCATAAATTTAATCTCCCTTCAACCTTTTAAATAGTGTATTTCTGCCCTACCCGGTTTTGGCTCAGTGTATAGAGCACCGGCCCACACACTGAAGGGTCTTGAGTTTGATTCCAGTCAAGGGCATGTACCTTGGTTGCAGAGTCAATCCTCAGCCTTGGTCAGGGTGCACAATGGATGTGTCTTTCTCATATAGATGTTTCCCTCTTTCTGTCTCTACCCCTTCCTTCCACTCCCTCTAAAACTCAATGGAAAAATATTCTTGGGTGAAGATTAAAAAAAAAAAAGTGTTTCATTTCTACACTGAAACTATCAGAGTTATAAATTTTTATAAGCCACATGTGAGTTGTAGAGTATTGGATGTTCTTTTCATTAAAGGTCCATGGGTAGGAAGCAAGTAGGAAGAAATATGAAAGTTTGGGATATGATAATTTGAATTTTCTATTCTAGTGATATCATTCCCTCAAATTAATCATAGAGAAAACCTCTGACATTTTATAGGAAGAAACTCATTTGCACATATGGATGAGAGGATCAAAGGTTTATATACTAATTTTTAAATTACTTAGATATCCGACTTATTTCTACACCAATTTAATATATATGTGTTCTGTTAGCAAAGAGCACATTGAATTTCTTCCAACAGTGACACCATTGTTGGAATTGTTTCCAAAATTGATTATAGCTCTTCAGTATCATGAAACTCAATTATTTATTAGTTTCTGAAGGAGAAGATATATGCTTTTTCTTATTACACCATAATAGACAATTCCCCTTTTTCAGGTAGATATATGGACTAGATATTAGACTAAAACCCCAGAATATTTAAAGACCTAATTATATGCAGAAAACGAAACAGTAATCTTATTTGATTATGGTTATTTTCATCAGAATTTTGTTTCAAAATGGAATTTAAAACCTCAAATACTTATAAGAAGACAAAATAAAATACATCACCCATGAATGTAGCTACAACCTATGCCACTGAGTAATTTCCTCCTGTATCACTAGAATTAGCCAGAATAAAGACACCATTGCTTGACTCATTACTTTAACATTGTACATAGAAAAACAATTCAAACTTTGTTCTCAAATATTATCTTTTCATATATGGTTAGAATATATATCAATAATATAAACATCAGAAATTACATTTAGCTGGACCAAGCATTAAGTAAAGTCATTCTAATCTCCAATAACATTAGATCTAAGATCATGTTTTTTAAAAATATTAAACTAATTCATAATAAAAGGATAATTTTCTTTAATTTATTTCAGAATGATATTTTATATAACATATTCTTTACTCTAGAACCATGTACTCAAGAGTACCATAATTTTTATACTCTGGAAAAAGTATGAGTTTCTAATGCTTTGGCTTTTTATAACTTTTACTGAAACAGTCCAGGCAAGTTGAACTAAAATTAATGTAAGAGAGAAAATACAGCATCACTCAATGGAGATTTCCATGCATCATGGTTTGTGGTGTTTTTTGGAGCAATCTAGGGTGTAATGGACAGTATTTTCCTTTCTAAATGTTCTTTCAATATTGGCTTTTGATAGTAAGTAGAAAGATGTACTCCAGTGACTGACAGCCAGACTTGCTCAAATGTTCACAGTGGTTGCACCTTGCATAGATGTATATGTTGAGATTTTTTACACACTGAGATAGTCGGAGATTTATGTCCACATTCCTTCAGTACAAGTGTGATGTCCAAACCACATGCAAATTGGTGTGTATCACATCTCAACTTAGTCATGCTTTAAGAGGGAGATGAACTCAGGAGCATAATGAAAAGAGGATGAAATGGGACCTACAAGAAGAAAAGGACAGGACAATAGAAGCACAAGATGGGTGAGTCTGTAGAATGAGTAAGAGAGTAAAAAATGGTACATGGGCTAGATTATATTTTAGAGTACTACAACAAATTTAGGCTCATTTACTACTATTACCGTCTTCATTTCCCCACACGCTGATTTTCTATACTCAATCTATATGTGTTGGATTCCAGATCACTTTACTTTCTTAATCTTTTTAAACCAATACAAGGATTAGTTCCAGGAGGAGGCTCTTTGGCCTCTTTACTTCACATGTCCTTTAGGACTGAAAATAATGACTTTTGGCATGTCATGTATTGACAATTTTAAATTAGTTGAAAATTTGGCAGAAATACTAATTTAGAGTCATGCAAGGGCATACAATAAATTAGACAACAGCTCTATTCTCCCCACACATGAGTGAAGCAAGTTGTCATGAGGGCAGGGGGATGTTGCTGGGCTCCCTATCAAGGTGAAGGAATTTCCTTCCCATAGTGCACTCTGCGAAATACCTTTGTTGTGTAAACTTTCCATATTGGCTTTTGATAGTAGATGTACTCCAGTGACTGGCAGCCAGACTTTCCAAAAGTCTATGAGCATGCGTAGAGCTGTGTTGAAAGAGAACAAACAATTGGCTACCCTGGAACTATGATTCTTTTTCTATTTCGTGTCTATATACTGAACACAGCCCCTCTCTCTGTGACACATGCATTTGCCTTATGATTAGCTCAGGTCAGCTGATTGTCAACTTATGGTTTAGGTATGGCCCTAATTCAGAAGAGTAAGGGATGAAAATTGATCTTGTACTAAAGTTGTTATTTTCACCCTTCTATAACCCTATGGTCTGGATTTTAATATAATTTTTAATAAACAAGGATGCTAAAGTTAGAACATGAAACAAATAATTAATGAAACCAGAAATTGCATCCATGCCTGTGACTCCCAAACTTGCACCCTTCCTGTTACCCCATGTCTTTCCATGAAAACAAAGGGCTTAACCTTTTTGAGGACGTATACACATTTAAGTAAGTACTACAATTGCTCTTTCTAGAGTAAATCATGCATTTCTTATTCATGAAAATATTCCATACAAGTAGGTGTCACAGTCCCCCACATTGTAGGATAAATACTTGATTCAAAACAAGATAGTCTCATGAGGAGTCAAATGGAGGTTTTATTTATCTTCTTTTTGGGAGGACCCCCAAAAATTTAAGTATTGTTGCATTCAAAAACGAAGAGGAAGATAAGTAGGGTTGATTTTAAGGGGCTACAAAACATTATAAACTTAAGGCCAACAACAACAGACCAAGCGTGATCATTGTGCTCTTCTGTGATTAGAGCACAGGTTAAGTTTAACATACCTCATCCCTTCAAAGACCTACATTTTCAAATAATCATCTTCTGTTTACCACTTTGATTTTCTACTGTGTTGCTAGCATTTTAATATTTACTTTTTTCTATTTTTCCTTTGGGAACCTTAAAAGAATGATTTAAACATTGATGCATTTAGACAATACAATGTAGATGATTGAGAAAATTATAAATACCATACTTTAAGATGCATAATGTCATAGTGATTTTTTATGTTAGTCACACCCTTGTGTTAGTACAATTTTAATCAAGATTTCTGGAGTTAGGAAACTCAATATGTCTGATTCTGTGTGCATCATTTCACATGGTCACAGCCTTAATAACTTTTCCAATTTTTAACTTAGTTTGAATTCAATAATGTGATTATTGAAACAGAAGCACCTATGAGTGACCTATTAAAAAATAAAATTTTAAGAATCTGTAAAATCCACCATGCTATTGACCAGTTCTGGAAGCTATAAAATAAACTAAGATCAGATCATTTTTATCTAGACTATTTCTACACACAGAGAAATAAAGGAGGCTACTTTTCAGCCAATAAATAGTTTAAAAATATTTTGACAATCTCTTTTCACAGGTTGATCATCCCCTTCCTATCTCACCTGATAGTTACTAAATTAAGTGTCATATCAGTGAAAGAATGCACTCAAAGGGAGGAGTACCAAAGAATTTGTGAATATACAGGATGGGGCAAAAGTAGGTCTACATTTGTTCATATCCTATATAATAAAACCCTAATATGCAAATAGACCAAAGGGCTGAACGACTAACTGGTCTCTATGATGCACACTGACCACCAGGGGGCAGACGCTCAATGCAGGAGTTGCCCCCTGATGGTCAGTGCGCTCCCACAGCGGGAATGCCGCTCAGCCAGAAGCCGTGCTCATGGCTGGCAAGCTCAGAGGCTGTGGCAGGAGCCTCTCTAGACTCTGCTGCAGGTAGGCAGTAAGGAGCGAGGGGTCTTGGACTGCGAGAGGGCGCAGGCCAGGCTGAGGGACCTCCCACCTCCCGCTGAGTGCATGAATTCATGCACCGGGCCTCTAGTTAAAGATAATATAATTTGGGGGGGATGGGGTTAATCTTGTGTTAAGTGTTCTTACCACAATTAAAAAAAAAGTTGTTGCAGCTCCAGCTTAGTGGTCAAATGAATGAAGATTGATAGGGAGGATAGAAAAGAAGTTAATAAAAGTAATCATGGCATTGAGTAGATTTAATAGGAATAAACAGATGAAGAAGAGTTTGAAACTAGTAAAACTGCATTCAGAGAAGTGTTTCGTGGCATGCTGGAGAAAGGGTAGGAATGGAACGTGCTTGTGCTTCAGAAGAAACAAGGCTAACACTATGGGTTTCCAGGATTTGGTAAATAAAGAAAAGTAGTTTAATTTCACTGAAGAATGGGTGGGAAAGGCACTAAAATCAGGCAACTGACATTACAGAAGTAATCATCTATTTTTTTCTGTCTCTCTCAGTGCCCCTTAGTGTTACTTTAATTATGTAACAGTGACTCATCCTTGAATTATCTGAGTGGTGTTCATTATAAACTTTTGATGCAGATTTAATAGGTTGAATATACAGTTTTAGGAAAGTTAATTTGTTTCTAAGGAATTCTTTAATAGCTATTACAAAAAAACTTTAAAAAAAGGGATTAAAATTCATTTATCTATGTTTCCAAAAATGAAGCTAACTGAAAATACAAAATGCTTCAATGCATGGAAATTGTTGTCATAGAAATAAATTATCTCAATGGGTGTACATTTAGAAAATGGTAAAGAATGCTATTCACTCATGAGAACACATTTTAAACTGGAAAAAATTGCAGACATCTCCTATTAAGAAAGATAACTTCTTATGTTCTTGCAATATAGATTCACTAAATGGTATAAAATCACAACACAGCATGCAAGTCTGAAAACTCACAAAGCCACATCTACATAATGATAGTAGTAGGCTCCAAGTTCAAAAAGTATATTGTGTCCATATTGCTTATTCTTATTCTTTTATAAAATAGTGCAACTAAAACAGATGAACATATTTTTATCTGTGGTTTCCTGGAATCAGAAAAATTTGGAATATAATATCACACTCACAAGGAGGTAAATTCAGCAGGTTATGGGTTCAGCTCCCCTGTAAGTTAGAGGAACAAACAGTGCATAGATCCTTCCTTCTCTCTGTCCTATCTGTTCTTGCTCAGAAGCCTCCACCCTCTCGGGGCAGTTGAAAGAAAGAAAATCCTAACATTAACCCACTCTTTATGTAATTCCAGCTCTTTGGAATAAAATGTTTCCTTTCAGATTTCTATCTCGTCCCTTCTGAGAAAGGGCAAGACTTATGCTATCTCATGTCAGCATTAGAGACTCAGGCTGTGGACCCACATTGTCCCGCATTCTCCTCCAGAATCGTGGCTGTGGAGGGTCTTGGGTTAGTCAGCAGTCTGGCCTACGACTATCTGAAGTATGACTGCTCATATATCACTCTGTGCGCCAGGTGCGGGCAGCCACCTCTGAAGACTATGGCTACAGATATTTTTTCTAGGTCTCAAAGTTCCTACCTGAGATAGCTCTGTCTTAAAACTCCTGTCCCTCTAAATAACGTTTGCATCCCTTCATGGGGTGCTTAGGAGCTCTCAGGGCCTTAGTACACAAGGAAGGGACTAGAGGATCATGACTACTTCTTAAAATCTATCTTTTTATCTGTTTCTGGCCACCACTTCTGAGCCAATATGTCTATACCACTTTGGCACATTGGATCCAGAGCATTTTCCCAGAGATTTTCCGCCTCCATCACAAGTCCCATGGAATTATGCCACTTGCCATAATATTTTCAAACCCTAACCTAGGAGTCTGGATATTTCTCAAAACACTCACCTTAACATTTGGGTATTGAATACAAAGAGAAGAAAGGAGCTTTGGCCCTGTAACTGTTTTGTCTACCTTAGGAAAGCAAGACATATGACCTAATAATCAAATAGAGAGAAGCTTAGATATCTAGATAGCTGTTTTCACCAAAATATTATTTTGAGTATTATAAACTGTATACAGCATTAACTCATTCTCCTTTCATTCCTGCTGCATCAAGTGTTACACGTACAAGCACAATGCTTCTAGCTGATGGAAACAATTATGAACACATTACGGAAAAAGAAAAAATATATTAATATATTTTAAATGTTTGGATTTATTACTCTTAGGAAACTATAGAATTACGGTGGCATTAATTTGAACCTGGAATCTATTATCTACCAATTTATTCTGAACTTTCCACTAACTTCATTTAAATTAGGAATATTAAGCAAGCAGGGCCAACATCCTATCATTTTCCTATTTTTTATATATTGCTCAGGCAAAAACATCCCACAGGGGATGGCATGGATGTCCCGCCACCTGGAACATGGATGGATTCGCCTGCCTACTCTCCCAGCCGCCCCCACACCGCTCCCCCCTTATGTAACATTAATTATCCTTGAGAACATGTAACTCTGGGATGATGAAAAAAAGTTTTTAGCCCTCCATTTTTTGGGTGTGGTAGGATTCTAAAATGTCTCTTCTCCAATGGTCTACCCTTCTTACTGTTCACACAGAAATCTAGTCTCCATATGTCTTTATTTTCTTTCTTTGTCCATTAATCCCATCATAAATTTGGCCCTTTTAACTTGTTCTGGTCGTACATTTTTCTGTCTGTTCAGCATCCTTTCTGTATTTGTTATCAATAGCTATGTAACCCCCAAATTTAGTGCTTAAAAAGTATTTATTACACTACTTCTGTGTATTAAGGATTGGGGAGTGGCTCACTGAATAGTTCTGGCTCAGAGTTCCTTATAAAACTACAATCAAGATTTCAGATCAGATGGTAGTCAACTGAAAACTTTGCTGGGCTGATGGATTTGGCTCCAAACTCACTCACATGGCTGTTGGCCAGAAGCCTTGATTCCTCACTAAAAGGGCCTCTCCATATGAGCCACAGAAAAGCAGTAGTTTTTTTCTGACGGGGAGAGAGAGAGAGAGAGAGAGAGAGAGAGAGAGAGAGAGAGAGAGAGAGAGAGAGAGAGAGAGAGAGAGAGAGAGAGAACAAGAGAACATGCATGGAGAAAGCTGCATACCTTTTATAACCTAGTCTCAGAACTGTGACTGGCTGTGACTGTCACTTTCACCATATTCTGTTTGCCAGAAGCAAGTTTATTAAGTCCAGCCCACACTTAAGGGAAAGGGAATTAAGCTCCACTTATCAAAGGGAGGAGTACCAAAGAATCTGTGAATATACAGGGTGGGACAAAAGTAGGTCTACACTTGTTCGTATTAAAGATAACATAACAATTAATAAATAATGATACAAGAATAAACTCTGTTTCACATACTCACAACTGTAAACCTACTTTTTATACCCACCCTGTATTTTAAGCACAACACCTTCCTGTGGGGAATGATTCTTCAGCTATAATAATGCATCTGACTTCCATAGTGCTGTCCTGAACCCAGGGCCTAGCATGTGAGTGGATCCAGCCAGGACTTCCATCCACAGGACAATGATGGTCCATTCACTCTTCAACCCGAGGGATATATCTACTGTTATCTGTCATAATATCTTTACATTCTGTGCTCTCCCAAATCCATATATTTGTTTGCCAGATTTTCTCTGCCTGGAATACATTTCTAAAAATTTCCCCACCTTACTATATATTCTTTATCTTTATGTACAAAACCCTGGTCCATCTCTGAGTTCTAGCTCAAATGCTACCTCAAGTTAAAGTTTTCTGTATTAAGAATGTCTTGTCTCCCACTCTTGTCCTCATATTCTCTCAACCTACCCTTACTTCAGCCATTGCCATAGCAACCAGTTTCTCACAGATGCACCCTGAGGGAACCTCCCCTTAACTGTACCAGTTATCTTCTTTCTATCCCAAGCTTCTCTGACACAGAACACCTGTTGGAACCAATTTGGCTACTATGTGCAATCCAGAAGTATAATGGAGTTAATGACCTAATGGGCAACTACTGATCATTTGAAAGAGAATCACTTATTAAATTCTTCAGGCAGGCAGTTCTGGGACACAACCTTTATGGCTTCACAGAAGGTTCAGGCAGAGTCAAGCTAAGTTGTCTCCAGTGGTGACAAATTCTAGAATATCCTCTGGAGTTGGCTTTTCCTCTCACCGATTTCCCCCTGCCTTGTCTGTTGTTACTCTTCCCTGGGATTACTTCTGAAAGTAAATAACCTGCCTACTAGCAGCAGTCTCGGTCTCTGTTTCCAGGTGGATGCCTTCCATATGACATTTTCCCTGAGGATTAATGGAAAGCAACCATTCCTTTCTTCTCGATCACAGTAGGTCATTTATGTTGCTCTAACTCTGCCTCCTTGTACTTGGCTGTAAAAGTCTTTAAAATGGAAACTCTGTGCTATTCGTCTTCATAGTCATGATGCCTACTCTAGTTTTTTCCACATACCAGGTTTTCAAACATTTCTTGAAGACATAACTTTTAAATTCCATAAAATTAGATGACATAGCAAATACATATGCATGTTGTCTGCAAAACTAGGTAAGCACCTTTCTTGTGAAATGTGCACCATAAACATTTGGTCAATGATACAAATCAAACTCAGGTTGTTTAAAACAAAATCCTCAAAAGAGATGCAAACTCTGCCAAACTGATTTTTGAAAGAAATCTCTTCTGGAAAATTATAACCATAGATTTATGGGGAACTTTAGGCATTTTATAGTCTTATTAGAGGCCTGGTACATGAAAATTCATATACTGGAGCGGGGAACAGGGGGCGGGTCTCCTCAGCCCGGCCTGCCCCCTCTCACAGTCCGGGAACCCTCAGGAGCAGGAGGCAACCCAGTGATCAGGGGAAGGTGACGCCCCATCACACCTCTGCTGCTTTCACTGCATGCAGCACAAGCCTCGGCCGGCCCTGGGTGGCTGGGCAGCCGCCATCCGAGGCTTGCCTGTGCCTGGGTGGCTGGGGGGCTGAGGAGACTGGGGAACTCCGGAGGCAGGTGTGCAGAGTGGCTGGGTGCTTGCTACGTGCTTGCCACCCCAGCAGGTCTAAGGGGACTGGGCGCTGCCATATCTGAGGGTGTGGCAGTCAATTAGCATATTCCCTCCTTATTGGCTGTGGGTGCTGCCATCTTTGAGGGCGGGGCAGTCAATTAGCATACTCCCTTTTATTGGTTGTGGGCCTTGCCATCTTTGCGATGACATGAGGGTCAATTAGCATATCCTCTCTTTATTAGATAGGATGAAAATCAGGCATCTTAGGGAAATCATCTGAAGCTATCTATATGACATCAGGAAAATAAAATAATTTAGAAAATAACCAAATTAATATAAAAATGAAAAGCATTACATTAACAAAGACACTAGTGCCATAATTTTCCTTTGCCTTTGGTTCATAATGTTCTGCACTAGCAAAAAGTCCTGCTTATCTATTGTTGATCAGTTTCACAAATCTCCACAAAATCAACAGCTTTCATGTTAAAGAATTATAAGGCATAATATTCTTCCTATTCCCATTTTACTTTCTTAAAGTTAATTTCCTACACAGCAGCCAAAATATTTTTAAGGCATATCAGGTCATGTAATCTGCCTGCTTAGAACAGGGAATGGTAGAACAGATCCACCTTCTCTACTGTGATAGAGAAGAAAGAAATGGTTGCTTTCCATGAATCATCAGGGAAAATGTCACCTGGAAGGCATCCACCTGCACAATCTGACTCTGACCTGCCTATCCCACCTTTCATTCTACACACGTTGATTACTGTACCAGTCACATAGTCCTGTGTTTTCTGACATGCCCATCCTTTCTCACATTGGAGCTTCATCCTACTTTTCTCCATATGGAGGGCCCTTCTGTCATTTCGTTTGTCTGATTCTTATTATCCTTCAGAATGAGCTCGATGTTACCTCCTTAACCCCTGACTGGTTTGGCTCAGTGGATAGAGCATTGGCCTGCAGACTGAAGGGTCCGAGGTTCTTCGATTCTGGTCAAGGGTATGTACCTTGGTTGTGGGCACATCCCCAGTAGGGGGTGTTTAAGAGGCAGCTGATCAATGTTTCTCTCTCATCAATGTTTCTAACTCTCCCTCTCCCCTCCTCCCTGTAAAAAATCAACATATATATGATAATTCTTCCCTGACAGCCACATCTAATGATACCATCCTGGCCCATTTCTTTCATAGCACCTTTTGCATTCTGACACTAAATTATATGTTTATTTGTTGGGCAGCTTCCCTTGTCTCGATATGCCCCACCAGGCCCATGAGCAGGGCCCCTGTCTTTTGCATGCATTGCTTTCTCCCTAGTGATCTGCCCAGAACTGGTGGTATTCAATAAATCTCTGTGGAGTAAATGAATGAGAAACAGTACAGCATGTTAGGAAGAGCATGGGGTTTTAGAGTCTGGCTGACTGATTTTGTATATTAGCCCCATTGCTCACTAGGTATATTACTATGGGCAGCTTACTTGACCTCACTGTGTTTCAGTCCAATGGAAGTGATGAAAGGACCAATCTCATAACATTGTTGTGAAGATTAAATGCCTTCATGTAGAAAGGGAAATGTTAAAACTTCTCCTTCAGTATGGCTTCTGAAAAAACTGACCATGGCCAGTGGTGGCTGAGAAATGGCTAAGGATCATGTCTAGGAGGCAGTGTTTAAGCTTTATGGAGTAGCACACATAATGGCATGACAGATTCTCAGAAAGAAAGGGCAAGGTGGATAAATGCCAGCATTTCCTGAGATTAACTCATGAAAAGATTGGCTAGTCTCCATAAGAGGCTTTGTGTAAATGAAAAACACAATTCTAAAAAAATAAAGCAATGGATAATTTAAATTTAATTTTAAGGTTTTTCTTTCCCAGTCTTTTGAAATTGGCATTGAGTAGCAAGATGAAATCATTAATAGAAAATAAGATTATAGATTTTATGAATCTGAGTTACAGTGAATGAATTTTAAAATTCCAGACATATACATATACACCCACACTTGTTTAAAATGATTTTAAATAGTATTTTATGATGATACAATGAAGAAAATTCACCAGTGATGCCATGCCTCACACTAAGGAAGAGTTCCTGGAACTTGAGTAGGTGAAAGAATCCATGATGATATGATATAATTACAAATTGTGCAGTACTTGTCTCCAAAGAAACTGACTCAGTGGGTTGGTTAGGCCTGGAAATCTGCATTTTAAAGCTTTGTTAGATGACCAAGTATATGGCAGACTGAGGACTAAAGTAGAATAGAACTCTATGTCCCAAAGATTTATCAAACTTATAGGACAAATCAAGAAGGAACTTTCACCGGGGCATTATGTAGGAACGTAAAATGCCTACATTTCAGACTATATGAAAAGATGGGAATAAACTGTTGAAAATGAAAATGCCATTTGCTTATAATCTGAAATTCTAGCAAGCAACATTTATTGTAGTAACTATTAACTAGAAAAAGTTGAAATATGTTAGAGAATGCAAACTCTGTATAATTAAAAAGTTTAGGGGGAAAAATCTTACAAAGAAAAGATAAAATTTCCTGTATTTTATTCTTCCACTCTTCCTAATTATTTCATTCCTAAATAGCTTAAGTTGTATTTGAAGTCAACTATAAAGTTTTGCAACTCTTAACAAGCACTTTAACTTTATACCTTTGAATGCACATCAAGGGCAAATACATTCCCATAGGAACCTCAAATGACTCAAACCAATTTGTCATTTAAAAAAGAATTTCTTCCTACTGCATGATTCCATCTATACATTAAGCTCTGTGACAAGCAAAACTAATCTATGTTGTTAGAGGGTTAGGAATGTGTTTGCCCTTGGGGAGCAGTGGCCGTGCCTGAGTATGGGGATCTGGGGAATGTGAGGGGCTTTGGTGGTGCTGGTAATGTTTTATTTCTTGATCTGGGAGCTAGATGTACAAAGTTTAAATACATTGAGCTATATACTTAGGACATGTACTTTCTTAAATATATATACACTGAGTGGCCAGATTATTATGATCTATGAACGCATAATAATCTGGCCACTCAGTGTGTGTGTGTGTGTGTGTGTGTGTGTGTGTGTATTAGAGGCCCAGTGCATGAATTTGTGGATGGGTGGGGTCTGGCTAGCTTGGCCAGGGGGAGGGGACATGGGCAGTTGGCTGGCCTGTCTGCTGGTTGAAATCCTGGTCGAGGGGACAATTTGCATATTAGCCTTTTATTATATAGGATATACACTGAGTGGCCAGATTATTATGCATTCAGAGATCATAATAATCTGGCCACTCAGTGTGTGTGTGTGTGTTTGTGTGTATATATATATTTATATTAATTTTAGATTACTCTTAGACTTATGGAAAGATTGTGAAGATAGTACAGAGAATTCCCACATACCTCATGCCCAGTGTCCTTTATTATTAACATTTCTCATTTGCCATAACTAATTTATTCAGATTTTCTTAGTTTTTACCTATTACCTTTTTTCTGCTCCAGTATTCCACCCCGGATTCCACACTGCATTTAGACATCATGCCTTTTTAGCTGTGATAGTATCTCAGAGTTTTCTTAGTTTTCATGACCTTGACAGTTTGTAAGAATACTGGTCCAGTATTTTCAGAGTGCTGTCTCTCGGTATCCCTGGAGTATTGGTTCCAGGATCCCCCACCCCCTGCCATACACAAATCTTCAAACGCTCAAATTCCTTATAGAAGATGGCATAGTGCTTACATTTAACCTATATTTGCATACAGGCTACAGCAGGGTATGCCTACACTTTACTGCATGGATTCAGCATAGAGCAGATTCAAGTTTCTCTTTTTAACATTTCTGATTTTTCCCCAATATGTGTAGTGGATGCAAAATGCACGGCTACAGAGGGCCCACAGTACATGTAAAATATCTTCAGAACTGTTAACCAGTTCTGCATTGTGAAACAATCTTGTCAACTAGGGTAGAATGCTTATATGCTATTCCTTTTGCCTTTTGTCTTAGAAACTCCACATGTTTCTCAAGTTACTTCAGTCAGCAGCTTCCTTTTCATCCCATCAGTGAGGTTGTTTCATACATTTAGGTAATTGTGCCCTACTCTGAATTCTATCTGTGGTGTCTTTTGAAATCATTTAAATTGGTTTCTTGAAATCTGCATATATAAAGCTTCACTATGTGCTGTAAGTTCTATGGGTTCTGGGAAAGACGTAGCTTCATGTATCCATCATTACAGTCTCCTTCTGAAAGCTAGGTCTCCCCCAAATTCCCATTCCCTGTATTTCAGTGATTCATTTCTCCCTTTCCACCACCAATCCCTGTTTTTATACTTTTGCCATTTCAGACTGTCATATAATTGAAAGTATATGTATGTAGTCTTTTCAGATTGGCTTCTTTCCTTTAGCAATATGTATTTAAGAACCATCCATCTGTTTGTGTGACTTGGCACTTTATTCCTTTTTATTGCTGAACAGTATTTCATTGCATAGATGTAAAACAGCTTGATTATGCATTTGGACATCTTGTTTGTATCCACTTTGGGAGTGATTATGAATGAAGCTGCTATAAAAATGTGTGCATGGGATTTTGTGTGTACATGTTTTTAAATCATTTGGGTAAATATCTAATAGCTTGATTGCTGAATTACATGTTAAGATTATGTCCAACTTCGTAAGAAACTGACAGACTGCCTCCCAAAGTGGCTGTACCATTTTGCATTCCCTTCTGTAATGACTAGGAGTTTCTGTTGCTTTATGTCCTAATCAGCATTTGATTTTAGCCATTCTAATCTCTCTATGTAAAACCCTAATATGCAAATAGACCAAACAGCAGAACAACCAAACAACTGAACAACCAGTCACTATGACGTGTGCTGACCACCAGTGGGGCCCAGATCGCTCAGCTCAGTCAGTGGCTGCGAGCAGCGGCTGCCAGCCCCAATCACCCCTGAGGGCGCCGGTCCCACTCGTATCCGCTGCTGGTGCTGGCCCCAATTACTCTGTGCCATCAGTGGGTGTGAGTGGGGCCGGTGCTGTCATGGGAGTGGCAGTGGTGGGAGCGGGACTGCAGGCAAATGGGACTGGGGGCTGTGGCAGGAGGGGCCAGGAGGGGGTGTGAAGGATGGGCCGAGACCTGCCCCTGTGCCCACCGTAGCCTCGTGGCCCACAGTTCCTTTCAAGGTGTACAAATTCGTGCACTGGGCCCCTAGTATGTATATAATGGCATCTCATTATCATTTTAATTTGCATTTTCCTGGTGACATATGATGTTGGGCATCTTTTCATATGCTTATTTGCTACATCTTCTTTGATGAGGTATTTGTTCATTTCTTGTGCCCATTATTTAATAATTTAACTTAATTGTTTTAAGAGTTCTATGTATATTTTAGATGCCCTTTATTATATGTGTTTTGCAAATATTGTCTCTCTGTTGCTTTTCTTTCATTTTCTTAATTGTATCTTTTGCAGAAAAGTTTTTCCTTTTATTAAAGACAAATATGATGTTTTTTTCTTTCAGGAACTGTGTTTAGTATTGCATCAAAAATAATCACCAACCTCACAATTACATGGGTTTTGTGCTAAAAAAAAAAAAAAAAAAGACACTGTAACTTGATTTTATAAACTAAAGTTACGTTGTTCTTATGCAAATCTCACTGCAGTAATTGACACCAGGAGGCCAGATTTATAGATAGCTCCTTGGAAACCACAGCACAGTTATCAGAAATGCAGGTGGGTGGGCAAGGTTGACATTTAAAAACTAGATAAATTATACAGCTGATTCTAAGGTTGACATACTCTCCCTTGGGCTGAATTTTAGTTTTTGTCAATTAAACGCCTATTTATCTAACTTGTATTCAGTTCTCCACAAATCTGAAATGTGAACACCTGCAAGAGATACTGACATTCTAAAGCCCAAGCAGCGGAGGAATTGGTGAGGTACTTTGGTCCCCTCCGCCCCCCCGCATTATTATTTTCTTTTTGTTAGAAATGCCCTTAATCCATATCTCTCTATGAGGAAAATAAGAATGTAATAGAGAGAAAGAAAAAGGAAAAAATCCCAACATTGTCTTCTGGGAATCCTCATCCTGAATTATTTTGCAGTGGATATTTGGAAGTAGTAGAATATTTTGAGAAATGAAAGCTCTGATGCCAGGCTACATGCACTTGTGTCCCAGCTCCAAAAATGGCTGGAGAGCTGCTCTTTCACAAGTTACTTAACCTCAGTTTCCTGACATGTATGTAAATATAGCGAGCCTGCATTGCCAGCAGTCACAGGGTAATGCTTGGTTGGTTTAATTTAGCACTGCTTTGATCGGGGAGAGGTTCTTCCGTCAGCCCCATTTTCATGAGGATGTTCCTACCGTCTCTTCAATGGGGAACTTACAATCTTCAAACTATGGAAGTTCAGGTTGTTCACTGCTGATAGATTTATGGGGTGGAGGGATTTCATGAACCACCACAGCTTCATCTTGGATAGTCTCTCCAAAAATTGCAATTAGTCCTTTTGTCCCACTCCTGTCCGAAGTCCTGTTTTATCTAACGAAAAGTCTGTCTCTGAAAAGAAAACTATTTCCCCCCTTCGGTTGGCATATGTGTTTTTCCCCAATCTTTCTTTTCCCTTTAGTGTAAGATAGATGGAGGGGAAATGCCCCTGGGGTTACAAGTGTGAAAGAAGAGGGGTAGGGAATTAGAGAAAATAATTAGATTAATTAATAGTTCAGGATATAATCCCACCATGTTATATCTACAGTCCAGTGTCTGGCACTACTAAGAGACCTCTAGTAACAAACTTATGTTACAGTCTAATCATAAGCACCACTATTACCATGACTTTCTTAGTTCTGGCTGCTAAAACAAAAGAGCATAGATTGGGTAGCTGATAAACAGACATTTATTGCTATAGTTCTGGAGGCTGGAAGTTTGATATCAGAGGGCTGACATGGTTAGGTGAGGGCCTATTTGCTGATAACAAACTTATTGTGTCTTCACATGGTACAAGGGGCAGGGGAGCTCTCTGAGGACTCTAATAAAAACACTAACCCATTCATAAGGGCTCCACCCATATGACCTAGGCACCTCCTAAAGGCCTCACCTCCTAATACCATCATCTTTGGGTATTAGGTTTTGAATATATGAATTTGGGGTGGGAAGACAGGACACAAACATTCAGACCATAGAAATGGTCCAGACAGTTTCCCTAATTTGGAGTTTGGAAACGATTATAAATAAGAATGGCTGCCCTGGCCAGTGTGGCTCAGTTGGTTGGGCATTCTTCCATGTACTGAAAGGTTATAGGTTTGATTACTGGTCCAGGGACATGCCTGAGGTGGGGGCTTGATCCCCGGTAAGAGGTAAGCAGGAGGTAGCTAATTGCTATTTCATTCTCATCTCTCTCTCTCTCTCTCTCTCTCTCTCTCTCTCTCTCTCTCTCTCTCTCCCTCTCCCCGCTCCCTCCCTTCTATTACCTCCATAACTCTTTTAAAAAATGAGAAGAAGGATTCCTGACTGGAGAGATTAAAAAAAAAAAGAAAAAAAGATGGTGAAATCCTTCTGACTCCTTGAAATAGCAACCAATAATATAGACCAAAAGAGAAAGTGAACCATGGCCTGAAAGAAATCAGTATTTTCCTCAATGTTTCTTTGACTAGCCTGTATTTAACTTAAACAGTAGCACCTTGACCCCAGATCCAGGAAGACAAAAATCAGTGCTGCTCAAGAACCCACATATATTTTAGCAAGTGCCAACAGAAAGAGTTTTCATGACGAGCAAGATACATCTCTCTCACATCAGTCTTGACTGTGGGTGTTGGTTTCAGTGTTCCAGATGGTGCCAAGGCAGGGGCTTGCTGCAGGAACCAGGCTAGGTGGCCTCTACTATGCTCTTTTTCTTTCAGCACAAATGGTTTACCAGTCACTTGGGGTAAAGCAAATTAAATTAACAGGTGGGAAACCATCTCACATTATTAGCTGATGTTTATTAACCAGAAAAACAATCTAGTTAAAAAGATTGGTCTCAACTTAAGGATTTAATCAATTTGAGAAGTCATCTTCTATTTCTTAAGCCATACTTGGGTCAGTTTTGTAAGTTATATCCAGAAACTAGAGTTATTCCTTTTACTGAGACAAGCCATCAAGCACACTCCCTTTCCTTCCATGCCATGAACCTCTTGGATATTCTCTGAAGCTACTTGGAGGCTATTGGGGTGAATTAATCCTAATTTTTTATTTGTTTTCACTAAACATACAGATTTTTAGCACTGAACCTCAGCTTGATTTTTCATATCATAATAGTCTATTTGCATATGCTTTACATGTTAATTATTATGCTGCTATTCTCTTTGCTATAATTAAAGCTAGTACTTTATTATAAACCCTATTTTCTAAGTTTTATAACAAGACAGTAAATATTCCCTGAAACTAACATTAACCTACCCAATCATTTGCATTTTATTTTTATAAATCGAGATGCGTGTGTGTGTGTGTGTGTGTGTGTGTGTGTATGTGTGTTTCTGTATGTATATGTTTGTTTGTTTTCCCCAAGTATGAGGATGGTAAAAAGAAAGTTTTATATTTTTGTTTTGTTTTTATTTCTTAGCCTCAAGTTGAAGTATTCTAGTATTATAATGATTGAACATTCTCATCAGTTATTTTTATCATTGCTACAAGTAGTTCAGGTTACATATCTCAATCAACATTTACTATGTGAAAACCTTTAATGTTAAGACATTTCTACCATCATATGATTTGTGTGGGTTCTGAATAATCCAACTATTTCTTAGCAGTCTACTTGCAATGGAACTAAACCAGACCAGAACTTTGCTAAGGGCTAACACCAGTATTGACTGAGCCAGTCTAAGTGTAGAGGCTCAAGGAGAACTTCAAAACACAGATGTCATTTACTTTTCATTTAATTTCTAGAACCTTGACCATGTCTACTCTCTTCTAAATCCATCTTTGCTAACTTTGAGGAAAATATTCTAAAAATCGTTTGTGACAATATGGATTGATTTGTCAACGGATCTAATTTTTTTCCTGGCAGTATGACCAGGTATAAGTCTTTTAACTTCTCTGTATTTGGTTTATAATATGAGGGTTTTGATGAGATCAATTCTAAGGCCTAGTATTGCTTTAACATTCTTAGGCTATGAGAGCTGAAATTTCAATGTCAAAAGGTGTGTGTCCAAATCTCAAATCTACTCTGATACATTATCGACTTGCCAGTTAAATTCCCTGAGGTTAGGTTTCTCATCTGTGAAATGAGAGAGTATATGATCTACACAGGCTTTTCCAGGTATGACATTAAGGATTTCAGCTTTCTAGGTTCATATTTGGTAGCAGCAAAATAATGAATAAAACCCCAACTGATTGCATGTTGAATGTATGCATTATGTTCTGCTCCTTCTTCTATAATGCCATTAAATGATACAAAAATGTTTATAAGGTGGAAAATGACAAGAACAATGAGAATGGGAGAAAACACAATAGAAACAAAATCTGGAAGCTGGAAAGCAGAGGCACATGGAGCTGCTCACTTGCTAGAGCCAAGAAAACTGAGCCCTACGCCAATGGTGTAGAAGGCAGAGAAACAACTACTTTATTTGTACTGTAGAGACTTCAGAAGCCTCCAGAATTCATTTTAATAGATACTTCTGGAAATTAGTCAGAAAGTAGGGCTATAAAGGCTGATTGAGAATCTCTTTAAGGTGCTAGTAGACCTCCACATGCCCTTCCCACTCTTGCAACTGAGCAATGGTTCTTCCTCCATCCAGAGAGTGAGTGAAGTTTATGGATTGGATCAAACTAAGCGTTTTGAGACTGGAGACAGAAGATCAAGATGAAAGTTGGGTCCATAAAAAAAGAGGGGGTAAATAAAAGTGCACATATTGATTACAGAGTCCCCAAACATTCTTCTTCACTTGCCCCCAGAATGCTAGTAGCCAGGCAGGAAACTGAAAGAATCTTCTCCAAGAAGCCTGCATCAATCCCAAGGAAAGGCCTAATGATGCTGACAGGATGTTTCTCAATAACTGGTTTAGATGAACATCTCACATTAAAAATACATAAGTCTGCCCTAACCGGTTTGGCTCAGTGGATGGAGCGTTGGCCTGCGGACTGAAGGGTCCCAGGTTAGATTCCGGTCAAAGGACATGTACCTTGTTTGCGGGCACATCCTCAGTAGGGAGTGTGCAAGAGGCAGCTGATCGATGTTTCTAACTCTCTATCCCTCTCGCATCCTCTATGTAAAAAAAAATCAATAAAATACATTAAAAAAAAAATTAAAATACATAAGTCCTACCCAGATGTTTCTATCAGCTTTTTATTGTCCAATCTGAAATATGAGTGGAAGCCAAGGGTAATCTAGGGAAAGCATTTAATATGAAAGACAAAGCCAAAAATGAACACGAAAAGAGAAGGAAAAGATAACTTGGCAAAGACAGAGACTAGACAATGACACACACAACAAATAACTTCAAAATGACTATTTTTAACTTCTCCATGCTCAACTTTTATAAACATAAAAAAAATTAAAAACTATTAAGGTAACAAAAGATATGAAAAGATGAGGGGGAAGTGTAAGGATTGAGGAATTTAAAGGCAAAGGGAAAGAAGAGAAGGAGAAAGAGGGGGAGGAGAAGGAAGGGGAGCAGTGGCCACTCTCTGGGTAACTGTTGTAGTAAACGGAACCAAATTTCAATCAACCAGTGCCCCAAAAGAAAACTGTGTAAGTTATGGATGAGTTCATTTCCTTTTAAAGGAAGAAATAAAAAAACAACAACACCACAAAATAACCAGGCAGGTACATTTCAGACTTCAGGAATATTCAAAGAAACTCCTAAAATATTTTATTTTTAAAAGCTTCTTTTGGTCATGGTTATTTGGACTCGTGGCCTCAGGCTTCTGCTCAATTTGCTTAGCAGAATTCTGGCTGCAGTGACAGGAACATGCTGAATTCTTTCTTCCTTGCTTGTTTTGGAAGTCATCCAAAGGAAAGCCCCAAACAACCCTTTTGTATCTTTAAGAGGTCCTCTTGGGGGCCTGAAGGGGCAATCTTGTGGCTAGAGCCACACATATCACTGGTTTACTTCTTGTCATTGCCAGAACACTGTGGTGAGGATGTGGTAGAGGTGTGAAGTAGCAAGGATTGTGGCAGCTCTGTTGAGACAACAGTACAGTCAGCAGATGGAGAAGAGAGAATCACTTCATGGCCTGGACATGGATGTCCCCAGTGGGGAGCGTCCGGCTGTGCTCATGAAAGGAAATCCATGTGTACGTGACCCATGTGTTTGACCTTCTCTGTGGTATTATCTGGGGAAGGCAGGAGCCCAGGCCCAGCCCATCACTCTCCATCCTTCCTGCTACACAGGCCTGCTCAGTGTCTTCAATCCACAGCTTACTGCCCATATTTCTCTCTACTTTCTCAATGCCCATTTTTCTGTATTTTATCCCAGGGCTTGTCCAGGCCCAGGAGTCCCAGCTGGGGGAGGAAGCTCTGTGTGAAGTAGCCCCTCTGCTTTCTGAAGGAGACTTGAAAGCAGCAGAAGAGACAGGACACAGCTATGTATCATATTCGGTGAAAACGAAAATCAAGATGTTTCCTGTGTTTGTTTCTCTGCCACTGCTTTTTTATTAGTATGCAGGAGGGGAACTATGCTCTCTTAAAACACTGATTTTTAATCGATGGGTCTTTCCGTCATATTTTTAGGTGTGGAAATACTATGTAACTGGATAGTTTGTCTCTGATAATCTCTTCTTGTTCCAATACTCCCTACACACTTCATAGAGGTGGGAAAGATTGCCATACTTCAATAAAGGATCCTTCCTAAACTGCTAGTGCTAGTTTGAGAAACTGACATTGGAGAAGCCATGCTGTGTTTCCATGGAAACTACTTGCAGTTTTAAGGGAGACTAATAGAGCCAGATTTTAATCTCAAATGCAAAAAGCACAAAACTACACATTCTAAATGGAGATGAGGAATGAATGGAAGAAGTGCTCATCTGAAGGCACAGAGTGATTGTTTTCTGCAAATTTAAAAGCCCATCCTAAAGTTGTACATGTATGTATACAGTTTACCATAATAGCACGATCAGGTTTGATTTTGTCAGAGGTGCAAGCACACTGAAAACAAAGCATTTTTAGTAGAAGACTCTCATCTTCATTTTTGGCCAGAATTTGAGAAAGCCATTTAAAAGGAAAAGCGCTAAGAAGAGATGATTTTGTGATTATGCACAATGGGTTGTACATGTTTGGCATTGACTCATCTCTGCAGAAGCTTAACACCATTGTTAGGCACCACATGACAAATGGGCTGTGTAGTACAGACTGAGAGGATGAGCAGGTGTGTGAGAAATATGTGAAACAAATTAAGACTGAGAATGAGGGAGTAGGATTCTCTTGTAATATTTATAATAAAAAAGAAAAGCTTTGTGATAGCCACAAAAACGTTCCTGGGTGCATTGGCACATACATTGGAAGGAGGTAAAAGGCATTTCTAGCTAGGATAATGAAAAGGTCTTTAAAAGGTTTTTTGAAAGATCATTTTAATGTTTTCACCATCTGGAAAAGATCAAAGCTAACCAGAGGCTTACTGATTAGGTAATGAATCTTACAAAATGTCCTAACTCATTATTTTTCTCAGTGAAAATGTTGGAGTAGAAAATGATCCATTGATGAAAATTTCTTAAAAGACTACTGTAGATGAATACAGCTATGATAGTTTACTGAGTTAACATTTAGGTTGTTATTGTTTGTTTATTTGTTTTTTAGGTGAATCGTGGTAGTCAGGGACAAGGTTAATGGAAACAAGATCCCCTATTTCCCAGAAGAAAAAAAATGAGACTATCTGAAATGTGGTAAGTTCATCAAAAGAACATAAAGAGCTACAAATAAATTCTAGTAGAGAGGTGATGGATCTATTGCATAACAGCAAATTCTTCATCAACAAAAATGTAACAGAAACCTGCCTTTTCTATAACTCAACAAATGATAATGATATTTTGGAATTTCTATGATTTGCTCCTCTGAGCTTGTTTCCTGTACCCCATGAATTTGTCTGCCATCTGATATAGCAGTGACTAAACAAAGGACCCACTCACTACATGGAGCTCGTGTTCCAGAAGAGATGACAGACTATAAAAAGAAAAGCTGTTATATTGTCTTCAGGTAAAAGAGCCTTGAAGAAAAGTGAAGTAGTGCCAAGGAATAAAGTGATATGGCTGCTGTTTAAATAGCATACTGGAGAAGGTGTTTGGAGACTTTTGGCCAGAGACATAAATGAATTAGGTAGCAGTGATCTTTGCAAATAGGTGGGAGGGTCATTGTGGAAGAGGAAACAGCAATGGAAAAGAAAGGAGGAACCTGAGGAATGCATCTGCACAGAGTTCTGTAGGGACAGCACAGAACTCTGTGTGCCTGGGGGAGCGAGCAAGGGAAGAATGAAGGAAGCAGGTCGGGGCAGAAGCAAGGGCCAGATCCTACAGGCTTAGATGTGTACTATAAATACTTTTAACTTGATTCTTAGTGTTGAGTGGAGTCATTGGATGGTTTTAGAAATGAAATAGCATGATGTAACTTAACATATTGAAAAGGATCACTCTACTTAACAAAAGGATAGACCGCAAGTTTCCAACAATAGAAACAAGGTGAGAAGCTACAGACAGGGAAGCAAAAGTGGTGGTTAGAACCAAAGTGGTCCTAGTGAGTGGAATGAGACAGGTTGATATTTAGAACACATGTTGAAGGTAGAATAGGCAGTTTCTCAACAAAGGAATGGACGTGGGATCTGAAATAAAGACAGGAATCAAGATTGATTCCAAGGATTTGGAACAGGAAGTATGCTGAAGCCACTTCCTCAGAAAGCAAATATTTTTGGAAGGAAATAAATTAAGAGTTCAATTTTGAAAAAGTTAAATTTTAGTTACCTATTAGAAATCAAGTGCCAATTTGATATGAGCTTAGAGCTATAGATATAGTTTGAGAGTTACATGCCACAGATGTTGTTTTAGAGGTTTTGTGCATGTCTGTGAGACTCAAAGCCATGTCTACAAGACTGCCTGGGAAGGGAATGTGGGTAGGGAAGAGAAGAGGTACAAGGCAGAACCCAGAGCACTGTAACCTCCAGCAGTTAAGAAAGGTGGGAGGATGAAGCAAGGTAGAATGAAAAAGAGCAGTCACTGTTAGAAGGAAAACCAGAAGTAGGTGATGTCACCAAAACTAAGGGAAGAGAGTGCTTCAAAGAGGACATAATTTTTGTTAATATATTTTATTGATTTTTTATAGAGAGGAAGGGAGAGGGATAGAGAGTTAGAAACATCGATGAGAGAGACACGTCAATTAGCAGCCTCCTGCACATCCCCTACTGGAGATGTTCCCGCAACCAAGGTACATGCCCTTGACTGGAATCAAACCTGGGATCCTTGAGTCCGCAGGCCGATGCTCTATCCATTGAGCCAAACTGGTTAGGGTAGGGAGGACAGAATTTTTATCAGAAAGAGTTAAGGGACACTGGGCAAGCAGAAAAGAAACAATCAAAACATGTCAGGTAAAGAGATTTTCTTTTCTAAATTGTGAACTCTTTGGGCATGAAAATAGTGCATTCATTTTATTTCATCATCTGCCTTTGGATTAATTTAATCAACTGCTTAGGGATCTTAATGACAATCTCAAAATCCCTTCACCTTTGTCACATTCTGTTAGAAGATCCTGTCCACACTTTAGGACAGAGGTTATATAAGGGTATGGCTCATTGGGTATCATCTTCAATTGCATCTACTTTCTTAAGTAGGAAGCAGGAACATTAATTGTTTAGACAGAAGAGGAAGAAGTGGAGGTTTGAGGAAATGGGGAAAAAGAATGAAATATATGTAAGAATGAGTGTACCTTCTGAGTCTAAAGAATCTCTTCAAGATTTGTAGAGCTTTTTCAGTATGTGGTTTCCTAAGATAACTGCTTATCCAACTCAGTCCTCATACTTTAATCAATTATTAAATATTCTGGATGGCATTTGTGGGACTTGGTCATAAATAGTAAGAATAATTGATTCTGCTGTCTTAAAATTTATTATTGGTGGTTTCTGAACCATTAAAAATACGTAAGAGACTTTAAAAGTAGGTTTTCTCTTACATTTGATATTGAAAAAATTTGAAAACATGTCACAGAAAAGCTGTAATGTGTATGTGGGCCACTTAATCACTGAATATTTTGAGTATATTAGCCATTGATAATCTGCCTGTTTAAAATGACCCCTGGTTGAACTCTCATGGTTTGAAGAACTAACTTTTTTTTTTTTTTTTAGTTATAAGCTCTTTGAAAAAATAAATTTTGAGGAGGTGTGGGAGGAATACATTTTATAAAATCTTACAGTGAAGCTCACGAGATTTAAGTAAGCTATTAAAAATCTGTAATGGATAGTTAAGGCAATTACTAGACTGTAAAATAAGCATGTGAGCTTGCCAAACAAGGATTTCAGTGTAGATTTTGTCTTTACTCAGTGATATTAAAGGAACAAGTTGAAGTTAAAGATTGAATAGAAGAACCTTCCATTGTTGTTCCACAACTGGTTGTTACTATTTACATTCCTTTGTTGAGCCTGATCCTCATAAGCTGTCTAGCAGGTATATATCGAACACTTCTATTTCATGGTCAAGACAGGATCAGAGGCCGTAGACAATGACAACTGATTTGTCTGTTTTATTCTGTCTTTTTCCAGAATAAAATGAGTCTACATCCTACTCTAGTTTATAAGCAGACCTGGAAAACCTACAGGTGTGTGGTTATCTAGGACTAATAAAGAAAATAGTGCTGTTATTTTTTGATAAAGAAAGTCAATTTTGTTTATTTCAACAAAAATAAAATGTGAATTTTGAAATTAGGAATTCTATGAGGAATTAGGAATAATGGAGAAATGAGGTTAATATTCAGCAGCTTACGCTTTTCTAAATCTTATTGTTTGAAAAGCACATCAATATGTAGTTTTTAAAAATTTCTAGTGCATGTTTTAATAGCAGTGTTAAATTTAGCAAAACATTTAATGAAAAGAGCACAGGGATTATGCAAATAGCTCAGAAGCTATGACTATTTCAAACATAATACTTGTTAGAATAAATGACTTATTAAAAGTCTGTTTAACTGGGACTCTTCCAGAATTTCTACCACTAAGACATTATCAACAGCAATAGCCTTACTTTTAGGGAACAATATAGTTTTTCTTTCTTTGCTTTACAGAACTTCCCTGAAATTGACTTTGTGTGAAAGGCTCATTAACCAAAAAACAACTTATGAAATAGAACTACAATTTTATTTTTAACTAGAGGTCCGGTGCACGGAATCCGTGTACTGGGTGGGGGGGGGGGGGGGGCGTGTACCTCATCCCAGCCTGCACCCTCTCCAATCTGGAACCCCTTAGGGGATGTCCCTCTCACAATCCGAGATTGCTTGCTCCCAACTGCTTGTCTGCCTGCCTGCCTGATTGCCCCTAACCTCTTCTGCCTGCCGGCCTGATCACACCCCCTGCCAGCCTGATCGATGCCTAACTGCTCAGCTGCAGGCCCGATTGCCCCCAAATGCCCTCCCCTGCCAGCCCAATCACCCCCAACTGCCCTCTCCTGCTGGCCCAGTCACCCTAACTGCCCTCCCCTGCAGGCCTGGTCCCCTCTAATGGCCCTCACCTGTCAGCCTGGTCACCCCCAACTGCCCTCGACTGCTGGCCCGGTCGCCCCCAACTGCCCTCCCTCCCAGCCATCTTGTGACCACATGGGGGCGGCCATCTTGTGTAAGGGCATGACAGTCAATTTGCATATTACATCTTTATTATATAGGATGTTTTAGTTAATAAATATAAAAGGAAATTACATATATATACACCAACATTATTTGGCTACAACAATCAATCATGGAACATATCTATAATCTTCTTACAAGTAGCCTATGAGGAATCAAATAATGTTAAAAACTATTTATGAACAGAAATCTCTAAGTAACACATTGTTTTGTATATGCAGTGTTCATATGAATCTATGTTAAGTTCAATAAGCATTTAAATTTTCCCCTCCTTTGTCAGGCACAGGGGATACAAATGTGGAAAGGACATACTCACTAATTGAGGACATACTCACTAATCACAGTTACAGGAAATGCTGCATTTGATTACATTTAGTGTTGGGTCCATGACAACACTAAATTTAGCCCAGTTCAGTGGTTGAGTGTTGACCCATGCACCTAGATGTCGCCAGTGTGAATCCTGGTCAGGGCACATGGCTGGGTTGTAGGCTTCATCCCCGGTGGGGGATGTACAGGAGGCAGCGATCACAGTGTTGATGTTTCTCTCTCATCAATGTTTCTATCTCTCCCTCTCCCTTCCTCTCTCTCTCTCTAAAAATTAATAAAAACATATTTTTAAAAAAGTACAAAAAAACATCTTCCCTACCCTCAAGGTGCTTATAGCAGATATAAAGATGCTCATGTATAAAAGCTTATCTCAATAAAAAAGTAAGTGCTAGATGTGTACTCTGAGTGCCTAATCTGTGTGAGTGTGGGGAAATACTTCTAGATAAATGGACCCTTCTAGTAAAATGACAGTTTGTTCAGGTCTATCTCTACTCAGCTGTGGGACATGGCAACTTCCTTATGTATAGTTTCTTTAACTATAAAATAAATAAAGGCTCCCTCAGAATGTTGCATGTATATTACATAAAATAACATAAAATACGTAACATGGTACTTGATACACATTAGTTATTAGAAATATTATTTCCTTTTTATTTTGCTTTTTTGTCCTACTTGCCTCCTCTTTCTAGTAGGAGTAAACAAAGTTAGGGACAATGCAAAAGATATCACACACACACATACACAGACACACACACAAATCTTCATGTGGTTATGAAATAAGTTGTGTTTGGTGACCCTTCTGAAGTAAAATATTATTGTAGAAGAAAATTTATGAGACTATCACTGTAGGCATAGAACAGTAATGGGACATTTTATATGCCTTCTGAAGAAGTTTGTGCTTTATTTGGTAGGCAACTGGAAAAATGACCTTGACTCTGATTCTAGAGATTGATTTCAAACAGTCAGTACTGTAGGTATATAAACTAGTTGAAAATATGAAATGGGCCAAGCAAACAATGATGATGAACTGGATATAGTCAGTGCAGATAGAGAATAGCATACATATTTAGGAGACATCGAGGCCAGTGGTCGGTAAACTGCGGCTCGCAAGCCACATGCGGCTCTTTGCCCCCTTGAGTGTGGCTCTTCCACAAAATACCATGTGTGGGCGGGCACGTACAGTGGCCCATGCCAGAAGTCGGTTTTCGGCTCTCAAAAGAAATTTCAATTGTTGTACTGTTAATATTTGGCTCTGTTCACTAATGAGTTTGCCAACCACTGATCTAGGGGGAAAGGAATCAGTACGTAATGTTTGAAGGGATTCAGGGCATGAGAGAGTGATAAGGCCAAGAATGACTCCATGTTTCTGGTTGAGTATTGAATGATAATGTCCTAAATTGAGATAGGGAAGAGAGAATGAGGAAGATGAGCTATTCTACTGCTGGAAGTGAAATTGTTGGTCATGTGGTAAAGATATGCTTAAATTTATAAGAAACTGCCAAATGGTTTTTGAAAGGTGAAATATTTTATACCACTACCAGAAATAACTTTTAGCATTGCTAGTCTTTTTAATTTTAGCCATTTTTATGAGTGTTTACTAAGTAGTACCACATTGTAGGTTTTAAAAATTATTCATATACAGAAATTTTAATCTGTTTTGTGTGCATGTGTATTGGGTGGGTGAGGGATTGTATAGCTCTTTGAACTTGGCAAATGGAGTCAGGTAATCATTACCTTGATAAGATATAGAAGATCGCTCACCCTCCAAATTATCGTGTGCTGCTCTTTTGTAATCAACCCCATCCCAAACCTTAAACCTTGGTGAGCATTAATCTATTCCTTTCTTCATACCAAGGCAGCTATATTTTTATTGAGAAATGTATTTATATCTTGTACTGTGTACATTACACAACGTGTAGATGATTATATATCTTTTCATATCATCTAGTCAAAAGATTAACTATCAGTATAGCAGTTTGTTTGCCATAATATTCAGTTTGCATTTAATGCTGGGTTCAATAAGTGTATTCCTATTCATGATCTCTTTTCACTGAGACTATATACTGTCATGTTTTGTATTATAACACGTCACTAATACCATTTTTGAAACAAAGTAGATAAGCAGGCCGCCAAAGGGTAGAAAGTAGGTTGCAGTAAAGGAGCTAGAATCGAACCCAGTTACTTTTTTTTTCTTGCCAGGCTTCAAAATGGATTCAAATCTAATAAACAACAGAATAAAAGCATCCCAGTTTCCCTCAGTGAATATAAATTAAGTCAAATCACTATTCAAAAGCCAAATTGGGAGGAATAATAGAGAAGATTGGCTGGGATGTGAACCCAACTGTCCCTTTGGAGTGCTTTAATTTCTGATCTTGCATCAGATCAGACCTGAGGAAAGCCATCACATAATCAGAACCCTCAGGAATTCACTTTCACTGACTCAACTTTATTGTTACACTAGAGGCCTGGTGCATGAGATTCGTGCACTTGGGAGGTCTCTCAGCCCGGCCTGCACTCCCTTGCAGCCCTGAAGCTCTCGGACAATGTTCAACTGACGGGTTAGGCCCTCTCCCCATCAGTCGGGTATTCTTAGCACTGCCTCGGAGTCGGGAAATACTTCTGCCACCGCTGCTGAGCTTGCCAGCCATGAGTCCGGCTTCTGGATGAGCGGTGCTCCCTCTGCAGGAGTGCACTGACCATCAGGGAGCAGCTCCTGCATTGAGCATCTGCCCCATGGTGGTCAGTGTGTGTCATAGCGACCAGTAGTTCTGCAGTTCAGTCGATTTGCATATTGGGCTTTTATTATATAGGGTACTTGGAATAAATTATTGGATTATTTATCCAATAATCATCACAATGACTAGTCATATGAAATCCTCTTAAGTATTATAAAAGTTTGAGGATATTTTCATTAAAAGTTTTACATTCTTTATATCAGAGGTCACAAATTAATGGACCCATGAAATGAATCCAATCAGCAAATACTTAAAACTTTGCAATATTTGCCAACATGTTATAATTAGAAAAATTTAAATAGATACACAAATATATATACATCCTCATTTTAGTGACCCATAGCTACAAAGGGTGACATGGACAGGAGCTGATCAGCAACTACTCCTTGTAGGTGACAGTTATCCACTGTCCCTAGGACTCTCTGGAAGTCTTAAACCTGATGCATTTATTTACATGACCTGATAGGTTCCTGTAGGTTTTTGCATTTTGACCCTAGATAAATGCCTGTTTGAGAAATTTATTTTTTTAAAACATACCAACAAAATAAAGTTTGCATCACATAAGGAAGGAGGTGCTTCTTTTCTGGCAATAAGAACAATATGATATCTTGTAGTAACTACTCAAAGGGTCAATACCAAATGTGTAGTCAGTCATATGTGCATTTAAAAAATTCTATCATTCATAATTTATATATTTTGTTATTTTTTGTGGAAAAATTTTTGACATCCTTTTAGAAAAGTGTCAGAGTGCACATATTCTAATAAAAGGAGACATGACCTAAAGTCTAATTAAGAATGACTCAAGTTAAAAAAAAGTGAAATGAGAAAATAATGTATATTAAAAAAATATTTTATTTGGAGATTGAGTCTTTAACTATAAACACAATACTCATATGAGAAAAAATAGAATATGAGCTCAGCTCCTATTCACATCATTGTCATTAAATATTTTTCATACAAAATACCTAAAAAGAGCATAAATTTTAAGAATGCACTTTAAATAAATATAGCAACATAGCAAATTTTCAAGAATATAGCAATCAGATTTGCAGTTGAATTTTTTCATGTAGTCAGAGATTCAACTGCACCATTTTAATATTAATGGCTTAACAGCCTGAACATGGCTAATCTAAGTCTGGATAATTATAAAACTATATGTAGAACAGAACTATTCAATAAGAATATGTTTAGTATATACAAACAGAAAAAATGGTGGCATGATACTCCTAGGTGACTTGTGTTCAAACACATAAATTGCTTAAGTTTACTGCATGCATTACAATGGAATTTCTTTCATATATTTTTCTATTTTGCATTTGCTATTTTCAAGATCAGAGTCAAGACCACATTATATTTGTTATCAAGTTAACATGGTGATACAGTGGTTTGATAATGGTTTTTGTAAAATTGACTAAAAAATACTTTAATGCATAGATATATTTTAAATGTTATTGAGTAGCTGAAGTTTGTCACTTTGTGTTGTTTACAATGATCTTTGCTCAGATTCCTATCCTATTTTTTCAAAAAGTCAAACACAAAAGCACAAAGGTATACAATCATATACCATAAATTGAATTATAGATAGAATCATCTTACCATGGTACATCATTGCTTTGTGTCATGAAATAGTTATTTCAATGGGGTAGTGTCTAAAAAGCTTTTTATCTTAGTTTAAATGTATTTTTAATTTGCATATAAATAGAAAACTGAAAATTCAATATACATGATGCTTTTTAAAAAATGAAATCTGGGACATTCAATAGGTAAAGTGCCACTGTTTTGAAGTTTAGTAAATTTTAGATCTAAGACTATCTGGTTAGGTCTGAAATTATTTTCTTTTCAAAAAATATATTTTTACTGATTTCAGAGAGGGAAGGAGAGAGAGAGAAATATCAATGATGAGAGGGAATCATTGATCAGCTGCCTCCTGCACACCCCCTATTGTGGATGGAGCCTGCAACCTGAGAATATGTCCTGACTAGGAGTCGAACTGTAACCTCTTGGTTCACAGGTCGATGCTCAACCACTGAACCAGGCTGGCCGGGCTATTTTGACTTTGATGCCATCAATTAAATAGTAACTATATAACAACAAAAGCTAATCACATTAAAAAATGCTCCCTTCATTGATAGTTGGAATAGAACAGCACAATTACTAAGTTTCTTTTTGATTTGACCAAGAATAAATGAGTCTCTTTAATTAAGTCAACGTAGTAACTGAACTTTCAAAATTAATGACCATATATCAGGCATACAATAACATTTAGCCTTTATGTGGATATATAACAAAGTCTGTATAAAATTTAATTTGAAGTACATTTTAAAAAAGAGGACTATCTGAGCCAAAAAAAAAAAAAACTCTTTTGCTTGTGGCTAGATCCATTTTTTATTTTGAAATTGTAGATATTTAGAAAAATAATTGAAATTTTGCTGGTTGTAAATAAAGTACCTCTATATTATGAGACATGAGGGAGTTGACCTTAATTCAAAATTTAGGTATAGATTTTTTAAGCACTGTTTCTGTATGCACTATTGTTTAAGAGCAGTAGCAGGATTTAAATTAACTGATTAGTTTGAAAAAGCACAAAGTTATGAACTTAGTACGGTTTTCAGGTAGCTTGTTACTTTTGCTGTTTTGGGGGAAGATCAATTTTCTAAAGGATGTCAGAGCTAATATATCATTATGCCCAAAGGATAAAATAACAAAGCACCTCCCAAATTAAAAAAGGTTTTTTTGGTGTGTGTAACTCAGATGCACAGATTCCAAAAGTATGTACAATTAAAGATATCTACTTTGTAAATGCTACATATCTCAAATAGAGAAATTAAAGTGTGATGAATACTACCTTTTCATTTGTTGACCAGACATTAAAAAAAAAAACCACTGCATAAATAGAAAGGAATACATTTTTATATCTAAGATATAACATATTTCATTTATACTTTTATTAGATGAAAATTAACTACTCCATATAACAAAATAGTCATCTTTTAATTATATACTCATAAACAAAAAAATGTTAACATGCAATTTCTATACACAATAATAGCAGTTTTGACAGTACAGGTCCTTAAGGGGAGCAATGAAAGAAATATTTGGTTTCTATAGCCAAAACAATTGTATTAAACCATAAAATAATTCAGTAGGATTCATGCATTGCATATATTACACTGCTTTTTCTTTTAACGGTTATTTTAGTTTATTGGATTAAAACATATAGTTTTAAAATTAGGAAATCATTCTTTATTCTTATTTACTTGTGATCTAAACTGTTACTAGTCAAATGGTAAAGACAGCTGTAATGAATACCTGAGAGTTTGAAAGCATTCCTCCCTAATAATAACAAAACTACCAGAGATAATTCCTCCTAATAACTTTTATTTAAAAAAGGAGAAAAACGCGGGGGATAGTAGGGCAATATCATGTAAGGAAAAATATCCTATAAGTATATTACATCTAGAAAATTTTTACTTTACCAAATTAAGTTTCATTTGCAATGCTAACACCAAGACAGCCATTAAAAACACACATGGTGTCTAAATAAGACAAAGGAAAATCGTTTGAACAAAAATAAAAAGGATCCCAAATCAATTATATAGAAAAGATTCCTTTATTAACTTGTGGTCGAGAATATATTTGTATATTTTCAGAAAACAACCCCAAGACCAGATGGATTCCTGCAACAGAGAGGAATTGACAGGTCTGCTCCAACCACGAAGACAAGAGGAAAAAACAGTCCAGAGATGGAAGACGCTGACAAAGCCTTGCCATGGGAGCAGTCAGCAGCTGTGCACCGCTGCAGGTTGCCTAGGACCAAACCAGAGAGGGTCGGACCTGCATTGCCACCATGTGCCCACCATCCAGATATCAATGCTGACATGTACACATAAGGAACTGTTGGACACTGAAATTGGGACTCAAACATTTTTTTGTTTTGTCTTGTTTTGTTATTATATGTTTATTTCCAGTCTGCAAAGGCAAAACTTTTTAAAGGAAAGAAATGGTGGGAAAAAGATACAGAGGCAAAGAAGCATTGAACAGACTGTCAAACTACATTGGGAAGACAGGGGAGGTTGGGCGAGGAGGGCTGAAAGAGACCAACCGAAGGACTTGTACGCTTGCATATAAGCACAACCAATGGATATAAGACACTGGGGTGGGGGGGCAGGGTGGGCAGGTGAAGGCATGTCCTGGGGGGTAGGGGAGGTCGGGGGGAGATCAAGGGGGAAAAAAAAGGAGACATATGTACTACTATTTGTAATACTTAAAACAATAAAAATAAAATAAAATTAAAAAAAAAAGGAGAAAAACAACATGATATTCATCCTATATAATAAAAGGGTAATATGCAAATCGACCAAACAGCTGAACGACCCGTCACTATGACACACACTGACAACCAGGGGCAGACGCTTAATGCAGGAGCTTCCCCCTGGTCGTCAGTGTGCTCCCACAAGGGGAGCACCACTCAGCCACAAGTCGGGCTGACAGCTGGTGAGTACAGTGGGCTGGCCTCCGCTGCAGCACTAAGCTGTCAGTCAGACATGCCCTGAGGGCTCCTGGACTGCTAAAGGGCACAGGCCAGGCTGAGGGACCATCCCCCTAACCCGAGTGCATGAATGCTGTGCACTGGGCCTCTAGTATAATTATAAGTATTAAACCACTATGTAATCAGATTCCAAACATTCTTCTCTCAATAATAACTTTCTGTAATGAAGTTAGAATCTGTCTTATCTTACTTTGAAATCTGACTGCTTGTTACTGGCTAGTAGGGTGATGTGTTGGGAACCACACTGAAGGTCAGAGTTAAACTGTGCTGTAGTAGGTTACCTATTTCTGCCCTGTGAGCAGGATAGGAAGTGGTGGTATCCATGTTGAGGATATGCTGACCATGTTTATACACTCTCCCTTAATCTTAGAACTATTTTAAAAAATTTATTTCCCACCATAGTTAATTCAAATATACAATATAAGCAATGACAAAAATTCCTCTGTAGGAGCTATTTCTCTAACCAATCTTTAATAAAACATGGGATGTTATAAAATATTATTAGTTATGACAGAGCTTATATCCATAATATATAGTGGTTAACTAGATATAAGAAAAAATATCCACAGGTTATATCCATGAGTATTCCTATGAAGATGCTTGGTTATATCAATCATATAGTGATTTTTTCTTGTGATTTCCTATAGAAAGAGGATTATTACTATTATAATAATTTCCTGTGGCCTGATCATTTTTTGAGAAATGGCAACTTCTAAGTTATAAAAATGTTCTTTTACTTCAAAACTGCTGGTTAAAAATAAGTTTCATCCTATGATGGGCCATTTTATGATAAATTCCACTGCTAATTTGTTTGTCTTTATATTTTAAAGATTTATATGCATTGTTTAATATTACCCTATTGCTTCTCTTCAATAAATAAATAATATTCATGTAACATATATATTAGACTTTTTACTACAATTCTAGTTATAAATATTAACTATAATAATATATTTTATTCTCTAGTTTTTAAAATAAGTAGGCATTCATTTTTAGCATACAGGTGTTTAATTTGTCATAATACAAACAATTGACCACAAGTATTTTACCTGATAGGAACAATGAAAGTACATATAATTGGAATACTATTAACAATAACTTTAAAATATTGTCTTTGAAACAAAAATATTACTTCCATCATTAAGTCTTAATCAAATGTCAAACTTCAGGAATGAATTTAAGATATAAAGAAATTTTCATTTCTATGTCCCTAAAAAACTAAAATAAGCTAAGTAAATGTTCTCAATTACTTTTGGTAAAAGTAGCTTAATTTCATAAAAAGAGGCAATCTAAAAGTAGTATCAACTTTTTCCTTATCTAACAGTAGGTTTCTGATTAAATTGAAAAAATATGAATAATAGAATAAGAAGTTAAAGACTAAAATGTTATCTCTAAAAATGATAACATTTTGGACATTATATGTATCCTAAATAATTAAAGCCTAATATGCTAAGTGTCTGGTTGTCCAACCAATCAAAGTGTAATATACTAATGATATGCTAAGGCTGTTCAACCACTCACTGTGATGTGCACTGATCCTCAGGGGCAGACAGTCAACCGGTCGACCAGTCGCTATGATGTACACTGACCACCAGGGGGAAGACGCTCCAACCAGTAGGTTAGCTTGCTGCTGGGGTCCAGCTGATTGGGACCGAGCACGAGGGGCCAGACACACCCTGCAGCCCTCCTGCGGTCTCTCCCCAGCTGGCCAACCTCCTGCGTCCCTCTCCAGCCCCAATGGTGCACTGCTGGGGTCCTTCAGACTGGCCTGCACCCTCTCGCAATCCAGGACCCCCTCTGGGGATGTCAGAGAGCCAGTTTCAGTTCAATCCCGCAGGCCAGGCTGAGGGACCCCACTGGTGCACGAACTCGTGCACCAGGCCTCTAATATACAATAAATGTGAAACAACTATGTTTTCTTAATTGAGAAGCAATCATTAACTTTTATAAAAAACTTTATAATTTCTAAAATCTGGAATTCAGCATTATAAAGCAGAAACATTGCACATGTAAAACATCTAGCATGCTCTAGGTAACCAAAAATCTGCGAATGATAATACATATTGTGCTGCAGAAAGCAGGCCTTCCAAATGCAATATGGTTCAAAGTAAGGTTTAAGATATGTGATTTTATTTTTGTAAGAATTATTATTAAAGAGTTATCCAGAATCTAAACACTAATACCATAAAATTTATTGAATTGTTGAAAAAACTTAGAGATGAAACAAGTACATTAACAAATACACAATCCTATTTCTTTGGGCCTAGAACACAGTAGGATAGAAAGAACTGTGTGCTATTTTATGTAATAAGCATTTATCTATTGTAAAATAAAAATTAAACTGCTATGAAAGCAGCATTTCAATTTTAGTCAGAAATTTAGCAGAAGATGGCACAAGGAATGTTTTTGCACAATTTTCTCTCAGGTATTTTCTCAGTACAGCATTATGAACGGTGGTGACGGTAACATTACTACCTTTAAAAAAGTACAAGTAACTATAAGAAAATAGTAACAATGCATACTGATTTTGACAGTTTTCGTTCCATAACTCAAAACAATAGACATTTACTGAAATTAGGTGTTTTCTATAATTATTAAACATTAAATAGTGCATTAAGATTAAGAAACAGGCAGCTGGTGCTCTAATGAATAAGTTGCTCTTTCCTTACTGTATTTTTCAGACCACTTGCGAGTTAGTTCCAGGTAAAGACTTGGTTTATGAGGCCGGTAATCCAGGTACACTCTTTTACTGGTTCGTTTGGGAACAGCTTTTTCAATCTGAGTCCCTTCATGCCACTCATTGAAAGATGTGATAGAAATTACACTAGGGTGCGCTTGGAGTGCCAAATTCAGAGCAGTTTCATAATACTTCCCATTGATCCTGTTCCGAGTGTTTTGAGTGTTCCATGGACGGATGCTGGTATCTATGTATCCTGGGCCCACACTTGGGATAAATAGTAGTTGGAAGTGATCACAAAATAATTTTATTTTAGCCCAATTCTCATATGATGAGCCATAAGTAAAGCCATTTGTGGCAAAATACGTGTAAATTCCATTAAAACCACTTTGAAGGATATCGTATTTATGCTTGTCTTCTACTAGAAGAGCAATAAACAATGCATCATAAGGAGAATTGCGAATGCTCCGAGACCCTGAGGTGGTTAACAGATTGGCCCATTGTTCAGGCTCTGTAATATAGGAATCATAGACATAAAACATAGGAAGAGAATTGCCGGTCTTAGTCTTGTACCTGTAAAAGGCCGGATGATTTCCGTATCTAGAATACAAACATAGGTAAAAGTGAAATGAACATTCACATTTCATTTGCCATAGATAATAATTATGTATGAAAATCAAGGTAATCAGAGTTTACACATTGTTCACCTTCTTTGGGGAGTCAGTTATATAAGTGTAATTACTAAAAATACATTTTAATTTTATTCATTAGGAAAGGAAATACTAGATATCAAGACAATACTAAACAATAAATTAATTTTTATATTGAGATCTACAAATGACGATGAACGCCATGGAAAGTACATTTTGTACATGAATATAAAGACTGCTTTTTTTTTTGTATCAATACTAATGGCCAACTGTTGCTGACAAGCTTCTTTGTCAGAGTATGGCCATCTGTCAGACTATTATCAATAGTACTCATGAACAAAGTGAAACTGAATTAATAAATTCTTATAATCAGACTAAGTATAAATGAAAATATTAGATGTTGGGTCTACTGTTATAAAAGCAGTTCACACTTCATAATCTGAACCTTCTTTTAAAAAGACAAAACTCTATATCCATAAGATTTAAAGAATAATATAATTTTAAAATGTCAGTATGAAGAAATCAGAAATAGTCTAAAATATATGTAAAATACTAAAGAGAAATCTTTCATTATTCATATAGAAAGTGAACTGTAAGGAACCTCAAATGTTCCTCAAAATGACTTCAATATTCACTACAAAATTAATTTATAAACACAGGAGAAACTCACTTGTCTATAATGTATTTGACATTTCTGTACATGTTTTGAACATCTCGATTGCCATATGGTTCAATATGAAAAGCGACCTAAAACAAAAATATTGATTAAAGAAAAAATCACCTATGATGTAAATATAAAAGTATATCCTATGTTTTAAATTAATCCCATGATTTAATAATCTTAATTTTAAAAATAAAGTTATTGAACATAGAAGTTACCAGAGAATTTTAATAATAATATTTACTGAGCTTTTTCTATTAAATAATATGCTAAGTATTTTATACATTTTACCTCTGTTAATTCTGACGATGTTATAAGGTAGTTACAATTACTAACTTCATTTTCTAAGGGAGGCAGATTTAAGAAAGGTGTTGTAACTAGTCACACCCAGCCAGCTGGAGGCATTGAGGGCAATCTGACTTCAGAGCCCAAATGTTCAACCACTGTGGAATACTTCTTCCTGTATGTTAATTCCTGATAAAGAATAAATAGGGAGGGCTTGGCCGGGTAGTTCAGTTGGTTAGAGCATCATCCAAATACACTGTGGGATGAATCCCAAGGTCAGGGCACATACAAGAATCACCCAATAAATGCATATGTAGAAAAACAAATTGATGTTTCTCTTGCTCAAATCAATAAATAAAAATTTAAAGAAATAATAAATCGGGATATAGTCTATATTCAGACATAACTATTTTTTTAAGAAAGGTGCAAAAACAACAACGAAAAGAACCCCAAAGCAAGCAAACGATAGTCAAAAAAAATCTGGATTCTTTTTTTCAGATGTGATAATTAAGTGTACACTTAAATGGAAGTCAACAGCAAATGCCTTTAAATGACAAATTCTTCTATATAACTAAAGTAGAATTTTACAAAATAATGTATATTTAATTTATACTATTAATATTTACTTGTACTGTAAAGGGCAATAATTTTCAGAATGCTCATTATTATTGACATGGTTTATATATCTCTAATATAATAGAAGCAGTAACCAAAAATATTTTTAAAATACTGTGCACAGAAGACTCCATTTTTTAAAAATTGAGGTAACATTAATAACATAAAAATTTCAGGTGTTCAACATTATAATTCAACATCTGTTATGTGATCCCCACAAAAAGTCTAGTTTCCAATTTCACCACATATTTGACCTCACTTTGCCCTAACGTTACCCACTTCCCCTCTGTTCATAGATTCAGACAACATCAATCTGTTGTCTGAATCTGAGTTTTTGTTTTGTTTTTACATTTTGATTTTTATCGTACATGACTGTAATCATTCTTTATCTTTTTCTCTGATTTTACTTAGTATCATACTCATGAGACCCACACGTCATCACCAATGACAATATTCATCTTTATGGCTGAGTAATATTCCACTGTTTATATTTACCTCATCTGTCGTACACACTTCTTTTCATATCTTAGCTATTGTAAATAATATTGCAGTGAACATAGGGGTGCATATATCTTTTCAAATTAGTGTTTTCATTTCAGATGAATACCCAAAAGAGGAATTGCTGGATTATTTGGTAGTTCTACTCATTTTTAAAAAACCTTCATACTGTTTTCCATACTGGCTGCCCCAACTTATATTACCACCAGCAGTGTACCAGGGTTCCCCTTTCCTCCACACCCTCTCCAATATTTATCTGTCTTTTTAGTTACAGCCCTTTTAACATGTGTTAGGTGACATCTCATTGTGGTTTTGATTTGCACTTTCCTAATTAGTGAAGTTGAACATCTCTTTATGTGCCTATTGGCCATCTGAATGTCTTCCCTGGAAGTGTATATTCAGACCCACTGCTCAATCTTTAATCTGTTTTGTTGTGGTGGTGGTGGTGCTGATATGAGATTTTTATTTGGATATTAACCCCTTCTCACATTTGATTGGTTGCTTTGTTGGCAGTTTCCTTAGCACAAAAGCTTTTCAGTTTGATGCAGTGCCATTTGTTTTTACTTCCCATGCCGTTGGAGTCAAATCCACACAAAAACATCACTAAGACTGATGTCCACTAAATTTAGTGCCTACTTTTCTTCTAGGTATTTTATTGTCTCAAGATCTTACATACAAGTCTTTAATCCATTTTAAGATAAATTTTGTGTATGGTGAAAGATAGTGCTCTAATTTCATCATTTTGCACATGGTTGTCCAGTTTTCCCAGTACCACTTATGGAAAAAAGACTTTCTCCATTGTATATTCTTGTCCTCTTTGTTCCAAATTAGTTGTCCTTATATTTGTGGGTCTATTTCTCTGCTCTCAACTCTTTTCCATTAGCATATAGGTCTGTCTTTCTGCCAACACCATACTGTTTAAATTACTATAGAGTATTGTAGTATAGTTTGAAATTGGAGAGTGTGAGGCCTCATATTTTGTTTTTTTTCTGAGGATTGCTTTGGCTATTTGGGGTCTTTTGTGGTTCCATAAAAATTTTAGGATATTTTGTTCAATTTCTGTGAAAAATGCCATTGGGATTTTAATAGGGATTGCATGGAATCTATAGATTGCTTTAGGAAATATGGGAATTTTAACAATGTTAGTCTATTTCTCCAATCCATAAATGGAGCCTATCTTTCCATTTTTGGACTTCTTCAGTTTTTTCAACAATGGTTTGTAGTGCTCAGAGTGCAGGTCTTACCTTTCCTGTGTTAAGTTTATTGCTAGGTATTTTTCTCTTTCAGATACTTAATTGTTAGTATATGGGAATGCAACAGAGTTTTGTATATTGATTTTGTACCTTACAACATTACTGTATTCACTTACTATCCCTAATAGTATTTTTGAGGTGAAGTCTTTAAGTTTTTCTCTATATAAAATCATGCCATATACAAATAGTGATGGCTTTACTTCTTTTTCTAATCTGGATGCCTTTTCTTTATTTTCCTTACATAATTGCACTGTCTAGGACTGATAGTACTATGTTGAATAAAAGTGGTGAGAGTGGGCATCCTTGTCTTATTGGTGATCTTACAGAAAAAGCTTTCAATTTTTCATCATGAAGTATACTGTTAACTGTAGGTTTGTCATATATAGTCTTTATTATGCTATGGTACTTTCCTTATATACCCACTGTATTCACAGTTTTTATCTTAAACTAGAGGCCCAGTGCGCAAAATTCATGCATGGGGGAGGGGTGTCCTCAGCCTGACCTGCATCCTCTCCAATCCAGGAGCTGTCAGGGGATGTCCTACTGATGGCTTAGGCCCACTCCCTGTGGTTCTATGCTCTCTACAGTGCCTGGCTGACAAAGCCCCCACACCCCGCTGTCCGCTCTCAGCGGCGAGGCTGAAATGACTGGGGGACTCCAGCGGGGCTGAGGGGACTGGGCGCCGCCATCTTTGCAACAGTGTGATCGTCAATTTGCATATTCCCTCTTTATTACACCAAATCTATAGCTACATATGGAACAATTTCCTTTGACAAAAACAAACATCTAAAATCTGGGGGAGCAACTCCTTTATCTGCCAATCAAGAGGAAAACCCACATTGGAGCAGGTAGGAAAGGCTGAGACATAATCTCACAAACTCTTCCATGGAACAGTGACCCACAATTGGCAGAAAACTGGAAACTAGGAGCTTCTCCATGAGAAGCAAAGGGTTCATACCCAAAATCAGGCAACCTAACTTTTAATACCAGCATCTGAGAGACAAGCGCAAAGCATCTATATTTAACAACCAATAGGGCTTGTCACCAAGGGACTATGGTGAACTGAGAAATAGCTCTTAAAAGGGCTTATGCACAGGCGCAACTGCCATGGTGCCCAGTGCAGAAGCAATCCTTGGAAAAGTACCCAGACTTTATGTGAGAAACAGGGTCCTACTGGGAAACTCTTGGAGAAAGGAGGCTGGTGGGCACCATCTTTCCATGTGCCCGCTGTCTTGCTAAAGCTGCTGGGTGCTACCTTTTTTATTCTTCTCCCTTTTCTTTTTAGGTGGATATTGTCTTCACAGTGGATCCAGCCAGTAGTACTCCAAAGTGATAATATCTCCCAGATAGGATCTTCTACACAGGTCTGGTGCCCTGTATTTTGTGGCTACCACCCAGCGCTATTACCCCTGATTGCCTGGCTCTAGAGGCCAGAGAAGTGGTGTTCTTGGGTCCCATGGGACTGTAGCAATCTTGTTAGACTACCACTCCCAGGGCATTGCAACAGCTAGATGAGTAAGGTACATCTCCAGTGTTTCTGAGAAAAAGGCCCATTTGCTTGTTCAGAAGATCTGGCCTGATGGGTACACATATATAAGGCTACTGTGGTGCTCTCAGGGAACAGAGGACAATGACTGCATTCACACAAGCTCACCAATATCTTCCAGAACAAAGCTTATATTCTCCGTTGGTGGCCTGATTTTTGCAGCTGTTACCAGGGGATACATCTACCTCACCTGGCTCTAGGGACCAGCTGACTTATGCTGTGGGTCCCACAGGACTGTAACTAACACATGAAGAGTCTTAAACAGCTACTACCCCTAGGGCACAACAGAGCCAGGGGCTCAGCATTTCTGTGAAAGGGGACTATTACCTTATTATCACAGCTGTAGGCTGAGAAACAGACATCTCATTTAGCACATATCTAAGAGCGACTGAAAACCTTTCCTGAGATGTTAGAGGCCAGGAATTACCTTCATACTCACTCTGCCGCATTCCAGAGCACCAGCATCTCTTGGAGGGTAAGCTCTTACACGTGTCTGGTGACCTGGATTTGCGGCTACAGTCCAGGGGATAATCCTTAATTGCCTGGCTCTGGTAGCCAAGGGGGCTTGTGTTCCTGGGTACCAAGGGAATATGACAATCAGAGAGACAGGTCTTGGCGGGCTACCACCAGGCACTACAGAGACAGAAGACTGAAACATCCCAATCCTTACTGTGAAAGAGGCCTACTTGCCTGGGACAAGTCTGGCACACATGTAGGGGCTACAGAAATGCTCTCAGGAAATGCATCTTGGTGCTCTCTCTCTACCCTTCTACAGCTCACCAGTATTTCTCAGAAAGGAGCTTACACCTGACTAAAACACCAATTTTTAAGACAGCCACTCAGGGGAACCTCTAAATAGCCTGGCTCTAGGGGCTTACACTTTTGGTCCCACAGAATGCATGTATTTGCATTCTTCAAAAGCTGCTGCCCAAGGGTCTGGCTTACAAAAGCCTGAATCTAGGTGTTGAGACACTCCATAAGGAATCAACTGGTCTTTGCACACCCTGAACTATTATGGATTATTAAAAATAAAATAGGCTGTTTAGATAATCAAAAAAGGTTTTAGCATGGCTCAGTCGTTGAACATCGACCTATGAACCAGGAGGCTGAAGTTCGATTCCCAGTCATGACAAATGCCTAGGTTGCAGGCTCCATCCCCAGTATGGAGCGTGTAAGAGGCGGTCGATTGATGATTCTCATCACTGATGTTTCTCTCTCACCCTTCCTCTCTGAAATCAATTAGAAAAAATGTTTTAAAAGGTTTTAGAGACAATCAAGGTCTAGATCACACTGAGTGATAAGGTTAATCTCCTAAATCAGAGGTAGGGAACCTTTTTTTCTGCCAAGAGCCATTTAGATATTTATAACATCACTTCACAGCCCATATAAAATTATCAACTTAGAAATTAACCTGCTATATCTCGTCAAACATTTAATTAACTCACCCCTAATGCCTTGACAGGGCCGGACATTCCCCACCACTGTCCTAAACAAAGTAAAACCCTCAAGACTGGGAGAGATGGCTGTTTCATCTTATGCAAAGAAACAAACACAGAGTTAAGCAACTAAAGAAAACAGAAATATGTACCAGATAAAGATAAAATCTTGGGGAGGTACTAATAAAGAGTTCAAATTAATGACCATAAAGTTGCTTATAAACAAGGCTTGGGAGAAGAATGAGTGGACACAGTGAGAACTTCAATAAAGTGAAGAAAAATATAAGTACCAAACATAGATAGCTAAAGAATACAATGAGTAAGCTGAGAAATGTACTAAAGGCTTCAATAGAAGACAGAATTAGTAAACGTAAAGACAGGACAGAAAAAGTCACCCACCCAATAAGAGTAACAGGAATGAAAAGAAAGTGAAGCTAGATTAAGAAACTTATCTAAAAAAATCAAGCTGACTAGAATTTGCATTGCAAGAGTTCGGGGGGGGGGGGGGGGGAAGAGAGAGGAGCTGCAAATTTCCTTAACCTGGGGAAGAAAACACTTCCAGATCAAAAAAGCCTAGAGGCTTCCAAATGAAATGAATCCAAAGAGACCCACAGCAAGACATATCAATTAAAAAGTCAGACAAGATAATTTTAAAAGCAGTAAGAAAAAAAAAAACAACTTGATATACAGAAGGGAATTTATACAATTTTTCAGCAGAAACTCTGCAGGCCAGAAGGGAGTGATATAACATATTCAAAGTGCTGAAAGAAAAACAAAAAACACTTTCCAAACAAGAATACTCAGCCCAGCAAATATATCATTCAGAAATGAAGGAGAAATAAGAGTTTTCCAGACAAGCTAATGGAGTTCAGCACCACAAAACCAACCTTACAAGGAAAAGTTAGACTTTAAGCTGAAAAGAAAGGGGGCTAAATAATAACAAGAAAACACCTGAAAGTATAAATTTTACTGGAAAAGGTAAATATATAGTAAAGGGAGTTGATTACTTATAGTGCTGATATAAAGATTGCAAGACAAAGGTAGTAAGAACAACTAAAATAGCTACTTTAGGGTACACAAGATAAAACGATGTGAAATATGACAACCATGCAAATTGGAAGGGAAGTATTAAAACTATTATTATTTGCAGATGGCATAAACTATATATAGTAAAAACACTAAGGATTCCACCAAATAACTATTAGAACTAATAAATTAATTCGTTACAGTGGCAGAAAACAAAATTAAAAATGCAATTGATTTCTTAATATTATACAACAAAGATTAACTATCAGAGAAATTAACATTTACAATTGCATTAAGAAATTAAAATACCTAAGTATACATTTATCCAAGGAGGTAAAAAACCTATTACTCAAATAATAAGACACTTAAAAAAATTGAAGGTACAAATAAACCACATACCACACTCATGGATAGGAACAATTAACATCATTAAAATGCCCATACTACCCAAAGCAATCTATAAATTCAACTCAAAGTCTATCAAAATACCAATCACATTTTTCACAAACCTATAACCATCTTAAAAAGTCATGAACAATAAAAGCTACCTTGAGAAAAAAGAACACAGTTGGAAGTTCACACTATTTGATATTAAACTATACTACAAGGCTATATTAATCAAAACAACATGGCACTGGTTTAAAAACAGATACAAAGATCAATGGAACAGAACAGAAATCCCAGAAATAAACCCTTACCAAAAGATCACTCTATGACAAAGGAGACAAGAATATGCAGTGGGGTAAAGCTAGTCTCTTCAATAAAGGATGCTAGAAAAACTGAACAGAAACATATATTAAAAAAAAAAAAAAAAGACCACATTCAGACTCCACACATAAGAAATAAACTAAAAATAGATTAAAGTTTTAAATCTAAGATCTGAAACCATAAAACAAAGAGAAGAAAACACAGGCAATAAACTCTTTGACATTGCTTTAGTAATGCTTTTTCGAATATGTCTCCTTGGGCAAGGCAAAGGAAAAAATATACAAATGAGAAACCATTAAACTAAAAAGTTTTGCATAACAAAAGAAACATCAATAAAACAAGACAACCTACTCAATGGAGTAAGCTATTCACCAATAATATACCTGATAAGGGTTTAATATCCAACATATATAAGGAACTCATACAACTTAATACTAACAAAATAAAAAATGCAATTAAAAAATGGGCATAGGACCTGAATAGACATATCTCTAAGGAGGACATACACAATGCCAATTGACACATGAAAAGATGTTCAACATCACCAATCAGGGAAATACAAATTAAAGCCACAATGAGATATCACCTCACACCTGTCAGAATGACTGTCATCAATTAATCAACATATAACAAGTATTGATGACAATGTGGATTAAAGGGAACCCTTTAATTTGTAAGATGTGTAAGATGATAAATGTGTTGTTTTAAACTGCCGAGTTTTGGGGTAATTTGTAATGCAGCAAAAAGAGTTTTCCACATGAATAGTTCAAAAATAATTGTTTTAAGATGTTCACCAAGGTGAGGAGAACAATTCATAAACACAGAGAATTTCAATAAACAGAAAATATAAGAAAGTATCAAACACAAATGATGGAGTTAAAGAATAAAATAATTGTAATGAAATATACAGACTAGAAAAAGCAGGAGAAAGACTCAAAGAACTCAATGACAAGATAGTGTACTCATCCAATCACAGCAGCAAAAGAAAAATGAAAATGAGAGAACTTAAGGGACTTGTGGGACAATAGCAAAAAAGCCCAATATTTGCATTATCGGGCTCCCTAAATAAAAGGGGTAGAAAACTTCCCTAATGGGAAAAAACAGGCATCTAGTCTAGAAATCCCAGAGTTCCAAATAAAATGTACTGAAAGAGACTCCTAAGATACATTATAAATAGTCAAAAGTTAAAGGAATCTTAAAAGAAGAAAAGGAAAAAAATGGTATGTTATGTTCAAGGGAACACCTATAATATCAACAGATTTTTCAACAGAAATATTGTAGGCTAGAAAGGAGTGGCACAATATATTTAAAGCACTTTTAAAATAAAGTTTGCAAACTAGAGTACTCTCCCTAGCAACGTTATCCTTCAGAACTAATGAGATTTTTCCATAAAAGTAAAAGTTAGGGAAGTTCATGATCAACCAGCCTTACAAAAAAATGTTAAAGGGACTTCCTTAGCTTAAAGAAAAAGGAACTAATTTGTAATAGAAAAACATAAAAGTATAAATCTCACTGCTTAAAATATATATTAAAATTCAGAACAATCTAATCTAAAAGTGATGAATTAATCACTTATAAAGCTAGTATTAAAGCAGAAATAGTAAAAATAACTACAATAATTTATTATGGGAAACATAAAAACATGTAAATGTACAACTTTAGAATGCATTCAAATTTAATTTGTTATTAACAAAACACTAATACAATATAAGTTGTTGTATGGAAGTCTCATGATAACAAAAAAGTAAAAACCTATAGTATATACACATAAAATAAAGAGAAGGAAATATAAGCCTACCACTACAGAAAATCACCAAATCATAAAGGGAAGAAAACAAGAAAAGAAGCAAAGGAATTACAAAAAAGCTATAAAACAAATCAACAAGATCCCATACCTATCAATAACTACTTTAAGTATAAATAGATTAAATTCTGCAACTCCCCCTCCCCCCCAAATAAACAGAGAATGGATGAATGGATTAAAAAAAAAACACAACAAGACCTACCAATATGCTACCTACAAATGTCTCATTTTACTAGGTAACTGGTTAATACTAGATTTTGTAATCAAAGAAAACAGGATAATTTCAAGAGAAACATCAAAAGTCCTTTATTCAAAGTAATGTCCATCGCTATCTACACATTTCCCCATCTTTCAGGTAATTTGTGGATACCGTCCCAAAAGAACTTTTCTTGTTTTGAAGCAAATCATTCAGAGACCCAATTTTCCACTTCTTCGTATGTTTTGAAGTGCTGCTCAGAAAGTGCGTGTGCCATCCATTGGAACAAGTGGTAATCTGACGGAGCAAGGTCTGGTGAATACAGTGGGTGGGTTACTACTTCCCAGGCAAGATCTTTTAACGTGTCTTTAACTGGTTTTTGAAGTGTGTGACGGTGCGTCACCATGAAGCAAAATTACTTTGACGTGTCTTCTGGAACATTCTGGTCATTTCACCATCAAAGCATCGCTCAAATTGATTATTTCTTGTCGGTAGCAATCAGTATTAACCGTTTCACCTGGTTTTAGAGGCTCATAATATACTACACCTTCCTGATCCCACCACAGAGCATTGTCTTCTTTCCGAAGCGATTTGGCCTGCAGTCAATGTTGATGGTTGACCTGGATCAACCCATGATTTCGTGCATTTGGGATTCTCAAAATCCACTTTTCATCACCAGTCACAATTTGATGCAAAAAAGACTTTCTTTGGTGCCATTGAAGCAACATTTTACTGATGACTTTTTGGTTTTCGATTTGTCTTTCGTTCAGTTGATGTGGCACCCATTTTCCTTCCTTTAAAATCTTTCCCATTGCTTGTAAATGATCGGAAATTGTTTGTTGAGCAACGTTTAATCTATCTGCAAGTTGTTTTTGAGTTTGACATGCATCTTCATCCAATAATGCTTGTAATTGTTGGTCTTCAAACTTTTTTGGTTGATCTGTACGTCTTCGTCTTTCACATCGAAATCATCACTTTTAAAGCATTTAAACCAGTGTTCACAAGTATCTTGAGATGGAGCATGTTCACCATAAGCTTCCCGAAGTGTTCAGCAGCACTTTTCTTCAAAATAAAGTAATGAATTAAAACTTCCCGCAAATGCTCTTTTTTTCGGCATGAAATTTGACATTTTTAAGTGTAAAAGGATCTACAATGTTAACACCCTCAGCAAATTTGACATTCGATGTTTTAAAGCGTGCTGTCAATACAACAAAATAGCATACATATCAAATCACATATAAATCAACATATGTGTAACTCCATCTACTGAAAAAAAATTTGCATTATTAACCGGTACACCTAGTATATGTAAGAACACATATAGCCTGAAAATGAGGGGATGAAAAATAAATAATATTCCATGCAAATAGAAACCAAAAGAAAGCATGGGTTGTTATGTTTATATCAGACAAAATAGGCATTAAGAAAAGTCTGTAAGTAATCAGAAACAAAAGATCAACACACAGGATGTCACAAAAGTAGGTTGATAATTGTGAGCATGTGAAACAGTTTATTCTTGTATTATTATTTATTTACTAGAGGCCCGATGCACGCAATTCGTGCAAGCAGCTCAGCCCTCGCAGCCCCTTGCAGGCCCGCCTTCATCCGGTCGACCTTCCGGACGGTTGTTCTGCTGTTCGGTCTAATTAGCATATTAGCTCTTTATTATATAGGATTATTGTATTATTTTACATATGAACAATTGTAAACTTAGTATTTTTAAATATAAAACATATTAGGTCAATGGGAGAGAATTATTTATTTACTTTTTACTAGTGGCCCAGTGCACAAATTTGTGCACATTGAAATTAATTAGAAAAAATATTTTAATGTCCCTGTTTGCCCTTTCTCTATAATAGAAGTCTCAACCAAATTCACAATCGATAATGACAGATGGAAACACACCCGTGCAATTGGTGCCAGCAACAGCTGTGTAAGTATCACGCATGTGTGTGTCAACTTAGCCTTTTATACATCTATTAGAGGCCCAGTGCATGAAAATTCATGCACTGGAGCGGGGAGGTCCCTCGGCCTGGCCTGCCCCCTCTCACAGTCCAGGAGCCCTCAGGGGCGGGAGATGACCCAGTGATCAGGGGAAAGCAACGCTCTATCACACCTCTGCTCTGCTGCTGCCATGCCAGCAGCGCAAGCCTCGGCCGGCCCTGGTTACCTGAGCCTCGGGTGGCCCTGGGCAGCTGGGCAGTGCCATCCGAAGCTTGCCTGCGCCTCGGGCTGACCCTGGGCGGCTGGGGGGCTGAGGGGTACTGGGGGACTCTGGAGGCAGGTGCGCTGTGCTGCTGGGCCTGCCTGGGGCCGGGCCCGGCCTTGCCACATGCCTGCTACCTTGGCGGGACTGAGGGGACTGGGCACCACCATCTTGTGGCTGTGTGCGCTGCCATCTTTGCAACCACATGAGGGTCTATTAGCATATTCCCTCTTTATTAGATAGGATAATAAAAGGTAATATGCAAATTAGACTGGACAGCCAAACAACCTTCCATACAAAGCCAGGCTGCAACTGGCCTCTAATACAGAATAAACTTGCTTAATTAGACCTGCTTTCTGATGTAGCTAAACTTTTTCCAGCCCAGAGAAGCACCCCAACTTCTCTTTCAGGTAATTGTCAGCAACACAGCAGTAAATATCAACAGGAAGCAGATTATTATTATAGATCACTCAGGGAGAACAAAGGGTAAAATATTTAACTGCAGCAGTGTTTGACTATACAGTGAGAAAACTTGGAAGTCATTTTCAAGGTCCACCATTTCTTTTTAGTCGGGTCAAGTTCCTAAGCTTTTTAAATCTCCGTTTCCCGGCTAATGAAAATAAAATAGGATTCCACCCAGTCTCCTATCTGCCTACTCCAGGACTGCTGTGAGGATCAAATGAGATGAGGTACAAGAAAATGCTTCACAGACATTTGGTTAAAGTGTAAATGTTTCTACCTGGCTATAAAGCAAGTCATGTTCCTGGGCTGAAGAAAGTGCAAGGAGGTTACTAGTAGTCGCTAGGGAGAGGAAGCTGGGCGTTGCTATGTGACATCATTACCCGGCGCCCACAGCAACCATTTCCGGGCTGGCCATGGGTCTCGGCAGCGTCAGCTGCGATTTGTTGGGCTGTTGCTCCAGGGTGGTGGCGGGGTCTGTGTCTGACCAGTGCATGTCATGGCAGCTCTTGCTTGAGTGTCTGCCCCCCTGGTGGTCAGTGCACGTCATAGCAACACTTAGCATATTAGCCTTTTATATACTAGTATATAGATGGATTGCAGAGAGAGGGAGATAGAGATAGCCACATCAGTGATCAGAGTGAATCATTGATCGGCTGCTTCTTGCATGTCCCTAACTGGGATTCAAACTTGAAAACCGGGCATGTGCCCTGACCAGGAATCTAACCCTGACCTCCTGGTTCATAGGTTGACCATTAACCACTGACCCACATCAGCCGGGTTGTAAACCTACTTTTTCTACACCCTGTATAAAGGTGTTAATCCAACAAGAGACTATATATATAACATTTCTAAATATTTACTCAACCAATACAGGGAAACCTAAATATAAAAAGCAAATATTAACAAACTTAAAAGACTGAAGTAGGCAAAATTAAAATAATAGTAGTAGGATCAGTGGATAAATCATCCAGACAGAAAATTAATAAAGACATGTTATACCAGACGCAATTAACAGAACCAAAAGAATTCAACCCAAAAGAATCAAAATATTCTTCTCGAGTGCACATGGAACATTCTTTTGAATACATAAAATGTTAGGCCACAAAACAAGTCTTAAAATTTTAAGATTCAAATCATATCAAGCATCTTTTGGGATCACAATGATATGAAACTAGAAATCAATGAAAGGAAGAAAACTCACAAGTATAGATTTAAAAATATGCTACTGTGCAATCCATTAGAAAAATAACAAGAAAAATAAAAAAGTATCTTAAGAAAAATAAAAAAATATGGAACTATATCAACCTAAGAAGCTTCTTTCTGCACAGCAAAGGAACCATCAACAAAATAAAAGACAACTTACCAAATGGGAGGAAATATTTGCAAACAATTTATAAGGGGTTAATATTCAAAATATATAAAGAACTCATACACTACAATAGCAATAAAAACAAAAACACCAATCTGATTTAAAAATGAGTAGAGGTTCTGAATAGACTCCCCTCCTACCCCCCAAAGAAAAAATCCATATCCCAACAAATAAATGAAAAGATACTTTAACATCACTAATCATCAGGGAAATGCAAATCAAAGCCACAGAGAGATATCATCTCACATCTGTTAGAATTACTATCAAAAAGGGTGGAAATAAAAGTTTGCAAGGATATGGAGAAAAGGGAATATAAAATGGTGCAACCACTATGGTAAACAGTAAGAAAAGTAAAAATAGAACTCCTATATGAAGGAAACAGAAACACTAAGTGGAAAAAACATTAGATACTCAATGCATCATTATTTACAACAGCCAAGAAATGGAAACAATGTAGTGTCCATTAGCCAATGAATGGATGAAGAAAATGTGGTATATGTATTCAGCTATAAAAACAGAAGGAAATCTTGCAATTTGTTACAACATGGAAGGATGTTGATGGCATTATGCTAAGTAAAATAAGTCGGTCAGAGAAAGACAAATACCACACAATCTCACTTAAATGTGGAATCTTAAACACACACACACAACCAACAACTCAGCTGCAGAGAACAGATCATAGTTTCCTGAGATGGGGGTGGAGCAAAATGTTTGAAAATGATGAAAGGTACAAACTTCCAGTCATAAAATTATTAAGTCCTGGCATGTAAAGTAAAACATAGTAACTATAGTTAATAACTATAATAACTGCATTGCATATGTGAAAGTTACTAAGAAATAGATCTTATAAATTCTCATCACAAGACAAGATATTGTTACTATGGTATTTATAATGATGGATATTAACTAGACTTACTGTGATGATCGTTTCAAATATATACATATATCGTATTATAATGAACACCTGAAACAAATATAATGTCATATGTCAATTATATCTCAACAAAAATTTAAAATACACGAAATAAAGTACCTTTAGATTGTATTTATGAGCTTTATCCAAAATAGTTGGTACCAAGTCATCAGTAGGTACTCCATTCTCATCATGTGAATCAGGTGGGTACCAAGAAAGGGCTAATACACCTAACAGAAAAGACCAAAAAGAATAAGAACAAAATGAACACAGAAACAAGAATGACTGCAGGTATTCTTTAAAAAAAAAAAAAAAAAGTGGGGGAGGGGCACAATAAGAATTAAAGTTTAACAAAAAAGAAATATCTTACCTTAACATTGTTTTATTACATTTGCTAGATATTACCTGCGGCTATTAGATTAGTTTGTATAATCAATTTTATGAACTCTTTATCAGGCATCAGTAACTGTGAATTAACAGGTTTTTCTTTTTAAAACAAATTTTAGGTTTACAGAAAAAATGCACAAAAAGTACAGTATTCCATATATGTACTTCCTGTTTACCCAACCCCTCTCCATCCCATATAGTTTCTATTATTATTATCATCTTGTTTTAGTGTGGTACATTTGTTAAAACCGATGAACTAATATTGATACATCATCATTAACTAAAGTCCACAGATTACACTAGGGTTCACTCGTGTTGTACAGTTCTATGGCTTTTGATAAATAAATACATGTTGTGTGACCACTATTACAGTATCATCTAGATTAGTTTTACTGCTCTCAAAACTGTGTGCTCCACCTATTTATCCCTCTTCTCTCCCCCTCAACTCCCTGAACAATAATTGATCTGGTTACTGTTTTTATAGTTTTTATTTTTCCAGAATGTCAGGTGGAATAAAAAAAATAACTTTTGTTTGGACTGGCTTCTCACACTTAGCAATATGCATTTAAGGTTCACTTTTATGTGTTTTTATGGATTTATTGTTCATTCTTTTTATTGCTAAACTAGAGCCCCGGTGCACAGATTTGTGCACCAGTGGGGTCCCTTGGCCTGGCCTGCGGGATCGGAAAAAACCAGCTCTCTGACATCCCCTAAGGGATCCTGGATTGTGAGAGGGCGCAGACCAGGCCGAAGGAACCCACTGGTGCATGTTCAGGGCCAGGGAGGGACCACGGGAGGGCTCCAGTGCATGTCCAGCCCGTCTTACTCAGTCCCGATTGGCCGGACCCCAGCATCAAGCTAACCTACCAGTTGGGGTGTCTGCCCCTGGTGGTCAGTGCACGTCATAGCCACTGGTCGACTGTCTGCCGCCCTGGTGGTCAGTGCACGTCATAGTGGGCGGTTGAGCAGCCTTAGCATATCGTTAGCATATTATGCTTTGGTTGAATGGATGACTGGACAACTGGACACTTAGTATATTAGGCTTTTATTATATAGGATAGTATCCCATTGTAGAAATGTACCACACTCTATTCACCTACTGAAGGACATCTTGGTTGCTTCAAGTTTGGGACAATTATGAATAAAGGTGCTAAGACTTGGGGGGATATTCTTTGTTCTTCCTTATCCTGTTACTGTACTTCAGTTTCTTCACTGTATCCATTATCACCTCCATGTGCCTAATGCTATCCCATACTGTGCTTCACAATCCAATCTTATCTTTGTACAGTAAGTCTTAATTTAACGCAGATAGCTTGATTTAAGTCTGTTAGGTTCAACTTCCAGACACTCCTGGGGATAGCTGCATTGCCCTGCCAAGGGGATTAACATCCCTCCCTCCACCTGGTAGGAAGGACCAACTTTCCAGGGAACAACCAGCACCTTCCTATAGAATACGAAGGTGGGGGAGGGGAAGGAAGAGAATCAGTAAAAGAGATTCTTATACTGGGGCATGTGCAGTAGAAGTTAGGTGAGGAAGCAAAACTATTAGACCACTGCAGTAGGAGCCAAAATGGGACCTAACAGCCTGGAAAAATCTGAGAAAAGGACTGGATAGGATAAGGGCACAGAACCCCAAAGACCAAGGAAAGGGATTGCATAGGGAGAGGACTCAGCACAAGCCCAGGAAAAATTAGAAAGAAGACTGGTTAGTTTGAAACAAAGCTTATCCCTTCCCAAGCCTAAAGTAATATGATCAAAGCTTATTAACAAATGCCAGGGGCTGGTTCCTTCACACCTCTCTTCCCACTGCAGCCACACGAGTTAAGCACGGTGCTGATCAGGCCAGAGGGCAGCCAGGAGCAGAGACTATGTTGGACTAACGGAGCCCAAGGTGATGGCAGTGCAGTTCTGGATCCTGACCCTCTTGGTGGGTTTTGTGCCTGTGCTGACCAGGCCCCAGGCTTCCACAGCGAGATGGAGCTCAGCTACCTGGTCTTGGATGAGACATTGGGCACCTGGGGGCAGTCCTAGGTTTCCACTCCAAAAATACTGCCACTATTCACATCCTCCTATGCCTGAGTCTCCAAAATGCTTTTTTCACAACTCCATGGAAGTATCCCATTTCCACTGGCAACACTATGGCATCTCGTCAATGTTATAACAAAAGACATAGAACAGACATTATTTGAGGACCTGCTGTATAGTGCAGAAGACTCACTCATGGGCTCTATGTAAGTAGTATTCTGGGAACCAAGCCAATGATGATTGTAACTTGGACCATTTACAATGGTAAATGAGTCCTTCATAGTCACCAGATTCCTGTAAAACACATCAACCAGGTATCATTTATAAGTAATACCAATTAATATGTATTTCTACCTTTCTAATTGCTTAATGGAAAGTAATACTCATTGAAATCCATTCTTGGAATATTAGTATGTTAAATGCAGATCATGTCATATTGATGGTGTCATCCCTCCAAAGAACTTATCAAAGGATGACCTTCAATATAACTGACACCCATTTTTTCCCCGTTAAGTTAAATAACGCATTGAAACAAGGTAATAGTTAAGAGCACCAGATATGAAATTGATAGACTTGGAGAATCCAATCCCAGTTATGTTGACAGGTGTTTATTTTTATGTAAGTAATTTTACTTAAGTTTTCACATGTGTAAAATGGGAATAAATTCATAACCTAAAAATCTGTTTAAAAAATATAAATCAGCCCTGGCCAGTATGGCTCAATTGGTTGGAGTGTCATCCTATACACGAAAAGGTTGTGGGTTTGATTCCCATTCAGGGCACCCAGGCTGCAGGTTCGATCCCTGGCCAAGGTGCGTTTGAGAGGCAGCCAATCAAGGTCTCTCCCATATCAGTTTCTCTCTCTCTCTTTCTCCCCACCACCCTCCAAACCCCGCCCCCCCTTCCTCTCACTCTCTAAAATCAATTTTAAAAAAGGAACATATCCTGGGGTGAAGATTAAGGAAAAAAGGTATATATGAAAACATGCATCACACACAGTAAGCTCCCCCCAAAATTAATTACAAAAAACAATAACAAGAAAACAGTAAAATAGTAAATAAATTTGGATACCTTTAACTCCACAGAGCTTATTAAAGCTTCTCTTACACTATAGGAAACTTACATATAGTGCCCCTTTAAAATATCTCAAACATTTTTTCAAACTAATTTATCCGAAAGAAAGGCAATTCCATTCCCAGACATAAACACTATTATCACTATACAAAATGACATGGAACATTACAAAGCACATAAAAATTAAAAGGCACATAAATAAGCAAGGAAAACAACTCACTGACAAGAGAAAGCAATCAATGAAACCAAATTCAGACAAGAAACCAATGCTGAAGTCATTAAACAGGAAGCATAAAATCACTATGATTACATGATAAAGGATCTAAAGGGAAAGATAGCCAATAGGTAAATTCAGGTGGAAAATAGCAGAGATAAAAATTATAAGAATCAAACAGAAATGCTGCAAATGAAAATCATATTAAGAGATGAATAATATATTCAACAGACTCATAAACAGACTCAACAGAAGTGAGGAAAGAGGTAATTCTAGCAAGTCACAAAAAATTACCAAAATGAAATATAATGAGGAAAAATAATGGGTAAAAGAACACAAAACAACATACCCAATTGCTATGGGATTAGTCAGACATGGAAGGACAAATAATGTAAGATATCTCTTATATGTGGAATCTAAAAAACAACAACAACAAAGAAAGCTCCAAGAAAAACAGAGTGAAATGGTGGTTACTAGCAGATGGAGAGTGGAGAATAGGGTATATGTTGTTAAGGGCACATACTTGCAACTACTATATAAATAAGACAACCTAGAGATCTAATATACAGTGCGTATAAACAAAACTATTATAAACATTAAATATGCTAGGAGACTAGATCTTAATTGTTCCTATCCCTAGAATAAATAATAATTATGTGATGTGATAGAGAGGTTAATTAATGCGACAATGGCAAGCATACTGCAATGTAAATGTATCAAATCAATATGCTATAAACCTTAAATTTACCAAATGTTAAATGCAATTATACCTCAATTAAAAATGATTAGTATAATTCAATATTTAGCTAATAAGGAAATAAATTCTTTATTTACCAATGGGTTACAATGTCATTTTTTTTTTTACTATCAAGTTGTTTTTTAATTTTCTCCTGCAGAAAACCTATCAAAGAAATATTTGCATCAATACTGAAATTGTCAAAATTTAAGATAATTCGGGAAGAGATTAACCAATGAATTTATATGCATATAAGCATAGCCCATAGATAGATAATAGTGCAGGGAAGACCTGGGGAGGGGTGGGACCAGGGTAGAGAGGGTTAATGGGGGAGGAAGGTGAACATCTGTTATACTGTCAAAAATAATTGTTGCCAACAACTGGGAAGATTTAAAAAATTTAAAATGGTATTGTTGACAATGTTTTATTTGAAAGGACTCATGTTCATACATATTTTGTAGTAATATATAATTTACAGGGGGAATGGTCTTCATAAACATTGGATAGGCTTAGAACTAAATATGAACTAAAACTTTTTCTTAATCAAAATTAAACTATAATATATGCAATATGCCATTTACATATTGCTCACATATAAACAGTCATGCATCTAATCGAAGAGAAAAAGAGCCTCATTGTATACAGTTCAGTTTGCATTAAGAAAACTAAAACTACCACAAATATCCACTTTTTTTCCTGTCAATCAAGCATGGCTTTTATAGCCACAAACACATCAACCTTGAAATAAAAAAGAATTGAATGTAATACAAATTCTTTGTAGAAAATAGGAAAAAGTCATTTGAAAGGTCTTCCCCCCAAAAGTAAATTGTAAATAGATATGGACACATACACATGCACTAGTTAATGCTATCTGAATTTACCAATCCTATTTTGTCATAATTTATGTCATAGAACATAGAAATTAGAGCTATAAGTATATACTATAAACTTAGATTTGTTTTAAATGGTTAAAAAAAATTGGAAGAAAACTGAAGAAAAACAAGCCATCTTACACATAGTTGATGTAGATTCACAAAATTCTGTATTGTTTTGTTCATGAAAAAGCCTTGCATGTCTCTATATACACAGACGATTGATAGTGAGTTTGTACCTTTTGTACAACTACAAAAAAATGTGTGAATACCTAATTTCTTCTTATGGCCCTAGTGTTAGGGATAATAACAAGACAAAAGGAACCAAAACAGGGAGGTTTTTATAAAACATATATTAATGACCTGAAGAATTTTTAGGCACCCAATAATATTTTTCTCATATTATTTACTAGTGGGATAATATGTCTCTATCAAATATGTATAACTGGTGTGCCAGAAATTAGTGAGAATAGAAAGTTGAAGAAAAGGGGGAACAAGAATAAAAATTACCGGTGATTTCTCACCTACTTAAAGATGCATATTGTAAATGTTGCAATATCGTAAAATAAATAAAATGGATTATATGTAATAAACCAAAGGAGAATATAAAAGAGCAAAACATATTCAATATAAGAGAAGGAAGAGAGGGGGAAAAGGAGCAGAACAGATGGGATAAAGAAATAGTAAAATTAAACTTTTAAAATCAACCATACCTAAATGTAAATGAAATAAACACAGAAATTAAAAAAGAAGAGATTGCCAAGCCGGTGTGGCTCAGTGGCTGAGTATCGACCTATGAACCAGGAGGTCACAGTTCGATTCCTGGCCAGGTCACATGCCTGCGTTGTAGACCTGATCTCCAGTTGCGAGCATGCAGGAGGCAGCCAATCAATGATTCTCTCTCATCATTGATGGTTCTCTCTCTCCCCATTCTTCTTTGAAATCAATAAAATATATTTTTAAAAAAGAGAAGAGATTGTCAGACTAGTTTTAAAAAACAGAAAAAAGACCAAATCATATGCTACATGCCTAAACCTAGAAATAGCCCACATGTCCATCAAGATGAATGCAGAAACAAATTGCTAAATTGCTATAATCATTACAATGGAATACTATTCAACAATAAAGTACTGATATCATTAACATAGGTAAATTTCAAAATAGCAGCCTGAGCAAAAGACCATACACACAAATGCTGAATAATTCTACTTTATGTAGTAAGAGAACATTCACAACTTCTCTACAGTTATAGAAATCACATTCATAGATTTCTGGGGTGGAATGGTGGGGCTGAATAAGGGAATCATGACAAGACTTTTTGGGCTATACAGTATTTTATTTCATGACGGGTGGTATTTAAACAGGTGTATATCTTTGAAAAACATCACTGAATTGTATACTTAAAGGGGAGAATTCATGGTCTCTTACATAAATAAAAATTTAATAAAATTTGAAAAGAGTAGTAAATTAGAAATTAGTAAAAATATATCCAGAAATCCTACAAAATTTTAAAATAAAACAAATTAGTGTTAAAAGGCAGTTTCTGCCCTTGTTAGTGTGTTCAGTGGTTAGCGCATCACCCCATGCACTGAAGGATTGTAGGTTCGATTCCCGGTGAAGGACATGTACCTGGGATTGCAGGTTCTATCCCTGGCCCTGGTCAACCAATCGATGTCTGTCTCACATTGATGTTTCTCTCTTTCTCTCCCCACTCCCTTCTACACTCTCTAAAAATCAATTTAAAAAATATATCCTTGGGTGAGGATTAAAAAAAAAAGTGGTTTTCTGTATGTTTAAGAACATATATAGTTTAATTGGAGTTTATAAGTCTACACTTATAATTAATAATGTGAAGATTAGTTAGTAACTTAATTTTCTATAAGAATTATATATTTTACACTCATACCCACACACAATAAAATAAAATAATTACCAATTGAAGCTGAGTATATCTGTTTCATGTGAGTTTCGATGACAGAAGGATCCCGAGAGCTGTAAGTTCCCAACTCAGGGTAAAAGCTGGAGCCAATATCATCTGGAGGTTTGTGTTTCCCTTGTGGATAATTATTATTTATTCTAGGGTCCCAATGCTTCAGCATTGAATGGTTCCAATGTATGTATTTACCATCAAACTGTGGATTTCCATACCAACTGTAATAAAATACATGTAAATAATAATTCAGAGGTGGCAGTTCTTCCAGGTAAGGTTCAGAGGCTTTGGGAGGTTTCACAGTAAATTCAACATTTTTTAAATTCTTGATATTTGTTTCACTGTTGATTGTGTCACTCATTTCAGAATCAAAAATTTTCCCCAAGTGAGGAATTTGTCGACGAACTTCTGGAAGAAGATCAAGTCCAAAAGGAGCTCCAAAAGTACCTTTATTTGGTCTCAGCATTTTTAAACCCATCATCACAGAAAAAATAAATAGAATAAAAAGTGACAAAATGATGCAAGTCCTTCTTCGAAACTTTGCCATGATGACATACTTTAAACTCCAAAATGATAAATGTTTAGCTGTAATTTATTGAAAAACAGTAATTAGTAAGTGGTATTATTAATATTTTCCAATGTATTCAAAAATGAAAACTCAAGTGCACGAAGTTCATTACATTGAAAAAATTTAACAGTACAGTAGGGTATTAATTATATCAAATACTTATGTCTACAACAGAATCTATATATGTCTAGACTAAATGCAGTATTTGGAAATACCATAATTATATTTTGTCAGATAAACATTTTGAAAATATTATTTAACAAAACAAATATATTTTTTATCATTTGGGAAGATTTTACAAATACTGAATATAATTAAAACATTCTATGTATAGGGACTAAAATTTTCTAAATATAAAGTTAAGGTTCATAGTTTAAAAAAGGAGATTTTCAAGAAACTAATTTTTTCAACAAAAAATAATTATTTCACAAGAAGGGAGTAATCACCCATTTTAAATTACATTTGTTATATGGAATAGAATGAGATAAAAAAATTTAAGTGATCACAACTTAGATTTCTAATTTTTAAAAATATTACTTTATCACTTTGAAAATCACATTGAACAGAGGTTGTAAAATTAACTTACAACTTCTAAAGTGGTTTCATGTATGTTCTTCATGTTTTATTAAGTGTGTACATATACACATATGTATAGGGTATGTTTATGTACGTAGGTGTATATGTATATGTGGATAAAATATTTAAGTCTTTTCATGCACAAATTTTTATTAGATAGGTATTTGATGAAATATTTACATTGATTGTATTTAAAAAATATGATTTTCTACTATTTATCACTTTGTTGTTACTTTAAAGCATTAAGTTAAAATAAATTAACCATGATGGAAAAGACACACAAGTAAAATTTAATCTAAAACCCAGTATTTGTCACACACAAAAACTGTCTATAAACTGATGCTTCTACTATGCATATACGCAAGAAATACTAAGATGAGCAAGCATTACTTCTTTAAAGGCTAAAATTCAGAGACTCTCCTCAAAGTCAACTTTGTTTAACTGTGAACAATATCACACCTAAAGATTAATATAAAAAATATGTTTGGTTTGAAACAAACATTAGAAAAACAAAAGTGCCAGCTTTTAAAAGTCTATCTCTACCTTTTGTGCCTTTTGCCCATCACCAGCCCTAATCCTCCTCTTTGCTTAAGGGAAACCACTTGAGTTTTGTGTTTAATATTCCCTCACCCTTTTTTAAAATAGTTTTTCCCAAACATAAGCATACCTAACCAATATAAATTTTATTTTCCTGGTTCCAAATTTTTATTTAAGTAGCTATGGTACATCCATATACCATATATAAGTCATATATAGGTACATATATACACACAAATATATAATGTGCATATTCATCTTATATAGAGATATATGGATACCTTACATATATTTTATATACACTACAAATATGTATAATTACATATATAATTTGATGTATATGAAATATACAAAACTTCTGGGAAACAATATTGATTACTAAACCTTCTTTGCCACTTCCCCATCCATGAGTTCCTTCAGATTAGTTCCTTCACTTTTATAAAAAGCCATGAAAATGGACTTTTAGCAAAGGAATAGGTAGGTGGGTCTGGGGATTTTGTTTTGGAATTATATTAATCCACTAGTTGGATGAAAATGCTCTCATATCATTCTCCTTCCTAAACTTTAAAACTAAGATTATAAAAGCAACACTTTTTGTTGTTCCTAATAATCTAATTTAGGGACCCCACCCATAAAATTATATTTTAATACTGTTATTACATGAATAAACTGTGACCACACCAACAGGCTGAACTCATTAAAGTATGTTATGTAATCAATCAATAACATAAGATTTAAACTAAAACAAACATTATAAAAGTCGACATAGTTGATTTAAAATGAGAAAGAGTTGAATCCTTATTGTTATCCCAGGAACAAACAAAAAATTATTTTATTTTGTTGAAATATCAAAACACAAAAACAGAAACAAAAAACCTCTAGAAAACAAAAAGATGCAGAACTCATTTTCAATTGAGCAACTGTATTATATAAAAATGAAGTATGCTAGGTTGATTAATAAGACAATTCTTTTATATGTACATATGTATGTATATGCATATACATACATATCCTATATAATAAAAGCCTAATATGCTAAGGGTCTGGTCATCCAGTTGTCTTTTCAACTCATCAAAGGGTAATATGCTAATGTATGCTAAGGCCGCTCAACCACTTGCTATGACTTGCACTGACCATCAGGGGGCAGTCAACTGGTCGACCAGTATCTATGATGTGCACTAACTACCAGGGGACAGATGCTCCAACCAGCAGGTTAGCTTGCTGCTGGGGTCTGAATGATTGGGACTAAGCTAGACAGACTGGACGTATCCTGAAACCCACCCGTGGTCCCTCCCTGGCCAACTTCCCATGTCCCTCTCCAGCCCCGCATTGTGCACCAGGGGGTCCCTCACCCTGGTCTGCATCCCTGGTCTGCAATCCGGGACCCCTTGGGGGATGTCAGAGAGCAGGTTTCGGCCCGATCCTGCAGGCCAGGCTGAGGGACCCCAATGGTGCACAAATTCGTGCACCGGGCCTTTAGTATACAGTAGGTCTTTGAGTTACATCGGAGATCCATTCCTATGGTGCGACGTAACTTGATTTTCGCCGTAAGTCAGAACCCACCTACATAAGCACCTATGTCACTCAGATGGAGCACATACATGGCAATAATGAAGTGAAACAATAAAAAAAATTAAAGGAAAGATAATTCCTGACCTTTACTTGTGGTAAATAAATAATAAAAAACATAAAGCACATATGTACATATGTTGAAATGATAGAACATTTTTTTTAATAAATAAATGGGAGATGGCAACATCACCAGAAAATGACATACATTGAGTCTGATGTAACCTGAGGACTGCTATATATATATTGATTTCAGAGAGGAAAAGAGAGGGAGAGCAACGTAGAAACATCTTTCCTAATAATAGAGAAACATGTAAATTGACCGTACCTCCACTACACCCACAATCACTGTGAGTATGCAAATTAACCCAATAAAGATGGTGGTTAATTTGCATACATACCTGGGTCCTGGGAACCTCCTCGGCACCCAGATCACTCCCAGCCGGCCATCCTGCAGAGGCTTTAGGCTTGGGGGACGGGGATACCCGCTTCCCAAGCCTGCCATTGGAGGGGCGGGGGGGTTGCCTGCTTTCCAAACCTACAGCCTGGGGTGGAGGCTGTAGGCTTGGGAAGGGGCCAAGCCTGCCATCGGAGGGGCGGGGGAGGGGGGTGCCTGCTTTCCAAACCTACAGCCTGGGGTGGAGGCTGTAGGCTTGGGAAGTGTCCGAGCCTGGAATTGGAGAGAAGGGGAAAAAAATCAATGGAAACACATCCTGAGGTGAGGATAAAAAAGAAAAGAAAGAATGAAATGTCATTATCTTATGAAAGGCACATCTTAAAAATGCCTAAAGAAAGTTGTCATTTTTTCATGGTGAAGGGACTGGAGTCCATGTTGATGAAAATACCTTGGTGGCTGTGGTGACTGGCAGTGCTGCAGTAGTGGGGTGATGGGGCTGGCACCTTCCCTTGATCAGCCCAGTTGCCTCCCACAAAGGGAGGCCAGACTGCTCCAACAGGGAGCAGCCCTAAGCCACCAGTAGGACATCCCCTGAGAGCTCCCAGTATGTGAGAGGGAGCAGGCTGGGCTGAGGGACCGCTCCCCAGTGCACAAATTTTGTGCACCAGTCCCTAGTCAATAATGAGAGAGAATCATCAATTGGCTGCCTGCCTCCTATACACCACCGACTGGTGATCAGTCTATAACCTGGGCATATGCCCTGACTCAGAATCGAACAGTGACCTCATGGTTCATAGGTCGATGCTCAATCACTGAGCCATGATGGCCGGACAGACACAACTCTTACGTTCAAGGTTCTTAGTGTCCAGGAGGAAGGGAAAGACATATGCAAATAACTATAACTCAAAGAAAAGTGTCAAAAAATAAGTGGAAGGCATATAAAGGAACAAAATGTCATATACACTAAGGCATTAATGAAAACTCCTCAGGAAAAAAAAACAACAGTAAAATCTTGGAAGTATGAACATAATATAAATGGACTGGTGGAAGAGATAGAGAAAAAAAGAGGAATGTCACCAGGGAAATAGTATGCCCAAAGATACTGGACATGAAACAATAAGGCATCTTTTGGCTGAGGCACAGAAAATAAGATGGTAGGGTGAAGGTAAAGCAAAGCTGTAGTGACATGTAAACACACTCTATCTAAGTAAGAGAACAGGGGACCGGGCCACTAAAGACTTATAAACAAAACTAGAGGCCTGGTGCATGAAATTCGTGCTCAGGGGGGGACGTCCCTCAGCCCAGCCTGCACCCTCTCCAATCTGGGACCCCTTGAGGAATGTCCAACTGCCCATTTAGGCCCGATTCCGGTAGGATTGGGCCTAAACGGGCAGTCGGACATCCCGCTCACAATCCAGGACTGCTGGCTCCCAACTGCTCACCTGCCTGCCTTCCTGATTGCCCCTAACTGCTTCTGCCTGCCAGCCTGATCACCCCCTAACCACTCCCCTGCCAGCCTGATTAATACCTAACTGCTCCCCTGCCAGCCTGATTGCCCCTAACTGCCCTCCCCTGCAGGCCTGGTCACCCCTAACTGCCCTCCCCTGTAGGCCTGGTCCTCCCCAAATGCTCTCCCCTGCAGGCCTGGGTCCCCCCCCAACTGCCCTTCCCTGCAGGCCTGGCCACCCCCAACTTCCCTCCTCTGCCGGCCTGGTAACCCCTAACTGCCCTCCCTTGCAGGTCTGATCATCCCCAACTGCCCTCCCTTACAGGCCTGGTCCCTCCCAACTACCCTCCCCTGCTGGCCTGATCGCCCAAACTGCCCTCCCCTGCTGGCCTGATCCCTCCCAACTGCCCTCCTCTGCTGGCCATCTTGTGATGTCCATCTTGTGTCCACATGGGGGCAGCCATCTTGTGTTGGGAGTGATGGTCAATTTGCATATTACTCTTTTATTAGATAGGATTAGATAGGATAGAGGCCTTCTGCACGGGTGGGGGCCAGCTGGTTTGCCCTGAAGGGTGTCCTGGATCAGGGTGGGGTTTCCCTTGGGATGTGGGGCAGCCTGGGCGAAGGGCCTGTGGTGATTTGCAGGCTGGCCACGCCCCCCGGCGACCCAAGTGGAGGCCCTGGGATCTGGGATTTATTTATCTTCTATAATTGAAACTTTGTAGCCTTGAGTGGAGGCCTGGGCCAGCCAGGATGTGCAGGAAGCTTGGCTTCTTCCACTGCCAGGGAAATCCAAGCCTCCTGCTCGCTCCGTGGCCACAGCCATCTTGGTTGAGTTAATTTGCATTTTCACTCCTGATTGGCTTGTGGGTGTAGTGGAGGTATGGTCAATTTTCTTATTACTCTTTTATTAGATAGGATATTGGCATAATATTTTTAAATTAGGAGGAAGGGACTATAAAAAAAAAGACATTCGAGTCATCAAGCTTTACCATTATCTGAATCTAATAATCTCCCATTCACTGATGGTTTTAGCAAAATCATTACTGTTTTCTTTCCTACTTAACTTCTATTACTATTTTTAGTACTCTATCAACATGGATGATCCATGCAGCAGTTTAGACTCCCAGTCCTTCACTGCCTCATTTCTAAAGATCTGTTCTTCCACCCCATTTCACCAACTAAAGTGTCATACTCGTACTTTTAATCTGTTCATTTACAATAATTGGCCAAAATCTCTATTTCATTTTTCTCCATTCTCTAAACATAATCTTCTGCGTTTGGACCTCTCTAACTAATGTTCTCATTCTGGCAATCCCTGAGTCCTACTGAGATGTCCAAACCATCAATTCTACCACTTTTTGTTATTTCTCCTTCTTTTCATGTTTTGTCTCTGGTGAGTTTATATCTCACTAGAGATCCGATGCACGAAGATTTGTGCAAGAATGGGTCTTCCTTCCCCTGGCTGCCAGCACCGCCTTCGCTCTGGCCGGAGCCACCTTTCCTCCTTTTCACTCTGCCCAGAAGCCCGAAGCAGCTGGGGTGGTGGGGAATGCCTGTGTGCCACCCCGCCCCCAGCCGTTTCTCACTCCTGATTGGCTGGTGGGTGTCAGGATGGTACAGTCAATTTGCATCTTACTCTTTTATTAGTGTAGATAGTCCAGCATTTTAATTCCTCACTTGCAAATACCCTTAACTCCCTTCACTTTTCTTTTTTTAATACTTCTGTGCGAAAACCTCAAATAAATGTTTGTCTTGACCTTGATCCACAATCACAGAATGATACCAGAGAAAAACAGCTATGCTGACTTTTCACTTTGAATTTACAACCATAAATTTAAAATCAACACTCAACTGCTTAACAATCCTATTAATATTCCCTAGTATGTTCACTTTTCTAAAAAGAATTATTTCATTCCCTCTCACTTTTCATCAAACCTGCTATTACATCACCAACTTCTTTCATTCTTCAAATAGCCATGCCTTAAAATTCATAGCAAAAACAGAAACAATAATATAGAAAATTATCTTCCCATCAAGAAATGAGCTAACTTATTGACATCCATTTCCTCCTCATCCCCTTAATATATTTTTATTGATTTCAGAGAGGAAGGGAAAGGGAGAGAGAGCTAAAAGCACCAATGATGAGAGAGATTCATTGATCAGCTGCCTCCTGCATGCCTCATATTGAGCCCACAACCAGGCATGTGCCCTGACAGGGAATGGAACTGTGACCTCCTGGTTCATAGATGGATGCTCAACTACTGAGCCAAGTCAGCTGGGTGACATCCACATTTTTTCTGTCATCAAATTATTTTCTATTTAAATTTGTTCTGTTGCATTGTTTTGCCTTTCTTCTACGGGAAGTCCTACTACTTTCTTTGAATTTTTTTAAAAATATATTTTATTGATTTTTTTTTTTTTTTTTTTACAGAGAGGAAGGCAGAGGGATAGAGAGTTAGAAACATTGATGAGAGAGAAACATCGATCAGCTGCCTCCTGCACACTCCCTACTGGGTATGTGCCTGCAGCCAAGGTACATGCTTTTGACCAGAATCGAACCTGGGACCCTTGAGTCCACAGGACGACGCTCTATCCACTGAGCCAAACCAGTTAGGGCTACTTCCTTTGAATTTTTACAAATGCACTTTCTTTTTCACCTCTTCATTTTATTTTGATTTTTAAGTTTCTCTTTACTCTGTATTTCTCATAAGGATTTATCTGTTGTGCTTGTCTTCTAGTCTTCATTTACCAAATCATTTATGAAGCTTTTATTCTAAATATTTTCTGATTAATATTTCTGAGTTTTCATATTTGTAATTTACTTATTCAAACCTCACTAATTATTTTGTTTGCTTTAACTTAAATATTAGGATACAGTTGTCAGATGTTTTGTGAGCACATCTCTAGCATGCTTTCCGAGTTTACAAGTATGATAACCTTTTGCCTATAATTACTTTTTATGGGATTTGACTGCAATCATTTTCTGTTGCTAAATGCAGCAAGGTCCTCAAATAACTTCATTTTGTTAAATGCTCTTTGGTTACAATGTTGACGAGATGTAGGAACTTAAATTTGGTTTATAGCAATTAGATTATGGTAAAATTGGTTTTGTTATAAATTGTTTTGCTTACAGTAACAGAACCTATTGGGAACATATGTGAGTGTATAATATGAAATAATTTCCCCTTAATTTTTGGAAATAAATGTTGAATTGTGATAGTTTTTCCAGCCTCACAGCTCTACAGAGATCATTTTTTCTGCTGCTTATGTGAAGTCTTGATATGGCCTAAAATTTTTCTGAGATCAGTTAGGTTTTTTTCCATTCCCATAATTATCTGGAAGTTTTTATTTCCTTCACTTCTATTTTGTTCACACTTAATCAATTTGAAAATTATTTCCAGACCTTAATCTTCAATATGGAGTTTTATCCTGAACAAATTTCAGCAACTTAAGTTTTTAAGAGTTCTTGAAACCAAGATGCTGTAGCCCCTTCAAATATGACTTCAAACTCCACATTGCAACGCTATTCTCAAATTGGACTGTCAATCTTTCCTAAAATATATACATTTAGAGAATGAGGAAAATGAAAGACAGTTTAGAAGTAACTATTCAGACTGAAGAGACAAAAGGAGGTAAGTTTAAAAAAAATTAAAGTAATACATGGGACATAAAATTCTAACATGTGAATAACATATTCCAAAATGGAAAATAAGAGAGCAATAATGGATCAAAGCAATATTAGGAGATATAATTGATAATTTTCCAAAGCTAAGAAAACATATCAACTCACAGACTGAAGATGCAATGTGAACCTAAAACAGGATAAATATTAATAAGACCATACTATATATGGTTTTGTATACATATCATAGAAAAACAGCTGAAAACCAAAGATGGGGAGAAAAATATTAAAATTAGCCACAGAAAAAAATACATATTGTCTTTATGCTCGCCCCAACTTTTTGCTTCTATTTAAGTGTATTTTATTTTTTTACATCCTACATAATCCTATACAATAAAAGGTTAATATGCAAATAGACCAAATGGCAGAACAACTGAACAACCAAACCAGTCGCTGCGATGTGTGCTGACCACCAGTGAGTGCAATGCGAAATATGGTGGGCACGGGCAGCAAGCAGCAGAGCGCAGAACATAGCGAGTGTCGGCCAGGGCAGGATGGTGGAGCAGGTGAGTGGGGGCACCAGACCAAGGCAGGGCACTGGTTGCTGTCATTAGGGTGAGCCTCTGGTGGTTTCTGAAAATTCTTCGCTCCCATGCACCAAGGTCCCGCCAGCGCTCACAGCTGTTACCGGCAAGAGCCCTTCCTGCGCCTGCTGCCAGTGCCAGAGCTGCTGCTTGCACCAGCCCCGATTGCTCCATGCTCGTCAGTGCGTGTGAGCAGCAGCTGCTGGCCCTGATCACCCCTCAGGGCTTCTCCACCTCCCCCTGCTCCTGAGTGCCGATCAGGGTTGGCAGCCGCCTCTGCACCTGCTGCCGGCGAGGGCCCTGCTTGCACCTGCTGCTGGTGCAGGCTCCAATCAATCGACACAGTCATCAGCCTCAATCGCTCCATGCAGTCAGCGGTGCGAGTGGGGCCAGCGCCATCAGCACATGGGAGCGATGGCAGTGGGAGCGAGGCTGCTGGCAGACAGGGCACCGGGGGCCATGGTGGGAGGGGCCAGGTGAGGGCACAGAGGCTGTGCCCACCTCAGACTTGCAGCCCACAGTTCCTTTCAAGGTGCACGAATTCGTGCACTGGGCCCCTAGTATATCATAAACTCAATCAGATATATTGTTTTGTGTAGCCAATGTTCATTATATTTACCCTTTGCTTTGATCTTCACATCTTCCTGCATCTCCATACTTCTATTGAAAATAATTTCCTTAAGGTGAAGAAATTATTCCTTTACTAGGGCCTTTATTGTAGCCTGCTGATGATAAGTTGTTTCCATATTAGTTCATTTAAAAATACCTTTATTTTTCCTTCTCTTTAGCATGTATGTATAGATTTCTATATTGGCAATTATTTTCATTCAGCATTCCCTACTATCTTCTGCCTTTCACTGTTTCTGTTGAGAACTCAACTACTATTTTTTCTTCTCGATTCTTTAAAGACATTTTAGTCTTAGAATTTACATTCCACTCTTTCCAAAGTCTCTATTATAATTATCTATCTTCTCTCTTATTTCCTTGAATATTTTAATCACATTTATATAAAGTACAACTCTAATAACCTGAATTTGGATCTTAGAGATTCTATTTCTATTGCCTGTTTAATGTTTTATTTGTTTGTTTCTCTCTTATTATCTGGACATTCACTATCTTCTTTTTTTGTAAGCTAGGTTTATTTTTATTGAATGCTGCATACTGTATATAAAAATTTTTAGAGACAACGTGAGGCCCTATATATTATTTTCCTTTGAGAAAGCTTATTTTTTGCTTCTTAGTATGCTAGAGTAGAGAATTATCTTAATCTAATCAATTGGGCTAATCAATTAAGTCCCTATCTTAATCTTCAAAATTGGGCTTAAGTCCCTATCAATACTTATTTTATTTCTTATTCAGCCTTACTCAATAACAACCATAGGTTCTAAAATCAAAGCATGCGTCTTTCATGGATTGGGAAGGACTCTCAATTCTAATTTTGGTCCCCACAGAGGCCTAAAACAGCCAAAAACTCTATTCATTTTCTCAGCAGCCACATTGTACTTATGATCTCTGCTGCTACTTTTGAAACAGGGGTTTTCAACAACCCCCCTCTTTCGGACCCAAATCTCCCAAAGAATAATGCAACTTATAAGCCTCAGAATCATTCAAATGATTAAATAAATAATCCCACCTGAATTCGCTTATAACCTGAGTGTAGTGATAGGCTTTATAACTTATGACTCAAAATTCAGAAGGAATAAAGTACAGTAAATACATAAAATCTTTAAAAATATATACAGAATGTCCCAAAATGTATACACTTTGAATAATTTTTAATTCCAATGGGTTAAATCTGAAAAGAAAGAAACATCAATTGAGCTATCAAAAAATGCATGGGGGACATCCTAACTATCAGAAAACACTATAAAGAAAGCAAAAGGACAACTGGCAAACTGAGTAAAAATATATTTGCAAGACCCGCCTCACCCCAAATTAGAAAAATGGAAATTAAAACTACAAAGATATTTCTTACAGAAGACATTGGAAAAAAGAAAGCATAAAAATATATCCTCTTGCAAGAGAGTGAAAAAACAAGCACTCCCATATATTGCCAGTGAAGGCAAATTGGTGCAACCTTCTTGGGAATTTGGCAATACCTAACAAAATTACACATCCATTTACTTTTTGAGTCACCAATCCTACTTCATAGAATTTAGCTTGAAAATACACAAACAATAGCACATAAGTTCACAGCTTTGTTTGTAATTGTACTAATTGGCATATTCAGCGGGGAAAAAAATGAGGAAGAGATTCTTGAAATCCCATAAAGTGATTTTTTGGATATACTGCTAAGTGAAAAAAGCCAAATGCAAATAGAAAGTATACATTTTCTCATGAGCAAAAGAAACACAAAGACTAAATAAGACTTTAATTAGGTTGATTATTTAAAAGGGTTGAGGAGGAACGAGGTGAAAATATGGAGGAGATGAAAATGAAATAGAAGGGTTGGGGAATGAAAGACTCTTCTCTGATTATAACTTTGCATAGTCTTATTTTTTGAGCCATTTTATATTTAGCACACTTAAAACAAACATATCTAATATTAAATGTTGAACTCCAGTTAGTAAGTTGTTTTTTTTTTGCAATGGTATCGGTTAGCAATTCTTGAAGTACTTAATGTGTATTCTAGAAGTAAGCAAATAAGCAATATATGCTGGAAAATGGGGCCCAGAACTTTCACTGACAAAAAAAAAGTGAGTTATAAAAAAGTAGGAGACTAGAATAAAAATTGTGTTGTTAGATTGTAATTGGCAGTTTCACTATGGATGTGGGGCTTTTACCATCAACAGATAGGTGTAGAGGTGTGTGTGTGTGTGTGTGTGTGTGTGCATGTAAATATATTTACATTATTTCCTAGCTCTGACCACTGAGTCTAGAACCAAAGCAACATCAGTAGCAATTAACACATCTGATGCCAAGATTTTGGTTTTTAAGTACCCTTCTCTACTTAAAAGAACCAGGTTCTTGGGAGAAATGTTGATTCTAAGACTGTGGATGGAAATTTATAAGGTAAGCCTAGAAAGTAGGGAAATACACAAAAAAATGTAGGAACTTTATCCAGCTTGACGGGGCAACCACTGGCTAAATCTGAGACAATTTCAGCATCAAAATAAGGAATAAGAATAAACTACGGCATTAAAATAAAGAGAAAACTACTGAATCTATATATTTTTTAAATGCAAAAATAAGTGCAATAAAGTAGACTCATATTAAAAAGTCAGCTAATAAATTTAGATGGAATAATGGAATTAGAATATCACCATTTTGCAACTATCATAATAATTATGAGACAAGAGTTATCAATGGATATTAAATGAGAGAGAAAAAATTTGATCAGAAACAGGATATCTCCCCAAAAGATATCTAATTAACTACAAAGGGAAAACAGTAACTTAACAGTACAGAACCTAGCAGACACATTATTAGACAAGTGATAAAAATTAAATTCTTCAGTTAATTTTGGAAGGAGATAGCATGAATCTCCTGAGAGAATGTCTTAAGGACACAGAATCACTGCTGTTGTATTTCTCAAAATTTAATCTGGATCTAAGTATGAGGAAACATCAGAAAGTTAGACACATACACATAGGTCTATGTATATTTATATGTGCACACATACATATAATTACATGTAATTGTACACAATGTACTGTGTGTGTACGTGTACAATGATAAAGCAAATGTAGTAAAATATTACCATTTGATGAATCTTCAGAAAAAAACAAAGAACTGTTTAATTCTTTGTATTATTTTGGAAACTTTTAAGTCTAAATATGTTTGAAAATTAAAAAGGAAAAATAAAGAAAGCAAACTGGAAGACATACGCTGTTAACCTAATACCTGCTTATTTCTGGGAAGGGCCAACTCATGTACTCTTTCAAGTTCTGCACTGAGGGACTCCAGGGAGTGAAATTCCTACCTATGGAATGTGGCAGCCCTGTAGGTAAGAATAAAGGAATGATATAACTATTTTTGGTTACCTGTGATTTGTTGTCCTTAAATTTCCATGAAGTAGAAAAAAATTATGAATATAACATTATCTCAATTATATTAAAGATACACACAGAGGGAGAAAATAAGGTAAATAGGTATAATGATTACCTCTTGGTGAGAAAATACAGTTATGTTTTCTTACTCTGTCTTCTAAAATGAAAGCAATCCTTATAAGTTTGGGGTAGGTATTGTATAAGAAAATAATCAATGGTAATGAATATTGATGAGTCACAGAGGATGGAGAAATAACTATTGAATTTAGAAATCAGCAAGACATTGACTTTTGAGACGTTGTCTAGCTCAGTGGTGAAATGCATGAGAGTCAGGATATATAATGGAAAGAGTATTGATTTTGGAATGGAAGAATCAGTCATGTTGATTTAGTTGTGTGACCCTGAGTAAGTAACTTAATCTCTTCTTGCAAAAGAGTATATTGCCTGTTTTGCTTTCTGACAAAGTTGTTCTGTGAATCATGCAAGATAATGTATGTGAAAGAAAGTATAAAAGGGTAATGTTTTAATCAATTGGTAAATACCGATTGTATTTAAAAATAAATAAAAAGGAAAGAAATATAGGCAACATAGTTCTGATTTTTTAAAATATATTTTATTGATTTTTTAGAGAGAGGAAGGTAGAGGGATAGAAAGTTATAAACATCGATGAGACAGAAACATCGATCAGCTGTCTCCTGCACCCTACTGGGGATGTGCCCGCAACCAAGGTACATGTCCTTCACCGGAATGGAACCTGGGACCCTTCAGTCCGCAGGCTGACACACTATCCACTGAGCCAAACCGGTTAGGGCTAGTTCTGATTTTTTAAATATTTGTAATATATAAACTTTTCAGATCTAAATATGAACATAAAACACCAAAAAAATCCATTTATGAAAGTCGATGCCTTTTTTTCCCTCTTGCCTGTCAATGTAATTTCTTAACTGGACCCTCTGTCTCCTTTTTTTTTTTTTTTTTTTTACATTCACTTAAAAGATGATCACATCATTATAGATGACCCACTGGTTCTATCCCAACCTTCATATCTCAAATAACAGTAAGTCATCTCAACCATAAGCAAGGCAGCAGGTCATTGTGATTAAAAGTATGGGCTCTACAGTTCAGACACCCAGGTTCAAATTCCAGCGGTATCCTTTTTAGCTATTTCACCTATACAAGTGAACTGACCTTTCCCTGCCCTTTTTTTTTTTTTTCATCTATACGAGTTATCACTTCACTCAGGATTTTTGTGAGGATAAAATAAGTTAACATTATAAAATTCTTAGAATCTTTCTGGCTTATGTTACACTGAATAAATATGAACAAGCATTTATGATGACAATGCCTACTATCAAAGCTGGGTGACAGGCAAAAAATTGAAAACTAAAACATGATTTGTTCTCTTTAAATGCCTATTGTCTATATGGCTAACTTTTAAAATACTACTTATCCTTCAAGACAAAGCTGAAATGTTGCCTCTTCTTCTTGATACCTCTAATGGTTCCAGAGAGAAAGCACTCACTTTCTCACATATTCTATTATTACAGCGTTACCTGCTTTTTAAATTGGCATTTTAAAAAATGTATTGCATCATGTTATTTATTTACATGTATTATATTCCCTACTACATTGATCCTTAAAGTTCAGAAATGGAACCCTTACCTCTACCGACTAGCAGAGCTCAATATATCTTATACATAGTCAATGACTATTAAGTGTCCAGCTTAAACTATTTAATTTCTGGCCCTTTTGTTCTGATACTGGTATATATTTGGGCAATATGTGTATAGACAGATTCTAATGACTGTACATATACATATACTTAACATGTTTATAGTCTGTAGTGAACTGATTATACAGGAAGAATCATAGGTATACAGACAGATCCAAAAATTTAAAAAATCAATTTTAATAAAAATTATGTCCAACATAGCAAAACCACAATGACCGTTGGAATGCCTAACCCGTGTAATGATCTCACAGGAAAGGTATAGAGGAACTACTTATTTGGGTTCCATTTGTGAAACTTCAGAAGTCACTTGAGAGAAAAGGAAAAAAACACAAAAAAACCTGCAAGTTATATAGATGTATAGGTTCTCAAAGCAGGAACCGACTCCAGGTATTGGCTATTGAAAATCTGTTATCTGCAAAGGACAGTTCACATTACGTCACAGGTTCTTTCTAAACTTTATGGTTTCTATATTTGTGTGTTGTGCTTTTAATCTTGGAAGTGCTAGTTTTTGACTTGGAAGTTTAGTGAGGCCCAAGGGATCCAGAAGCCGTATGATTTAACTATTATTTCAAAAAGTATTTACTGTTATCTTGTTACTCAGAAAAGCCAAAAAATGTCACCTTTTAATTATCTATTATACAGACTTCTGGTGCTTTTCTTTTTTTAGTATTGTTTTCTTCTAATTTTATTTTCTATGAAGCCACTAGAGATACACTAGTACTCTTAAGACAGATCTGGAACAAAATCAGTTTCAGAACCAAGGCTTCCTGCCCAGGTCTGCAGGTCGGTTTTAAGTAAACACTTGTATCCTCTGGCTAACAAAAATGCAGTTAAGCGTAATCTCATCCTTTTGTTTTAATCTTCACAACAATCTATGAAGTAGGAATTCCTTTTCACGCTATTTTACGGCACAGAGTCCTGGATAACTTCAGCAGCTAGCACTCAGCAAATAACCGACCTGCCTGAGGTCAAACAACTAGCAAGGCGCAGGGCAAGCCTAGCTCCAGAACTCAAGCTTTTGCCCTCACGCCATCCCACCTTCCTACAACCCATTAGACACATCAAGTTTACAGAATATAACACTGCCGGCATGTGACCATATTTTCATTAAACAGTGATTAGCTGCTACCTACTCAAAAACTGTAGCCCAAATTTAAATAGCTTATTTTCTGATCATATGCTTACTATTCATCACGTGACTAATGTTTTAGGCGTGGAGCCTGAAAAGATTCCAATATTCATTGCACTCAAGGGCTTACATATAGCTTCACATGAATAGAGTAACATCATGAAAATGATTTGCAATGTGACATACCATTACCAATCTCTAAATTTTATTTTGTATTAATATTTCCAACTATTGTCTAAATACGTTAACATAACCCATTTCAGTCCCTTTTGTCTTTTTTTAAAGTTCATTTAACGGTATTCTCCCTTGCTTTTTATTTATTTTTTAATCACTTCTACATTTCCCCTTAACAGCTATCTGCAGAGTCTTGCAATAATAAAACCAAAACAAACTATCATTAACTGCCTGAATTTCAATTTCCTCTTTTGAAAAATGAAAAAAAGACACCAATCCACCATAGTTGCACCCTGAGACTTAGTAAAATGTAAGTCTACGATGACAGTGCCCAACATGTTAACAGGTGAATGGAAAAAACGTCTGTGGGGCCTCGCCACCCTCGCTCTCTGCCCCCGACGCCTAAAGGCACAGCGAGAATGGGACCGCAACTTTCCGCTGCCACCCGAGCCGGGCAGGCCTCGCTCCTTCCCCTCCCCTCGGCTCCCGGCCCGGCCGCAGCCTGGGATAAAGGGACAAGGTGTAGAACGCTTTCCTCGCTCCCGAATTCCCAATTTGCTCGGGACAGGAAGGAAAAACCGAGGCAAGTGGAGGTCCCATTCCCAAGTGGCGGAGAAGACACCGACGGGGTGGGGAGAAAGCAAGGCAGAAGGCAATAAAACCAACCCAGGCGAAAACAAGGGGTCGGAGAGACAGAGCGCAGTGGCCCGGGGACAGAGGCTCGCAGCTCCCACCTCCCGCCGTCGGCCCCAGGGTGCACGGGAGCGGCGAGCAGATTGGCTGGCGAACCAGCGCGCAGGCGCAGGCACTGGACCCCGTGCCCGCCGCATCCGCTAGTGCGGGGCCCCGACTCCCCCAGGTTACTCACCGGGGTCTGGGAATCCAGCCACTGGCAGCGATTCCGCTGGCGGAGCTGTCGAGGTTGGGAGATGAGCGAGAGGGTGCCTGCGGCCTCCGGCGGCTAGGCCAACCCGCCCCTCCTCCAAACGGGCACGCGCGGAGCGTTCCCGGAGCTGGGGGCGGGGCCTACTGAGGGGCGGGGCTTACTGCGGAGGCGGGGCTTTGGATCCCCTGGCAAAGGCCGCTTCTGGCTGTGCAGATGGGGAGGGAAGTGGATCAAAGAGTGGAGAGCTTTTTAGTGTGTCCTGAACTAATAGTGGAGAAAAAGGTCAAAATACAGTCAGGCTGAATTCCCATCCTCTTTCTCAATGGATAGATGACTCGCCCCTCTCTTAGAAACTGGTTCTCTAAGGTTCCACTGGGACGCGCTCACCAATAATTGTCAGCTGATTTTGATAACATAACAGGAGCTGCAAATTTGTATTTGCGTTTAACTCCAGTACAATGGTTATTTTCAACCTTTGTAAATTAAGGAACTACGCTGTGTATAATGGAACTTTACTTGGAAGGCCAAAGTAGACAGATAAAGGTGACATTTTTAATTTTCGAAGTATTATATAACATCACCTTTGTATTGAAATACTTATAGAGGTAATTGAGAACAGTGAGGAGGGTGTGAAGAAAAAAAGAACTTTTGAAGTAGTGGTTACAACTGAAGGTACCATCTTACATCAGCCTCAGAAGCCAAGAGAATTCTCTATTTTGTTTGGTTACATAGTTACAAGGAAATCCTGACTCACAGTTTAGAACTTACTGATGTACTCAATTTGCTCTCCTTAAAATCTCACTGAATTTTTTAAACACATATTAATTGTGAAGTATACATATATAAATTATCCCATATTTGCACATTTTAAAGAATAATAAAAAGAATATCCAGGTATCACTTCAGAGCTGAAGATACAGAAAAATACCAGTATTTTTGAAGCCTTTTAGGAAGGCCTCTCCTTAAGTATTTCTTTCTCTCCCACCAAGAAATACCATTATGCTGAAATTTGTATTAATCATCCTCTTATTTAAAAAAGGTTATATATGTATGATTCCATAAAAATATAGTTATCCTGGTGGTGTATTTTATATAATGAATCATACTCTTCTTTTTTTTACTACACATGAAGGTTTTGAGATTCACCTATACTTAAATCCATTTCACATGGGCTAAGCTGGCACATCATTATCCATGACACCTGCTGTGGTTAGATTCAAAACTTTTGCCTGGAAATAGTCTCTTTTAATTTGCATTTCCCCCCTTGCTATCTGGGTTGTGCATCTTTTGTATGCTTAGTGGCTATTTGTGCTTCTGTGAAATGCCTGTTCTCAATTCTTAACTAATTTTTAATGGCCTCTTTGCTTTTGAAAATTAATTTATACATAATTATGTATTTTAAAAGTTTACATATGGGTGGTGGTATACAATGCGACATACAGACCATGTATCATAGCAATGTACACTTGAAACCAATATGATGCTCTTTACAAATGTTACCCCAGTAAATTTAATTAGTAAAAAATAATAAAACTTTTTCAAAAAAGTTTAAATACTTCTCTCTTATCACATTCTATTCTCATGCATTAACCAAATAGTAGCTTTTAGTTTTTCCTAATTAGCATTGATTATTATAGAAGTCTCCACACCATAAGATCCTTGGAGTTAATCTTGTCTTGCTACTAGAACAACAGAACCGTTTTCTCTTTTGGCTTTAGCAATAAAGATCCTCTTATTTCCCAGGCCTATGCAAACTTTTATACCTACAAACATTCCTTTCTTTGCCTCCATTTTAATGAGCCTCAGACACATACAAAATACATAGTATGCGAGAAATTATGCTAGTTAGGATTAGCTTTAATTACATAAAACAGAATACTCACCAGTTTTGTAAATAAGACTCAGCTTTGCTATTTTCTTGTATAAAGGAGTCGGGGGATCATAAGGTAACGCCACAGTTGTAACTCCACAGACTCCTCTTTTTATTTTATTTTTTTCATTTTACTTATTTTTTGCTCCACAATTCTAATTGTTGGCTTCCATCCTCTCTCAATATGTTGGTTTTAATCCTCATATATACCTTATAGTTAAAGATGGCTGCTATGCTCAAGACATCTTGTCTGAATCCTAGTCAGCAAGTAGAAGGAAGTGGTAGCAGGAAATGTTGAAAAGGGCAAGGATGGCTCTTCTGGCTACTTATTAAAGTAATGAGTTTTCTGTGAAGTACAATCCAACCATTTATGCTTTCGTGTGATTGACTGTAATTGAGTCATTTAGCCATATCTAGCTGCAAAGGACTCTTAGAAGTGTGGCCTTTCACCTGTGCTCAACAACTCCTACCCCGAATTAAATCAGAGTTCTGTTACTAAGAAAGAAGCAAAGAATGGATATTGGGTAGGAAATGAACAAGATTTACCTCAGCAGAGAATAGAGTAGAGAAAGAAGAGATATACTTTACCAAGAGACTTGGGCTCAATCCAAGATCTTGGAATACATAGCTTATCACATTGCAGCTTAGTTCTCCTATGGGATGTACCTGTTTATAGAAAGGTAATAAGAAGGGTACAAAAACTTTGCCATAAAATTGACAGCATCTGACAATATTACCACACTTCAGTCTTCCAGTGTCCAATATAAGTGGTGGTGAATATAGGTTTTTAGGTGTTCAGAGGAATAAAACAATCATTCAGTAAATGTCTTCTCCCAGTGCCAGTTATAAGCCACCAAATTCTTTAATACCATTGTGGGGGCAGACACATCAAAGTGTACTCCTGGTCCTAGCATTAGAAGTGGTAGATATTCTTTTGGTTAACTGTATTTGATGTTGATAGGTACAAGGACCAGTGTAGTTTCAATAAAAAGTGTATCATTCACCCTGGTTGGTATGGCTCAGTTGGTTGGAGTGTCATCCCATATACCAAAAGGTTGTGGGTTTGATTCCCAGTCAGGGCACATACCTGGTCGTGGGTTTGATCCCTGTCAGGGCGAGTAACGGAAGGCATCCTATGGATGGTGACAGCTGAGATGGATGCATGCCTGTAGTTGAAAGCTGGGCAAGGGGTGGGGGAAGAGGGGGGGGGAATGCAGCACTTCTGGGGAGGGAAAACAGGGTGATAGAGAGCCTCTCAGTGTTTGGAAGGAAGAAAGTTTCATGTGTTGTAATCAAGCATTAGTGTCACACCTTAACCAGCCAAGCCCTAAATGTTACACCACTTTTAAAGTCCAGATTTTACTAGGTCATTTCCTAAGGCATTTAGGGTTTGAGTTTCTTCCTTTGCAAGATACCTTAGATTCCTTAAGATTCCTTAACCAAACAAGATTCCTCTGCTGTAACAACACCCTCTGTTGACATATAAAAAAGAGCAGCTTGCACAGTTACTAAAAGAAAGAAAGAAAAAAGGCTTGCTTTTTCCTAAGATGAGCCCACTCATCCTGTCTTTATATAAGAAAGAAAAAGTTAGTTTTTCTCAACAGTATCTGCTGAAAGCTGGTTTTCTGTGCCTGCTTATTCTAAGAGGTAGCTGGCAATTTTCTTTTTAGAATAAAAATAGGAAAAAAATGCATTTATTCTCTGCTAATGCATACCTTTGCTAGAGAATCCAATTAATAAGCAGCTCTATGCTTTATGCATTTCTTCTATTCCCCATAATGTCAAGCTCTATGAGCACAGATACAGAAATGTCTGAGTCTCTGAGTCTCCTTCCTCCAGCACCTACTGACATATGCCACAGTACTGTTTGTAGTAGGGTGAATAATGGCCCCCCAAAGTATCTAAGTCCTAATCCTCTCAACCTGTGAATACTACTTGATATGGCAAAAAGGACTTTGCAGATGTGATTAAGGGTTTTGAGATAGGGATTCTCTGGATAGGCCCTGACTATTATTTTTATTTATAAGAGACAGACAGAGGGAAATTTGACAGATTATAAGGCAAGGTGACCACTGAAGCAAAATACTGTGCTGCTGGCTGTGAAGATTGGGGAAGGGGCTACAACTAAAAGAATACAGCTTTAGAAGCTAGAAAAGGCAAGAAAACAGATTCTCCCCTAATCCTCCTACAGGTGAGTGACTGTGCCAACAATGGGATTTCACCCAGTGAAACTGATTCAGACTTCTGAACTCCAGAATTTCAAGAAATTATGTTTTTTTAAGCTACCAAGTTTATGGTAATTTGCTCCAGTAGCCTTAGTATTCAATAAATGTGTTAAATAAATAAAGCAATGAACAATAAGTATTTAGTAAACATTACATCAATTACATGCTCAGTTTGATTTAACAATGATGTGTGAGAAGAAAGATCGTAGATGTACTGTATACTCATTATTATTATTATTATTAGCCTTAAAATATTCTTTGGATGTGAGAGAAACACCATCCTTCAAATATATCTACAGAATTAAAACTAAATACATTTATCTAACCTGGGGTTTTTATTTACCAACCATTACTCTGATTGTTTTAGGATTGTTTTGGTTTGTTAATATTGCTCAATATGTTAGTTTTATGATAATACTAGAGGCCCGATGCACAAAGATTCATCCAAGAATGGGCCTTTCTTCCCCTGGCTGCTGGCACCACCTTCGCTCTGGCCTGAACCACCTTTCAGCCTTTTCACTCTCCTCAGAGGCCCAGAGCTGCTGGTGGTGGTGTGGAATGCCTGCATCGTCTCCATGATGATGACACAAGCATCCTGCCCCTGGCCACTCGGCGCCTGCATATGCAAATTAACCCGCCATTTTTGTTGGGTTAATTTGCATACTCACTCCTGATTGGCAGGTGGGCGTTGTGAAGGTACAGTCAATTTACATCTTACTCTTTTATTATTGTAGACTAGAGGCCTGGTGCATGAAATTCGTGCACTTGGGGGGGGCGTCCGGGTTACTCAGCCTGGCCTGCACCCTCTTACAATCCAAGAGCCCTGTGATCAATCACCCCACAGAGGGAGGCCATGCCCACCCACCACAGTGCCACTGGCCAGGTAGCCTGGGCCTCCCTCTGTGGGGCAATCGATTGCGGGGTTCCATAATCGATTGCCCTAAAGAGTTAGACCCTGCTCACCCAGCTGCAGCTCCACAATGGATCACCCCCTCAGAGGGAGGCCCTGCCCACCTGCCGCAGCCCACCAGCTGGTGATCTGGGCCTCCCTCATGGGATGATGGCAGGGCCCCCAACCAATTGCATCACACCTGCCTTGGCTGGCCTGGCGCCAGTGGGTGTCATAGTGTGGTCATCCAGAAGGTCATTCCACTGTTCAGCTGTTTGGTCAATTTGCATATTACGCTTTTATTATTATAGATGTTTCATTTATTCACAATATTTAGGTGTTGCCTACTCTCCAAATACACCAATTCATAAGATATCTGTTTTTAAGACATTTGCCATCTATCATGAGAGATACAGATAGACACTGTGTGGTTTATATTAGTTACCCACTTACCACTGCTTGGATTACTTCAATTATACATATACTAGTGGCCCGGTGTACAAAATTCACGCACAGAGGGAAGTTCCCTCAGCCCAGCCTGCACCTTCTCCAATCGGGGACCCCCTTGGGGGATGTCCGACTGCTGGTTTAGGCCTGATCCCAGAGTGACATCCCTCTTGCAATCTGGGACTGCTGGCTCCTAACCACTCACCTGCCTGCCTGCCTGATCACTCCTAACTGCCTCTGCCTGCTTGCCTGATTGCCCCCAACCTCTCTGCCTGCCTGCCTGATCACCCCTAACTGCCTCTGCCTGCCTGCCTGATTGCCCCTAACTGCCCTCTCCTGCCGGCCTGATCTCGCCACCAGCTGCCCTCCCATGCTGGCCTAATCTTGCCCCCAACTGCCCTCCCCTGCTGGCCTGATTGCCCCTAACTGCCTCTGCCTGCCTGGTCAACCCTAACTGCCCTCCCCTGTTGACCTGATCTTGCCCCCAACTGCCCTCCCCTGCCAGCCAATTCGGTTCAGGTTGGTCGGTTTCTATACCAGTCAGCATCTCTGGGCCTATCTCTCACTGAGGCCCGGAGAGAAACAGAGGTGTGGCTGCTGGCGAAGCCCGGAGAAAAAGAGAGAGGCAATGGCTGATCAATAGCTTTGTAAATAAGACCTACAGCTATCTGTAGAGTCTTGCAATAATAGCCTCCATGGAGGCTGTGGCTCTCTTTAGGCCTCTCTCTGGGCCTTATCCACAGCTTCCTCAGCAGTCAGTGCTGGGTCACCACGGCAACCCAGCACTGACTGCAGGATTGACTTCTGGTGTTTGGTCAAGCCTTCGGTCAGTTGTTATGGACCCAGGGTTTTTATATATTAGGATAATCTATATTCTCAAAAGCATTTATATTCCTGTAAGGCAGGCTTTTCTTCATTCACCTTTGTATTTTAATAGCACCTAGTTTGGTGCATTTCATGAAGAAAATTTTAACTTTTGATTAATTGAATGTATCTACTAGCAAGAAATTCATTTTTTGTTGACTGAATAAGGACCAAAGCACTGTTGTGTGTGTGTGTGTGTGTGTGTGTGTGTGTGTGTGTGTGTGTGAGAAAACTTGGTGGTAGCAGTTTTCTGTTCCTGCTTCTTTAAAAATAAATTGAGTATGGTGTTTAATTTTCTTTTAAAGTAAAAAAATGAAAGAATAAAAACAGAATTTCTCAAATTACCATTAATGACTTCATAGTTGAGAAATATACATATATATTCTGTTAACTACTATATCTCAGTACTATTTTATGATTCATTAGAAGAATATAATATGCTCTCAAAAAGATTTATTTTAAAATATTGTTTTATACATACATTTTAATGGCTTCTGTAGGTTTAGAATTTGCTGCAAGATATGAAATATCTTTATTCCGCAACATTAACTTTTATATTCTGTACATATTGTTCAGGAAGAGTATCAAAAGAAATGTCAAAGCTATTTTTCAAGTAAGTATCAATGCTATTTTTTTATTCAAAAAATAAGATGAGGAATTTTTATATTGGGTTCAACAAGGAAGAGAGAATATGTTGGCTTCTCCAAAATTTCTCTTTTAATTTTGATTCTCTCCTAGATATGTTCAAGCTCCATAGACCAGTGGTTGGCAAACTGCGGCTCACGAGCCACATGTGGCTCTTTGGCCCTTTGAGTTTTTAGCAAAGGCCAGCTTAGTAGTACTCTAATTAAGTTAATAACAATGTACCTACCTATATAGTTTATTTTAAAAAATTTGGCTCTCAAAAGAAATTTTAATTGTTGTACTGTTGATATTTGGCTCTGTTGACTAATGAGTTTGCCGACCACTGCCCTAGACAGTTCTTGTCTTCCTAGTTCTCCCTATGACATCTTTGCATCTGGACCTGAAATTTCTTTTCCCTTAATCTCCTCCTGTGGTAGTGACATCCTCTACCAATACTAACATGTAGATCTGAAAAATTTTACTGACTGGAATTACCTGGTTTAGGCTCATTAACTCCCCCCTTTGATTGCATCAGGCTTGCATCTACTGGTGCTTTGCTGGAGTTTTGGCAACTCAGGATTTACAGTGTAAAAGGATAGTAAAAATTCAGCTGGACATCATTTCTCTTAGTAGATCAATCTCTTCAATACTCCAAACAGTTGGTTATAATACTTTGTTCTGAAACAGCCAAGAATAGGCAGCTGACACTCCCAAAGCCAGGACAAACTGCGCAAATTGTCCATAAACTAAGTTAAAATGATTCTCCCTATTTGTTTCATACATTGATCCTAGCTCTCTTTGTGGGGCTACAGAAAATACTGTACTCCCTCTTCTAGAAGAAAGTCCTACTAATGTATGAATATGTTCCTACTTTTCTTTCCAGGTTTTTAGAGAGGAGTATCTGAATCTCTTTGAAAATTCCCCATGTGAATTTGTAGCCAGAATAAAGGAGTGATTGTCAATGCAAAATACACTATTTTGGCAAGTATAGCTCTGTCAGCGCAGCTCGAAAAAAATAAAAGCATAAATTCTTCACATCAACCTTACTTTAAATTTCAAAATAAAACTTCTGGTGAACACAATTGGGTGAACTGGGTAGCCCACCATCCCCCACACATAGAAGTTGAAAACTGTTTGGTTTTAATATGTAGTAGAGCTGAGAAAGGAGAGAGAGGGAGTCTATACTTTTAAGTGTAAAAATTAGAGAATTTAAAATCAAACAGCAAAAGCAACAATACAAATAAAATAGCAACAACCCATTAGGCACAGATAGTTTTAGAAGAGGGATTAAAAAAGATTGAAGGAAACAAAAAGGACTTAAGTCTCAAGGCAAATATGACTAAATTTAAATGGATAGTAAGTACCATGATTTAAAAAAATATATCTTATAATTAAAAAAAAACACTAAGGATAATCTAGGAGGAATTTGAGAACATTTGGTAAGCAAGTGTAATTTTAAGTAAATTCCTCAAGAAAAACTTCTCTAAGTCAGACATGATTGGATACTTTTAGCTTAACTCACTAAATATTAGTTGTTATGTATTCACAAAACATCCCAAGGCACCCCAGTAACTTTTGTTAAAGTTACTTAGGAACTAACACTTTCTGAACTTGGGGCAGGAACTAATACTTTCTGAAGTTGTGCAGGTAGTGTGAACAAAAAAGGGGCTATGCAATAAACCTGACAAGCTTCAGGGGGCCATCTGGCAGGCCTGACAAGCTCAGTGGCCAAAAGTAACCACACGAGACAGTCTGATCACAAACTCCTAACTGGGCAGGCCATCGCAGGTAATCACGTTCCACACCAATACCTTCCTTAGAAAAGGCCAATCTGTACCTTAAGTGACTTCTGTTCATTATTCTTATGCATCTAGGATAACACACCTTGGAAATGCCAGAGTAATTTTTTTCCTAGCTCTTGAAGCCACAACCGCCAACACCAGAGCACATGGCCACAGAACCCCTCATTGTTTTCTTGCTGCCCACATACCATCTGTGTGTGTTGTAAATGTTAATCCTTAACTATCCTGGAACCCAACCATGTGAAAGGAGTATGTCTCTCTCCATTTGGCTTTTTACACAAACCTAGAGTTTTCTCTTATTTGCTTTCTTCCATCCCTTAATCTGCAACCAAAAGATTTCATGTAGCCCTCTTCCTTTGTTTCTAATGTATAAAATGAACTGCAAAACTGTAATTCCCTGGAGCATTTTCTCACTCCATTGAGATTTTGCTTGCTGGCAACTGTTATCAGTTTGGTTCAAATAAACTCATATAAATTCTCCAGGTTTGGATGTTTCTTAGGTTGCCAGTAGGAAGAGACTGGACAGAGGCACTGGCATCAGGGCAAGTATAGGTCTTAACATCATCAATTGTGGCACATGAAGTAGCCAACTGAACATGGACAGTTAGCTGCTCCATAGGCTGAGTCCAAGCACAAAGCTTTGGTGCTGGGGCTTACCAGCAGACCCTGAGTGACGGACTCTGACACGTGTTTCTGTGAAAGAGAGGGCTAAGGAACTGCTTGGCTAAAGGAACTAGACAGCCCCATTCACCTACCTCCTTAGGCTTTTATTGTAGCAACAGCTTGAACTAAAATGAACTATTCGATACTATCAGTAGGGTAAACATCCTTGAGAAGACACATGCATCTGTCGTGTCTTTAAGTGAGGACGTTTTGAAGTCTAAATATAAAGATTCCAGTGAGACACCCGAGGGCTCAGACTTGTTTGGAAAAGTCAAGGCAGGGTCTGCCGCCTTCAACAAGGTCTCCCTAGAAGCCCCCGACCTTTCGGAGATTCCTCCTTACAGACTTTCCAACCAAGTCCCATGCTTTCCCACACTTTGGGACTTAGGGGTATGGACCTTTTATTCAAAACTGTCTTTAAGTATTTTATGAGTTAATAATTAATTTTATACTGCCAATTCATCATAGACACTAAGAAAATATACAAGGTCAAAAGAACATTCTTATGCAATCATGTGTGGGTCTCTAAAGTGTCACATTAGAATATGTGTGAGATTCAGACAAAGAATAAATAATGGTGCTAAATAGTTGTAAAAATAATTTTGATTCCTGGAAAAGGCAAAGGCCATGGCATTAAAGTAACCAACAATATCTAGTTTTAGCAAGGATGTGGAATATAAACACTCCCATATATTATTGGTGTAAATATTAATTTGTAGAACCTTTTAAAGGGTAACTGTCTGTGTCTGATAAAACTACTCTTTGTGTGAGCTACTCTATTTTTAACAATTTTTCCTACAAAATTATAACTATAACTAGAGACCTGGTGCACAAAATTTGTGCACGGGGCTGTGTGTTCCTCAGCCCAGCTTGCACCCTCTCCAATCTGAGACCCCTCTCACAATCCAGGACTGCTGGCTCCAAACCGCTTGCCTGCCTGCCAGCCTGATTGCCCCTAACTGCTTCTGCCTGCCAGCCTGATAACCCCCTAACCACTCCCCTGCCAGCCTGATCAATGCCTAACTGCTCCCCTGCCAGCCCAATCACCCCCAACTGCCCTCCCCTGCCAGCCTGGTCGCCTCTAACTGCCCTCCCCTGCTGGTCGATTGGCCCTAACTGCTCTCCCTGCCAGCCTGGTCACGTCTAACTGCTCTCCACTGCAAGCCTGGTCCCCCCCCCCCCCCCAGTTGCCCTTTTTTGCAGGCCTGGTCCCCCCAACTGCCCTCCTCTGCTGGCTTGGTCACCTCTAACTGCCCTCCCCTACTGGCCTGCTCACCCACAACTGCCCTGCCCTGCAGGCCTGATTACCCACAACTGCCCTCCCCTGCTGGCCATCTTGTGGTGGCCATCTTGTGTGTTGGAGTGATGGTCAATTTGCATATTACCTCTTTATTATATAGGATGTGCAATGCTGTGCACATAAGTGATTTTTCTTTGTAATTCACGTGTATTTTCTTATTAAATTTATTGGGATAGCATTAATTAATAACATAAACTTCAGGTATACACATGAATTTACTTTTTAATGAAGTTGTAAAACTATGGTCATAACTATAGAAATATATTTATATCTGTATTAGTTTTCTATCACTGTCCTATCTGATTACCACAACTTTATTGGCTTAACCAACACAAATAGCTTATCTCACAGTTAGGTAGTTTGGAAGTAAGACTTGGGTATCTTTAGGCTAAAATCAAGGTGTCAGTAGGGCTGCCTTCCTTACTGGAGGCTCTAAAGGAGATTATGTTTCCTTGCTTATTCATTTACTGGCAGAATTCATCGCCTTACAGGTGCATGATGGGTGTCTGCATTTTCATGCTGGCTGTAAACTGAGACCAGTTTCCAGTTTCTAGAGGTCATGACATTGTTTGGCTTCTGGCTCTCTTTCTTCATTGTTAAAGCCAGCGAGGACAGGTCACATCCTTCTAATGTCACATTCATCTGACTCACTCTTCTGCTTTCCTCTTCCACTTTTTAGAACTCATGAGATTATATTGGGCCCAAGTGAATAATTCATGATAATATCCCCATCACAGAATCCTTCACCTTAATTGCATCTGCAAAGTTCCTTTTGTCATGTAGAGTACCACATTTATAGGATCTGAGGAATAGGATGTGGACACCTTTGGGGGCCCATTGTTCTGCCTACTGCAATATCCACATATACATGTAATATATTTACATAGACTGTTTTGTGTATATATACATGCATACACACATGCATACATACAAATGCAGGGGTGAGGAAAGAGACAGAGGCAGAGATAGAGAACAACATCAACAACAACAAAAAAATAAACATGTGTGCCTGTAGAACAAATTTTAAGAAATAAACATACCAAACACTTTGAATAGTGGCTATTTCTGGGAACTAGGGTTTCAGTTGTTATATATATACTAAATAATATTTTGCATTTGTAAAAAAGCCTACGTTAATTTTACTCTTAAAAAAGTAAAGAAACCATAAATTGATCAACTAGGCTCGACACTTGATCTAATTCACTTAAATTTCCTAGTATAAACACCCAGTGAAAGAAATAGTCTCTGAGTAAAAATATAGCTGCCTTAAATTATTCATCAAAATAAGTTGGCAGACACTTCTATTTTGGAGAAATTAACCTTAAACTAATGATTGGCTGAGTTGCTGCATATTTAAATAGAGTAGCAATTCTTAGTACAGAATAATCGTATGAGTAGTATCACTAATAACACTAACTGCTAACAGTGAATGGCACCAGATGTTACCAGTGAAGTTAGACGTTGGTCCATGAGCTTGGTTATGAAAGAATTCTGAGGCAAGAACTCAAATATAAGCAGGATTTACTTAGAAAATCACAGAGGTAGAAGTCAGCCAGCTGGGCAGGGTGGACTCAGGAAACAAGTCATAGAGGCAAAAGGAGGCCCTTGGAGCTTAGAAAAAAGAGAGCAGGGCTATGCACCTCGAGGAAAGAAAGGGGGGTGGGTGCTCTACATAGAGACACCAGATGAAATTGGATATAGAAACTATAGAGAAAAAGAGAACTAAGGGTAAAACATTAGGGAATGCATTTATCTATTTTTTAGGTGAAAGCAGAGAGCACTTGAAATCAATGAATAAAAACTCCATTAAACTCCCTGCTGCATGTCAAATAAAAATCGATGAGGGTTTATGTTTGTGAATAATAAGCTATTGGTGATGACTTCCAGATAAGTAAATGCTTGAGCAATGATATATCTAGTCCCTTTTCCAACCTAACATTCTCAATCACCTAGTAATTAATGAGTAAAATATCCAAAGGAAATTAAAAATGGTGAAAAGCATGCCTAGTGTTAAGAACTATGACTAATCAGTATACTTTGAACTGAATTAATTTTCCTGGAAACAAATTAAGTAGACTCCTTGCTTCTTCATCCTGAGATGGTAGTGTGACATTAGAGAAAATAAATCCCAAAGATTCTGGCACTTCACAATTTCCAGCAGAGAGGGATGAAGGCAATGGCACAGAATAGAATAAGCAGGAGGTACCTCTCTTGGATCCATTTACTTGCTCTGATCAACAGCATTCTAAATTGTCTGCACTGAGAGACTAAGAATATAACCTATTTAAGGAGAAAAACCAATAGGTGATGGGTAATTTTCTCCCTGACCCACTGTGTTTCTTCCCAATGGTTTGGTAATAGCACAAGAGAGGCAACAAGATACATATTATCTGAAGACTGAAGCCTGGGCCTAATGTAAGATGAGGCACAGAAGCTAGTCCTTGGAATAGCAGCCTCATAAATTATAGATAGGAAATTATGCACAGATTCATTATCTCACTAGGCCTGCCCATGCCTTAAACTACTTCTAATTCTTTTTAGAATGCTGGATTAATACATTTAATTTATGCTAATTGCATTCTAGTTTAAAACATAAGAAAAATATCCTGAAAAATATATTCAGGTATACAGTGAAGACATTAAAAATGTATCTTACCATGTGCTGCTTGGGCTAATATCAGGCCATAAAAGATCTCTCCATAGTCAAGAAAAAAAAAAAATGGGATGACTAAAAGAAGAAAATCAAAAGAAATAGTTTATTCAAATAAAAGGAGGAGAATACAGCTTTCTAAAAGTTGTTCTTCAAAAAAACTTCCCTGAGAAACAAAAAGTGTTTTAAAACTGTCTGTCTTCAACTGTCAAAAAAATGTATTCCCTGGCTGGTGTGGCTCATTTAGTTGGAGTATCCTCCTGTACACCGAGAGATTACAGGTGTGATTCCCACTTAGGAAACATACCCAGGTTGAGGGTTTGATCCCTGGTCAGGGCATGTATGGTATGCATCTACTCAGTGTTTCTCTCTCTCTCTTGCTCTCTCTCTCTCTCTCTCTCTCTCTCTCACTCTCTCTAAAAAAAGTTCACATGGACTCTTGAAACAAAAAATATAAGATGAAATGATAATCAAAATACTAAGTTCAAAACTTATAATACTCTCTTTAATGACTCTTAGTGTTTCAAGGGATTTGGGCAGAAGATGTTGGCTATAGGCCTCACTCCCTGCTGCACATCAAAAATCAAGAGGCTGCTGAGCTAAGAGTGTTACCCTCTTTTTCATGTTTCTCTGAACTGGCAGTTGGCTAAAAGCAAGGAATGTCATATATGAAGGGATATGTAACACCTAAATGCAAGGGTATAGTCAAATTGCTTAGGCCAGATTCAATAAATGGAGGCCTATAAGTCAAAAAAGTACAAGTGCAGAACAAATATGCATCCATGCAACAAAGAGCACGCCAGCTTGTGTGTTTAATTCCTTCAAAATTCTTACCAATGTGGCTATCTCACAATAAAATCAAAGAACAATCCATATCACACATTCTTGCAATAGATGGTGGATATAGTACTTGATGAAGTAATCCTATATAATAAAAGAGTAATATGCAAATTGACTGTACCTCCACTACACCCACAAGCCACACCCACCAGCCAATCAGGAGTGACTATGCAAATTAACCAAACCAAGATGGCTATAGCCATGGAGAGAGCAGGAGGCTTGGGATTGCTCAGCAATGGAGGAAGCCAAGCTTTCCACCTGCCCTGGCCTGCCTTGGCCTCTGCTTAAGACTATAAAGTTTCAATTATAGAAGATAAATAAGTCCCAGATACCAGGGCCTCTGCTTGTGTTGCCAGGGGGCGTGGCCAGCCTGCAAACCACCACAGGCCCCTCTCCCAGGTTACCCCATGCCCCAAGGGAACCCCCACCCTGATCTGGGACACCCTTCAGGGCAAACCAGCTGGCCCCCACCCGTGCATGAGGCCTCTAACCTATCTAATCCTACCTAATTAAAGAATGATATGCAAATTGACTGTCACTCCAACACACAAGATGGCTGCCCCCATGTGGTCAAAGATGACTGCCCCATGTGGACACAAGATGGCCACCAGGTGAGGGCAGTTAGGGGTGACCAGACTGGCAGAGGAGGGAAGTTGGGGGCAACTGGGCCTGCAGGGGAGAGCAGTTGTGGGGGACCAGGCCTGCAGGGGAGGGCAGTTAGGGGTGACCAGGCCTGCAGGGGAGGGTAGGTAGGGGCTAGCAGGCAGGGTAGTAGTTAGGCATCAATCAGGCTGTCAGGGGAGTGGTTAGGGGGTGATCAGGCTGGCAGGCAGAAGCAGTTAGGGGCAATCAGGAAGGCAGGCAGGTGAGCAGCTGGGAGCCAGCAGTCCTGGATTGTAGGCTAAGAGCAAGGAATGTCATAGATGTACTAGGATTGGGCCTAAATGGTCAGTCGGATATCTCTCCAGGGGTTCCAGATTGGAGAGGGTGCAGGCTGGGCTGAGGAATACACACCCCCATGCATGAATTTCATGCACCAGGCCTCTAGTTTGGTAATAAAACCTTATACTCTGACAAGCCCTTACTAAGTGTATGATCAAATGGGACCCAATAAACAGAAGGATTAAAAAGAAAATTCAACCAAATTCTTGTAGCACATAAATTACTTTTCTGCAACTTATAAATGACGTTCTTGCTGGGCTTATAAAATCCTCTCTCAAAAGCCAGAGTGCAAGGGAACCTGATTGATTTTGTCCACAGTGGACTTTCCCCTGTGGCCAGCACAGAGTGCAGAAAAGTAAAAATCAGATCTTGAGAAGCAAACAGCATGGTGAGCTTTTAAAAATTTTTTCTTTGAGCCCTAACCAGTTTGACTCAGTGGATAGAGCATCGGCCTGCGGACTGAAAGGTCCCAGGTTTGATTCTGATCAAGGGCATGTACCTTGGTTGTAGGCACATCCCCAGTAGGAGGTGTGCAGGAGGCAGCTGATCGATGTTTCTCTCTCATCGATGTTTCTAGCTCTCTATCCCTCTCCCTTCCTCTCTGTAAAAAATAAATAAAATATATATAAAAAAAAGAAAAAATTTTTCTTTGAAAAGACATAATCTGCAAACAAAATTAATAATGTGCAGGACCTATATGAAGAAAGCTACCTTCGATTGAGGTATATGAATAAAGAATTAGATAAATGTAGATAAATACCTGTTTTTATGTGCAAAAAGTTAATGTTTAAAGACCCTGATTTCTAAACTAGATCATCACATTCATTGTTTTTGCAATCAAAGTCCCAAGGGATCCATTTCACAGTTTGATAAAATAATTCAAAAATACAGGTTAGAAAATTAACCAGAAAAAAAAAAAACAGAAAAATTTTAAAGAAAGAAGAATAAATAGAATTATAGGGCTACAGTGATTAAAATACTGTGGTTTTGGGGAAAGATCAATCAGTTAGATCAATGTAAATAAATAGAGACTCTAGAAATTGATCCCTACATTCCTGTTGGCATTTCTAATCACTGTAGAAAACAAACATTATAAAATAAATGATGTTAGGTCAATTGAATAACTTGCTTGATAAAAGAAAATGCATTAAGATATGACCTGAAGTAACAAAATTAGAAAAAAATTAAATATTTAAATCTAATTTAAATGTAAAATATGTAAGAAAAATAGATAATATTTCAATAATTTGGGTGTGGGGCTATTTAAAAATTCATACAAATTAATAAAAAGACACACTAGTATTTAAAAACACTGGGTGAAATCCACTTATCAACAGTAGTCAGAAATCAAACTAAAAGGACAATATGCATTTAAAAAGCTAACCCTGGAGTCAGCTTTATGAATATGAAACTTTGAGAGTCACACAGAGCCCCGAATTTATAAAAGCCCAATGCTTGGTTAATACTCTGCTGTCATAGTCTTGAAATTCCTAATTTTTAAACAAAGGGTCCTGGATTTTCATTCTGTACTGGTTCCTACAAATTATGTAGTCAGTTCTGGTTAGTCTTCACATATGGTCAACAAAATACAAAATAGAACTTGAATTTTAAAAATTGTTTCTGGATTTAAAAAGATAAAACAAACTTGCTATCATATAATGTCAAAATTGTAGATAAAGCAGCACTCTCATACTTTTAGTTCAACCATTTGAAAACACTCTGGAATCATATATCAATATTTAAAGTGAATGTCTTTGATTTAGCATTTTTCTCTCTAGGAATAGATGTACAGGAACTAATGGGACCAATATGTAAAAATAAACATATCTATCACAATCCTATTCTATAATAAAAGCCTAGGTGGCATCACACCCTCACGCAATGCCCTCACGAGACATCGTCACAAGATGGCCGCCACAAGATATCCACATGCTGGTCCTGGCGTCTCTGCCACCTCACGTGGAGGAGGTGGGTCGCAGCAGGGGAGGGCAGTTGTGGGTGATCAGGCAAGCAGGGGAGGGCTGTTGTGGGAGATCAGGCAGGCAGGCGAGAGTTAGGAGCCAGTGGTCCTGAATTGTGAGAGGGACATCTAGGGCCTAAACCGGCAGTCAGATATCCCCCTAGGGGTCTCAGACTGGAGAGGGTGCAGGCTGGGCTGAGGGACACCCCCACTCCATACACAAATTTTGTGCACCAGGCCTCTAGTACTGTTTATAATAGCCTAGATGTCAACCATCTAAAATTATTGAAAGATACATTTATATAGTTGCATATTATACTTGAACTTGAAATGTTATATAAGTTGTATATACACATACTCATATGATATGTAAAAATATATTGTGCCCTGGCCAGTGTGTCTCAGTTGGCTGGGTGTCGTCCTATGCACCAAAAGTTTGTAGGTTTGATTCTTGGTTACGGCACATGCCCAGGTTCCAGGCTCAATCCCTGGTACTGGGCCATGCGGGAGGCAGCTGATTTTATTTAGAATTTATTGCTAAGTGAAAAGCAAGCTATGTAACAAAGAGAGTAAAATGCTATAATTATCTGTAGAAAAAATTTACATACATGTATAAAAAATATCTGAAAAGAAAAATTGCAAAGATATTTTTCTCTGGAATTACAGAAAGTTCCATTACATTTTAACAATGAGCTTTTATTTCAATTAAAATTAAGAAAAAAACTTCATCTTGAATAAATAAGAATTAAGCCATATAATTGTGTTTGTGATCATTAAAATATTTAAATATATAATTGCAAAAATAATTGTAATTTGATATAAAAAAGGCAAATAAAAAGTTTTAAAAGAAAAGATAAACAATGTTTAAAAGTTATAGTAAGTTGTTTCAAACATGCAAATTACACTACTAAAAACTGGAAGGTGAAACCAAAAGTATACTGATTTGTTCATCTTGAAAGGAAGCAATAAGATATACACTGCTCAGTTCTGACATAGATAATTAAGTTAATATAGGTTTAATTTTATTTTCAAAAGCGTAAAAATAGTATAATTTATAATGATTTTTAGAAGCATGCTCGACAATAGATGATTATGAGATAGAACACAAGGTAGTATATCTTGAACTAAAGTGATGAATAGGACTTAATGTGAAAAATAATAATTGATTTGGACTAAAATTTAATTAAGAAAAGAGGAAACCATACCACACTTAATGAGCCACAGAAAATTTTAGTCTTTCATCTAAAAAGAGAACACACAGAATGTAGCTGAATCCAGATGATATATTACAGTCATTGAGTTAATTCTCTATGTTGATTAAAATAAATATATAATCTTCAATAAATTGCTTCCTGATATTCCTTTAAATTGTTTTACTTGAAAGAGATTTCAAATGGAGCACAATAGCAGACATCTAAAATAAATTCAGGATCACCTGCAGTTTGACTCTTCAAAGTCTGATGAGTAGAGATATTTTAGTCAAGTGTCTCATCTAAAACATCACATTTCTATCATTTTTCACTGGAAAGGGGATTCTTGGAGGTAATCCAGCACAAATGGCAGTCATACTGAAAGGTACTGTAATGCCAATTTTATCCATGTATTTTAACTGTTAAAATTTAATTTTAAAGAACTAAATTAATGGATGTGTTTTCTTCCAAACCCATTTAAAGTTTATTAAGTCATTTTTTTTCACTCTTTAGAAACATTTTAACCTATACTATCAAGACAGTAGAACACTAAGAAAAATTATATAAAAAATAAAAAATTGAATCTATATTTCTATAGTCATCATGTTGATAACTGGATAAAATGAATAAATTTAAGAATTTAAGCCTTTTTAAACATTAACTGAAAATGCATGAGTTGTCAAAAGTAATACTAAATTAATGAATGCTAGTTTGTGGAAAACCTTATTTCTTTTAAATAAGGTTTACCCTATACAGAAGCAACTGCTTTAGTGACAAAATTGAGTGATCTTAAACAACAGAACACTTACACCAACTTTAGACAATCGGTGACCAGATGAAAAATGACAAATAGAATTTGATTGTTTTTCATTGTGTTTTCTGTAGATCATCAGCATAGAGTACCTACTGTGTTTGTTAAAAATTCAGCTATTAGAGAGAAAAGAAAAAGCAAACAAACAAACGAGAATTCAGCTATTTAAGTCCTGGTTCAGAATGACCAAATCCCGATCTCTGAGGTAAAACCCAGGAATCTGTGTTTTTGCTAAAACCTTACCAAATCCTTTGAGAAGTCTTATGCGTTAATTTATCAGAACTACTGCTTACAGGGTGAGGAGCAAGAATCCACAATAGGAGAAGAGGAAAAGCATAGGAAGCTAACAAGGTCACTAGTTGATTCTCTGAGGACAGCTGACTTCATAGACACTGTGCACTATTGTACATAACTTCATATATTGTTGGAGACTGTATTAGGAAGACAGATGTCAGGAGAGCTGGAAGAGGTGAGGATGCAGGGTGCAGGAACCTACTTTATTAGTAGTTTTGCAGATAAAATTCAGAACAGAAAGTTAAGAAATGGATTTTGAAAAAAGATGATTTTAAATCTACATCACCGTCAGTTATAAAGCAATTAAAAAATGGTTGCACTCTTCCAACCCCAGATAAATATTTATGTGAACAATGAAGAAATGTTTAAAGAGCTTTGTCATGTCTACAGAACAGAAGCTTTCTTAACCAGGCCTACTACTTGTCATTGAATCAATTGTTTCCTTTCAGTGAAACATATTCCAGCCCCCTTCCCTCCCAACTTTATTCTGTATATGAAGAAAGTGTTGATAGACTTTCTTGTAGACTAACATTTTAACACAATGCCTAGCATTATTACTAGGCATATAATTTATTAATAGGAAATATTTAATGTTGGTAAATTGCTAGTGCTTACATTTCATGTTCACCCAACATTTTTCATTTATTGATCAAATATGTTTGAATTCCTACTTGTGCAAAACACTGCCAGACCCCAGGCAGGGAGTAATGAACCAAATAGACACCATTATGAAGTATATGGGATAATGGAGAAAACAAAAATCAGACATGTGTTCAAACAAATATATTTTAAAAGAAAATTACAAATGCTACCAACAAAATTTATAGTGTGCTCTCAGAGACTATAACAGAGTAGTCTAATAGGGAGGTCAGTACCAAGCCATTTTTTATATATGTTTTTATTGATTTCAGAAAGGAAAGGAGAGGGAGAGAGATAGAAACATCAATGATGAGAGAGAATCATTGATCGGTTGCCTCCTGCACAACTCACAATGGGGATTGAGCCTGCCACCCGGGCATGTGCCCTGACTGGGAATCAAACCATGCCATCCTGGTTCATAAGTCGATATTCAACTACTGAGCCATGCTGGCCAGGCAATATCAAGCAAACTGTTTGAGGGTGTCCTGTTTGAGTAGGTGCTGGGTCCTAAAGGATAAATTCGCTAGAATTTGTTCATAAGAGTGAAGCTGAAAGGATTCCAGACAGAAGAGAAAACAAATAGTACTTTCAAAATCCAGCAAGCAGCCCAGTGTGGCTGGAGCATGCTGAACAAGAGAGGGAGAGTAGCTATAAAAATAAGGATGAAGGCATGAGTCAAAGCGAAGGCTTAAAAGCAAACGTGAAAGCAATGGGGAGCCCTGAAAGGTTTGAAGTGGGGGAGTGATTCTCTTGGCTGCCCCATGAAAAAGAGATGGGGGCAGAGACAAGAGTAAAGATGGGGAGAACATTAGAGGCTATTTTACTCTAGTAAAATATAATGCTGACTTAATTTAGGGTCTTTTAGTGAAACTGGTGAGAAACTGTCAGCTTTAGAATACATTTTGAATTTGCAGCCACCTGAATTGGTGATAGATTAGCTGTGGAGCTGGCTGGAATGAGAGAGAAGAAAATGCTAAACTCAACACAGAGATATAATGCCTTGCTTATGTAACATTTCCTTGTTTTGTAACATGACCATGCATGGCCCAGGAAAGTAGACCTTTGATAATCCTGGAGTAAACTGACCTAGAGCTAAGTCTAACCATAATGGCGAAACAGAACTTGCTGCCAGGAGGTAGGAAAAGTGCACTTGAGAATTAGAGTACTATGTTAAAAGGAAACCATAACAGATGTTTCCTTTGCAGGCTGTAATGTCAGAGGAAGCCTACTGAGAGGAACAGGTGTAGACATTACAGCAAGAGGCGGAGAGGCAGCCAAGCAGCAGCTGAATGTCCTTCTCAGACCAGGGAGCAGGCTTTGCATTTCCAGGCAAGATTACGATCCCTTCCTTTGTTGCAGGAGATAAGTAAACCCAGAGAGGATCTAAAGTATTGGGTAGGTAACCAAGAAAGGGATTTGAACCCACAAAGGAAAATGGAAAAGCCCAATCTTCAGAACTCACATGTGAGAATGAAACCAAGGCAAAATTTTCAAAATTATAGCAACACTAAGTAACAACTCAGAGTGTCAGAGGCTGGGCTAGAAATCAGAAGGTAAGGCTTGTCCTAGAACCTGCAGTGATGTAGGTGGAAGGTAGAAAACACCAGGTGTGGGGGAACATGTCTACTGGCAAAAACTACATTCTATTTAAATCACTGAATTATGACAGCAATATGTATTACAAAATAAATGTTACTACAGAAACCTAAAGTGTGCTAAGGATATGTATTGCATATTTAAAGTGAAGAGTACAAGCAAGAATCCTATCTAGTAGCATTGCTTGACAAAGCCTTTCCCAACTTCCAAGCATAAAAATATTAAAATCTCAAGTCTGTCATCTCTAAGGTAGAGACACAGGACAGTTGGTGGTGTAATTCAGTCTATAACTGAAGGTTTGAGACCCAGAGGACCTGATGACATAAATTCCAGAGCAAGAAGAGAAGATGAGATGAGATGTCCCAGCTCAAGTACTGAGGCAGAAAAGATGGGACACATTTCTCCTTCCTCCTTTTTTCTTTCTACCCAGGTCTTCAATGGGTTGGAAGGCCCTCCTCACTGTGGGGAGGGCCTTCTACTTTATTGAGTTCACAAACTCAAATGCTAATCACGTCTGGAAACAACCTCACAAACACACACAGAAATAACGTTTAACCAGGGGTCTGTACATCTCCCATCTTCTTGGGTTGACATATAAAATTAATTGTCACAAAGAATAACAAGGTCATTAGTCTTCACTGTTCTGCCACAGAGGGCCTCTTGGCCTCAATACCCTAGGTTAGTACCAACAGCAACACTAAACTTCTTTTTCTCTAAAGTGGAGGAAAGAGCTGCTTTCTGAAAGGTACAAGGCGATTCAATCTTTCGATTTCTTCTATTTGTAGTTTTGTCTGTTCATTCTAAAATAAAATTATCATTGTTCTGTTCCAGCCAGCAGCAGACATGGAAGGTGCTGGTGCTGTTGGGGGATGTGGAAGAATTAGTGGGACAGGATTGCTTACACTATATGCTGTGTGCTGTTGGCTTGTTTGCTTTTTATTTTATTTTATTTATTTATTTTATTTTACTGCATCTAGCAAGGGAAGATTGAAAGAATGTTTCTAATCATCAGGTTGTATATTATCCTTTTTGGAAGACAACCAGATAGACACAAAAGATAAATGTCTTTTAGATATAAGAAATTTTGATAGAGACTCTGTACCTCCATAAGCCCTCTGCCTCAAAATCCATCTGAGGGCAAGTAATAATAGAGTAAGAAGGCCCATTAATTCACCCACAATGCTTATGGACAAAATATCATGTTTGGGTGCATTATTTATTTTTAGGACAAGCAGGTATAAAAAGTAATGGGTATTTTAACCAATGATACAGAAAAGAAATGTTACAGTATTTAAGCTGCAAGGACATATTTTTGGAAAATGTCTCTATAAAAAATTTAAAGCACTCTTTTTTAAAGCATCTAATTTATGTCTATAATACAATATAAGAAAATATGGACTGTAGTGTAAAAGGTGAAATACAGGTGAAAATTCAATAGATTGACAAGAGAAAGAGATTGAAAGGAGGGTAGAAATTAAGGCAAAAAAATGCAATAACAGAATACCTGGTATTAGGCATTAAAAATGTTGATACATAATAAGTTGAATTATATGCTGGAAATAGGTTATTAGACAAAATACAAAAGTAATTCTTGAAATTGAATATGTAACGTAATAATAATAATAATCTGGGTCTCAGATTTCTGATTATAATTACAATTCCCTATTATCCAATTGAGAAGTGAATGAGGGATGAAGGAAGAAAAGTAAAATAATACTAATATGCAGGATTACATTGGATGGTATCAAAACACTATTTTATTTGTGAAATTGATTATTGGAACTTATTTTTAACTTGTATGTATTAGTTAAAATTTAAGATACTATCTATGTTTTATAATACACTAGCATAGGTAATAAAAATTATACGCCATGAAGAATCAGATAAGAGAGGAGAGAGTAAATAAGTATTAAAAATTAATTGAAACTTAAAGGGTAAATGAGCAAGCTTTTCCAGTATAACAGGCTAAAATGTTTGAAGTTGGGTGGATTAAACTCTCCTATACAGAAAAAGTTCAATTATATATTATTCCCAAGTAAAAGTAAAAATAAAAAAGCCAGACAAACAAGACAAAACAAGACAAAACAAAAAAGGAAGAAGAAAAAAAGAACTGTCATAGATATATTGTGTAAAGGCAAACAAAAGAGAGTGTGTAATACTAAAATCAGTTACAAAATATTAGATTTTGAGGCAAATAAATCATTATAGAAAAATAACCAATTTTATTTAAAATGATACATTCAAAAATGAAGATATTAAAGGCATAAACCTTTATATGTCAACATAGCTACAAAATATTCAAAGTAAAAACTATGCTATAAAACTTTACAAACAAAAATTGGAAAGAGAGAAAAAGATGTAGCTTTGAAGATACATGTCCCAGATTTTGAAAAACCATGTAGGACAAAAGAAATATATAAAGACTATATATATACTAGAGGCCCGGTGCATGAAATTTATGCACGGGGAGGGTGTCCCCTCAGCCCAGCCTGCACCCTCTCCCATCTGGGACCCCTTGGGGGATGTCCGGCTGCCAGTTTAGGCCCGATCCCAGGGTTTGGGCCTAAACTGGCAGTTAGACATCCCTCTCACAATCCGGGGTGGCTGGCTCCTAACTGCTCGCCTGCTTGCCTGCCTGATTGCCCCTAACTGCCCCCCACCCTGCCAACCTGATCACCCCTAACTGCCTCTACCTGCCAGCCTGATCACCCCTAATTGTCCCCCCTGCCTGCCTGGTTGCCCCTATCTGCCCCCCCACCTGCCTGGTCGCCCCTTACTACCCCCCTGCTGACCTGGTCACCCCCAACTGCCTGTCCCACCAGCCTGGTTACCCTCAACTGTCCCCCTCTGCTGGCCTCGTCACCCCTAACTGCTCACCCCTGCTGGCCTGGTCAACCCATGCAGCCTGCTGTTCAGTTGTTTGGTCATCCCTCACTAACCCCCCTGCTGGCCTGGTCACCCCCCAACTGCCCCCCTGCCAGTTTGGCCACCCCCCAACCGCCCCCTTGCTGGCCTGGCCGCCCCCCAACTGTCCCCCTGCCTGGCCACCCCCAATTGCCCCCCTGCTAGCCTGCTCACCCCCAACTTCCCCCCCTGCCAGCCTCCTCGCTCCTAACCACCTCTGCCTTGGCCCTGCCACCATGGCTTTGTCCAGAAGGACATCTGGTCTCCCGGTCTAATTAGCATATTACCCTTTTATTAGTATAGATATTTCAATTTATAATTTACTTAAAAGCAGTATATACACTTTCTTCTAAAAGCCTTTGGATCATACAAAAACTAGACATGTAATAAGCCATGAGGAAAAGTTTAATAAGTTACACAAAAGCTGAAACTGCGCATGCCCTATTAGACCACAATTTAATAATAGCCATTAATAACAAAAGTTAGAAGTTAATTATTTGGAAATAAATAATGCATGGCTCATTAGCATGAATCAAATGGGATTACTGATTGTTTACAAAACAAGATGAATGAGAATAATTTATTAAATATTTTCTAGAAGCTTTATGTTCATAAACTGGATTAAAATCAGAAGATGCGATGTGTTAGCAACTAGGTAGACAGTGAATAACACTAGAGCAATTCACCTATAATGTTTATGGTGGAATACCATAAGTAAATATATTTTTACCATGAAGAATAAGCAGATTTTAAAAGAGAAAAATGTGCATGGATGTAGTATAAAATATTGCACTCAGTCTGTAGCCAAAGCCAATATTTTTAAAATGCTATCAATAAAAATAAAAACTAACAAAAATAAATAAATCATTCCAATTTCCTGATTCTTTTAAAAGTAGGCGTTTTTATTCAGTCATGGAGATGATTATTCGGAAAAGGAGATGATTGCCATGGAAAAGCTAGTTTGTTACTGATAAGTCCCTAGAGGAGGAGGCATGCCTTGCTGTACAGGGCCACATTGGGAAGCATCAGGGTTGGTCAGGAAGCAGAGGTTGCAAGGAGAAACCGTGGGAATGAGCCTTTCTGTGGGAAGAAACAGGCATGGCAGGGTAGGCAGGTTTAGCATTGCCTACTTTTAATAATTTCAGCAAGCTGGAGTGTTTTGGGCGGTCCCAAGATGCCTAGTTCCTAACTATAGTGTGATTAGGATAGGGGCATAGTGGTCCTGAGAGTGAGAGAAAAGGTGGTGGTGGTGGTGGTGGGGGGGCTCTGGATTGGCGGGTTTGCATAAAAAAAGGTGTGCTCCAGAGCTAATCAGCTGCTTTGTAGGAACTGGCCAGCACTTACTTACAAGGGACAATCTCTCCTGGGCTAGCAAGGCCCCAAGACAGAGATTTTCAACCCTTTTAATCTCATGGTACACCTAAATTAATTATTAAAATTCTGTGGAACACCAAAAACGTATTTTTTTTGCCGATATGACATAAAATAAGTATAATTTTGATTTATTCACACCAGATGACTATTGTTGTGTTGGCTGTTGTCATTTTTAAATTTGACAATCTAAGGGAAAATAGTTCAGTGCTTCTGACTATATAGTCAGGTATTGCATGTTTTAAAAATTCTTGTGGCTGGTTGAAAATCAATGCTCCAAGATGTGAAATCATTAGAATTACAGAAAGTAAAACGTGCATGATTAATACACTGCTGATCCCAGCAGGTGGTTAACAGCAGGCTTCCTTATCTCCCCTCCATGGCCATGGCAGATGCTCTGATGCTCTGCTTTCATTCCTCCTTAGAAATACACACCTTATCCCAGCTCCTGGAAGTGCTGTCAGCCCTTCGTAGCTGAGGAGCTTCATCGCCTGCATCACTCTTTTCCTTGGTGGGCCCACATCCAATGACTAATCTGTGCAGGACAAGGTTTCCCAACCTTGGTATTACTGCCATTTAGACAGGATAATTCTTTATTATAGGGGTCTGTCCTACATTGTAAGGACATTGTAAGTGCATTGTAAGATGTTTATCAGCACTCCTTGCCTTTACCCACTAGATACCAGTAGTATTTACCCTTAGTCATTGAATTCAAAAATGTCTCCAGATAGTGCCAAATGTCTCGGGGGATGGGGGATCACTTCTGGCTGAGAACCACTGATGTAAGAATATAAAGGCCACCCACTCATCCTAATTATGGACAGTGCTAACATATCATTCTCCTATCCCTTAGAGTTCCATACGAAGCCCACAATGCTGGTCACATTCCCCACTCCTCTCGGGTTCACGCATCCATTCCATGCATTCATTGGCATGTATAGACGAACAGCTTTTAGATCCATATTTGTGGCCCGGATCTCTTGCCTAAGTATCAAATCTGCATAAGTAATGTACAATTACAACTATTGGCTGTGTCCTTTTATTAAGATACATTATATTTTTGTGCTTAATAACACGAGATCTAGAAATAGCTGCTTATGTAAGTACCTTGATTTACCTACCAGCTTTGTAACCTTGGGACACCACTAAGCCCCCCTTTGCTTCAGTTTCATCATCTTTAAAATGGACTCAAGAATAGAATCTACCTCATAGGTTTGTATGGGAACCATCTGAGTTAATGCAAGTAGAGAATTTATAGCAGTTCCTGGCAAATTGTTAGTTCACAATAATTGTAAGCTATTATTATTAGTCACTAGCTTGTCTTGCCAGTACCAAAGTACCAGTTGTCTTGCTGGTTCAAGTCAAAACTAATTTCTCCATTTTCCAACTTGGATCTTTCTTCTGTATTTCTTATTTCAGTAAATGACACCACCAACCACCATTTAAGCTAGCTGTTTTGGTCAATGATGTTATCATCAATTTTTTTATCTCCTACAGTGACTACTTCAAATTCATCACTAAATATAGTGAATCTGTGTTCTTAGAATTGGTTGAATTTGTTCCCTTTGTTTATCTCAATTACCACTATCTTAGTTATTTACATATCTGTTATTGTAAGAGCATATTGAAGAAATGAAGAACATGGACACTGGAGTCACAGAGAGCTGGATTAAAGCTCAATTCTAGCTGCTAAGTGAGATTGGGTAAATTACATTTCCTCCATTCATCATTTTCTTTGTCTGGAAAACAAAAATGATTATGCTTACCTTAGAGATGGCAAATATTACAAGAGAACTTAACACCAATGACAATTAATAAGAGACAGGATTAAATAAATTATAATATTTTATATAATAGAACACTGTATACCACTGTACACTACAACATGGTTGCATCTTAGAAAGATAATATTGAGGTACTCCACCAAAAAAGGGCAAGGCACATACAGTATTTATATAAAATTTGAAGCAGGAAAATCTTAACTGTATGGTTTAGTGATATACACTGAGTGGCCAGATTATTATGATCTCTGAATGCATAAATATATACATTAGAGGCCCAGTGCATGAATTTGTGCATGGGTAGGGTCCAACCAGCCTGTCCAGGGGAGGGGACATGGGGAGTTGGCCGACCTGCCTGCTGGTCGAACTCCTGGTCAAGGGGACAATTTGCATATTAGCCTTTTATTATATAGGATACACACTGAGTGGCCAGATTATTATGCATTCAAAGATCATAATAATCTGGCCACTCAATGTATATCTAGTGGTAAAACTGTAAAGAAACACATGGTGTAATTACCACAAAAGCCAAACACATGAATGGGGCCTGAAAATACTGAGAAGAGTTGCTTTGGGACGTGATAACCTGGAGGCTTTTGAGATGTAGACAATGTTCATTTTCTCTCTCTGGGAGGTGGTTGCATGGGTATTTATATGTAAATACTACTTACTAAACTTTGGATTAATATTTTATGTATGATACACATTACAAATTTTAAAATGTTACATAAAAGAAATATAATAAATGATCACTAAATATAAGCACAGAAATAGAAAAATGTAAATAATATATATATCAATCTATTACTCACATTTGTACTAGTAAATATATGTAAAATGTGAATATATATATATATGTCAATGTATTATTTACATTTGTAAGTAAAGGTTTACATTAGGCCTGAATATCTTCAAAAAATCCTCAATCCTCATAGTACTGTTTCCTTGGAAACAGTAGAGTTAAGACAAATGAAGAATATTTTATATGCCTCATTTGTTGTGTGGGACACATCTGCTTTGGGTTAGGGTGCTGTGTGTTGGCATTGGGCCTAGTGATAACTATAGCAGAAAAGCTTGGTGGGAAATAGAGGCTAAGGTTTCCATGTGTCAAGGTGACCCACTCATACCTTGGCTCTCATCTGTGAAAGCCATACATGTCCATGTACATGAGGCTGCAAATGAAGCCTCCTCTTTTGTGTACCTGATTATCCTCTGAGATGAGATGAAGATGCTGAACCTACTGCATATACTGCTTCATTTCCTTCTATAATGCCAGGTGCACATAGTATTGTGTTAAGTCTGACCTGTGCCTCTTGAATCTGACTGTCAATTCACATTTGTGTCATGCTAGAAGCAGGGGTAGGGAACTTTTTTTCTGCCAAGGGCCCTTTGGATATTTGTAGCATCACTAGAGGCCAAGTGCACAAAATTCGTGCACTCGGCGGTGGGGGGTGGGATCTCTCAGTCTGGCCTGCGCCCTCTTGCAATCCGGGACCTGTTGGGGATGTCTGACTGCCAGTTTAAACTGACAGTGGGACATCCCTTTCACAATCTGGGACCGCTGGCTGCTAACCGCTTGCCTGCCTACCTGCCTGATCACTCCTAACCACTCACCTGCCTGCCTGATCACCCCTAACCACCTCTGCCTTGGTCCCTGCTGCCACAGCTTCACCCGGAAGGACATCCGGAATGACGTCTGGGAGGTTGTTTGGCTGTCCGGTCTAATTAGCATATTATGCTTTTATTATTATAGATTTGTGGGCCATACAAAATTATCAACTTAAAAATTAGCCTGCTATATTTGGTTAAACATTTAATTAACTCACCCCTAATGCCTTGGCAGAGCCAGACCAAATGAATTAGAGGACCTTATATGGCCTGCGAGCCAAACATTCCCCACCCCTGTTAGAGAATAGTGTTAGAAGCAAGCTTGGCTTTCAGGACCTTGAGTCAAAATACTTGAGGTAGGAAGGAGGGAGTGGGGGAGAAGGAGAGAGAGAGAGAGAAACATTAATGTGAGAGAGACACATTGACTGGTTGCCTCCTGCATGTGCCTCGACTGGGGCCAGGGTTTGAGCCTGCAACCAAGGTGTGTGCCCTTGACTGGGAATGCATTTGGTGTGCGAGCCAACACTCTAACCACTGAGAAATACTGGCCAGGGCAAATGGGAAGAAATTTAATAGATTCTTTGAACAGATTTACTTGCATATTGTCAGTGGTTAAAAAAGAGGAAAATCTGGGCCATACCTGGCAGTTGCCTTCCTTATCCCATGAGTTATGCTTTTTCTAACCCAGCCTGGATGAATTTAAGTCCAATGATGCTGCTGAGGAACATTAACAAGTGGTGCTGACCCAGGCTGCTAAATGTACTCTGTAGGTTGAGGCAAAAGAAATTAGAGAGGGTTGACTTGAGAACTGGGATATTTTGCCTGACCCCCAGGGGAAATTCCAGGCCATGTGCTTTGGTTAAAGTAGAATTTCCTTGAGTTGGTAAAACTTTTTGAGATAAGTGGATATCAGTATATAATGTTCTATAAAACCCCAGGGAGCAAGAAGACAATATTAAGAGGCCCAAAAGGAAGCTGGGGGACAGCATAGAGATACTGTATTAGGAGCTACCACGGTCCTCGTCAAAGTCCGATCAGAACATAAGAAAGTGAGAGAGGTCCAGCGATGCTATTCCCTTTGCTTGAATGTATAACTGGAAGGATGTGATGCATAAATGGAAGTTCTTGCCCTTACTGGTCTGTATCTGAATGTCGGGGACATTGGCACTTTGCCAGGTTTCCATTGGATCAGCTAAGTGGAAGCCCTTACAACTGCCCTAACCTTCTTCTGTAGTAAAGACTACTCACCTTAAACAAATAGCCAGGCATTTTGCTAGCAAAAGGCGGTAATTTGGGAACAACAAAAAATTGAAATTTGGACATGTAGTCTAAAGGTGAACCGCATCAAAGTCCCAAGTAAAAAAGAAGAGGAATGCTCTTTTATGCACTTGGGAAGGGCTGTCTTAAGTAAAGACTCCATTAGAAGAAATTGAAAATTTAAAGTTTAGTGACTTTTCATTGGCTGCGTTATGGTGGTCTCCCATTGGCTGAGCTGTTATTGGGCAAGTAGGAACCTTTTATTCCTCCAGCTGAGGTAAGTTAAGTAGTATCACTTCCTATTAGAGATGCAAAGTGCATCTCTTCCTATGAGGTCACTGTATTGACAAGTGCATTAGAGTTTGCTCTTCTAGCCTTCAGACTCGATTTTAAATGAGGGTTCTGTCTATTAATTTTCACAAGACTAAACTCTACCACCTTTCAGGAGGGCAACAGGATATATCAGACCTGACTGAAGAAGTCATGGAATAAGGTGTCCTCATTGAATACCACTTCTCTCCATCTTAGTCCTGTCTGGCCTGTGAGAAAATCCAGAGTTAAAGAAAACAATTCTCCCCAAAGCTTCTGCTGTGCTGGAGGTGATAAAAACCATTAGGAATTTTAGTTGCTGATGGTGACACTGTGCTGTCACAGACTTGGAATCTCAAATAAGTGTCAAGCACCGTGTGTATCTGCAGCAGAAAGAGACCATGATTTATACTTTTCTTGTCTCACTTTAAGGTTACTCACATTCTCAAGGTTCCAGTTTCTGTTCTGTCTGTTGATTTATGAAGTTGAGACTATAATGAAACTTTCCCTCTCAGAAAGAAAACTGTGGCTGGAGGGAGGAGGACTTTAAAAGCTATAGTTGTAATAGGAGTAGCCCAGTAAGATTAAATAATCTGGCTAAAATTCAGAACCCAGCCCAGTCAATCCTTTATCTGGAAATAATCTGGGCGAGGGCTACTCAAGGCATTTTACACACAGTAAAGAGCAAACTGCAATTCCTTCGATTCTGTATTAGTAAGAAAGAGGCAGAAAGCTTGAAAGGGCTGTTTGGATTCTAGAGGACACATGTTCCATATTTGGGAATCCTGTTGGTCCCCACATACAAAGAGCATAGAAAAATATAGGTTTGAACGTGGTACAGGGAAGAATGTAGCCCAAGCTGATGCCTGGGGACTTTATAATCCTGACATAAGCAGTGCTTTTCGAGATGTCCACTGCTCACACACAGGCTCAAGATTCGGCCAGAAGCCTTAGCATGCTCTTTAAAGGCAATTGCTAGACTTCTGGACCAAAGAACCCTCCCTGACACTAAGTCTGAGAACAGCCGATGTGAGAGATAGGTATTGACACACTATTTGGCTCCAACACAAACAGCCCCCATGCTGGAAGAGCATCAGATTATATTGAGGCTTGAGTTTCCTATGATGTCATGTATCATATCAGAAAGAGATTCCAATAAAGAAGGAGCTGTCCAAGTTCCTTGATAAACTATAAATGGTATGCTTGGGAACATGCTAAGAGGTCTGCTCTGGGGCAGTGCATTGCATTCATGTAGGGAGCATCTCTGCCTCTACAGTGGAACACCTGCAGAGCTACCCACTCGATGTCAAGGATTCTCAAGCCCGCTGAGGCAAAGCACCTGGTTGACTAGCCGATGGGAGTTCTTGCACTGAATGGCGGGATTCTGTTGCTACCAGGAGGAAATAGAAAGCTATTTAGAACATTTTGCCTGGCAACAGCTCTGAGAAGGTGCTGTGTCTTCACCCAGGAAGGGCTCTCCTCTGTGCGTGATTGCTGTTGTGTTGAAAGGCATGGCTGGGTGTTGTAGAAGCCAGGTTACAAATGCTCAGGACCATCTGACGGATAGCAGAAGATCACTGAGACATGTGGTCCTTATCACTCCCTGTTGCACATGTGCCAAGAATTTAAAAGAAGGTGCTATTTCTTGTTATACAGTTAGTGAGTATTGAGCAGATAAAAAAACAACACTGTGTCCTCTCTGTAGAATAAATAGGTTGTACTCTGCATTAACATGTGGGAACCAGTGTTAGTAAGAACCTATTTCTTCATAGCTGGGAGGAATTAGGACCTCAGGCCAGCAGGAATCCTGAATTTACTGAACACTCTAGTGACCATCCTGTCACTGAAAATACATAGTATGTAGGTAAGAGATGACTCTGTTGGGAAGGATGGGGAAATTACACTGAAATAAGCACCAATGTTTGGTGTACTAAGTATTACTGTAGTATCTACTGCTATTGGTATAATATAAACAAGTGGTTTGTGTGCTAGGCATTGCTTTAATGTTTCATCTAAGCTCATAATAAAGCATTTTATGGGCTTACATAAGGAAATTAAAGAAAATGAAATGTATTCTCATGATGACCCCAGGATGAAAATATATTTTTGGAAACTTATTTAAAACCCCCACTTAGTATTAACTCCATGGAAAATGATTGTCCATACAACATGGTAAATTTGGCCTGAAAGAAACAAAACACACATATCAATGGATCTAATAACTTTTTAAAAGATACAAATGATAGTGAATGAAAGAGAGACTTGTGTAATTGATAAGAAAATACCAAAAGACTCAAGACGCATGCTGGTCAAGATTAACATGTTTTAGAAAAAAAATACCTACACCTCATTGGGTAGCACAGATTTTGGTGGTAAGTGTGCTAGCATGCCTTTTCCTGTGTGTAAAATATTAGAATTGTGCCCATCAGAAAAAAAAAATCACAGGACATTGAAGGAATATGTCTTGTGAAAATACTGGCTTGTGGTCACGAGGGTGAACTGTGAGAAATAAAATAACATCAGCCTGGTCTGATGCAGCCTCTCAGAGAATGACCTGTTTCCCACAGCCCTCTTTCCTTGGAAGGAGTGGGAGCTCAGAAAAATGAAAAATGGTGTTTCTGCTCATTGTGTGAAGTCAGCACGGGGTTGGGAGAGCTACAAGGTGGCAGCAGGTGTGTGGGCTATTGACTTGAGCAGTATAAAGGATTGGTAGAAAATACAGCTGGGAGCTGCTGTGTGTCAAGGTGACCCCCACACACCTTGCTCTCATTTATGTAACCCAAATGTCCATGTGTGAGACAGACAAAGGAACTAAAGTTCTGGGGATTTGCTAAGAGGAAGATGAGGTGGAGCTGCTATGTTTTGTTTCCTGGCTCATATCCTATCATAAGGCTAAATCAACATTATTCCTATTAATGCTCAAAAAAAAAAAAAAAAAAGACAGCCATACTCTTCCATGCAACATCCATCCATTATATGGACATGCTTCACCCTCAGTTGTAGTTCTTATTTATAATCTCTGTATACCTACATATAAACCCATAAGTAGATAGATAAATATTTTAAAATACTTGTATTTCCAAGCAATAATTTCTCTTATCTCTGACCATATGCAACGTATTCCTCTTTGTTTACAATCACCCATTTGACTGTAAACCTTACCCCGCCCCTGGTCACCTAAATCTTAAAAGATGTACTTTGCTATAAGGCTGAGGTAATTATTCAGGTTTTATCATGGCATGGACGAATTACACCCCAAGACCCTCAGCTTCTTTGAGCTAATATTATGGTCACCATACAATCTTCTGATTACCTTCCATATTTTTTCAAATCTTTGACCTTGAAGTAATAAAGGACAAATCCAGATAGTGGGCACTAGAATTCTGGTGACCAGGCTGATGTATCAGGGTCCATTATTAACATTCCAAGGTAAACATCAGTGTTTCATGACTTTGTTAATGTCAACCAGTACCCAAGGACCTTATAAATGTGAAGGAACTGAGAAATCCATTTATTTCATTCAAAAACCTAAGAACTACATCCTTGATACCAAAGCACTGCAGCTAGTAAGGCTACTTTTTGAATGCCATCTTCCTTTACCTGCAAGAATCAATCTTATATTTTTATTAATGTATCTCTCCACAGTTATGATAACATTTTATCTAAAATAAAATTAATAATACTTTTATCTAATTAACCTAGGTCAAAGAGAGCTTTGCAAATTGGTAACATAACTTGCTGCTTAAAATGAATAAGAAGAGATTGAGAAGATAAGTTACAGACAGGGAGAAAATATTTGCAAAAGACATATGTGATAAAATATACATAGAAATCTTAAAACTTAACAATAAGAAAATAAACAGCCCCGTTAACATATGAACCAAAAGACCTTAACAGATCCCTCATCAAAGAAGCTATACAGATTTCAAATAAGCATGTGAAAAGATGCTAGACAAAATATGTCATCAGGGAAATGCAAATTAAAAAGACATACTATGGCCCACCTATTGGTCAAAATTCAGAACAATGACAACACCAAATGTTGGTGAGGATGTGTAAAGACAGGAACTCTCATTCATTCCTGGTGAAAATACAAAATGGTACAGCCACTTTAGAAGACAATTTGGCAGTTTTTTACAAAAGTAAACATAATCTAACCATTCAATCCAGCAATCACACTTCTTGATGTTTCCCCAAAGGGACTGAAAATTTATGTCCATTCAAAAACCTGCACACAGATGTTTAGAGCAGCTTTATTCATAATTGCCAAAACATGGGAGCAATCAAGTTGTCCTTCAATAGGTGAATGGATACATAAACTGTGGTACATCCAGACAATGGATTATTATTCATCATTAAAAATAAATGAGTTATCAAGCCATGAAAATTTAGATGCATATTATTAAGTAAAAAAAAAAATCCAATCTGAAAAGACTATCCAGTATATGATTCCATCTATATGACATTTTGGGAAAGGCAGAAAAGCTATGAAGACAGTAAAAAGATCGGTGGTTGTCAGGCCTGGGGCAGGGAAAGATGAAGAGGAGCACAGAGGATTTTAGCACTGTGAAACTAAACATGATACTAACATTGGATATACAACATTACCTTTGTCCACACCTTTGAAGGTCTAACACCAAGAGTGAACTCTAAGGCAAACCATGCACTTTGGGTTATTATGTGTCAGTGTAGGTTCATCAATGGTAACAAATGTACCACTCCAGTGGGGGATGTTGATAATGGGGACTCTATGCATAGGGGAGGGGAAATGGAGTATATGGAAAATCTTTGTACCTTCTCCTCAATATTCTTGTAAACCTAAAACTGCTCTAAAATATTCTTTTAAAATAATACAAATATGTACAAAATTTAATTATTGTTCCCACATGGAAATCTGATTTTGTATTTTACATCTATCTTAATGCCCATGTGAGCTGACAGTTGAATCTGTGCTTGTTTCCTCATGTGTAAACTGGGGATGATAATGACAGCACTTTCATCACAGCATGGTGGTAGGAATTAAGTAAAATAATGCATGTGGTTGAGAGAGTGGCTGGATCAGAGAAAGCATCCAATAAAGCCATAATATATTTGGACCTCTGTCTTTTCTTATAGAACTTGGGTTAGTAAGGGCATAAAATAGTCTTGCAAATTAGGTCCTTAGTAGAAAGGGAAGCCCCAGAACATGGGCAACCAGAAATTGTGCTCAGAAGTGAAGACACTGTGTGAGTCACATGTACTAAGAAGGAAACACTTCTGGTGTTGGCTTACATTAGTCTGATGGCCAAACTTAGTGGTTCATAATTAGTCAAATATTAGCTTTCTCTGTAAAGTAAGTTAGAGATAGAGTATGTCAACCAAGTATTTTATTTTATTTTATTATATATGACTTAAAAAAAATTCTTTATTGATCACAGTATTACATATGTCTCCTTTTTCCCCCATTGACTTCTCCCCGGCCACTCCCACCCCACCCCCCAGCACATGCTTTCACACCCCTAGTGTCTGTGTCCATGGGTTATGCTTATATGCATGCATACAAGTCCTTTGATCGATCTCTTACCTCCTCCCTCCCCACACTTTCCTCTGCCTTCCCTCTGAAGTTTGATGGTCTGATCGATGCTTCTCTGTCTCTGGATCTGTTTTTGTCCATCAGTTTATGTTGTTCATTATATTCCACAAATGAGTGAGATCATGTGATATTTATCTTTCTCTGACTGGCTTATTTCGCTTGGCATAATGCTCTCCATATCCATCCATGCTGTTGTGAATGGTAAGAGTACTTCTTTTTTACAGCAGCATAGTATTCTATTGTGTAGATGTACCACTGTTTTTTAATGCATTCATCTGCTGATGGGCACTTAGGCTGTTTCCAATTTTAGCTATTGTAAATTGTGCTGCTATGAACATAGGGGTACATATATCCTTTCTGATCGGTGTTTCTGATTTCTTGGCATATGTTCCTAGAAGTGAGATTATTGGGTCAAAAGGGAGCTCCATTTTTCATTTTTGAGGGAACTCCATACTGTTTTCCACAGTGGCAATATTTATTTACTTTTTAATGCAGTGTATTTACTGGGACATGTAAGCATGTTGTTCTGTCAGACCATTGTTGTGTGTGAGACTATAAATGACTGTTTAAATAGCGATGCAGATAATAAAATATAAAACTTTAAAAAACATAAAAAGGAAATATGACTAAATAAACAGCTAAGTAGTAGTTAATACAATCTAATAATTTCAAGAGTGTTGCCAAAGACTTCTAGCTTTTCAAAGACACAACAAGGAAGTTAAGAGTGACTTGCCAAGTAACAGCAATTATCCCTTTAGTTATGGATTCCATCATTCACTAGACATCTCACTGTCTCTTACGTGTCCAATTCAGAGAGAGATTATTTATGGCTATAATTCCAATTTCAGGGTTTCCACTGACAAAGATTCTCTTATTGACCAAACTGTATGCAGGCTCCTCTGAGCCCTCTTCTCAACTGTGTTTCAACTTTGGCCCATAAAAACTTGAAAAAACACTAACATAATTTCTAAGATCTCAAAGCTGCATCCCTAAGATGACTCCAGACCCCTTTAAAGTGACTGCTTGAGAAAATAACAGCCTGCCAAAATAAATTGCTTCTGTTTGTTCCAGCCAACATTTGAAGATAGGGCCCTTATCTTCTTTGTGGGAGAACGGAAGCCTAACTTTTGATAAATGTCAGTTAGCAAAACCCAGATGGGTTTTACAAGGGCCAACTCTCCCTTCCCATTTTTGGAATTTTTTCACTTAGCCAACTCTACTGAGTTTCTTCAATCCCCTCCCTATCTTTCCTTCTCCCTTTAGAATGACCGTTCACCTCTATACAAATAGAACTTGAGTTTATTTCACACTGGAATATTTTTCCTATTGAAATAGTATTACTCATTAAATTTTGTTCTGACAATTTTTAACTAGTATTCAACTATTTTATAACTTTTGACATGAAGAATTTTTAAGAATCATTTATAATTAATGCATTCAGAATTTTAACTACAACCTGCCACAAAGCTTACCAACTTCATTTTCTTTCCAGCAAGTATTGATCTTACTTAAAACATTAATTTTCCTATCAAAACTTGTTTCATCTTTGACAAAACTCAGGCTGAAATTTTATAACTTGCAAAGAAACCATGTAAATGTTGGGAAGCTTTTATTCAATATTCATTTGACCATTTGTATATTTGAAAACATTTATTGACTGTATACTTTATCAATATCTATAATAATAAAACCATAATATGCTAATTAGACCAGACATCCAAACGACCTTCTGGACATCATTCTGGATGAAGCTGTGGCAGTGGGGGCCAAGGCAGAGGTGGTTAGGGGCAATCAGGCAGGCAGGTGAGCAGTTAGGGGTGATCAGGCAGGCAGACGAGTGGTTAGGAGCCAGCAGTTCTGGATTGCGAGATGGATGTCCTGGATTGTGAGAGGGTGAAGGCCAGGCTGAGGGACCCCCCACCTCTGTGCACGAATTTCAAGCACCGGGCCTCTAGTATAAAATAAGTATGTGGCAAATTAATTAGTATGTGCTAATTTCTTAATGTGGGTAAAGGGGCTGACTTTCCAAATATTAAATTTAATGCTTTAATACATCTATATATAAAAGGCTAATATGCAAAGTGTCCCCTCAGGAGTTCAAACGGGAGACTGGGAGTTCAATCGCTTGCTATGATGTGCGCTGACCACACAGAGGGTGGCATGGAATGAAGGAAGGCCCTGATCAGCCCTGATTGCTGGACAGGCTTAGGGACCCATTCTTGAATTTCATGCACTGGGCCTCCAGTATATATATACACTGAGTGGCCAGATTATTATGATCTCTGAACGCATAATAATCTGGCCACTCAGTGTTTATCCCCTATAATAAAAGGCTAATATGCAAATTGTCCCCTCGACCAGGAGTTTGACCAGCAGGCAGGCCAGCCAATTGCCCATGTCTCCTCCCCCTGGCCAGGTTGGCCGGACCCCACCCATGCATGAATTCACCAGGCCTGTAATACACACACACACACACACACACACACTGAGTGGCCAGATTATTATGCATTCAGAGATCATAATAATCTGGTCACTCAGTGTATATATTATTTTATATATATATATATATTAGTATATACATATACATATATACATACATATATTATAATATATACACATACACACACACACGTGTGTGTGTGTGTGTGTGTGTGTGTGTGTGTGTATGTAGTGACAGCATATTGCTTTAAAAAAAGAAATGTCTTTGCTATGTCTTAGTGAAACACTTGCCTCTTATAGATATGGCCAAGAAATGAGATTACATCCAACTTTCTTTCCAGTGTTATAGGTATTCTACTGAGGTATAATATAATGGCTTCTTCTTTCTCCATAGGGATACTGATTTTTCTCAAAGATTTTTCCAATTTAACAGGTTATTCAATTGCTATTACACAGTTTCTCCTGGCCAAGACTCTCAAGAGAGTCTTTGCTTCCAAAGGTATTGAATCTTACAACATCACAGACTATGAATTAGCAACAATTCATTATATATTTAATAACAATAGTACTTTCATCACGTGTGTTTTAAAAAGATTCTTCCCCGCACTCTCGTGAGGGAGAGATGTTTTCCATTATTATATCTATTTGACAAATGGAGCAGCTCTGGCCCAGAAGTCCAATTAAGGTCACAGAAGTCACTGGTACACTAAGGCATGGAATTCCCAAACTGACCACTTCAAGGCCCTTGCTCTAAGCATTCATCATATGAGATATAATTATGTGTGTTTGAAAGGAAAAAAATGACAGAGGGAAACAGAAATTTTCCTCTATCAGAAAATTGTTATATTCTCTGATATAGCCTTTATTTACAACAGTTTTATGGGCAGTAAGAGGATGGACTGGAATTTGATGGCAGTCTTTTATGTGCTAGTCACTGTGTTAGGTGTTTTACAATAATATCTTGGCAGATCTAGCTAAAGACTGTGGAAGGTGGCTATTCCTATCTCTATTTTACAAGAAAAATCTGTCATTCAATTAAGGTCACCCAGCTATGAAATGTCAGATTTGTGGCACGTGAGCTCTGAAGCCATGCATCCCTTATCTGAAGACACTTCCTTCTGAATACCACTATATAAGAACTGACAAGTGTATAGGGCTATCAGATGTACCAAAGTTTAAGGAAATTGCATACAAAAGCTTAAATTATACAGTTATAATATATTAAATATATAACTTCTATAAAATAAGTTCAACGAAAGTGCTTAAGCTGACCGTGATACAGTAGTCCAAAGTGACCTTAATATTCCCCTCAACTTGACTAAACTTCAGACAGGTTTCTTACTGATTATAGGCTCAGCGCTCTCTTTTCTTTGAACATTGGCTTTAGAAAACTTGCCATTGTAAACTCTTTCTGGGCCCTTTGTCAATGTATATAAACCCTATCCCAGCCTCTCCTCAGTTTTGTAATCCAGGATCATCTTCTTCAAGGACCTAGGAGCCATCCCTTTGAAATGTAATCATCAAGGAGGAAAGGCCTCCCCTGACCCCCCACATCTCTCAGTCTCTGTGAGAGGGAAGAAGCCTACTTTCCATGAGTACAATTAGAGATTGCCTGCTTCCAAAGGGAAAGATTCACAAACTCAAAAATAACTCTATGCAGTCAACATATGCAGTTTATCTATCTCCCACCTAATATCCTCTGCCCTCCAGTAGTTTTCTACTAGCTCACCCCAGTCCTAAAACCCTCTGGCTCATAGTCTCTGCACAAAATAGCTATTCAAACCTGACCTGAACTCTAGCTTCTTTTGATGTCAATGTATTGAAATAAAATCAATTTTTCTCTGCTCATCTTACCCAGTGTGATTTTATTTTCTTCAATAAGGAAGTTCCAATTTCATGCAATTTTTTAAAGAAATTTGCCTATTGATGAAAGCTCATGTTAAATAACATCAAATTTTATTTTGCTTTCTTTATGCTCATTAAGCATGTTTGTAAACAAAATGCATCTAATTCCATAAAATGATATTTAAAAGGTTTAAATAAAATTATATTTAATAAAGATTATTCATATTTCTCTAGTAGTAATTTAAAATGCTTATTATCTGCTCAGTAGATGGTTACCTAGTTTAGGATCACTTAAACTTAAATTGACATGCCTTAAAAAGATATATACTAAATATGTGTGAAGGTAATGCTTTTATTGTTTGCCATGTACCTCCTTCTTCCCTCCTTCCTTTCCTGTCCCCTTCCTTCCTCCCTTCCTCCCTTCCTTCCTTCTTTCCTTCCTTCCTTTTTAGTTAATTACCCTTTTAAAACTTTAAAACCCCAAACAGCTATATTTTGAGGTATTAGGGACTTCAAACCATGAATTTGGGGCTGGGGCTGTGGTGGGGGGACAATTCATCTCATACTTGTCCCCATTCCCTAAACCCTGTATATTTGGCTCACCACCCTCTGTCTGGAATGAAATTCTTATTTCTGAAAAAATGCTACCTGGAGGTTTTTGCCGTTTCTCATCTTGTCTGGAATACAATTCTCTCAGACTTACTTAGCTTATACTTTTACTTCATTCAAACATGCCTAGGCAGACAACCTAGCTGAAGTAACCCTCCTCATTACACTGATTCCCTCAAGTTTTCTTCACAGTGCTTATCACTACCTGATGAATCGTTGAATATGTGTTAGCCTGTTAGTTGTCTGTCCACCTTTAGCCACCACCTTAGGATGCAAGATCTGTGATGCACTACTGGTCACATATACTCCTAACATGCCTTGTACCTATTAGATGCTGTATTAGCCAGGGTTCTCCAGAGAAATAGAATCAATAAGGATGCATATAAAGATTTATTATGAGGAATTGGCTCTCACAATTATGGAAGGCTGAGATTACATGGACTGAGAAGTGGAGGGCCACAAAAATTGCCTGCATAGTTCCAATCCCAACCCAAAGGCCTGAGAACTAAGGAAGCCAGTCCTGTGAGTCCCAGTCTGAGTGAAAGCCTAAGAACCTGGAGTGCTGATGTCTGAGGACAGGAGAAGATGAGTGCCCCAGCTCAAGCACAGAGAACAAATTTGCTCTTCCTTCACCTTTTGTTCTATTCAGGCCCTCAGCAAATTTGGATGATGCCCAATCACATTAATGAGATTGTTTTTTTTTTTAATTTTTATTGTTGAAATTATAACATAGGTCCTCCTCCTTTTACCCCATTAACCTCTTCCAGCCCACTCCCATCTCACCCCCCTCCCATTCAAAATGCTCCTCTCTGTCAGAAACATTTTCACAGAACAGATATAGCCAGAAATAATGTTTTATAAGCAATCTGGTCATCCCTTAGGCCAGTCAAGTTGACTCATAAAGTTAACCATCACAGGTGCATAATACATTTTGCTAAAAGATTGGATTGCTTGTAAACATGCATAAAATTCTGGGTATGGCTAAAGATCACCTGAGAATGTAGACACAAACAGAATGAGTGAGCTCCAGATGAACTGGGTCTAGAACACACAAATCAAGTCTAGTGGTGAACAAGCTTAATTTATACAATCATTTAAAGAACCACGAAATAGATCTGTCATGACTCCTTAGGATTTGGGAGGCCTGAAGCTTTCTTTGTTGAAAACTGCCATTATTAAGACAACTGGAGATTCTTCTGATTGTAAAATCATTTTACTATCAACAAAGCACACATCCCTTTAATTTTAAAACTCTAATTCATCCTATAATTATATTTTCTTATTTTAGCTAAGATTCAAGAATATATTCCTTTAAGAAAAAAGAATTACATTATCAATCGTATGTTCATACATTGTTGTTGTCCTATGATTGATTTGACTTCTAAAAGTTTAAAGTGCAGCTAAATTTGGGAGTCTAATTATTAATAATTAAAGACTGATTTACTTTTGACAAAGAGTTAAAGATTGATTGATTTGGTTACTCTGAAATTCAGGATTTTACGTAGTTATTTCATAAAATGTAGGGTACAGAAGGGCATATTTAGAGAAGACAAACTGGCTTCTCACCAAAATACTTATCTTACTTCTGCATATTTTCTGTCTACTGTTTCTACTAAGTGGATTTGAAAAGTTAGACTCTCAAAATACCATAAAATATGATTCATATATTTAAATCATAAAATATTTTTTATTTTAGAATGTAGCTATTCCACAGATAAAATGTGGTATTCCTCTTAATAAAGAGTATAATTGCTGAATGATAAAATTCTAAATACACAGGTTAAAAATTGGTATAAATTCAGGACATCAAAGAAATGATAACATAATAACTTCTTACAATATTGGCTGGACAAGTTGTACATAAAATTAACTTTATGAGAACACAAAACAGTTTGGAGCCTTTTAGATATGTGAAATAGGAGAAAAATCATTGAAGAAGTATGGTGTTGTAGGCCAATTATAACATTTTAAATAATCTCCATTAAAAGCCATTTTCAAAGTATATCACATCTTAGTATAATAAAGTTACTTTAGTATGACTAGAAGATACAAAGTTTTATGTAAATATTGCCTACATATACCTACATGGTTTCAAATAAAAGACCAACAAAATGGAAAAAACTCTCTAAGACAAGAGCAGAAGTCTTGTCAGTATATGATAGTTGAGTTAGCTTCTCCGTGAAGCTATGAATGAAATGAGTGGTCTTAATGTTGCAGCATCTTGGTATATGGAAATTTTTCTATTTATAAAATCCCAGGAATGCTTTACAAGATCCAGTCCTCTCATCATGTATTTCCAAACAACTTTTTTGAGATAAAATTCACATATCATATAACTCATCCATTTACAGTGTACTATTTAATGGATTGTAGTATATTCACAGATAGGTGCAACATACCCACAGTCAATTATAAAACAACTAGAGGCCTGGTGCATGAAATTCTTGCATGGGGTGGGGGGTGTACCTTAGCCCGGACTGCACCCTTTCCAATCTAGGACCACTGGCTCCTAACAGCTCACCTGCCTGCTGGCCTGATCCCCTTAACTGCTATCCCCTGCCAGCCTGATTGCCCTTATCTGCCTCTGCCTTGGCCCCGCCACCATTGCTTTGTCCAGAAGGAAGTCTGGAAGGACGTCCGGAAGATGTCTGGTCTAATTAGCATATTACCCTTTTATTAGTATAGATTTTATCACCTCAAAAGAAAGCCATTTGATTTCAATGTGTGCTGCAATGGTTAATTTAACTTATTTAGTTAATGATCAATTAAATAAATCATTAATAACTTATTTAATTAATGACTCATTAATGTAATTAATTTATTGATTTTAATGTGTTGAATTATACATGAATGAAATGAGTGTATAATGCAACTATCCTAAAGGATAGATGAAGGAGAAACTTTATGGTTTGATATATCCCTTATTCTAGAACTTAGCTCCTCCCCAACCAGAGACAAAGTAGGTTTATAACTGAAACAAAAAGAAAAAGATAAAACTAACGGTAGATTGTTATTACAATATGAAAGCATGACTGACAAATAATGAGTCTGGATTCAGCAGTAATTTGAGAATCAGTTTATTTCACATTCACTTTCAGAACACATGGTTCTTTGCATCTATTTAAATGTAAAATGTCTTACATCTCTCTCAGAGGGGACTAAATTACGTTGAATGTTATACATCTTGATGCTAAAGAATTATCAAGTTATTTTTATTATAGTGCCTTGAAGATCTTAGTAAAATTCAAATGCTTTCTACTCAGAGAAGGAGTCAAAATAGTTGATATATCAGGATCAGAAAACACATCTTTTTACCTAGCTGATGTAGTATATGGATATATTTAACCTCTGTCTCTTGCATGTATGTATATCACTGATGGACATGCACACACACACATGCAGAACATAGTGCAGGTTAACATTGTTTCTTTTGGTATTTTCTTTTAGCCACTTCCAGAAGTAAGTTTATATCCAGGGACTATTTTAGGTAATTATCTTGGTTTTATATTAAAATAAATAAAAGCTCCTTTTAATTTATTTTCACTTATGGCTTTCTTTGAGGAAAAGTTTTATAAACACACTATAGAAAATTTGAAAAACAGAAAAAAATTTACCTTCCCATAAAAACAGCACTCCTGTTCTAGCTACAAAATCTGCTCGTCTCATCCCATCATCATTTGTTCCTCAATATAAGATAATTTATAAGCAATTTCCACAGAATTAATAACTCTTCATATATCTAGTATCTTTTAATGCCTTGTGGATGAAGTTTTTGAGGAAATGTACCTCTTGAGAACTTACACTGCATATTAGCATTTAATGTTCTGAGAAAGCTTAAGAGTAAAGATTCCTGTTTAAAATAATCTATTAAATTATCTTGGTCACTGAACCCTTAATACAAATAACATTGATTAACATACTGTGGAACACAGTTTGGGAAGAGATTAGTTAATTGTTCTCTTATTGATGATCTCTGTATTGTTTGGGGGATGAATATACTTGTGAATGCATTTTTCATATGTTGGGCAATATCCTTAAGATAGGTTTCTTAACATTGTGATATGGGGTCAAAATTACAGACATTTTTAGAAAATCTGTGCAGGAGTTGCTCAATTGCTTCCAAAGGAATTCTGCTGGTTACAATGCGTTTGAGTATGTGTCTTGCACATTTGCATATCTTGGTATCATCATATTTTAAGTCTTTTCTATTATAATAGGAGAAAAGGGACATTTTCTTTTATTTCAATTTATTCTATGATATATCTAAGATAGATATATGTCTGAGATGTTCAGCTGCCATGGGGTTGAGATGACAATAATTGCCTCAGGTATTAAAAAGATATTTATTAGGCTGGGTGAAATGAGTATATTTCAGTTGTTATGACTGTCTTAGGTCTATAAACAAGGAGTTTGTGGGCAGGTTTTTATTCAGAATGTGTCCTAAATTGAAATGATCTCCATGAGTGTTATTATTTTGAGTGTTTTAAAAATCTAAATTAATTGATGAAAGATTAGGAAATTGCCCTAGGTACTTATACAAGCAGCATGTGTAAAAACAAGAAGAGGTAAATAGCTATTTTAATGGGAAAAACACCCAGCCATGAAGACTATTTTCCTCATTTTTGATTGTAACAAGGCAGGTTGGCTGGGTGTGTTTTTTCCATAGCTACCACAACAAAAACCTCCAGCATAGCACCCCCAACTCTTCACGGTGTTTGCTTGAATCCACGGAAATGTCTTCTTTTTCATAGGGGAAGGAGAGAGGTGAGATCATGACAACAATGCTATGGTGCATTGTGTTTTCCTACACGGCCTGCTTTTGAGCCCTGAGTGAGGGAGGAGTTCAAGGCAGAAACATGTGGAACTATTTTGGGCAAAATCAGAACTGCACCGGGAATAAGGAAACTAGTCTGGTACATAACTGAGGAAGAGAGTGATGAGTGCCACTCAGCACAGAATGCAACAATGCAGCTGGAGGACTGATCACCTTGGCAACGTTCAGAGATGACAACCTCTGTATGAATTACCCAGTTCCTAGTGGGTACCACAAATGTGGATGCTTCTCTGTGCAGCTCCAAGAGAAGAGAAGTTGGACAAGCAGAAGGAGTAGAAGAACAAAGCCTGAACAGAAGCTGTGCAGTGACTGCAGTTGAAAGATTGATGTATTTACTGTTAGGAGGGATGGAAGAAATTTATCTGGTGCAGTATAGGAATTGTGATTCTTGAGATAATAGGAAAGGATACTTTAAAGAAACATTGTATTAATGCCACTGAATCCTAGGGGCAAATGTGGCCACTTTCTTCATTTTCTTGGTAATAGAGGTTGTTTGGGGGAAATGTAAAAAACAATTTTTCTATTAACTTTAACATGTCATAGAAAATCTATAAATGTAATGAGTATTTATGTTAAAAATAGTGTTTGGATAAGAGCATAGGCTTATGAATTTTACAGCTAATTCATGATATTGCAGATGCTGCCTTAATTTCAAGGAGGGTTGATTGCACTTTATTGGAGTACTTGAAAAAAAATTTCTGCTTATTATTCAAATTATACAGTTTAGCATATTCAATTAACTAGGCTTTATTGATTTCTAAGTTTCTTTAAATCAGTAATGCAGGGTTTCATCTTTATTTTTATATTAACCATATTCCTAATTAGCTTATAGACCACTGTAATTTACTGATAATGTGATAAACTCATTTAAAATCCTGAAAGTACATTAAACGAAATCTTCAACATGACTGACAAGCTACAAGATGCAATTTTATCTGACAATGATATTTTAAAAGTTACCTGAAAATAAACTAATTATGTTTCCCTCAAATATATTGATAATGGCCATTAATTTGTGCACTTGATTTTTTCTCATCATCCATAATTATTCTGTCAAGGTGGTAAATACACAGCTACAATTCTTTCCAAGTATAATGAGTCTTTATGTTTGCAATAGTTGTATTTGAAAGTGGCAAACTCCCATTAGAAATATTTGCATCTCATTTAAAAGTTTTGTAAGTTTAAAATATGCTTAGCCATAAATATATGATCATTATGAGAAATTTTACATAGAAATGCAAATGGCCTATAAATTCCTTCACTTTTTCTGTGCTAATGTGGGTGCTGCTATAAAAATGGCAAGTATATACTTCAACAATTTTTACCTAATTTGCATCTCTCTGCATTTAACATTGGTAGCACATTGGATGTCCACAAGGGTACCTTGATCATTGGATTAATACATCATCATATTTAGGTTCTACACTGCTCAATTCAAATGTATATCCTAACATTTTATAGTCAAGTTGTTTCTTAGACTTAGAGGCATAGAAAAATTATATTTTTAAATTCATAAACAACTTTACATATTTCAAAACCTTTTATTATTAATACATGTACTCTTTATTTCCCACCCACTCTGTGAAAATATGAATAAGACATGAATCCTACAATTAAATTTGCATACACATGAAAAAAATGTGCACCCAGGTTTTTCTTTTTTCTTTTTTTAAATAAATCTTTATTGTTCAGATTACAGGTGTTCCTCTTTTTGTTTTCCCCCTATAGCTCCCCTCCACCTGATTCCCCACCCCACACTACCCCATGCCCTTACCCCCTGCCACTGTCTTCATCCATAGGAGTAAGATTTTTGTCCAATCTCTTCCCGCACCACACACACCCGCTTCCCCCTGAGAATTGTCAGTCCACTCCCTTTCTATGTCCCTGATTCTATTATATTCACCAGTCCATTCTGTTCTTCAGATTTTTTATTTACTCGATTTTTAGATTCACTTGTTGGTAGGTATGTATTTGATGTCATTTTGTTGTTCATAATTTTTATCTTTGCCTTTTTCTTCTTCTTCCTCTTCTTAAAGAATACCCTTCAGCATTACATGTAATCCTGGTTTGGTGGTGATGAACTCCTTTAGCTTTTTCTTGTCTGTGAAGCTCTTTATCTGACCTTCAACTCTGAATGATAGCTTTGCTGGGTAGAGTAATCTTGGTTGTAGGTTCTTGCTGTTCATCACTTTGAATATTTCTTGCCACTCCCTTCTGGCCTGCATAGTTTCTGTTGAGAAATCAGCTGACAGTCGTATGGGTACTCCCTTGTAGGTAACTAACGGTTTTTCTCTTGCTGCTTTCAAGATTCTCTCTTTGTCTTTTGCCCTTGGCATTTTAATTATGATGTGTCTTGGTGTGGTCCTCTTTGGATTCCTCTTGTATGGGGTTCTGTGCGCTTCCTGGACTTGTAAGTCTATTTCTTTCACCAGGTAGGGAAAGTTTTCTGTCATTATTTCTTCTAATAGGTTTTCAATATTTTGCTCTCTCCCTTCTTCTGGCACCACAAAAATTCGGATGTTGGTTCTCTTGAAGTTGTCCCAGAGGTTCCTTACACTATCTTCATGTTTTTGGATTCTTTTTTCTTTTTGTTTTTCTGGTTGGGTGTTTTTTGTGTCCTCATATTTCAGATCTTTAGTTTGATTCTTGGGGTATGTTGATCTACAGTTGAGTTTCTGTATATTCTTTATTTTAGACAGCGTATGCTTCATTTCTGACTGGTCCTTTTCCATTTTTTTGGCATTCTCATTAAGGTCCCTGAAGGTCTCACTAAGCTCCTCAGAAGTGTCATCAAGTTTCTCGGCAGTTTTTAGAAGATTCTTGAGTAACCTTATAAATGTGGTTCTGAACTCTATGTTGTCCAGTAGTTTGCTTTCCTCCGTTTCTTTCATTCGTGACATGTTTCTTTGTTTCCGCATTTTGGCTGCTTCCCTGTGTTGATGGAGTGGCTTTGTGTGGTAGGTGACCTATAGGGGGCAGTAGTTCAGCCTCCCCAATCACCTGATGTGGACGCTCTTGGTACACCCCTTTGTGGGCTGAGTGCAAAGTCTTGGTGTAGTTAACCCTTAATTGCTGTTGGTATGTTGGGAGGAATTGACCTCCAGGCCAATCGGCTGTGAGGACTCGCTGTGTCTATAAGAACTGCTGTGCTGGAGACACGCTTATGGTGCAGGACTTGCTTCAGTGGGGCTTTGGTGCTCGCTGAGTCTGCATCTTGAATGTGTCACTTATGGATGTGAGGAGTTGAAATCTGGTTTCTCACACTGACCACTAGGGATACTGGCTTCTGGATCTCTAATGGGGTGCAGGTCAGCTATTGTTTGAGTCCACCCAGCAGGAGCTACAGCGAGAGCTACAGTTTTCTCTTCTTTGCTTGGGGTTTGGAGGTTTTGGAGCTGACTGATCCGGGCTGCAAGTTTGTTAGGTTAAGCTGCGATAGGGCAGGCCTTTCTTATGCTAAAACTGCTGCTTGGAGCTTGGGTGGGTTTGTAGGTTGTGTGGGGCGGGGTCTCAGGGCGTCACTAGGCTAGGGCGTGGCAAACAGCAATGGCTGCTAGTTAGCCGGCTCTGTGTCTCCCACTGAGTCCCGTGCCCCAGCGCTGTAAACAATTATTCTTGCGCGCAGCTCTGCAAGCAGGCCCCCCTCACTTTCTGACCTGGTGGCAGACAATCCAGCTTCTCCCCGTAGGAGTTTGGGTCCCCCGCATCTCCCCAGAAACTGTATTTCAGAGTAATCGGGGGCTTGTCTCCCCTTTGGGTTGAAAAAAGCAACGCCTGCCGCCAGCCCAGATCCCGCGCCTCCGTACCTCAGCTTTTCAGCGCTTGTGCACGTCTCAGTGCTCTTTTCTCTTTCCTTCTAGTTGTAGAACTTCCACTCAGCCAGCTTTCCCGTGGTTCTGGGTGATAGACGTTTTGTATTTTAGTTGCAGTTTTGAAATTGTTGTGCGAGGCAGCAGTTTAGGTGTTTACCTACGCCACCATCTTGGATTCCACCTCCCCAGGTTTTTCTTAATTTTCTTAATACTTTGACCAATGATTTTCCTCCCTAGTCTCATGAAAATTATTTTTAAAAGTTTCCTTTGTGTCTAATGGACACCAACAATAGGATAGTGTCTGTGGTAGAGTCCAGTGACCACAGTATTTTGCAGTTTGTCCCATCATCGGTGGAATCTGTTCTCTCACCCACGGAATTTCAGTTGGCCTTAGGGTCTTGGTTTGTCCCAATCAATATTCCAGAAGTGACAGCTGAATGCATTATAGAGGTTAGACTTTAAGAAACATTGCAGTTTCTACATTTGCTCTTTTCGAACCTTGCCTTAAGATTGTCATGTAGGAAATCCAACTTGGCTTACAAGAGGATGTGTAGAAGAAAATGAAGTGTGCACGATTTGAGCATACATCACCAGAGTGAGGCCTCTGTGCCCATCCAACGGGAAGGGGAGTCATCAAATAACTGCAGCTGCATAGGGATCCTAGTTGAATTCAGAACAACTAGCCACCTGAGCTCAGATCTAGTAATTATTATATAAAATATCCAGCTAATAAGTGGCTGTTTTAATATAGCAAGTTTTGAGGAGGCTTGATCATTAGCAATGGATGACTGCAACTGGCACACACACTTGTGCGTAAGTGGATTCATCAGTTTCCACTGCATCCACACATCAGGATTTGTTCAGAGTCCCTCGGTTTCAGTTTCATCATCCTGCCAGTAAAAATCTTCAGCCGTTTCTTCTCTACACACGAAGACTGCCTTTTTATCAGGTATGGACATTATTGTTCTGCCTTGCTCATAAAGAAAATCCCTGAAAATGTATTACCTCTTCAAACTTTTGCATGTCCCACTAAACTTCATAAAGACAAGTATTGGAACCTTAAAAAAATAGACCTTAGGAAAAAAGCAGTAAATACACAGTATGTGTGCAACAAATTCCTCTCTGAAACTCAAAACTGCCATCACCAATTTATCATGGTGTTTTTTTCCAGGGAACCATGACATAGCTTAAGAATCTTTTACACAGCTTCCTAGGTGAGCATTACCAATTGATCTAAAGTGGCATGTGAAATACAGCCCTTCCGTACATGCAGCCATTCCCAGCAGCATGGCCTCTGCTGCACTGGGCTTTTCTAAATTCCTAGGACAATGCTCTGTCCTGTGGGGTAGGAGGGGATGTTACCTGGAAAGGGCAACATAAATGATCTTGTTTATGCCAAACTATCACATTGTTGACCTTTTAACTCTTATTTTAAGATAGCATTGTATTTAATGCAAATCTTCCGTTTTATAATGTTCCTAATTTCATTTTTCCTTCAAATTGTTTCAGGAAAAACGATCTCTCTTTTTTAAAATTAATTCTTGATTTTGTTAAACCAAGAATTGACTAATATTTCCTTAATTAATGTAACATATTGAGACTATTGCACATCAGACAAATGTTTTATAATATTCCTCTGAAATCTTCAAATTTAGTCTTTAACTTTTTAAAATTTTTATTTCACTTCTTTGAAAATATAGAAAAACTTGTAAAAATAATCTCCTAACTAAATAAAATGTACTAATTCTGTGAACTAGGCTGAATATCATATACTAGAGGCCTGGTGCACAAATTCATGCACCAGTGGGGTCCCTCAGCCTGGCCTGCGGCTCTCCAGCATCCCCCAAGGGATCCCAAGATTGCTGGGGAGGGGCCGTGAGAGGGCTCCGAGGAATCTATGGCCTGTCTTAACCAGTCCTGATCAGCCGGACCCAGCAGCAAACTAACCTACTGGTTGAAGCGTCTGCCCCCTAGTGGTCAGTGTGTATTATAGCTACTGGTTGAACAGTCGAGCAGTTGCTTAAGCTTTTATATATATAAATAACTGATAGAAAGCTTGCTTTTAATAATTTGCGAACTCCCTTTGCAGTATTACTTATCTCTAGCCCATGTTCTAAATATCACTGTTGTTTCAATAGCAGTTTTGTTTGTTAAAAATCAAACACTAAATTTATCTGAATTCATGCCATAAATCAGTAATATTAACTTCAATTTTCTTAATTATAAGAGATATAACTTTATTTTATGTTGATAAAATAGTTAATTTTATATTAGTTATTTTATATTGAATATTTAAATATTTCTATTTATGACTGTGCTATTGTGAACAAAAAAGGGGCTATGCAATAAACTTGACAAGCTAAGGCGGGCCACATGACAGGTGTGACAATTTCAGTAACCAAAAATAACCACACAGGATGGTCTGTTCATGAGAAGGTTAGTTTAGAATGATGAACCAGGTGGATTGGTGGAGACATACTTTTGGTAGAAATAAAAAATAAAATCTGAGTTGTTTGATTCGCTTAGTAAAGTGAATATTCTTGAAGAAATAGTTTATTTTGTGGGGGTTGGGAGAGTGTCCCAGGAATATGTAACATTGTAGCAGATTATTTCAAACTTATATCTATTAAAGACCAATAAACTCTGGAAGGGTTTTACCTCCCCTTTTCTTCTTAAAGAGATTCAGATAGGAACCTTAAGTATTTTCAACTTAACATGAGACAGGAAGGATCCAAGCAGGGGCCTGTTAGCTAGATTCCCCCATGTCCCAGGAATTCTCACTCTCAGGGCTACCTCTGTATTGCCCATATTCACTTTGGAAATCTAAGACCCCGTTCCCCAATTTTCTTCTTCGTCCAAAGTGACTTATATACCCAATTTTGCCTCACTGTATTTGGGATTGTTATGTTTCTATAAGTTTCCTGTGTGCATCTATTAAAATTTTATTTTTTCCTGCTAATCTGCTTTGTACGTCCTTTGAATTATTCAACAGTCGTAACTAAAGAACTAAGGGCAAAGTTTTCCCAGCCCCTACAAAGCCCATGATAATAATCATATCCAAGCACTTTTCACATTTTAAAATGTATAATGCTTATATTTTGCTGGCTATTCAATAAGTGATCTGATCACAAATTCCTAACTGGGCAGGTCATAGTGGGTAGGCCTGTCCCAGGCCTACAGCTTTCTTAGTAAAGGTAGATCTGTACCGCAAGTGAGCTCTATCCACTGTTCTTATGCATCTAGGACAACACACCTTTGAAATGTCATAGTGCTTTTCTTTTCCTACCTCTTGAAGACACAACCACCAGCACTGGAGCACACGACTAGCAGAGCCCAAGACCACAGAACACCTCATTGCTACCTTGTTGCTTACATACCATCTCTATGTGCTTACATAGGCCTGTGTTTCAAAGAATCCCAAAACGCTAATCATATTCCTAGTTTTGATTTCCATAGATACAAGATCTACTGTTGTCTTATCCCAAGTTTTTCTTACGTTATCTTGCTTAAAGATAAAAATGAATGAAATTACAACAAAAGACCCACAATGACATTAAAAATTTAAATACCTCTTTCAATATTTAATAGACAAAGTAGGTAGAGAAATAAAGCTATAGAATATGAAATGATGCCATTAACTAATAAGCTGATTAACATCAACAGAATAATGCTCATTACCATTTAGTTAGCACATATAAAACATGACACAACAAAGATTAATCAATGTATATTATTTTCATGCTTTTTATTTTATTAATTTCTGTGCTTTATTTTCTTTAGCCACTTTTTCACATTTACACTGATGTATATTCTCTAAATTCTTAATTTCAATAATATACTAATTTAAAGATAGAATTTACATATTAATGGTGGAATTATGAATTGATATAACTACCTTGAAAAATAATTTCCAATATTAAATAATATGTAGTAGGACTCAGCACTTTGCTCAATACTCTAGAAACTCACACATGTGCACAGGACAACATGTATAAGGATGCTTATTTTAATTTTGTTTGTAATAGGGAAAAATGAGGAAAATGCCCAAATGTACATCAAAAGGAAAGTTACTAAATATATTGTATGTTAGTCATCAATCAGAATGCCACATAGCAGTAAAAATTATTGAGTCAAATCTTCATGTATAGTTTATAGACATGGGCAAGGACTAGACAAAATTTTAAGTGAAAAATGTGAGTTGCAAAAAGATGTATAGTATATGATATGTTGTTACAAGGTTCATAAATATATCTTTATAATTGTATGTAGAGATATATATATTATGCATATAACTACATATGCACTTTACATAATATAATGTGTATGTGCATGTTTGTAGTATGTTTTTTTTGTATATACACCCATATAATAAAACTATAAAGCATGCTTTGAGATGATACAGACAAAATTTAGGATGGTTGATTCTTTTAAAAATATATATTTTTATTGATTTCTGAGAGGAAAGGAGAGGGAGACAGAAACATCAATGATGAGAGAGAATAATCAGTTGGCTGCCTCCTACAAGAACCTTATTGGGGACTGAGCCCTCAACCCAGGCATGTATTATGTGCCCTGACTGAGAATCAAACCATGATCTCCTGGCTCATAGGTCACTGCTCAATCACTGAGCCACACTGGCCAGGCAGGATGGTTGTCACTTTTAAGTAAGGAAGAAAAGAAAAGGGATTGGAGACTCCAGCAGAATGGATTTAATATGTATCTCTAATATTGTATTCTTACTTTTTGAATGATCCAAGTTTAAGTTACAAAAATTTTATTAACTAAATTAAAGGTAGGAACAGGGCATTTGTTATATTATTATCTCTATATTTAGTTAGGCTTAAATATTTCATAATTTAAAAAATAAACAAGGCGTCACTGAGTACCCGCTATCCTTTCATATTCTCCTTGCATTCTAACAACCTGCTTGTGTGCCCTGTTATCACCTCCATGGCTTCCAAGATAGCCTGAAAACCCTCTAAGCTTAGGAACAATGTCAAGGAAGGTTTGTATCCTAAAATGAGGTCATATATATTTGGAGAAGCAAAATTAAAAATTTATTTCTTAGCAGCCATAATTCACATTGCCTGACTACTAAACTGTCGCTTCTTGGACAACAAGCAAAAACAATAAAAAAGACATCACAATCATAACAGGACTGAGACACATGAAAATATTGTTGAGTCAGCCACATTTTGCATACAGTTGTTAGGGCAAGAATGGTTTTAAATATTATCTTCCCTTGTGGATGTGTAGAATGGCTGCAAACACCTGAATAAAAGGTAAACTTCAGTCTTTCTTTCAGAAATGTTTGTATATTTTAATAAGGTCTAGACATAATAACATCTGTAAGTGTAACATCCGATTACAAACAAACAAACAAACAAAACTAGATACTTTTCTTGGAGACCCTGGGAGGACTCCGTAAGTGGGTCTCACAGTGGAATGAGGAAACATGCAAACTGAAGCCACTGTGAAAAGTGCACTAACAGTTCCTAACAATAGGAAACGTTTGGGAAATGTGAAGCCTCTGGAATAGAAATGTGGTGTCAAAGACTATGTAACCCTCTCTCTTTTCTTGTCTCCATTCTTGAACAGTGCTTCCTTACCCAGCCTGGGAGCTTCAGGGTGAAAACTGTTTTTCCACATTAAAGAGAAAACTTCTGCTTCAAACTGGTCAGTATTCCTCTGGGTATCACTTTTCATTTCTCTTGCTTTTGGATTTACAGTTTGCCTTTCAGAGAATTTTAATGTTTTCTGACAATACCTTTAGTTATGCTCCTTTGGAATTGTTTAAAAAATACACACAAAACAAACAAAAAAACCCAAACACCTCTTTTTCCCCCTTTTTGTCTCCTGCCTAGGACTTCATAGAGCTTTGAGATTGTAAATAAAAAGATAGTAGCTATTCAGAAACACAACTTTAAATGAACTTTGAGTCCTAAGGGAATTATGTTTTTTGGGGGGTTGTTTTTTTATGAACAATAAAAATAAATTCTTTTTCAATTTAATGCCTTGAAATATGTGTAATTGAGATGTGCAAACTTTTAACACATATTTCACAAATGAGAAAATACTTTTATATGTATTTTCATATAAATGTTTTAATACATGTATATGTATTTTCATATAAATGTTTGGGTAATAGTTTAAGCTTCATTTTTCAACACTGGAAATTCAGCATGAGCATAAGCATAGGAGGAAAAAACATGGAGTAGTTGAATGGTACCTTTAATTTGTTCATTTCGGTTTACAATATCAAAGATAGCCTATTTGATTCTTCTGTGTTCGGTAAACAGGCTGTGCAGCATTCCTTGAAATCTGTTTTAGAATCTTTGAGTATTTTTTTTCTCAGTATAAGGAATATGCCTCTACAAACTTTAGTCTATAATGAAACAATTCTATATCTTTGAGGTGACATTATGGCTTGCCATTTTTGTAATGCTGTACACTATTCAAAATATTAGGGCAAAAGCAACTATTACTAAATTAGTTTTCACCTGAACAGATGGTAGAAACCACCATTACTCTAGGTCTTTGGTGTAATCACGAATGGGACGACATCTTTAAGGTTCAGAATCTTCCAGGTTTTGTCACTAGCATGTGTTTTTCCTCCTAACTGCATCCTTAAGAGACTGGCTCGCATGGGCTATCATAAAGCAGCTGAATTTAAGTGAAAGCTGCTTTCTGAGGAAAAGATGTGGTATGTACCAGCCTCCAGCTATGAGGTCATGTAGATAATCTGAAGATTGGAGAGCATAACATGCACACACACATTTTTACAGTAACTTCTATTGTGTTGCCTATGAAATATTCTATAGCACATGCAAACAATATTTTCCTAAAAGTCAATTCTCTGATTTGATTACGTACTCTTACCATTCACTCTATAACTAACACCTATTAAGCAATTTCTATATGTCAGGCACTGCATTATCACATTTAATTGTAAAAAAACCTTATACAATTACAATTGTCACCTTTGATTCATTTTATAGATGAGTATTGATGAGGAAACAGAGACCAAAGAAGTTAAGTACCTGGCCTAACGTCCCAAATCTAGGCTCTCAGTGCCAGCTGTCTGACTCCATGATCTGTACTCTTAACTATGTCGAGAAACTGGGTGAAGTAAGTGAATTGACAACAATCAAAATTGCAATCAGGATATAGATTAATAGTTTTTAGATTATGATGACTGAGAGTTGCTTACATGAAATTGAGCATGATTAGTAATTAAGACATTAATTTGCCTTCTGTGTATCAGTACTATCTAACTGGAAACTGTCTCTATTTTTTTTATTTGTCTTTTGTTATACCAAGCATTTAGTCCTCTTTGAAAATGTAAGCCTTTTGTTTTTCCTGTTATCAACAGTTTTGCACACAGGTGACTCCATTTTAAAGTACACAGGAAGCTTGAGTGGCATCTTAAATATAACCATCTGGTAAATGGTTTTCTGGAACCCATTTATAGAATCAATTTAGAGCTGTACACACTATAATTTTGAAGTGTTTTCATTCCTGGGAAATGATAATTTTATTTTGGATATGTATGCATGAAATGCTTCATGATTGTATGGTTCCATTAGTAAATGTAGTGCTTACATCTTGCCAACATTTATCCCAAATAAAGATGCCTATGAATTCAGCATTTCTTACTATTCAATATATATTTATTATGATTATTACAATTGATGTTATTAATGCAGTAGCATTCTATTTTTACATAATTTTTGAAGCATATTCAGAAAAGTTAAGTTTAAAATATAAATGAGCAAAATGCACCAATCATTTTAAGTGCTTCATTTACTAGAGCAATACACATTTACAGAGACTCTTTTTGTATGGGGGAGGATAAGGCATTTGATGCCTATGCATAATAGAGTGAGGAAAATTAGCTCAGGCAAATGTAGAAAATTGACTTATTATTCTCACATCTTATTTTTCAAGACTTTCATATTGCTCTGTCTAAAGCCAATCACAGATCACATGTGGATTGTTGGCATCGAGCGCTCATTATAAAGCTCCCTTCGCATCTGCTCCATGATAAAGCTTAGCTCTTCTCTTCTAATCCCAATGAATTAATTTTTATGTCAGGAAAGTTCAGATAATACAAATTACTGATGCTTTAATGAATTATCTTCTCCTATAGCTTGTATGGTAGCTCTGCCTTTTAACACAGGACTCTTAAAATGGGAATAAAAGAATAAATATCTAAATGTGCTAAGATAAAAAGTGTGCCATAAACATTTTGGCTATAGTTGTTCATATAATACTAGTGGCCCAGTGCACAGATTCGTGCACCTTGAAAGGAAATTAATTAGAAGAAATATTTTAATATCGCCATTCGCCCTTTGTAATAGAAGTGTCAACCAAATTCACGATCGACAATGACAGATCAAAACACATGCGTGCAATTGGCGCCAGCGAGAGCTTTATATGTATCATGCATACAACTTAGTGCGAGTCAACTTAGCCTTTTATAGATATACTATAAATTTACTCAATTAGACCTGCTTTCTGATTTAGCTAAACTTTTTCCAGCCCAGTGAAGCACCCTAACTTCTCTTTCAGGTAATTGTCAGCAACACAGCAGTAAATATCAACATGAAGCAGATTATTATTGTAGATCACGCAGGGAGAACAAAGAGTAAAATATTTAGTTGCAGCAGTGTTTGACTATATTCTGTGCAGTGAGAAAGCCTGAAGTCATTTTCAAGGTCCACCATTTCTTACTTCTTTTTAGTCAGATCAAATTTCTAAGCTTTCTAAATCTCCATTTTCTGGCTAATGAAAAGAAAATAGGATTTTACCAAGTCTCTTAGCTACTTACTCCAGGACTTCTGTGAGGATCAAATGAGATGAGGCACAGGAAAATGCTTCATAGACATTTGGTTATAGTATAAAATGCTTCCACCTGACTATAAAGCAAGTCGTGTTCCTGGTCTGAAGAAACTGCAAGGAGGCTAGTTGCTAGGGAGAGGAAGCTGGGCATTGCTACATGATGTCATTACCCAGACGGACCCTTAGCATATTAGCCTTTTATATATACATAGATTCTTCTTGTATCAGTACTGACTGTTATATGATCATCTTTATCCAGGAACGAGAATACCATATAATCAAGAGCTTTGAGGACCCAGTCAAGCATGGTTGGAGCATGGATGGTTGAAGCTAGTGTGACACTTGGTTTGGGCACTAAATTTAAAGGCATGCCCAAAGACTCAGTAATGAAGATAAAAAACATTTCAATGTGATATTAAAAAAAAATTAATGCAAGGACATCCATGATAAAATATTAAAACTTTTAAATAAAAACAAGATCAATATTACTGAATTTGTCTTTTGCCTCAGGCTCCCACAGCTCTGGTGTCAGACACTCATTACGTAGACTTAATATTTATTCAATATAAATATGTAAATACTCATTAAATACCCAAAATAAAACATTGAAATTTAGTTAACCTTTTTTCTCAAGCTTTTGTATATTTAAAAACAATTTAAAATATTGCTGTGCCTATCAGATCAAAATGGCAGACTATACACAGGCATTCACCTCCAAAGGTGACTATCCACATTGAATTGGAGAAGATGAATGAGAATATAATAAGGTAAGAGGAAAATCAGAGGACAGTGCTTCTCTGCAAAAAGAAGGCTGGTAAAAATGTGTGACAAGTATTAAAATAGGCTGGAGAAAGCAAGGTATGAGGGTGCTTTAGGGGATCCCAAACTAGAAATTGGATGCAGAGTAGCCTAGGGTAAGAAGAAAGGCCCAAGCCAGATATACACAGAACATATTTGGCTGTTTTCCAACGCAACTATGCTCACCCTATCCTTACACATGTGCATAGCAAAAAGGAGCTAGACATTAATTCCAGGACCAAAACCCAGGGCACTTCTCCAAAGAAATCGATTCCAGTTTACATGATTAGGCTTCTAAATTCTGGCATGTGGGGAGCCCAAAGCCTGATGGACTCTTGTGCTGAGAAATAGAAAGCTGTTCTTCAACTACCTTCCAGTGATGGAGGCTGGATTCTGAGGCCAGAGTGCCTGAAGTTCAATGGGGCTTAGGGAGTAAAAATACACTTAAAATTATAAAAGGGTCTCAATCTTAAGTGCTCCATGAACTCAGCTGTTGTTGTTATAAATTCCCACTCAGGAAAATGTCTAAATGAAATAGCCTGAATTGCACAACCATATAGAAAGTACACCAACTTTCTACAATAGGGTTCAGCAAACTTCCTCTGTAAGGAATCAAATGGTAAATATTTTTGGCTTTGTGTACCATAAGGTCTCTGTTGCAATGAACTAATTCTATCTATGGCATAAAAGAAGCCACAGGCAATACATAAATGAATAGGTATGGTTTTGTTTGAATACATGTTTATTAAAAAACAGACAATGCTATAGGTTTAGCCCTTGGTTTATAATTTATTACCTGTTGTAGGATAAATGACTGGACTTTTAAATATAAGAGTAAGCCCTGGCTGGCATGGCTCAGTAGTTAAATAGTTCACTCTCACACCGAAGGGTCAAAGGTTCAATTCCCCATCAAGAGCATGTACCTGGGTTGCAGGTTTGACCCCTGGCCTAGGCTAGGGCATGTGCGGGAGGCAACCAATCAATGTGTCTCTCTTACATCGATGTTTATCTCTCCCTCTCCCCCTCCATCCTTCCCTTCTACTCTCTCTCAGAAAAGCAATGGAAATATACCCTCGAGTGAGGATTAACAAATACATACATACATACGTACAAGAGTAAAACAAAAGGTCACTGGATCTGTGGGATGTGGAAGATACTGTGGAGAATCTCCCAGGGATTACTCCTTCAATGAAAGACTCAGGTGCTGTACTTTAGCTGCCAGCCTCTTCAGTGACTACCTCAGCTGCAGAGTATCTTACTAAAGGTCACATCTTTTCCTGGGGATGACTCATATGGATATGAGGGTATATATATCTGACCATCTGGGTCCATCTGGAGATATTCTAAACAATCATTCTAGTTCCAGAGTTGTCTGTAGGGTGACTGGAGGGGGTCTTTGAGCTTGCATTGTATTCAGATCTACTTTTTCCTCTGCTCAAGCCTGCTTTCTTCCCCTCTGTTCTGCTAGTATTGATCCCCAAAGGTCCTCCTTAAATAATTTGCTCGCTGAACTCTGTTTCAGAGTCTGCTTTCCCAGTAACCCAAAGTATGAATTGAGAAAAAACAGGAATTCTGAAAGAGAAAGACCACGATGGATCCACAGAAAATCTGACCTTGCAAAAAAAAAAAAAAGAGAGAGAGAGAGAGAGAATTGGGAGACTAGAAGGTAAAGTGAAAAAAAAAAATGAAGAAGGAATAATAAAGCGATGTACACAGACTTAAGTAGCTATTACAGCCATAAAACTGTGAGATCCAAAATTAAATGGAATAAACTTTATAGAATAAAGAACATGAAAAAGCTAACCATAATAATATATCTAATAATGTAGAAAAGTCAGAGAGGATCTCTCCAATAAGACAATATTTTTTAATGCGCATTTTAAAAAAGGAAAATGAAGGGCACTAAAATATTAAAGACACCTTATGTAATAAAAGAGTAATATGCAAATTAACCACCACTCTGTGACACTCACAAGCCACACCTACCAGCCAATCAGGGGTGAGTATGCAAATTAACCCAACCAAGATGGCTGTGGCCACAGAGTGAACAGGAGGCTTGGGTTGCCCCCGGTGATGGAGGAAGCCAAGCTTTCTGCACACCCTGGCCAGCCAAGGCCTCCACTCAAGGCTACAAAGTTTCAATTATAGAAGATAAATAAATCCCAGATATCAGGGCCTCCACTTGAGTCACTGGGGGGCATGGCCCACCTGCAAACCACCACAGGCCCCTTGCCCAGGCTGCCCCACACCCCAAGGGAACCCTAACCCTGATCTGGGACACCCTTCAGGGCAAACCAGTTGGCCCCCACCTGAGCACCAGGCCTCTATCCTACTATCTAATAAAAGTGTAATATGCAGATTGACCATCACTCCAACACACAAGATGGCTGCCCTCATGTGGTCAAAGATGGCTGCCCCCATGTGGACACAAGATGGCCACCACAAGATGGCCTGCAGGGGAGGGCAGTTGGGAGGGGCCAGACCTGCAAGGGAGGGCAGTTGGGGGTGATCAAGCCTGCAGGGAAGGTCAGTTAGGTGTGACCAGGCTGGCATAGGAGGGAAGTTGGGGGCGATCGGGCCTTCAGGGAAGGGCAGTTCGGGGGGGGGGGGAACCTGTGCCTGCAGGGGAGAGCAGTTAGGGGTGATCAGGCCTGCAGGGGAGGGCAGTTAGGGGTGACCAGGCTGGCATGGGAGCAGTTTGGCATCAATCAGGCTGTCAGGGGAGTGGTTAGGGGGTGATCAGGCTGGCAGGCAGAAGCGGTTAGGTGCAATCAGGAGGGCAGGCAGGTGAGCAGTTGGGAGCCAGCAGTCCTGAATTGTGAGAGGGATGTTCCAGATTGGAGAGGGTGCAGGCTGGGCTGAGGGCCTCTAGTATTACCATATATCTAAACTGAATTCCCAAACTAAATTGAAGACAATATGTAATTTTCAATAACAATTTATTTTTAACTTCATTTTGTGGAAAACTTAATTGGGCATGAAATGGAAAATCCTTGTGGTTTTAATTAGCATTTCCTGATTACTGATGAGATTGAGCCTCTTGTCATACAGTTATTGTCCATTTAAAAATATTCTTTTGCAAATTACCAGTCCAAGTTTCCTGCCATATTTCTTTTATATTATTTGTCCTTTTTTAAGAATGATTTTTAGATTTTTAAGTGTTATTTATATCCCTTAGATATAACTTCTTTGTTTATGTGTATTGTAAAAACCTTATATAACTCCATGGTTTACCCTTTCATTCTTTAGTATTTTATTTTGATGAATAATCTAATTTTTCAATAATTTTCTTTATGATTAGTGCTTTTTTTTTGCATGTAATATTAAAGAAATTTTGCCTATCTCGTCTTTTTTAAATTTTTTTAAAAAAATCTTTATTGTTGAAAGTATTACATTGGTCCTCCTCCCCCACCCCCATTAACCTCTTCCAGCTCACTCTCATCCCTTCCCCGCCCTCCACAGGTTATGCATATATGCATACAAGTTCATTGGTTAATCTCTTCCCACCCACCCTCCCCTACCTTCCCTCTGAAGTTCAACAGTTTGTTCATGTTTCTATGTTTCTGGGTCTACTTTTGTTCATCAGATTATTTGGTTCATTAGAGTCCACATATGAGTGAGATTATGTGATATTTATCTTTCTTTGGCTGGCTTATTTCGCTTAGCATAATACTCTCCACTGCACTTAACCTCCTCCCTACTCTGTTTTATATCACTATTTATGAGATCTTATATAATATTTTATTTTTCTATTAGTTTTCCTCTCACAATGAAATGTAAACTCCATAAAATCAGAGCTTTTTTTTTTAATTAATACATCCATAGTTGATAGTAAAAAAGTTTGACTTGAATAAATAAAAGAATAAAATCAAGTAGGAGGAAAACATCTAGGATTGCTTTTACAACATGTATGACTCTGTGGATTTGGTGACCTACAAATATTTAGGAATTGGTTTGAAGATAATATATTCAAGTTTGGACATTTTAAGAATTATCAACTGTCCCAGTTTCCTGGAACTATGAAGTTTCCTGAGATATAGAAATTTTAGCGACATAAATGGAACAGTCCCTTGAAAACTGGAGTGTTTAGTCATCTCAGCTTTGAGGTGCTTGGGGAAAATCTGTCCAGACAGTGAGCAAACTACTGAGCTGTAGAGTTTAAAAGAAATATCTGGACTGGAGATATGTACTTGTTGAGTCATGAACCTCTAAGTATTAAGGGATTTTAAGAGAATAGGGGAATTTTCTCAAGATTATGTAGATGTGGAAAAGATAGTCATCTTTAGTCTAACATCCAAAGTGAAGGCTTAAAAGGCTTGCTGTGCATTTTGCTTTGCAGGTAAAATGTGAGTTTTAGGAAGCATGGCCTCAAGATTCTGTGGGTCTGGCTGCCCTTAATTGTCTTAAATATAAGCATTAAGTAGGTGTTTGAAGTTTCTACCCTTTCAAGAGAAGCTAATTAAGAAAGATTCCAGGAAGAAGCTTCAGTATGAAAGGGATTAAAATATTATGAAGGGATATCTTAGGACCCAAGAAAAGCAGTTAACAAACTGATCTGGGTTTTATTGGAGATCTTAGGAAATTTTTTAATATCAAGAATCTCTAAGTTGTTTTTATTTCCAAACTCACAACGAACCACCTGAAAAGTCTTGTGTTCTTTGCACGGCTGTCAGCAGAGCTAGTTGTAGTTGATTCCCAGTTCTAAAAGTTACATTATAGGTTCATAGATAATGAAAGCATTCAATATTACAGTTTGATATATTTGGGATTATGAAATACCAACAGTGACACTGATGGACCAATGGATATATGGATCTCAATTATATCTTAAAACACAGTCTAGGACTGTTGGAAAGCACTAGTGTAAACAATTACATTTGGGATAATTTGTCTTTGTATATCTTTAAGCATTTCTGAGGGATACTGGATAAGTCTTGTGTATTTTTGTTTAACCCTATTAGATATTATATCATCTTTATATATAGCAGATTTGGCTTTTCATATCTATATCTATATCTATCTATCTCTATCTCTATCTCTATCTCTATCTCTATCTCTATCTCTATATCTATATCTATATCTATATCTCTATATTTCTTCCAGTTTTAGCACTAGAGATTTTGTTTGCATAAACAGAATGTTGGGAATTGAGAGAGTAAATTGAGAACCTCAATGAAATTTCTTTCTGAGACACAGAAGGAGTAGGGCTTGAAGCAGAAGAGCTTATGATTATTTGGAGGGCTTTACATCTATACTTCTCTGTAGAAACTTTTTTTCTAATCTGTGCTATGCAACTTGTCAGCTTCCAAGTATAGATGATTATTGAGCACTAGCATTGTGGCTAATCCCAATTGAAATGGACTCCAACTGTACAATACACACCAGATATTGAAGACTTAGTATGAAACAAAGAATATCAAATACCTCATTAGTAGTTGCATTGGATATTCATTTGATTTAATAAATTAAAATTAATTGGTATATAAATGTGTTATCTAATGAATTAGTTAAATATTTTAATGTTTATTAAATTTGATTAAATGTTAAGATAATATTTTGCATTGATTTTGTTGCAACAAAATGTTAAAATGAATTTCATATGTTTTCTTTTGCCTATTTATTGTGTCTACTAGAAAATTTGAAACTACATATATATGATTTGCATTTTTGGTCCACTTAATTTCTATTGGACAATATTATTCTGCACTCCTTAAGCTTTCTCAATTCAACTACAAATACAATAAAGAAAATACATTGTATGTGAGTTGTAGAGTTTAAAAGAAAGATCTCTACTAGAGATATGTTTGTTTATGGTGGTGTTGGAATTATTAACAAATTAGTAATCATGTTGTTTCCCTTATCCATCTAGAGTGTTTGACCCAAAATTTAAAATACTTAATACAAGACATATCATAAAACATATTTTCATCTTTATACAAAATATCATACAATGAATAATAAATAGAAGATATTATAGTAGAATTGCTATTTCATCTTAATAGAGAAATTGATTTTGTAGAAGAGTAGAATAAATCTTGCAATATTTCCCCTAACCTTTATACCACACTCTCTTGAGAAGACTTTAAAGCATACATTGCTGATATTACAAGTATTATTTTAATGACAACTTTCAAATGTTATACTATTTATTACATATAATCTTCTGGACTCTTGAGATAATGTTGAAATTCCTTAAATATATTATTACAGTGTTCAAATTTAGAAATGTAGTATTTGCTGAATTTGATGTACAATTATGAATTTTAGAATATAAAGATTGTCTTCAATTTTATAATAACAAATACATCAGTTGTTCCATGAAAGGAATGATTTGAAATGCTTTTGAATGCTTATTATGTGCCAAGTACGTTTCTAAATGAATTCTCACAATGAACCTATGAATTACTTATTTTAAACACTCTTTTTACAGATCAGGCAACTGATGCACAGAAAAGCTTACTAACTTATACAAGGTCCAAGCTAGTCTAAGAGTAGACTATGGATTCATCCCCAGAAGTCAAAGTCTTTACCTGATCATCTAACAATGATATTTTGATATTTCATATATAAATTATTTTGATATTTATAAAATATAATCTGTTACAATTAAGTTAAACTTTATACCTATATTTTTAACAAGCTGAAACAGGCTAACATTTATTGTGTGCTCACAGTAATAAGAACTTTATATTCATTATTTTGTTAAACCTCACAATAATCTTTATGAGGGTTGTAGCCCTGATTTTAAGGAACAGGAAATTGATGACGCTGTAGGTTGAGCAGTTGGGACTCAAACCTTGATGGTGCCTGAGGCCAAAGTACTGCTCTTTATTAGACAAAACTGAGGATGTGTTGCAAGATAAAATCTTGGATTCTTGGAGACAACCAAAGATAGAATGGCTATATGAAGTGAAAATATAGAATCTACTACAAAATTTATGGAAAAAATTAGTGAAAAGATGAAATGTAAATAGAAGATAAGCTTCTTTATAAAAAATGGCTCTTTATTTTAACTACATAAGTAGAATTAAAAAAAAGTATCAAGACATAATAATGTAGTAAAGATACAAGAACAGAGGTGAAATTCTTAGATATCATAATATATATTCCTTGGAAGGTACTCATTATGGAGAATTTTTATAACTACCCTGAGTTTGATACGTTCACATTTGTTTTAACTACATGATCATTCTTGACCAGAAACTGCTTTTGATTCTTTGAAATATGTGCCCTGAAATCTTAAAGCAGAGTTTTTGTTTTTGTTTTTAAAGGGGGGATTATAATGCTCTTTTTACTATTTGCTATCTTCCTGCGGGTTTCACTTAAAAGTTGGTTGAGGCAAGTTATCCTTAACATCCCTACTCTATAAAAAGATTCAGTCCATTTGGCAATTAGTGAGACAGGGACTTCCAAGGTTGTGTAGAGCAGGCAGTAAAAATATTCATGGACTGTACAATGTAAGACATTATAAAACCACAGGCTCAGACCTTCATTTCACCCTTTGCATGTGAAGTGAACTAAGTGCTCTTTGTAGTGTAGAGCATGGGGCATTATGAGTAGTGGGAGGTAGGTGTGTGCTGCTGCATTTGCACTAAGTCATGGGTTAATAATGGAAGAGAAGTGAAGCAAATGTTATTTATGACGACCTTGGGTTCAGATGCTGACTGTATTATAACATGGCATCTTCACAGTGATTCTGTGAAGTATTACTGCCTTTTAACATTTGGGAAACGAAGGTATAGGGAGGTTATACAATTTGTCAAATATCAAACAACCAGTAGTTGATGGGGTAGGAGCTGTTTTTTTACCTCAAAACTTAAGTCTTGCAGAGCAGCGGCAGCTCCAGGGAGTAAAATTTCCTAGGAGACTTGCAGATTCTCAGGCATTGACCCTTTAGTCCTTCAGTAAATTAGCTGCATATTTGACACATATGGATTGAAAGATGCTGGTTGTGGGCCTCATTTTTAGAAATGGTTTTATCATAACCAAATACATCTTTATTTGGACTGCTTCTCAGAATGACTACCCAATAAAAATTACCAGATACATCGAAAATAAACAGCATAGTGGCAGACATGGGACACAAAACTGCATGTTCTCTTTTATATTTTCTTATAATGCTGTTCTGTCTTTACATTTTTAGCAATTGTTAGGACAGGTTCTGCAATTCCACTGATAGTTCTTTTGCAATGGAAACTCACATTAGTACCACACTCCTTCACTTCATCCTCCCATCATTTTCCCTGAGGAGGACTGACAAAGAGGTGGTGAATTTAAGAAGAATCTGTGCCTGCTGTACTTGGCACTGTCTTTCTTCCCTCTTAGGGAGCCAGTGAGCCTGCAGAAAGCACACTTTCTCTTATTCTGTCCCAGGGGCTGGCTTCCTGGAAGCATATGACTGCCTATTGCTGGGCTCAGGCACCAGATCCATGTCCATCTTCTATGAAACTCTGTCTCCCAAACTAGACTTTATCAGGAATGAAAGTGATATCTCAGCTCATATATTATAATACTTACCCCTTTTCTCTTGGTCCAGAAATTTAAAGGGTAATACAGATGGTATTTATCTCATTTTTCAAAGCCCCCAAATTTGGGGGTATTTTATGAGGGAGTAGGTGAGAAAGATGAAGGTTTTAAGCCAAAACACTTCCATAAAACAAACAAATAAAATAACCTCATAGGAAGACAAAAGTATGGTAATTATCAGAGGGAAAGGTGGCTCGGAGGAGGTAGGTGCAGATAAAGGTGTAATAAATGGTGATAGAAAGAGATTTGACTTGGGGAAGTGAACACACAATATGATGGGCAGGTGATGTATTGTAGAATTGTACCCCTGAAACCTACAGAATTTTATTAACCAATGTCATCCCTATAAATTCAATAAAAAATAAAAATAAATTAAAAATATTCTGAGGAAACCAAGGAATGAAAGAGGCAGTGGAACTTATAGACTTAGAATGTAGAGAGGTTTAGTTGTGTGTGGCTTTGGGCTTCCTGGTATGAACAACAAACTTGATCTTAGCAGCTTGTCAACACCCATCGTAGGCTGGGTGGGAATTTTTAGTGTGGGAATTAATATGGCCACCCAATATTTATTTTTTGTGGGTCATTATGTTTATATTATCTATTCATAGACTCATGATTTAGGATAAAGCTAGATGAAAGGAGAAACATTTAAAGATAAACATGAGGGGGCTTTTAATGAGTTCCTTAAGCAGAACTGTGAGTGAGGGATTTAAATGTCCAGGAGCTGTATTCCCATTTAAATGTCCAGGAGCTGTAAACAGTGAGGTTCTAGCTTTATTTTGTTAGTGTCCAGCTGAGCCTGACTGTGTAAAATTAGGTGCCCCAACCTCTGTCCTGCATTTGAGCTCAGCATTCTTTATTTCCCTGTATTTTACTTTTTTTTATCACCATTTAACCCCCATACCCTTTTCCACCTCCATTACCCACCACAATCGCCACACTGTTGTCTGTCCATGAGTTCCTTCTCTTTTTTCTTCTTTTTTTTGCTCAAACTTAATCTAATCTGCAAAGTCCTATTTGCCATGCAAGTAATAAATTTATTAGTTCAGAGATTAGGATGTGAATATCTTTAGGGATCATTATTAGTCTACCACAGGAGCAAGGAAAATATTTTGACTAGTGTTGTCACCTGCAAAATGCCACCCTTTGAGAAGATGAATATCTTTGTGCATTTTGCAATTGAGGTATTAAATGCCATTTAATATAATTGAATGGGCTCCGATATAGTAGTGAATATAGTTGGACATAATTTGGGATGAAAAGTACAATAAGAAAATATTTTTCTTTCTTGACTAAATGGCCTTGGATTTAATGTGTTATTCTGAAATTTGGAGTTAAATATCTAAACAAGCAGAGCCAGGAAGGTCCCCAAGGAAGCAGTGACCCCATGGTTTCTGTAATGTGGATTCACTCTCCTAAGGAAGTTGAGTACACACCAGGATAATATAGGAATAGTGATTAACCCAAGAAGTTAGGAAAACTGCAAGCTTGGGAATAAAAAAGACTTCTTCTCCAGGTGGAGTGATTTATCTGAATAGTATATTTTAGAAGAATGACTGGAGGGTTTGACTCAACTTAAACCTTCTAAAGTCACTGGTAGCCCACCTGCTCACAGAGAGCTGTGGTCTTCATTTTCCTGGGGACAGTTCTCTCCATGTGGTGAGAAGCCTGCCTTAGTCCAGCACTGTTGTGATTTGGTGGGTATGTCTGATTAAATCTAGGATTCAGTTAGCATAGCCATTTGTCTTGTTTCTCAATTTATTAAAATACTCATACTGCTTATAGCAGGTATTATTTATTTAGTCATCTAAAGACCAAAGAAACAGTGAGAACAAGAAAGAGACATGATCATTGATTTAGCCCAGTGTTTCCTAAACTTTGGCCCATGCAGATCTGTTTTATTTAATTAATTTTTCATTTAAATTTAATTAATAAATTTTAAAAATATATTTTTATTGATTTCAGAGAGAAAGGGAGAGGGAGAGAGAGATAGAAACATCAATGATGAGAGAGAATCATTGATAGGCTATCTCCTGCACTCCCACTATTGATGATTGAGCCTGCAATCTGGCATATGCCCTGGACCCTTCAGTCTGTAGACAGATGCTTATCCACTGAGCCAAACTGACTAGGGCTTAGCAAACACTTTTTGAGATGTTTCTCAGAAAAGTTGTTCTATATTTAAATATATTTGGAAAATATTGAGTTGAACAAAGATGAACAAGAGTTTAATTTAATTTAATTATTTACTTAACCTACAATAGGAATTCTCAAAGCCATTGATATACTAATATGTATTTTGAATCTCTGAATCATAAGGAGTTTAAAAACCATGTTTGTTTTTCCATAAGTCATTTTTTTTTGTTTTTCCAAAGATTTTACTCTTATAGCTTAAAACCTCATCAACAATATTTGAAACCTTGATTATTGGGTTGTTTACTGAATATATTTTATTTTACTAGTATATTCAAATGAAACTCATTCAGTGACCTTAGAAAATCATACCAACTTTCAATTCCATACTATAATTTTTTATTTTTTTTTATAGGTAAACTGAGCAACTACAATAACTAATGAAAGCTGTCATTATGGGAGAAATACAGACCTATATGCTCTGCATTAATGAAAATACTAAAAACAGACTTAAAAACTGTATATTAAGTTTGAAAAATATGATGAAAATGTGGTCAATAAACTACCCAGTACATTTAATCTCACACGTCACAAAACTCCAAATGAGAAAATGCACACTACATTTAACCGCATGAGCTAAAAAACTCCAAATGGTTTTCTGTGCATTGGCAATGACAGGAGGAAAAATGCTTTGTTGTATATTTGCTAACTGTGGGATCTTACTCCTTGTTTTATAATGAGGATAGCTGGTACAGTCTTTTCTTCATTTTGGATTTCTTAAAAATGTGTCATATAAGTTAGAAAAAGCAAATCTTGGTTTAACCTAAAGAAGGAAGAACTAAAAAATAATAAAGAAAGATAATAATAGAAGTTAATATAACAAAAATTATCAAAAAGACAAGAGCATCAAAATATTAGAGGAACCCACAGGCAGAGAAATCTCAGACATATGCTGAAGCAATTTCTTCACTGATACCGCTCCTAGGGCAATGGAAGCTAAAGAGAAAATAAACAAATGGGACTACATCAAAATAAAAAGCTTTTGTACAGCAAAAGAAACCATCAACAAAACAAGAAAGCCCACTGCATGGGAGAACATATTTGCAAATGTTATCACTGATAAATGTTTAATCTCCAACATCTACAAGCAACTTATACAACTTAATAAAAGGAAGATAAATGATCCAATAAAAAAATAGGCAATGGACCTAAATAGAATCTTTTTGAAAGAAGACAGAAGGAAGGCCAAGAGACACATGAAAACATGCTCAAAGTCACTAATTATCCAAGAGATGCAAATCAAAATGACAATGCGGTACCATCTCACACCTGTCAGAATGGCAACCATCAACAAATCAACAAACGACAAGTGCTGGCGAGGATGCGGAGAAAAAGGAACCCTCGTGCACTGCTGGTGGGAATGCAGACTGGTGCAGCCACTGTGGAGAACAGTAAGGAGTTTCCTCAAAAAACTAAAAATAGAGCTCCCATTTGACCCAGTGATCCCACTTTTAGGATTATATGCCAAGAAATTAGAAACACCAATCAAAAAGGATATATGTACCCCTATATTCATAGAAGCACAATTTACAATAGCTAAGATTTGGAAACAGCTTAAGTGCCCATCAGCAGATGAGTGGATTAGAACATCTACACAATATGGCACATCTACACAATGGAATACTACGCTGCTATAAAAAACAAGGAATTCTTACCATTTGCAGCAGCATGGATGGACCTGGAGAGCATTATGTTAAGTGAAATAAGCCAGGCAATGAAAGAAAAATACCACATGATCTCACTCATTTATGGAAAATAAAGAACATTATAACCTGATGAATAAAAAGATAGATACAGAGGCAGTAAAGCACCAAACAGGCTGTGAAATTACAGCAGGAAGGCTGGGGAGTGTTGGGAAGGGAGGGAAATAGATCAACTAAAGGACTTGTATGCATGCATATAAGCACACCATTGGACACAAGACACTGGAGGGGTAGGATGAGGGCATGCAACAGGGGGTTGGGGAGGCTGGGGGAAGGTCAATGGGGGGAATAAAAGGAGATATATGTACTAATATATGTAATATTTTAAAGGATGAAAAAAGAATAAAAATAGACAAGAGCATCAAATGGAAGAAATTATCAAATTCAAAAGCTGTTTTTTTTGAAAGACTAATGAAATAAACAAATTAAATGCAATATTAATAAAGAGAGCTCCTGTTGTTGCAGCACTAGCCTGCAGAGTGTACTGCCGGGTGCCCCCATCCCCGCATACTGCAAGGCCACTCTGTCATGCTCAGGTCCTGCAGAAGGATCTGCTGGAGGCACCCAGCAGAGACCTTTGGGGCACTCTTTCTCTGGGGAAGCCTTGGCGGAGACTCAGACAGTGGTTGAGCTGTGTGGCTTTGGATAGAGGACTCTGCTTTTTCACCTCCAGCACTCAGCTGGTACCCCTCCCCACCTGCTGAATCACTTGTGTATTTGAGTTTAGTCATGCAGGTGGATCAGGGTGCCCCACAGAGCCGTGACTTTTGGAGCATGTCTCCCAGGGAGGCTTTTGTCTGGGAATCAGATAAACACGTGCAGGATTGTGTGGCTACTTCATCGGGGGGGAGGGGGGGCATTGAGGGGAAGGCACTCCTACCTCATGTGCCAGCTCTGTCAGTGCTATCCTGGGAAGGGACGAAGTGCCCACCCCCACCCCCTACAGGTTTGCAGGCACCATCCCAACAGGAGACTATTTGGATCTGCCCTTCCAAGTCTGCTGGGAGAGGGAGTGCTGCTGGGAGCTAGGACATTTGGAGTGTGTGTCCCTCGGAGGCTATTGTTTGTGGATGGGACAAAGTGCTTGGCCCCCTCCTGCGGGCGTGGTCAGCATCACACCCAATGGTAGACTCTTGATCTGATCTTCCAAGTCTGGTGACTCGACCAGGCTGAGCTTGCCCTTGCAGAGGGGCTTCACCCAACCGCAACCTGCAGTGCAACCCTTTTGGGGTAGCTAGAATTGGAGACTTTGGCAGAGACTGAGTGATTTGACTCAAGTAGGGACCACTTTCCCCTCATTGAGTGCCTGACCACATGTCTTCCAAATAGAGGACTCACTAGCACCATCCTCCTAACCCTCATCACCCAAACTACTGAGCCCATGACCTGTGGAAGGGTCTGTGGGTCACACCAACCTGGGCCTTTTCTACAGCCTTTTTTTGGAAGGCTTTGTAGGAAAACCAGGCAATCTCAGGGATAGGTGGAGTAGCTGACAGGTGGCGGTAGATCTCAGGGAGACTCAGACCTTTTACAGATCTGCCTCCAGATCTAAGCTGGGGGAAGCCTTGTACATGGACTGGCCCCTCCCGCACATATCAAGGCCCAGTAGACACAGCCACAAACAATGAATAGCATGGTAGCTCCAGACAGGGAGCCTAAGGCCAATTACAAGCAATGTCTGACATCGACCTGTACCTAAACCCTACCCAAGTAGACCCAGAACCAATAAAACCAGTGGGGTCTCATCACACCAGAGCTCAACCCAACTAGCCACATAAGCAGCACACCAAAAGGGGGATTCTGGCAGACAACAGACCGTATTGGGAACAACTCTGCATCAGGGGACAGCCCCTGCACAGTGACTCATACATAGTGTTTGAGGTTTATCCTTATAGTGTGGTCAGCAGCACACCCAACGGGAGACTCTTTAAGACTCAACTACAATAGAGGATGTACAAAAGGACCCTAAGTAATCTTGAAAAAGAACAAAGTTGGAGGTATCATACCTGATATCAAATTATACTACAAGGCCATTGTAATCCAAACAGCCCGAGACAGCTATAAAAAGAGATATGAGATCAATGGAACAGTACAGAGAGCCCAGAAAATCCCACGCCATTATGGTCAATTAATATTTGACAAATGAGGCAAGAACATATAATGGAGTAAAGAGTCTCTTCAATAAATGATGTTGGGAAAATTGGACAGGTACATTAAAAAATGAAACTAGACTAATAAGTTACAACATACATAAGAATAAACTCAGAATGGATAAAATATTTAAATGTTGTTTTAAAACCATAAAAGTCATAGAAGGAAAAACATAAGCAGTAAAATCTCAAACATTTTTCATAGCAATAATTTTGCTGATATATCTCCTAGGGCAAGGGAAACAAGAAAAAATAGACAAATTAGAAGTACATCCAACTAAAAAAATTTCAAACATTTAAAGAAATCATCAACAAAATGAAAAGGGAATCTACTACACAGGAGAACATATTTGCCAATGATACATCTGGTAAGGGGTTAATTTCCAAAATATATATACAACTCATCACTAGGAAGACAAACAACCCAATTAAAAAATAGGCAAAGAACCTGAATAGACACTTCACTGAAGAGGACATGCTGATGGCTACTAGACACAGGAAAAAATGCTCAATGTCACTAATCATCAGAGAGATGTGAATTAAAACCACAATGAGATATCACCTCAAAACTGCCAGAACCTCTATCATCAATAAATCAACAAAGAACAAGTGCTGGCCACGATCTGGAAACAGCCCAAGTGTTACTCATAGATAAGTGGGTAAAAAAGCAGTGGTACATTTACACAATGGAATATCATGTAGCCATAAAAAAGGTTATCTTACCTTTTTGTGACAATGTGGATGGACCTGGAGATTATTATGCTAAGTGAAATAAGATAGTCAGAGAAAGATAAATACCAAATGATCTCACTTATATGTGGAATCTAATGAACAAAATAAACTGAAGAACAAAATAGAACCAGAGGCATGGAACAGACTGACAGTTGTCAGAGGCAAGAGGGTTTGGGGGACTGGATGAAAGAAGGTGAAGGGATTAAGCACAAAAACAAACAAAAAAATCCACAAACACACACACACACACAAACCCCACACAAAACAAACAAAAACAAAAAAACAAAAACAAAAAAATCACCACCCCACAACATATATATAACCCAGAGACCCAGACAACAGTGTGGTGATAGCCAGGGGAAAGGGGGATGGGAGGTAGATGGAGGTGGGCAAAAGAGGAAGAAAATGGGGATTGAAAGAGACTTTGCTTGTTATGGTAGGTGCTTGATGCAGTGTGTAGATTATGTTTCGTTGAGTTGTACTCTTGAAACCTATGTGGTTTTCTGAACCAATGTCACTGTAAAAAATTCAATGTAAAAAAAGAAATTAAAAAATGAACAAAGACATTCCTGATTAAAATTTTCTTTATCTGAAATTCCAAACACAGTTGTTTTCATAGATAATGTCTTATCAAAAAATTTCTGAGCCTTAAACTTATAAGATGTCTAAATAATAGAAAATGTATAAGATTCATAAACTCATTTTCTGAGTGCAGTACAAACTTTGAAACAAGAAAGAGATCAAACCGGGAATAATTTATAGGCTAATATCACCCTTTATATTAATGCAAAATTCTAAAAACTTATTGATAAAAGGAATTCAGGAATATCTTTAATAAGATACACAACTAGATTTAATTGTGAGCAATAGAAAATCCATTAATATAAACTTCAATATTAAGTAAGAAGGTAATATAATCGATTTAACTGCAATGATTTGATAGTTTCAAAAAGCAATTGATAATATTCACAATTTATTTGTAACTAGAGGCCTGGTGCATGAAATCTGTGCACAGGGTGTGTTGGGGGGGGCATCCCTCAGCAGGGCCTGCACCCTCTTGAAATCTGGGACCATTGGCTTCTAACCACTTCTGCCTACCTGCCTGATTGCCCCTAACTGCTCACCGGCCTGCCTGATCGCCCCTAACCACCTCTGCCTCAGCCCCCACACCCGGGACCTAGGCTTCCCTCATCCACCGGCCACAGGCAACCAGGACCCGGGCTTCCCTACCTCCGGCTGGCTGCAGGCACCTGGAACCCAGTCTGGCTTTGCACAGGCAGGCACCGGGGACCCCAGGCGGTGCTGCCCGGGTCCCCAGCTTTGTCAGGAAGGATGTCCATAAGATGTTTGGCCTATCTGGTCTAATTAGCATATTACCCTTTTATTAGTATAGATTGAGAAAATAAAAAGCAAAGCTTTTGTGAACTAGGATGTAAAGTCTCTCTCTCTCTCTCTCTCTTTCTCCTCTTGTCCAAGTCTCTATTCCTATTTCTATAGCTCTTTCAACATCATACTTTATGGAAGCAATTGAAGTTTGAAACAATTGATTTAATTATGTAACATGACAGAAAGTCTTGCTAATATATATATATATATATATATATATATATATATATTTGTTTTTTTTTAATTTCTTTTTTTTATTGTTTTAAGTATTACAAATAGTAGTACATATGTCTCCTTTTTTTCCCCATTGATCTCCCCCCGACCTCCCCTACCCCCCAGTACACGCCTTCACCTGCCCACCCTCCCCCCCCCCCCCGCCCCAGTGTCTTATATCCATTGGTTATGCTTATATGCATGCGTACAAGTCCTTCGGTTGGTCTCTTACAGCCCCCCTCGCCCAACCTCCCCTGTCTTCCCAATGTAGTTTGACAGTCTGTTCAATGCTTCTTTGCCTCTGTATCTTTTTCCCACTATTTCTTTCCTTTAAAAAGTTTTGCCTTTGCAGACTGGAAATAAACATATAATAACAAAACAAGACAAAACAAAAAAATGTTTGAGTCCCAATTTCAATGTCCAACAGTTCCTTATGTGTACATGTCAGCAGTGATATCTGGATGGTGGGCACATGTTGGCAATGCAGGTCCGACCCTCTCTGGTTTGGTCCTAGGCAACCTGCAGCGGTGCACAGCTGCTGACTGCTCGCGTGGCAAGATGTTGTCAGCGTCTTCCATCTCTGGACTGTTTTTTCCTCTTGTCTTCGTGGTTGGAGCACTCCTGTCAATTCCTCTGTTGCAGGAATCCATCTGGTCTTGGGGTTGTTTTCTGAAAATATTACAAATATATTCTCGACCACAAGTTAATAAAGGAATCTTTTCTATATAATTGATTTGGGATCCTTTTTATTTTTGTTCAAACGATTTTCCTTTGTCTTATTTAGACACCATGTGTGTTTTTAATGGCTGTCTTGGTGTTAGCATTGCAAATGAAACTTAATTTGGTAAAGTAAAAATTTTCTAGATGTAATTTACTTATAGAATATTTTTCCTTACATGATATTGCCCTACTATCCCCCCCTTTTTTTTTTATTAATGGAGGTTTTTGTAAATTTTATAATGCAGTCTTGATAACTTTAAATTAAAAATTTTTTTTTCCCCACACATAGGACTGCTTTAGGTTCATTGCATATTCAGGAATTTTACCATGAGATGAACTACCAATAGAAATTTTAGTTATTACTTTAAGAACAGCTTTTTGTCCAGTACAATTAACTTTACTTGAATATCCACTTATTTCAATTAGCCTATTTAAATTAATCTGAAAACTCGATTACTATTTTATTGTCAAATTTAATACTCTACCAACAATCTTAGTTTACCCTGTAAATATTAGTGGGAAGGATTATTTGCATTTTTGAGTGGGCCCTGAGCATTCCAGATGCTAGGCTGAATTTAGATATAGGGCAATTGCTGTTGGCCAAGTCTCTTGTCTGTTACCTGGGTCCCAATCTGAGCTGGGCCAAGTCTCTGTCTGTCACCTGTATCTCGATGTGAGCTGGGCCAGGTCTCTTTCTGTTGCCTGGGTCCCGTTCTGAGCTGGGTGTGGGAAGCGCGAAGCAGCCATGGGGGCAGGAGACCTCCTTCAGAAGGGGTGAGGGTTCAAGCCCCTGCAATGTTGGGGGGATGAGGGTCTGTGCCCCATTTCTGTTGCCCCTCCAAGTTCTCTCCTGATGGCCCCTCTGCAACTGTGCCTGTCTTAGGTTGTTCCTTCCTTGAGGAATCTTACCCGTCTCTGGCTAACCAGCCATCCTCCGGGGCCAAGCAGGGTGGTGTGAGGTTCAGTTCTGTCTCCTTGGTAGCCTATGCCCCCAAGGCCTCCACACCCAGCACTTGCCTTGGGAACCCCTGGCCTGCTGGCAGGGTCCCAGTGCTGATCACATATCTCGGGGAACTCGGGTTTCTTCTCCAGTGAGGGCCCAGCTCACACAATTGGATGTGAGACAGATCCATGGTACCAGCCCCCACGAGGCTTCAAGCTCAGCCTGAACAGAAAGCTCAGGTAACAGCTGAGGGCAATTGGATTGTGAGAAGAGGGTCCCTCTTGGCACAAAGGGCAAGAGGGGCCAATATAGGATGCTCAAGTGCCTTCCCAGTGCCTTAATTCCTTCTGCAAGGGATTAAATCCTTTCATGTCCTTTTTTTTTTTTTTTTTTAATTGCTGCCAACCATTCAAAGAATTAGTTTGTAAGTTTGTTTGGGATAATTGTACAATATGCTGTTGTAAAATATCTAAAATTATAATGACATTGTAGAATAATATCATGTAAGGATATTTGTTGCCCTAGGCCCTGGCAATTCCATTTCAAACTGGCTGTCAATTTCTTTTTGTAGTTTTATATAAACTTTGTCAGGGAGGCAAAAACACAAATTACTTACTGTAGTTCAAGAGGCCAAATATATTGACTTTCAATTACAATGCTTATGACTGTTGAAGGAAACTTCCCTTTGTTTCCTTCCAAAATAATTTTCAGTCTACAGAGAGTTTCATTTAAAAATTTTTGTCACATGAGACAATTTCTCTTAATGCCCGCCCCCTTGTTGTCTGTGTCCATTGATTAGGTTCATATGCATGCATACAAGTCCCTTGGTTGATCACTCCACCTTACCCCCACCCTCCCCTACCTTACCTGAGGTATAATGTTCTGATCGTCGTTTCTCAGCCTCTGGATCTGTTCTTGTTCATCAGTCTATGCCGTTCATTATATTCCACAAATGAGCAAGATCATGTGATATTTATCTTTCTCTGCCTGGCTTATTTCACTCAACATAATATTCTCCATCTCCATCCATATTGTTGCAAATGGTAGGAACTCCTTCTTTTTTACTGCAGCATAGTATTCCACTGTATAGATATACCACAGTTTTTTAATCCATTCATCTGCTGATGGGCATTTAGGTTGTTTCCAAATCTTGGCTATGGTGAATTGTGCTGCTATGAACATAGGGGTGCATATTTCCTTTCTGATGCGTGTTTCTAGATTCTTGGGATATATTCCTAGAAGTGGGATCACTGGGTCAAATGGGAGTTCCATTTTTATTTTTTTGAGGAAGCTCCATACTGTTCTCCACAGTGGCTGCACCAGTCTGCATTCCCACCAGCAGTGCAAGAGTTCCTTTTTCTCCGCATCCTCGCCAACACTTGTTGTTTGTTGATTTGTTGATGGTTGCCATTCTGACAGGTGTGAGATGGTACCTCATTGTTGTTTTGATTTGCATCTCTCTGATGATTAGTGACTGTGAGCAGGTTTTCATATGTCTCTTGGCCTGCCTTCTGTCTTCTTTCGAAAAGTGTCTATTTAGATCAGTTGCCCATTTTTTGATTGGGTTGTTTATCTTCTTTTTGTTAAGTTGTATGAGTTCTCTGTATATGTTGGAGATTAAACCCTTATCATTGATATCATTGGCAAATATGTTCTCCCATGCAGTGGGCTTTCTTGTTGTTTTATTGATGGTTTTCTTTGCTGTGCCAAAGCTTTTTATTTTGATGTAGTCCCATTTGTTTATTTTCTCTTTAGCTTCCATTGCCCTAGGGGTAGTATCAGTGAAGAAGTTCTTTCGGCATATATCCGAGATTTTGCTGCCTGTGGATTCCTCTAGTATTTTCATGGATTCCCGTCTTATATTTAAGTCCTTTATCCATTTTGAGTTTATTTTTGTGTATGGTGTGAGTTGGTGATCTAGCTTCATTTTTTTGCATGTATCTGTCCAATTTTCCCAACACCATTTGTTGAAGAGACTGTCTTGACTCCATTGAATGTTCGTGCCTCCTTTGTCAAATATTAATTGAGCATATTGATTTGGGTCAATTTCTGGGTTCTCTATTCTAGTCCATTGATCTATATGTCTGTTCTTGTGCCAGTACCAGGCTGTTTTGAGAACAGTAGCTTTGTAATACAACTTGATATCTGGTATTGAGATCCCACCTACTTTGTTCTTCTTTCTCAGTATTGCTGTAGCTATTCGGGTTCTTTTTTTATTCCAGATAAATTTTTGGAAAGTTCGTTCTAGGTCTGTGAAATATGTTGTTGGTATTTTAATGGGAAGTGCATTGAATTTATAGATTGCTTTGGGTAGTATGGACATTTTGATGATATTGATTCTACCAATCCATGAACATGGTATGTTCTTCTATCTGTTTATGTCTTCCTCTATCTCTTTTTTCAGTGTCGTGTAGTTTTCTACGTATAGGTCTTTTACCTCTTTAGTTAATTTTATTCCTAAGTATCTTAATTTTTTTTGTGCGATGGTAAATGGGATTGCTTTTTTAGTCTCTCTTTCTGTAAGTTCATTATTGGTGTATAGAAATGCCATAAATTTCTTGGCATTAATTTTGTATCCTGCTACATTACTGAATTCAGTTATTAAGTCTAATAATTATTTTATGGAGTCTTTAGGGTTTTCTATGTACAGTATCATGTCATCTGCGAATAAGGACAGTTTTACTTCTTCTTTTCCAATTTGGATGCCTTTTATTTCTTCTTCTTGTCTGATCGCAATGGCTAGTACTTCCAGCACTATATTAAACAGGAGTGGTGAGAGTGCGCATCCCTGTCTTGTTCCTGTTCTTAGGGGAAATGGTTTTAGTTTTTGCCCATTGAGTATGATGTTGGCTGTGGGTTTGTCGTATATGGCTTTTATTAAGTTCAGGTATGATCCTTCTATTCCCAACTTGCTGAGAGTTTTTATCAAGAAAGGATGTTGGATTTTATCACATGCTTTTTCTGCATCAATTGATATGACATGTGATTTTTATCTCTCAATTTGTTTATGTGATGTATCACGCTTATTGATTTGCGAATATTGTACCATCCTTGCATCCCTGGGATAAATCCTACTTGGTCATGGTGTATAATCTTTCTGATGTACTCCTGGATTCGATTTGCTAGAATTTTGTTGAGGATTTTGGCATCTATGTTCATGAGGGATATTGGCCTGTAATTCTCTTTCATTGTGTTGTCTTTATCTGGTTTTGGTATTAGGGTGATGCTGGTCTCATAGAAGGAGCTTGGAAGTGTTCCTTCTTCTTGAATTTTCTGGAATAGTCTGAGGAGGATAGGTTTTAGTTCTTCCTTGAATGTTTGGTAAAACTCCCCTGTGAAGCCATCAGGCCCTGGGCTTTTGTTTGCTGGAAGCTTTTTGATGACTGCTTCAATTTCTTCCATAGTTATCAGCCTACTGAGATTCTTAGAATCTTCCTGAGTGAGTTTTGGAAGGTTGTATTTTTCTAGGAATGTGTCCATTTCCTCCAGATTGTGTAGTTTGTTAGAATAGAGTTTTTCATAGTATTTTTTAACAATCCTTTGTATTTCTGTGGGTTCTGTTGTTATTTCACCTCTTTCATTTCTGATTTTGTTTATTTGGGTCCTCTCTCTTTGCTTCTTGGTGAGCCTGGCTAGAGGTTCATCAATCTTGTTTATCCTTTCAAAGAACCAGCTCTTGGTTTTGTTGATCCTGTGTATTGTTTTTTGGTCTCTATATCATTCATTTCTACTCTGATCTTTATTATATCCTTCCTTCTGCTCACTGTGGGCTTTTCTTGTTGCTCTCTTTCTAATTCTTTGAGTTGTTGAGTTAGACGATTTATTACCATTTTTTCTTGTTTTTTGAGGTAGGCCTGTAGAGCTATAAACTTCCCTCTCAAGACTGCTTTCATTGTGTCCCATAGCATTTGCATTGTTGTGTTTTTATTGTCATTATTCTCCAGGATGTTTTTAATTTCTTCTTTGATCTCATTGATCACCCAATCATTGTTTAATAGCATGCTATTCAGTTTCCACGTGTTTGAATTTTTTGGAATGTTTTTATTATAGTTTATTTCTAATATTATGCCATTGTGGTCTGAGAAAATGCTTGATATGATTTCAATCTTTTTGAATTTAGGGAGGCTTTGTTTGTGACCCAATATGTGGTCTATTTTTGTAAATGTCCCATGGGCACTTGAGAAGAACGTATATTCTGAGGCTTTGGGGTGAAATGCTCTGAGGATGTCAATTAGGTCCATCTGATCTAGTGTGTCATTTAGAATTGCTGTTTCTTTGCTGATTTTTTGTCTAGAGGATTTATCCAGTGATGTCAGTGGTGTATTAAAGTCTCCTACTATGATTATATTGTTGTCGATCTCTCCCTTGATCCCTTCCAGGAGTTTTTTTATGTATTTGGGTGCTCCTGCGTTGGGTGCATATATGTTTACCAGAGTTATATCTTCTTGTTGAATTGCTCCCTTTAGTATTATGTAGTGGCCTTCCTTATCTCTTGTTATGCCCTTTACTTTGAGGTCTATTTTATCAGATATAAGTATTGCTACCCCAGCTTTTTTCTCATTTCCATTTGCTTGAAAAACATTTTTCCATCCCTTCACTCTAAGTCTGTGTGAATCCTTTGCTCTGAGGTGGGTCTCTTGTAGACAGCAAATATGTGGGTCATGTTTTCTTATCCATTCAGCTGCCCTATGTCTTTTGATTGGTGCATTTAATCCATTTACGTTTAATGTTATTATTGACAAGTACATGTTTGTTGTCATATTTTTCCCCTTAGTGTTTGTGTTTCTTTTTTGCCTTTCTCTTTCTTCTTTTTACAGCAGTCCCTTTAGCATTTCTTGCATTGCTGGCTTGGTAGTGATAAACTCTCTTAGCCCTTTTTTGTCTGTGAAGCTCCTGATTCCACCTTCAATTTTGAATGATAACCTTGCTGGGTATAGTATTCTTGGATTCAGTCCCTTGCTTTGCATCACTTTGTATATTTCATTCCATTCCCTTCTGGCCTGGTGGGTTTCTGTTGAGAAATCAGTTGATATTCTAATAGGAGATCCCTTGTAGGTAACTTTCTGTCTCTCTCTGGCAGCCTTTAAGATTCTTACTTTGTCATGGTATTCGCCAATTTAATTATGATGTGTCTTGGTGTCGGTCTTTTGGGGTTCAACTTGTTTGGGACTCTATGTACTTCTTGGACTTGCATAGTTTTTTTCTTGCCAATATCAGGGAAGTTTTCTGTCATTATTTCTTCAAACAGGTTTTCTATTCCTTGCTTCTCTTCCTCTCCTTCTGGTATCCCTATTATTCTAATATTGTTTCGTTTTGTGTTGTCCCAAAGCTCCCTTAGGCTCTCCTCTTGCTTTTTAAGTCTTCTTTCCATTTGCTGCTGTGTTTGTGTGTGTTTTCCTACCTTGTCTTCTATTTTGCTGATGTGGTCCTCAGCCTCTTCTAGTCTACTGTTTAAGCCTTCCAATGTGTTCTTTATTGCAGCTGTGTTGTTCTTCATCTCCTCTTGGTTTCTTTTCATGTTGGTGACATTTTCATTCAGCTCCTTATAGTTCTCATTGAGTTGTGTGTATTTGTCATCCATCCGTTTAAACATCCTTAGAACTATTACTCTGAATTCTCTCTCTGTTAAGCTGCAGCCTCAGTTTCATTTAACTCCCTTTCTGGTGATTCCTCTTTTTTTTTCCTTTGGGTATTGCTTTTTTGTCTCCCCATGTTTTCCTGAAATGTTTTAATTGTAGATCCAATTGCTTTGCTACCCAGGTTCTTTTGGTGATGGTGCTACTGGCGAAATCTTTCTGTTCTCCTGGGCTTGGTTATCTAGTGTAGCTCCCTACTTGAGCTATTTGGGTTCTCTTGATGTAGGCCTGTAAGCTTGAGAGGCACAACTGAAGTGCCTAGAAGTCAGCTGCTATGGAGGGGAGTGTCCCAATTTTTGCTGACTTGCACCCTTAATTTAAATCACGTGTGCCCAGTGGGGCTTCACAGTGGCACCAAGGAACTGTCTGTCAGGGTGATGTGGCTCAGGGGGCTACACTTTGGAAAGGGGTAACTGTGTTGCCCAGAGTTCTGTAGTTGTGAGGTGGGCAGACTCAACTTTCACTGCTGTGTCTGTGGTGGGTAGGCGCTTTCTCCAGGTGGCGGCTCACAGGAGCACTGGCGGTAAGTTTGCCAGCGAGGTACAATGAAGCACTCTGGAGGGCCCTGGCAGTGTAGTCCAGTAACTGAGGTGCTTAGCTTCTAAAGATTTCTCTTTAGAGTAGATCCTATGGCCTCAGGGAGTATTCAGATTCCATGGTGTTAATCGGGGTGGAATCTGGGTGTGGCTATATTGGTTGCCTGGAGACTGGGGGGAGGGGCTATCTCTCAGGAGAAAATGGATTCTGTGGGCTTAGATATGACTCAGCACCAGACTTGCTACCACTTCTCCTGGACCATCCGTTGCCCACTCTGCCCAGATTCCACAACTCTACCCCTTCTCCCGCACTTCTTTCACAGGTAAGCGCCTGTCTCCAAAAGGTCCCATGAACTAGGTTCAGTGGGGAAAGGCGCAGGCCCCAGTGCGAGAAAGGACCGCATCTCTGCCAGTTCCTCTCTTGCCAGCACTCCGAGGTCCGGCAGCTCTTAAAGGCTGCCTTTGAGCTCAGATCCCAAATCCAGACTCTATGGTCTAAAATCCTTCAGACCTTGCCTGTCCTCAGGGACGCGGCTTGGCACTGTGTAGTTTCTCCCTGACCTTCTGGGCACAGAGGCCCGGGAGATTCTACTGCCTAGATCTTTGATTTTACCTTTATCCGGGGGATCCCTGCTCTTCCCAGCTGCAAACTGTCTCACCAGCTGTGCCTCCTTCGCCAATTCTGGCTGGATTCCGCTCGTCTCAGCTGCCTCCTCTATTTCCTCCGGGACAAGGCTCAGGACACATCCTTCTATTCTGCCGCCATTTTGTCCGCTAATATAAAAAAAAAAGAAAAAAGAAAAGAAATTAGATGAATAATTAATGAGGATATACTGCCATCTTTTTTGATAGTTGAAATAATCCATACCTAAAAATTAATTTTATGTCTGAATTGGGATTAATTGTGAGAATATGAAATTTTTAAAAAGACAATGTTCATAATAGCAAAAAATGTATTATCTGGAGATAATTTTTGTAAAACTGCAAAACTTTGAGTGGCAAAAATTTATTTTTAATTTGTTTTTATATCATTAACCAAGTTTTGTACCTTTTACTAAAAATAAATTATATTATCAGATATACTTATATATGCAATAAAAATTCAAAAGCTCATTCTGAAATGATATATTTCAACTGTAGAACAGTGGCTATTTCTAGAGAAGGAACATGCAGGATGGAAGTGAGGCTGAAGGTGGCAATGTAAGTTCTAAAAAACATTTAAAACAGATCCGATTTATTTTTAAAAGGATTTAAAAAAAGAGATATTTTGAGGAGGGCTATACTTCCTATAGCACCATGAGCAATTGTAGCTAACTGCTTTAAATTTGTTTCAAATATCTTTCAGTAAAAGCATCACTTTATCATTGTAAAGAAAAGCATAGTGTTGGTTTTATTAATTAATTAATTTATTTATTTATCACAATTTGGCAAAGCACAACTTTGGACTAACTCTTATTTCCCCAGAAATGTAACTGGTTAGATTTTGCTCAGTTCAGTTCTCTTTCTAGTCAGAATTAGGCAAGGTGACATTTGTAATTGTGAAACATATTGCAAATCGCTAACTAGTCTAACTTGGAATCAATTCATTGAACTTGGTGTCCCTGGGATATTATTCAAATCAATAAGAACAGCAAACTTTGATTTTGTAATAGCTCTTTCTCCTATAGCCTAGATTTCATCATTTAATATGTTCAATATTTTATGAATAATAAAGCCCAAATAAGCAGCCTGAGTGTTGATGCTCATGCCCATTTGTGGGTACCTCAGTTTGTGTTGCCTAAATGTGCTTCATAATGGGAAAAGTACATACTTCCTGTGAGGCATGAAATCAATTACATTCTCACATTAACTGCATGAAGCTTATTTTCATTTCACAATTCAGGAACAATTGGTTTAATAAAGGTTAAATAACTTTCCTGAATGTGGGTGAGCAGATTTTAAAAAATGCTCGTATATTGGGGGAGGGAGTTAACCCCAGATGTCTGACTAAATTCCGCACTGGTTCCACTTTATTTCATTAAACGTTAAAACACATCGATGTTAGATTATGGTGTCTTAAATTGGATGTTGAGCTACTTTGGAGGATCATTATGGAGAATAATCGATGAGTGACAAAGTATATTTCAACATATGCTGGGAAGTTCCTGCTGCTTTATCTCCTGTTCACTGCCTTTGGTCCATCAAATTCTGCTGCAGAGATGACTCTGGTAATAAAATCTGTGATGGACTGCTTGGGCTGGTACACTCTGACCCATAACAGTCAGAATATTGCTGCACACTGGTGGCTCCATAGCCCAAAGTATTGAAATATTCCTGTTCATTGAGAATTATCTTCTTTCAATGAAATGCAATGATTTGCTTGCTCTCTTGCTATTTCTAGCTCTAACTCACTTTTGCTTTCTTTCTCATACATGTTCTATGATATAGGTTCTCCCTGATAATAAAGTTTGACTGAATATATGCTTGTAATTGATTTTTCATTCAAATGTGCCTTCTAAAATTCAACTGTCTGCAGTGACACTTTAAAACTCCCAAAAATTTTCAAAATCATAGAGTTTACTATATGTTTCAAAATTATTTTTAAAATTTAATGTTCCCATTTAAAAAAATTGATGGCTTAATTTGACTTAGACTTGTGGATTCAGAATCATCCTAGATTTGATTGGTATAATGTTTATTTTAGACTGTGGATCTGGCATTATCAACAAAGTTTTATTTTCCTAAGACTTTATATATTAATGAAATCTTATATATATAACATTTCTCTTCATATTTTACATATTGGACACTATGTATTAAGAGGTTTTTATATTATATAGAAATGACCAAGATCAAGAATAACCACTATAAGTTTTGCTGTTTTCCCTGTAATTCTAAAAGATCATCAGTCTTGCTGATGAAATATACATTGAAGGCATGCTGGGCCCAGAACTTAGGAAAACTATGATATCTCCATGTCGTCCCCTTTGTTACCAAACCTTCTTTTCACTTTTTTTTTTTAAGAGAAGAAAGGACAACATTAAAAATAAGCTCTAGATGAGTTTTTTTTCTTCTTTCCACTTTTTTTTTTTTAAAAAGGAACACTGTTATCCTGAGAAAAAGTAAAAAGAAAATGAGATTGAATGGATCAAGTGTATATAATTTAATTTTTCCTAAGGTAGACTGGGATAATTCAGTCAAGGCATCATATTCAATGGAAGTAATGACAATCTCTTATTGTGGACTTCCTAAATGGCTAGAACTCTCATTTAATTTCAAGTAATGCTCACAAAGAATCAAATCTTCACAGTTCAGTATTGTTTTCATTGCCATTTCCCAAGAAACTATAGAAGTTGCTGGCCTAAGGTCAGATAGATAGTAAATATGCATCGAGGATACAGACAAATCAACTTGGACTCCAGAGCCTACACTTGTGATTGCACTATAATTGCCACTGTGAGTATTAGAAAGCCATTTTCCAAGCTGGTTTTTTTTTTACACATTCCATAAGCACTGATTTTCAGTTTGCACGACACTTGAGACAATAGCCCACATGCCAATCTGATAGAAGCCATAGAGTCTTGATATCTTCATAGAATCCAAGTTAGAAGGTAGTTGGGAAGACAAATGATCATTTATCATTTTGAATTAAACAAACGTAACAAAATACTCTGATTGAAGTAACAGCTAGCCCAGTACAAATGAAATTGTTATTGAATCAGCAGATAGGCGGTTTGTAGGTAAAACTGGTAGAGAAAATGATCATATTTTTTTATATTTGATTTTATGCAATGTCTTGTATTAGTGTCATCAAAACAGTATTCCAGCCTGGCTGGTGTGGCTCAATGGTTGAACGTCAACCTATGAATCAGGAGAATCAGGAGGTCATGGTTCAATTCCTGCACAAGGTATATGCCTGGGTTGTGGGCCCAATCCCCAGCCGGGAGTATGCAGGAAGCAGCTGGTCAATGATTCTCTCTCATCATTGATACTGCTATCTCCCCTCTCCCTTCCTCTCTGAAATCAATAATAATATATTGAAAAACATTATCCAAAAGCTGCATTTTCACCAAAATTGTCCTAGTTTTAAAAAACAACAACTAGTTTTAAGATTGAAGAAAGATAAGTGCTTTGGCATGACTTCTCTGGCCTAAGAGCTGTGAGTTTACCTTTATCTCAGACCCAGAACCATGACAGATGTGAGTCAACAGTATGAATGTAGTCACTCAGGCATTTAAATGGTTAGGTTGTCTTATTATGTAGTCAGCCCTTCTTTTTCATGAAGACAGCAACTATATAAGGGAAAGTAATTTACATTGAGCACTAAAGGAAAATAGAGGTCACAGACCTGTTTGAATGAGAGACAACTCTGGAACAAGGAGATAACAATTTTACCTTGAAGTTTCTGAATTATTCCTTAAGGTGGCAAAATTCAGAAGCTTAACCCTAATTAAAGAGCTGACCAAGCAGGCAGGTATCAATATTCAGATTCTGAAGTGCATAGGAGTGAAATGGGCCCAGCAGAATGTGCATGAGCTGGAACCAGGCATGGAGTGAGAGAGCTGAATAGAAGTAAATGGAAGAAGGTATGGCTTTATAGTGCACTTGGTTCAGAGTGCAAGGGTGGGGCACTCTCACTTAAAAAATAAAAGGGTCAAGCAAAATACATAGGAATACATGTTGGTAAGTGTGAAGAAATTAATGATCTCTAAGTAATCAAGCAAAAATAAGGCAACAAGAATGATAAAATGAGATTTCAGGCTTTAAAACTGGACAGGTTATAGAAACATATTTAATGACTTCTTGGTTTCATTTATCTATGAATTCATGCTTCCACTCATTCAACAAAAACCTTTTGTGAGATGGAAAAATGCTAGGGATTCTAAAACTGATATGGTTCGGTCTCATTCATTATACAGTGTTTAGAGGAATAAATTAAAGAAATAATCTCATGTAACCAAATAGTTACAGCTGTAATATATGCTATGAACGCCAAGGATAGGATGCCATGAGAAAGAATTGGCAGTGAAATGTAATATGCATAGTGGTTTAGAAGACCAGTAAATAACTCCCTGAGCAGTGCTGCTTACCCTGAAAAAGAAGTTACTCATGAGATGGGACACAGGAATTAAGCTTCTATGCAAAGGCCCTGGGTCTTTGAAGAAGAGACAGAAGGTCATTTTGGCTGGACAAGCAACAGAATGACTTGAAATGATTTTGAAAAGATAAGCAGTGATCAGCTCATTCAGGGAATTTTAGGACATTATTCAGAGTTACTGAATTTTATTGGCAAAAAATTCCTAATGTAAAAATAGACCCTAATATACATTTGAAAAAAATAACACAAGAAAATAAGACTTAAAATGTTCAATGGTAAGTATTCTGGCTCAATAAATATCAAGATAGAAAAGAAATCTGCAAACTTCCAGGTAGAAAGAGTTTCTTTCACTTAGAAGGAGGGACTCCTCATCTGGCTACATGTTACATCTAGCAACATTCAATGCTGGAAAACAAAGTAGGAATTGTGCACATTTCCAAACTATAGGAGATATTAACAAGAAATATGAACCAAATCTCAAAGTAATTCAAGAGTAAAGATAAAAGTAGATATTTTCAAACATCACAAATAAATTTGTAGAATGAAAATTCCAGGGTTGAATTAGTTCCATAATATTTTGATTTTTAAATTTAATGTCTACATTTTAAGCTTCATATAAGTTTTAGCACCATTGTGACCTTCATTAGTTCTATACATTTTTTAAACTAAATTTCAAGTTTATCTCTCATATGATAAAATCTGCTTTTTTTGCGGCCATATATTTAGAATACAATTCTGCTCCTTTCTGTTTGAACTTGAGTAAGAAACATAGCTTTTTGTTCTTTAGTTTCTTCAATTTTAAAATATGGATAAATATTGCCTACCTCAGATTAGGCTGAGGCTTAAAAATCAGGGTAGTTTACAATTGTTCAAATGGAAAATACAATAATTAATAAATAATAATACAAGTATAAACTCTGTGTTTCATGTACTAACAACTGTAAGCCAGCTTTGCTTCACCCTGCATATATTGTATTAGGTTATTAACACAGTAAGTTGACAGGAAGAGTTAGATATTGTTATTATTAGGTAAATCCTATACATAATAAATATGACTTCCTGGTCTCTTTAATT